>JAEIFR010000295.1:2517500-3717500 GCA_018904105.1 Zaprionus tsacasi
GGGGAAGTAGGCTTAAAAACCTGTAAAACTAAGAAGCTGAGGGGGCTGGGGCTGGGGCTGAGGTCGGGGGTCATATTGCCACATCAAAAAGGGCACAGTCTATGCTCTGCTGCATGCTGCACGAAAGCGCGTAAAACTCAATTTAATCGCGTAATTTACGCATGATTGGCAACGCAACGTATCGACGCAACGCGACAGCTTTTTGTCGGCATTTTCGTTTTGGGATTTTTTCCACAAACGCTTTCGAAATGTAAATAAACCGAAAATAGCGCGTCGAGAAGGGCCGATGCGTAAAATTGCGTGAGAGGCGACGGCGGCGGCGGCGGTGCGTGATGACGTCGCCGTCGCCTACGCGCCACGCATTGAAAATGATACGAAAAAAAATAGAGGGAAAGAGAGAGAAAAAAAACGCGCCAAGGAAGCCCAGAAATTGAAATGGAGAAGAAGAAACGATATAAACAAAACAAAATTCGGAAAATAGACGCGCCAACAGACAAGCGAACATAACGGGCCGAAAAACAAAAAACAAAATGGCCGCCATATTACGTCGTATTTTTGTCCATTGAACAAGCTTGGGCGTCTGCCATTTTGTTTTTGTATCGCTTTCAATTTGAGGCTGTCTCTCTTTAGCAAGCAGCGCATCTGCATATCATACAGGTATCATCTCTCTCTCTCTCTCTCCCTCTCCCTCTCTTTTATCGGTTTTTAGGGCCAGTTGGGACAGACAAAGAGACAGCGAGCCGGCCGGCCGGTTGGGAAAAAGCGGTACAGATCGCGTCAGGGAGAAAGTATTTAATAGATAAAAGAGTGAGAGACAAAAAAAAAATTATTAGAATTATTATAATTAAATAAATATTTATATTTATATATTTAATATTTATTTATATTATTATTTATATTTATTAACAAATATATCATTTATTCAGATATTTATTATTCCAGTTCGATATCATCTACGCACACATTCAACTGGTTTGACTCGCTCGCAAAGATCTGCTGTGAAACCACTTGAGAATTATTAGAGGTGCCGGAAAATGTTGGCGAAAATGTGTGGTGGAAAACCCGCACTTTTCCATAGCTAGTTATTGCCGTCAACTTATTCAAGTATCGACAAATTCGTTAGCCAACAAAAAATTCGACTAACTCGTTTGGTCACAGACAGACAGAGAGATTTACAATCGCAGTGCGTCTTGGGGGATTTCGATGACGATTTCAAATGTGTCGGATACTTGAGCTGCTGCTACAGCTGATTCCCCTAGGGGGAGGGGTAGGGTAGGCAGGGGAGGCGAGTAAGTTGCCACTGTCAACTTAAACTGTGCTGCGTTGACCCACAAATCCATGCTGCACAGTGGGACCAGTGCGCAGAGTTAGAGGGCGAATTAAATGCAGAAATTAAAATTAATGAAATAACAATTTTTATACAGTTGAAATAGACTTCTAGAGGGGGTGCAGTAGTTAAAAGATATAACCTATGGTCTGACTTCAACTTTTTATATATTATTTATATATTTTATTTATATAAAGATGAAAATTCCAAAAAATATATGTACCTTATTCTTGTACATTGTGTCAATTAATTTCATCTAGTTTTCCTTGCTGCTTGCCACACTGTGCAACTGTTGCAAGTTCTACTTCCACTTCAAATTATAATCAAATTGGTTGTTAGCCTCGGGGCGCAGCAACTGTTGCAGTGGCATTTGAATGCGCCGTTGTTAGTGCCACACACGCTCGCACACACACACACACACACACACACACACACACACACACACCTCAATTGTTGTGCCCTCTTTCCACAAACTTTGGCCCCCTTTTTTGCCTCTGCTGCCGCTGCCACTGGCTCTGCTGCTGTCGAACATTTTAATTTGATTAAATTTCATGTGACCCAAATACCGGAAACAGTTATTTTTGGTTGCCCCAGACGGGGCGCTTGCACCACCACCCCCCCACGCACACACACAACCCGAACCCCCCACAAAGTGACAATGGCCGCCACATTATGAAGAGCAAAGCAAAGGGCAGGAAAAGAAGAAGAAGGGAAATAAAAGCAAAGAAGCAGGCAAAATCAAGTTGGCTTTGCGGGACAGGGCGGGTCGGGGCGGGGCGGGGAGGGCAGCGCAAATGGGTCGTGCGAGCCAGCGTGGGGGTGTTTGATTATGCCCTGAGCCAGGGTTGCCCCATCGACTGCGTTTGTGTACAGCCAACAAAGCACAACAAATAGAGGCAACAACAACAACAACAACAACAACAACAACATGAGGAAGCATCGCTCAATGTTGGCAATGACGTTGGCTGCGACGTTCGCTGCGACGTTGCTGCTGACGTTGCTTGGCGCGTTTTCCAAGCGTTTTTCGCCGCTGCCTGCCACATGAAAAGCAATTTTCATGCGTGGCTTCTTCTTTGTTCATGCTGCGTGTGTGTGTGTGCGTGTGTGACTGTATCTGTGTGTGTGTGTGTATCAGCGGGCGGTCAACGTTGCTGCGTATTTCCGCCACGCAGCCCAAACTCGTGCCCAGAGAGCCGGTTTTTCTTCAAAGCAAAAGCAACAATAACAACGACAACAAGACGCACACACACACAGACGAACACACACACACACACACACATAGACCCGCACAGTGCGTGCGTAAAGTGCGTAACTGTCGCTCTGGCTCCGTTTCAGAAACGGGTTTCTGCGGCTGCTCTCGCCTCCACACAAAGAGAGAGAGAGGGAGAGAGAGAGAGAGAGATCTCTGTCTGCAGGCTGTGGCATCTCTTTCACACACACACAGACACAGGCTGCGCTGCCTTTGCCTTGGTGTGTACAGCTGTTTTCTGTTTATCTCGCACTTTCCGCTTCTTCGCCGCATTCGTGTTTTTGTTTACGTTCTGCGGCACGCACACGACCAGCCGACAACAACCCCTGCCCCCCCTCTCCCCTCTGCCCTATACTGTGCGAGTGAGTGAGAGAGAGAGAGAGCGCGCCTGGCAACTTGATTACTGCGTGATATACGAAGTGCTCCCTCCTCCTGCAGGCAGCAGACAAAGTTTGGCAAGCCTGGCAACCCTAATGCAACTGCGACACTTACACTATGGTAACCCTAACATTATCCAACTGCGTATTTTAGCTACGCATCCCCAAAAACGCTTTCACTTTTCAAATTAAGTCATCACATTATACGCAGACGAAAAGACCGCAAAAGGTAGAGAAAAGAGACGAGAAACAAAGCGAAAAGAAGCCAAGTTAACCTACATTTTGGCCGAGCTCAAAAGATAAACAGCAAAATAAAAAACTGCGCATTTGATAATAGATCCAAAACATAGTGTTAATTTGATTGAGTCTCGTCGAGTCGCTTTTAACTAGAGAAATAAATAAATAAAAAAAAAACCAAAGTAGCTTGAAATATTTTAAGCTATTTTGCTTCCGCAATGAAACCGGCTAAAAAGGCTAAACAAAGCTATGAATTTTTTAACCTATTTTGAATTGATTTTATTTAGTTATTTGACGTCAAATGTTGATATAAATTCACGATTTCAATCAATTATAAAACATATTTATTTATTTTATTATTTATTAGTTTATTTATTTATTCTAATATAAAAAAATATAATTTTTTTTATTATCATTTTCATAATGATTGTGTTGTTGCCCTACCCTCATTTGAAAAACAAACATAAATCTCTATTTAATGATTTTCCCAAATCGCACTATGTAAAGTACTTTGCCAGGCTTATCTATAAGCGTATGTGCACATATGTATGTATGTGTTTTTGGTTACTTTTCCAGGCCTGCTGTCAATAATCATCTATTCAATCTGTGCCGTTTATGAGGCATTTGCCAGGCACTTTGTGACAAAGACAACGACAACGACAACGACGACATAGTCCCTTCTCGATAAAAATAAGAAGAGTGAGGGAACCCAATGTGTTCGTGCCCGTTTGGCAATCCTGTTCCCTGCTCTGAGTTAGGAGGGATATATAACATTATCGTATGTATGTGGGACTGCCTGCTGTTCTGCTACGGTCTGGCAGCGGCTAACGACCTGCCACAGGGTCTACTCTCCTTGTCAGATTGTCAGTCTTTTTCAAGTTTTTTTTTTTTTTTTTTTTTTTGGTATTTCGCTCACTGCATTTCTATGGGTTTTACGATAGCAGCAGCAAATATTTTTTGGCTGGGTTTTTCTCTGCTTCTTCTTCTTCTAGAGGCTCAAAAAAAGAAGAAGAAGAAGAAGGACAGGCTGGCAGGTCACTTGAACTCCGCAGTGAACCCTTGTTTCAGTTCGGGTCGCAAGTGACTAATCAACCTTGCGGGGCAGGTAGATATAATGCGCTCTAATTGGAAGCGATAAATTACCCAGAGTGCACTCACAAAATGCAAACACAACGAAGGTATCATATGATATAAGGAATTTGACAAATGTTTCTTTTTTTTATTTATTTATTTGTTAAACGAAAATGAAATTCGGTCAACAAGCTGCAATGACCTTTTTAATGGCAGGTTGAATGACTTTCCTAGAGCGAGAAAGAGAGAGAGAGAGACATGTAGAGAAAGAGATGACTGTGACAAAAGGTCTAGAGACTGCAGAAGTATGAAGTATCTTGCCGTTTGCTCATCAAATGTCAGCATGCTTTTCATTTCTTCAAATTCTTCTCTTCCTGCTCTTCTCTCTCTCTCTCTCTCTCTCTCTTTCCCTCTCTTGTCAGCTGTGGCGACCCCAATGCCCAGTTATGCTGGCCAAGTGACAAATGACTCACATTTTTGTAATCGGGGATTTTGAGACGTGGCAAAAACCGAAAATAAACCTCAAACTCGCCTCAACTCATCCTCAAATTGAAAAACTCGTTTTGTCTCCGAGATGCGGTTCTAAACAGAAGGGAACACACACACAGGCACAAATAGGCGCACAGTGTGTCTGCTAAAAAAACTGAAACTGAAGGTGAGCCCAAAAAACCATAAATACCGAAAATCTAAACGACTTTCGAAAATACAAAAATAAAAAAAACAGAAAACCGAACCGAAAACCGAAACCAAATGCACAGGCAGCTTGAAGCTTTGGCTGAGCACCTAATGGTATGGTATTTTTGCTCTTTATAGCGGCCTTAAAAGCCAACTCCCATACCATGCACACCTGACCGTGTGTGTGTCTGTGTGTGTGTGTGTGTGTGTGCCACCTTGGTATGTGGGTCAATTTGAAATGGTTTTTGATCAACGCAAAAGTGCCGACTCAATTGAGACTGAAAAACTGACAAAAACAACAACAATATATGCGGTTATTGATATATTGACACTTTGCCACATAACTGTAAATAAGTGTAGATATATATATAAGATATTATATATAATATAAAGTACTTGAAATGCGCATGTTTTCGCTGCTCTCGTGATTTTATCAGCTGAAAGAGAAAGGTAGATGGCATAAAAAAAAACCAAGCAAGTTCCTCATCCTTGCATGCCCTTTCACTGCGCTTAAAAAATAAATGTAATTTCCTTAAGTCGAGAAAAAATAAGAAGCAGCCGACTGGCTTTACCTTTGGCACAGACAGAACTTGTTCGAAAGCATTTTTCACTTTCTTTGGGTCAACATATTTGCTGTACTCGACAACGTGACAGAGAGATGGACAGGCAGGCAGACAGACAGACAGACAGACAGACAGACAGGCAGACAGACAGACCGAGAGACAGACTTGGCCAGTGACAGTTGGCAGTGCCACTGCCATTGCCATTGACATGGTCAACAGTTTTTTGGAGCGCAAAGCGAAATGTGCGTTGCCATTAATTTTGCAAAATGCGCGGCTGCACTTTGTGCTATTTACTCGCTCGTTCTTTATTTGCCCACAAAATGGGTCACAGCTAAGAAAGGGAAAGAGAGAGACGAGAGAGAGAAGGGTAGGGTAGGGTATGGTAGGGTATTTAGAAGCGCAAAACTAATTGCCAGACAAATGAGCTTGAGCTGCGACGAAATGAAAGTAAAGTGAAGAATTCAACAACGAAATTGCCACTTCTCCCTCCTCCCCCTTCTTCTTCTTCTTCTTCTTCTCTTTTTTTTGGGTAAAAAACTATGTCGGCAGCGTTTTCAATGTCATTAAAATAAATTTGCTTTTAAATACAGCAAGCAAAGTGGCGCGAGAAAGAGAAAGAGAGAGAACTGAAACGGGAACTGGAACTGGAGCTGGAGCTGGAGGTGGAACTGGGTCTTGGGTATGCCCTGCGGAAGTGCCAGTTGCCAGCTACTTGTCTTGAGTGTGCAAAGAGAGAGAGAGAGAGAGAGGGAGCCAACTCAGCGAGTTGATAAATGGCGCCTGGCATTTGCTGCGGCAGTTGAGCTTACTTATGCTCTTCCCTCTAATTGTAGGCTGGCTAGAGGGAGGGGGAAGGGGGGGGGGGGGGGGTAAATTACTATATATACTCTACTCTATATAGAGACCTGTATTCCTCTCGACTCTCTGGACTGATTCATTGGCTGGCAATTAGGCGGCTGACGCGGCGTATACGTCATCGTAATTGAAATGAAAATGCGAGCAACAAGTTTCTCGCTCGAAATAACCTTAGAATAAATTGCCTCACGTTTCCGACACACGCACACACACACACACACACACAGATACTTTTCCAACTAGTTTGGCTAGTTAAGCGTGTGTGTGTGTGTGTGTGTCTGTTTACTCAGCGCCATAAACAAAAAGCAGTGTTGCTCAAGTCGTACAGAAATTTAAAATTCAAATTTAAAATTCAAAAATTTTTTATTTTTATTTTTATTTTTTTTGACTGCGTTTTCCCCATTTACGTATCGTAGGGCAGAGCGAAAGAAACAACAATGGATCATTGTATGAAATATGGAAACTGGCTCGAAGCTGCTTCGCACACGTGAGCATCACATGCCAACCCACACACACACACACACATACACAGTCACACACACATGCCTGGCTGCTCTTCAACTTTTTGTTTTTTTGATTACGAAACTAGCAAGGCAAATGGAGTGGGGTGGGGTAGGTGGGCAACCAATTGTTGATTGACTTACGAGCGGCAGCAGCAGCTAACAACGTAAACAAAAAGCTTCGATTCAGCTTTGACGCTCTTCTCTCTCTCGCTTAGGGTCACATTTCTATACCCTTTGAATGGTGAAGAAATAGGGTATACTTATTTAAAGCAAATAAAATTGAAAAACTGAAGCAGGCAGAGCCCTTAAAGTGGATAACGCCATTTCTGTCTGTTTGAACACGCAGATCTCGAGTATTATCAAAGCTAGAGACATCAAATTTGGCATAAATAATCCTATATAATCCACTCAGACAGCAATATTTTCAAATATTTCCTGTCATGCCCAATGTCTTAGAAATTTAATATTTAAATTTTATTTTAAAGTCATAAACTTCAACTATCTTTAAAATATCATATTAGTATAGTATAAAATTCATTGTTAAGTATTATATTATAATACAGGGTATTTTGCTCGTCAATAGCTTTTCTCACTTGCTTTTCATTTTGATTCCTGGGTGTGTTTTCCGTTTATTTACCAACAAGCAAACGATGAGCTGATGAGGTCATAAACACACTCAAACACAATCATTTCTCTAGGTAGTAAGGGTTATATTAGGGTCTATTTGAAGGAGAGTTAAAACAGATACGAAAACCAAAAAAAATTAAGAAAAAATGTTATGTTTTTTATCAGATTCAGCCAATGCACTGATTAACGCAATTTTCAGCTAATTTCATTGTTTACTTATGTCTAAAGCGGTGGAAGGGGTTGGTTAGGGCGAAGGGGCAGACAGGGGGAGTAGGGGGTGAACATACATAAATTCTATGCGAACTCGAGGTCAAACAAAAAAGCTGCGGCGCTTTTCAGAGAGATATCTTCTTTTATTTTTTTTGTATTTTTTGGGGCGCAGCATAAAAAGTGTGGCCACATTTTTGTTTTGTTTGGAACTTTGGAGCACACACGCACACACATATCTCACACATACAAACAAGAACGCGATGTGAGAAGCGAGAAACCTTAAGCATGTCAGGGGGGGGGGGGGGTTATTGGAATGAGATGTTGTCGCTTTGCGCATCTGTTAGATACATTGCGAGCTCGCACGCTCTTCCAGATACAAAACACACACACACACACATACACACATACAGGGACAGGTATGTACTATACAGATACAGATGTATTGACAAGCCACACGGAACAGATACGCGCAGCTGAGTTGACATTGAGACTGAGTATCTGTAGCTGTTGTTTCTATGTATCTGTATCTGTATCTGTATCTGTGCCTGTATCTGTGCCTGCATTTGTGTATCTCTCTCGGTTTAGCGCACGCCCCAGTGCAGTGCAACAATTGCAAAAGTACAGAGTATTTAGCGATTATTATAACAAACAACAACAAACGAAACAAAACACGAGAGTGTAGGAAGTAAATGAGAGAGAGAGAGAGAGATAAATGAGGCAAGCGATAGGCCCAAAGGGAGGGGCAACTGAGGGGAAGGGGAGCTTGCAGTTACTGAGGCTGTTGCCGGTCTCTCTCTCTCTCTCCCTCTCAGATACAATTCAATTGCACAGCGACATTTATCTATGTATCTAACTATCTATGACAAGTATCTACAAGTTGTTTGTGCGTGTGTGTGTGTGCGTGTGTGTGTGTGTGCACTTATGACGCAATTAAGCGAAAACAATTCGTATGTTTGCCGCAGTCTGCCGCGAATAATCTATATAATTAGCTATAAAGCACTCGCATTGTGAGAAATTTAAATTGAGCAAGCGAACTATACGGATCACAGATACAGATACACATACATAGATACAGATACAAATACATACAAACATTCTATGCTCGCCTATTTGACCCTGAACATGTATCGCACATTGCTTTTTTTTGGTCTATCGCATTCTTTCACGAATCTCAAGCTAAACAACGTTTCTATTACGACATCGACATCGACATCGTCATTGCCATCGGTATCGGAATCGGTATCGACTGAGGCGCATCATTGCTATCGAAATCGGAATCGGAATCGGAATCGAGTGATTCTATATGTGAGCCAGCCAATGTTTCATGCTCAAATCGTGCGGGCGAGTGACGTAAGAGGCAGGGGCTGTGGCTTCAGAGCAGAAGAAAAAAAAGAGACAAGCTCAGCGAGATCTGCATAAGGAAAGCACAATATGCGCTACAAGCTAGTAAGGGTAGTAGACTTAAGAGATATTTCTGAAATACGGAAAATCTTTGTTTAAACTTTATCGAGTTAAGAGATCTCTAAAAAAGTTCAGCTTAAAGGGGAATCGCTGCCTCTGCTCTAGCATGGGGATTTAGGCCATGCAGCAGGGGATGATGATGAGGAAGGAAGGCCCACACACACACACACACACACACACACACACATCGAGAGTTGCCCCAGTTACGTGACTCTGAAACGCGAAATGCGACCCCCAAAAGCAATTTGCCACTGGGCAAGCAGTGTGCCACATACACACATACACACATAGAATGCAATTGCACACACACACACACATGTGCTTGATCCCCTTTGCACATTGCCAAGAAACATAGAAATACATAGCAGGGTACAATACATAAATGCATATGTATCTGTGCCCCCTCCCCCCCTTATACATGAAGGCAGCAGCAGAGACGCTGGCAGAGGCAGAGGCAGAGACTGAAGCTAACCTTGACACAGTTTTGAGCACACGCCGCCATCGCCATCGCCATCGCCAGCTGCATATTTTGTCGGGTCGTTGTGGGCGGACTCACTCAATGTAATGCAGCAAGTTTGGGGGGGGGGGCAAAAAGACAATCACAAATCAATTCAGAAATCAGAAAGAAAAGCGCGCAATCTAAGCCAAAGCTCTACGGGGAAATATATATATATAGTATATACAGAGATCTTCCTTCAAAAAACTATGCTGAAATTAACTGCAATAATCCACATTTAATAGACTAGCAAGACCTTGTGCCTATCCATGAATTAAATTTGTATATTAATATAATGTTTATATTTTTATAAATTAATTGCTTCAGATATGTATATTATATATATTTTTTTCAATTTTAAACATTTTATTTAAGTTTATTTTATGCTTTACTTCAATTAAAAGAAGTCATTAGTTGCCTTAGTTAAATATGCGTTTTATTTCTGGATTTTAATTATTTAGAAAGTGTATATATTTTAAATATTATTGAGTATTATTATGATTTTCTATTTATTTTTCTATTTTATTTAAGTCTCCATCTTCGCGCTGCTAGAACCAGTTGGGAATTCTTGTGGCTTAATTCAATTTTTAGCCGCACCTTCTGCTTGGCGCCACTTTTGGCCAGTGTGACCCCCCGCCAAACAGTGTTGCTCGGCGATTTACTCGATTTGAACTCTTTTCTAGCCAATGTTTACATATTTCTTCAGATTATACTATATTTATATATTATTATTTATATATATTTTATATTATATTATATTTATTCCGCTTGCCAAACTCACCTCATTTCCTATGGTATTTATCTTGACCACCACCTCATCCCTGTCCACATCGTGGGAGAGCACATCGCCGCTCTGCTCGCGCCCATTGTAGGTGATAAAGATGCGCTGTCCCGGCTGCAGCTGTATGCTGGTGATGGAACGAAATCCGGGTCCAATGAGATCCGATTCGCGAAACTCCTTTGTCATGGCATTGCGACGCAATGCCTGTGCCGGACTATGATGCACACTGGAGGATGCGGCTGCAGCGGCAGCGGCACGACGTGTCTCCACAATTACCGATTCCGAACCGAAACCGGCGGACCCAGACCCAGACCCGGACGCGGCAGCGGCGGCGGCGGCGGACGCGACAATGTGCGATGCGGATGAGGGCGCAAGGGTTTGGGTCTTGAAATCGAAACGTACAATATACCGTGTATCCGCATTGACCAGAGCATCGCCGGGTGCCAGGAATGTGGGCGGGGGCATCGGTTCCGGTACCGATGACAGATTCGAGGGTGTCTTAACGTCCTGTATGACGCCCGAGTACCAGAGACCGTCTGGACCGGGGGCGCATACCTTGGTGCCGATTATGGAGCGTTTGGCCAGGCGGCGGCTGGTGGACATTGTGTTGGTTTTGGCTGGGAGGGGTAAGGAAGAAGGGGGAGAAAAAGAAAGGCTGGCCAACGGGGCGTATGCGCGATTTCTTTTATTTTTTTTTCTTTTTTCAGCGTGCACCTCACACACACCTGTCTCAGCTGACTTTTGTTTATCTTTTTATTTTGTATTATTTTTTAGTTTTATTTTTTTAGGTAGGGGCACCTGTATTTATAGCACTTGTCATTATTATTTTTATTTTTATTTTTTATTTTATTTTGCACTTTTTTCTATTGCACTTTTTGTGTGTTTCCTACTTTTTCTGCACTTTTGCTTTGTTTTTTAGAGAGTATCTTAAGTCTGGCAAACGTTTTTGCTCAATTTGTATACGTTGATCTTGTTGAGATCGTGTCGCTGTCGTTGCTTTTTGATAATGTTCTTGTGATATAGCTCCAGGCAGAGTGTGACACGTTGGTTGAGATGTTGATTGTATTGGAGACGCTCTAGAACGCGCGTATCTTTTGCTGCTGCTTCTTCTAGCTGTATCTGTATCTGTATCTTTCCGTGTGGATGCAGCGCATCTACGATTCGGGACTGGCTCACATGCTCGCTGTGCGTCTGTTTAGCTCGGATGTTGCGTTTGTGCCTAAGCATAATCCAATTTTAAGCCTTTTAAACGGCAGCTTGACTGTTTCGTTTTGGCCACTTGGAGGAGGGGGGAATGATGATGTTGGCGGGGGGCGAGGGGCCTCTCTAAGGTTTTTTTAGGCTGCAACTTGGGTTGGTCACTGTCACATAAATGTTGAACTCTCTCGCTCTTCTCGCTATCTCTCTCTCTCTCTCTCTCTCTCTCTCTTTCTGTCGCTGATATGTCAATTTGGATTGTTCTTTGTTGTTGCCGTTTTATATGAATTTTTGTATTTATTGCTCGCTTTGCTTTCACGCTGCTTTCGCTGCCGGTCGTTTCACTTTTTTTTTATTTTCTTCTTCAAAGTTGTTTCTTTCTTTGCACTCACTCACACACACATGCACACATGCACACACTGAGAACACAATAACAAAGCAAGAGAGCAAAATGAATGCAATCTGCTGCTGATGCTGCACGTATTATTGCGTTGTCGTTGTTGTTGTTGTTTTTTGTTTTATATTTTTATTTATTTTTCTCTCACTGTTGTTGTTGTTGGGGGTTACCCAATGCACTCTTTGCACTTTATTATTATTTACTATTTTGCTTTGTTTTGTTTTGTTTTGGAATTTGAGTTCAGTTTTTGGCGTCTACGCTGGCGTCGAGGGCGACTCGCAATATGCGCTTATCGGTCTGAACACGAGAGTTGGCTATCAAAGACTAAACGAGCAGCAACGAGTTACAGTTACGCGCAGCGCGAACAACATACACACACACACACAAACAACACACACGCTTGCTCTCTGCCTCTCTTGCCTGTCTCTCTCTCTCTCTCTCTCTGTGACGTGCGCTCTCTGTTGCTGTTGCTGTTGCCAGCGCTGTTGCTGTTGCTCGCCTGCTGTCTGTCTGTATACATACTTATTATGCTTTCATTGGATAAACATAGACACACTCACACGCAGAGAGAGCGTACCTGCCTGCACACACACACACACACACACTCATACGCAAGTTTTCCCCTAATACTTGAGAAACATGCTCTTGAAAACGTCGCAGTCTAAAATGCATTTGTCACATAGCTGCGCCTGTGTGTGTCAGTGTGTGTGTGTGTGGTTTGAGTTAACATTCTAGAAAAATGTTAGTTGACTGTTAACCAAGCATAGTTACTTCCTCACACACACACATACGCATTATAAATTTAATTGAACTCGAATTAAGCCAAGCTGCCAATCTGCTGATCAATGCCAACGCTTCTCTCTCTCTCTCTCTCTCTCTATCCATATGTTTGCTGCCTGCAATTAGCGTCAATTTGCAGCAACAGCAGCGCGCTTATCAACACACACACGCACACAAACGCTACGCTATCTGTGTGTATCTATGACGCCATCATCAGTTTGCCAGCATAACAGCAAATGCCGACGTCGCTGCTGCTGCCAACCAACCCCAACCCAAAAAAAACTACGCAGTTAACAAAACGTTAAACACTTGTCAACATTTTTCACAACGTCAACAGAGCGCCGCATAACTCTGCGCCTGTGTGCGTGCGTGCGGGTGTGTGCGACAACAACAGAGAACGGAAAAAAGAGACGCTGGCAACACAATAACAGCTGAGTTGTTCGCTCAGCAGCAACAATGTTGCGAAAACAGCTGACAGAGTTGAGCAGAGCGAGCGAGAGAGAGAGAGAGAGGGAAGCCAGCTACATGATAAAGGCGAGCAAATACTCTCACGCTGCAAATGCTCTCACAAATCTGTAGTAATAATATTCAAAAGAGCTTAAATAAATTAACAATAATTAACACGCAGCTAATACACAATTCTGCTAAATATAACAATTACATTTAATTAATTATTAATTAATGCAGCACATAACCTGCTCAGCCTGCTAACATAGTCAACATGTTTCAATGTTATTGAATTCCCAGGGCAGTGTATACACACTGTAAAAAGCGCCGGCCGGTTTCTGTGCCAACGTCACAAATTTAACAGTTAAAGAGAGGGAGAGAGTGAGAGGGCGCTGCGCTCTCTCTGCTTGCGCGTGTCTGTGTGTGTGTGTGCGAGCGCGTCGTATCTGTTGTTTTGGGTGTAGGCGAGAGAGCGTGATCTTATGCTCGGCTCTCTCACTCACAGCTGCTTTTGTTTACATCGAGCAGCAGTTCTATGCTGCTGCTGCTCTGCGCTGTGCGTGTGTGTGTGTGCGTGCACTATATGCATGTGTGTGCGTGCCTGCGTGTATATATTTCTGATTTTTTTAGTGTGGGGGGGGAGGCCTCTGTTTCTGTTTCTGTTGTTGCTTTTGCTTGTGCTTTTATGCTGGCTGCGGCTGCGGCTGTTATTGGCATTGTTGTTGCCTTTGGAATGACCTCTGTAGGCATAGCATAACAATGATGGCGTCGCGCTGCTGCTGCGCTGCTGCGAAGGTGTATGGGCGACGGAGTGGGCGGAGACACACACACACACACACAAACTAATGAATACATAGTTGTGTGTGTGTGTGTGTAGTGGCGCATAGATTTATGTTGCTGTTGTTGATATTTTTGGGGTGGATTTCCATGCCAGCAGCAATGCTGAAACGCAATTTGCGATAGAGGGGGAGGGGGAGCATATCTTTCTTCGCTGTGGCCCAGGCCAACCTGTGGCTGTGGCTGCAAAAAAAGATGCGCTATCTCTGACAAATTCAATTAATCATTCTCTTGAGTGGAAATTCCAAAGCGCAGCACGGCAGCAGCAGCAGCAGCAGCAGCCAGCAGAGCGTTGCAGCAGCAACAACAACAAATACGCAGTTACGAAAAAAACAACAACAGCAGCAGCAGCACAGCAACTGCGCAGCGCGAGTGCTGCCGGCGCTCCTCGATTGGCTTTGAATGCAATCGCGCTCGCGGGTTACAAAATCAAACGAAACGAGACGTGGAAGGAAAGAAGAAATAGAAACGCAAAAAGCAAAAGGCAAAAAACCAAAACAAAGCGTTAGACAGAGCAAGACAACAACAGAGGCGCACACACACACACACACGCTTACATGGACGCGTTACTAAACTGGAAAATAGGTCAAACAGCTGAGAGGCAGCATATCATGCTGACCTGTTCTCTCTCGCACACTCGCTCTCTAACGCCAAGCAGTGCAAAGAGCGCAGTGAGAGAGAATTCGTGCGCGCTCTCGCGAGCATAGCTTAACATTGTAAGAGCGCATGTTGTCAATTAGAACGGGAACTTCTGTTAACTAACAGTGGCCTCAATTCGCCTCTGATTGGAATGAGCGCACAGTGGGTGGTGAAACGTTTCTCACTGCTGCTGCACACACACTTATGTATGCATGTGTGTGTGTGTATGTACATGTGCATGAGCAGGCATATTTATTTATCCTTTCAAGTTCCGTTTAACATTCCTTTGACATGAACTAGGCCATCGCGTCCTGCCGTCTTTTGTTCCTGTGCCGAATTTATTGAATTTTTACGAAATATCTCTGCCCTCTCCCTCCCCCTATCAACATCATGTACATGCATATATGAAACCGGATTTCTTGATTTCTTTTGTAAAACTGTATTTCACTTCTCTCTGCTTGTTGTTGTTGCTGTCTTTTTATTTTTATCTCGTCTCTTTGTTGCTGCCGTTTGGTAGGGCGCCGCTTTTATTTTTTCTACACTCCGTGTGTGTGTGTGTGTGATTTCGATTCGATTGCCTTCGAAACCGGATTTTCGAAATATACATGGCACATACATGAACCTACACTTACACTTATTTACACACACACACATGCATACACACATACACAGTATGTTTGGGTTTGTCATTCAATTTCAGTTTTTTTTTTTTTTTTTTTTTTTTTTTGGTACTGGACATCGGTGATTGCAACTTTCCATTATCAGCATAACCAACCAACCAACCCATAGTCCACCTGTCCCACTGAAACTGTGACAAATTGCCAAACTAATCGAGTCAGTTTTAGGGGATTTTATCCTTCAAAGAAACCTATGAAAACTGAAGTTTCTTAATTGATTTTCGCCTTAAAACTGCTTAAAACAGTTGGGATTATCTGGCAGATAATTTCAATATTAGATCAACCATCAACAATGGAAAATTTAAAAATTCTTTACTCGAACTAATATATGTTTTAATTGCTTATAAATTGGTTAGGTAATGGAGAAACATCTATTTTTGAAAATCATAGTTGAAAATAATACATACTAACCTATCTACACTGTTCCAAAGGCACTTGAGGCTAGGAAAACTGAAAAATTCCATGGGGTAGTGGGACCCGCATTACTAGCGTAATCTTTAACAATTTTGGAAAAAATGCTTGTACCTTTTGGAATGTGATAAGGAAACGCATAGGCTGTATAAGTGTTTTTACTAGTTCATAAATCTAAAATTCTAAATCTAGCTATATGTAATGCAGCCACCCCCATATTACCTATATTCTTCTGCTTCAGCTAGCATGTTTTTAATAGTTTAGGGATATACCACTATTCTATAATATTTTTTATATTTTTTTTTTTTTTATATTCATATTCATATTTTTTTTTTTTTTTTTTTTGGTTCTTCCCGCTGTAGCCAAGAAGCTTTCGTATCTTTGAGATACACTCCACAGTATCAGCTCATTGAGTCTAATTGGCGCCTTTCCATCTGTCCGAGGCACAAATCAAGTTGTCCAGTTTGTGGCAACATGTGAATATGTGTGTTGCAACTGCCCATCATGGTTGTGGCAGCAGGCAGGAGGGTGATGGGGGGAGGGGATGGAAATTCGGTTGCAAGTTGCGTGCCAACTCATTAGAATGTTTACCTGGAGCGGTGTGGGGAAGAGGGAAGAGGGAAGGGGCAAGGAACTGGCATCATCATAATGGAAATCAAGTTAGCCAGGGTCGCCGCGTGATTGATGTGCACACGTCCAACTGTCCAACTGTCCAACTGTCCAACTGTCCAGCTGTCCATCTCTCCATCTAGAGAAAGATGAGGGTGAGGGTGAAAACATGTGGAAAACATCTAAGTGCGATCCCTCCTCAAGCTTGTCAGTTGCAGGTTGCAAGTTGCAAGTGGCAGATACAAATTTATGTCATGTTCAGCGTTTTGACAACCGGTTTGCCTTACCCCTTGCTGGAGTGGGAGTGGGAGGGTTGGGGGGTGGGGGGAAACTTGACATGGATAACAAACTAATTTCAGCGATCATCGGATGCGGCCCCTGACGAGTCAATTGCCCGCTTCAACTCCTCAACTCCCTGTTGACATTTGCTCATAAATTTTCGTGGAAAGCAGAGGGGGACAGAGGGAAAGAGGGACGGACGGAGAGATAGAGAAACAGACAGACAGACGATAGATAGATGTAGAGGAACAACAGAGGAACAAGCGTCTCCATTGTTTATGCGAGTTCTGCTGCCACCTCCTCCCTCCCCTCCCTTTTGAGCTGCGGCGACGACAAATTTATTTTTCTAGTTTTATTTATTTTTTTTTTTGGCTTGCAACGTAAAATGGGACAAATTGCTACGTAGAAATGTGTGTGTTGACCTCGTTAAGGAGTTGCACGAAAAATTGTGGAAAACTGTTCAGAAATCCGGGGAAAATCCTGCAGGCCAAAGCTTTGTGTGTCTCTGTGTGCATATGCACTCGATCTGAATCCGAGGCTGGGGCATATCAAGGACGAATTTACCGTGCCAAGGGCAGCAGCAGCAGCAGCGAGTTACTTGACCTACTTCAGATCTCCCTCTGCTAAGGTATATAAGGTACATAAGGTTGCCGAGCGAAAGTGGAGCAGCTCCTTTCGTGCCCCTTCAACACGACAAAGCTTTTGCCGAAAGCTTTCGTTCAAAGCTCGTCTCTGCAGCTAGGGTGTCTCGCTAAAAAAGAAAACATTTTTAACAGGGCTGCCAGCTGACACTCTTAAAAAAAGTATAGATCAAGACGAAAAAACCAGAAAATAAAAGGATAGACCAACGAAAAAAAGGACGGAAACAGGACAATATTTTTTTGATTTAAACAAAGGCTAAATTTCTTATAAATCATATCTTTATATGAATTTCAACGAGTTTTAAAGACTTTTTTGCAGTAGGTACAGCAGCTCCTGTCTTTATCTTTATAATCTCTGGCAATCCACTGTTGAAATCGTGCGATTTCAGCTACGATATTCGATATGTATGCTAACAAATATTTCTTGGGATATTTCACAATTATATTTGTAGACAAATATTGAGGTTATATGAGGAAAATTCAACAAGAATAAAAAAATTATGTAAAGATAATTTGAAAATTAGAGTAAATTAACAAAGATAAACTTATGTAAATAACAATTTATTGGGCACACCAAAAAAGCACAAATTTTCGGACAGTATGATATTAAAACATTTTCAGGCTTAGACGAAAATAAAAAAGTACAGATCTGTCCGGAAAAAGGCTGACCTGGCAACCCTGATTTTTAAAATGAGGTTTGCAATTCTCATATTTCATAATTTGGTTACAATTCGTTTAATAAGTTAGTGTATATAGTAAGTCAAAGGACACGTTTTTATTCTTAACAATAATTAATGATTGTGTTCCATTCTGCGAAAAAGTGTGTTCATTTGTAGCATCGATAGGCATGTATCGATGAATACAGCTGCTCTGATACGATCCAAGCGTGACCTTGGAGGAACCTTCTCCGTTAACAGCGAGATCGGTCGCCGATCGCCCCAAGAAGGCTCCCGTTTTGACCAAGCGCCGTTTGGGCCGTCGGCAGATGCCCAATTTGCCAACTTTGTATGACCGCCAAGGTGCTCCTAGAGAGAAAATTCCGAAGTGTGTGATTCTTTTAGTTAATATTATTTTTTATTTAAATTAATTCCAATAAATCTTGTCTTCAACCCGAAGATTGGACTAGCAGCAAGACAAGGTCTGCGACATACCTGCCCTGGTGAGTCCGTTCCGCTGGGGATCCGCCCGGAGGATTTCATCCCTGACCTACCAACGCGAGACATACTTCTTGCCAGCCACAGGCAAATCCCGTCCTGCCTGTAGCTGGCCAAAATACTCCGGCGTGAGCACCTCGGCAGCGTAGCATCTCTAGCCGGCAACACTATCCGCCGAAAGTAAAAAAAAAAACAAAACATGTCCCATTAGTTTTAGTAAAAAATTAATTGTTAGTATTTCCATTTTTTGTTAAATGAATGTGTAAATATTTAATAATGTGCTAAGTTACCTTTTTGGGGGGATGATGGGCCGGCCTTAGTAGGCCAGGACGGACTCTGCGATGCTCCATTTTGGGTGGATGCTCCGCAACTCCAGAGCAGGAGCATCACATGGTTGGGTGCAAGTAAAAGTAAACGAAATAAAATGTGAAAATGTGCAATATCTTTTTCTACACGTTTGGTTTGTTTACTTTTTTTTGTTAGTGATGTGTCTTATGTGTTATATACCGATGTTAGGCGATATTTGGTGCGGACTGCAGGGCTGGGGAAAAAACCCCACCCCAAGTAACTGAGCTAGTAACAATTGCAATCAATAATCAATTAATTAATTAATTAATTAGTTAGTTCACTGCGATTTTTCTTTCCCGTTTGATATTATATATATATAATTTTAAAATATCGAATATATCGGCAACGAAATTTTTAAATTTTCCTTTAAAATGTGACCGTCCCCACGATAATAATAAGATGGCATCCCTAGCTGATTGCCATGTTTTAACAGTGACTCCCAAACCGTAACTTATAGCAGTGCACAGTCATTCTGAAACTGTCTTATCCAAGTTTTTGCCCTTTTAGTGCTGACACGAACCAAGCGAACGCGTTACAAAAAAATAAAAAAAGGATACCCTACAATTTTGAGCTTTTCGGGCATGCTCGTACAGGAACGAACTTGTAAATTTTACTGAGCGTGCTTGAAAGTATAATAAACAGTTTGCAAAAGATTTGAAAAACATAACACCCACCAGTTGTTTGCAAAAATTCTGTAAACACAGAGTTGGTTTTCCCTCTCTTTGCACTTTGGGCGCGTGTGCAGACCACAATTTGCAACTTTTCGGGAAACCCTCGCGCACACACGAAGCTGCGGTTTTTCTGAAACGGAAAAAAGTCGAATTTTCTATTTTCACTTTTCCGCTTTTGAGAAAACTGGCGAAAACTTTGATCCCCTGTCAAGGTCGTCGTGCACACGCTGTGACCTTGTGCGGGTGGCTCATAAAGGACAAAGCAAAATTGAATCCGTTTCAAAAAACCGCATTGCGCTAGCAGCGTGCGTTTTCGAAAAATTCAAAATTTAAATTTAAAAAAAAATGCCGTTACTCGAAATTAAAAACTGCTTGATTTTTGGCAAAAATTGCAAGTCGGTAAGGCAGGGCGACGCACGCTGCTTGCAGTGCACTGCTTGCTTTAAAATATTATTTTTTTTTTTTAATTTTCTTTTTTTGTTTATAACTTTTAAACCACTTAACTTAGCACTACAGCGTAACCAGATTTGGATTCAGGTCCAAATCGGTTCTCTAGACAATTATATATACGAGGGTCGTTTGATAAGTCCGTGACTTTTTGAATAAAATATATTTTTTTCGTCAAAGAAGCGTTTTATTTCTCAACATAATCTCCTTTTAGCTCTATACATTTAGTCCAGCGTTTTTCCAATTTTTTTATTCCTTCCAAATAATAGGTTTTCTCAAGGCCCTCAAAATAGTCGTTTGTTTCTGTGATGACCTCTTCATTTGACCCGAATCTCTTACCGCCGAGCCATTTCTTCATGTTTGGAAACAAAAAATAGTCACAGGGGGCTAAATCTGGAGAATATGCTGGATGGGGTAGCAGTTCGTAGCCCAATTTATGAAATTTTGCCATGCTGACTACACACGTGTGCACCCGTGCATTGTCCTGATGGAACAGCACTTTTTTTTCGCCAAATGCGGTCGTTTCTGCTTCAAATCAATATCGAATCTGTCCAAAAGCTCTGAATAATATTCGCCGGTGATCGTTTTACCCTTTTCAAGGTAATCGATGTGAATGATACCTTGTGCATCCCAAAAAACTGTGGCCATGACCTTGTTGGCCGACAGACCCACCTTGGCCTTCTTTGGTGCACGTTCACCCGGAGAAACCCACTGTCTTGATTGTTCTTTGGTCTCTGGTGTGGTGTGGTGGATCCATGTTTCGTCTACGGTAACGAAACGGCGCAAAAATTCGTTTGGATTGCGGTTGAACATCGCCAAACACTCCTTTGAAATGGTCACACGGTTGCGCTTATGGTCGTGTGTGAGCAATCGCGGCACCCATCGCGCGGAAAGCTTTTTCATGTCCAAATATTCATGTAAAATGTGATGTACCCGTTCAGTTGAGATGCCTACAGCCTCAGCTACCTCACGCACTTTCATTCTCCGATCATCCAATATCATTCCATGGATTTTGTCGACGATTTCTGGCATGACGACCTCTTTTGGGCGACCTGAACGTTCGGCATCACTTGTACTGGTACGACCACAACGGAACTCAGTAAACCATTTCTTAACCATTGAAATTGATGGTGCAGAGTCCCCATAATATTTATCAAGTCTTTCCTTGGTTTCGGTGATGGATTTTTTACGCAAAAAATAATGCTTAATTAGCACACGAAATTCACTTTTTTCCATTTTCGTTAAAATTCACGAGATCGTCTGCTTTCAATGCCTATAAAACGCAAACCAAAAAACGCAGCTTTCTCAAAATTTTACAGTCAGCTGTTAATCGATAACTGCTGACAGGAGCAGTGTTGTATTTAGAGCAGGTGCGCGGCAAATACAAAAAGTCACGGACTTATCAAACGACCCTCGTATATATATTATTTTTTTTTATTATTTATTTTATTTATTATTTATATACTTATTCGCCGTCGATCGCGCTTGAAAAGCTCGTTTTTATTAATAAACTACTTATTGCAATTTTTTTCGCTGCCCTCTCGCTCCGAAATAAAAACGCGTCCGATCGATCGCTGCTGAAAAATTCAAAGTGCTTTTAGGAAAAAACGAAATAAGAATTGTATTTTTTGTTTTATTCGAAAATTTTGACAAATGTATATATACAGTGTTGGAAAAAATAATAGAAACAATATTCTTCTTTGCGCTTCAATCCATTAGCAATTGGCTAATTATGTACGAAAAATATATGCATGAAACCAATTACACATGTGCACCAATAACGGTGCTTTATTTTGTTCTCCTTTTTGAGTCATTTTCGCCGCAAATATTTGCGCTGTTCGCTAAGTTTTAGCAAGTCACCACGTGTTTAGGCTTGTCTAGTCGCACAATAAGGAACAGGCTGATTGAGAAAGACCTCAAAGCATATTCAGCAAGAAAAGTACCATATCTGAGCCAAAAAAATATTGAAAAAAGACTAACTTTTGCAAAGCATCATCTATGCCGCCAAAATTGGAATAATGTCCTTTGGTCTGATGAAACCAAAATTAATTTGTTCGGATCAGATGGGAAAACTCATGTAAGGCGCCCAAAAAATACTGCCTTCGATCCAAAACATACCAAAAAGACCTTTAAACATGGTGGAGGTAATATTATGCTGTGGGGATGTTTTTCTACTTCAGGAGTTGGTCCGATATTCTGGATAAAAGAAAAAATGTGTGCTCCAGATTATTTAAATATTCTGCAAAATGGTAATGTTGCCATATGCTGAAGAAGAAATGCCTCTTAAGTGGGAGTTCCAGCACGATAATGACCCCAAACATGCGTCAAAACTCGTAAAGAAGTGGTTACAGGATAACAAAATAAATGTAATGGAGTGGCCTGCTCAATCACCGGATTTAAACCCGATTGAGCACTTGTGGGGGGTGCTAAAAAAGAGAGTTGGTGCCTTTAAATGCAAAAACAAAAAAGATTTGTGGGAAAAAGTGCAATCCGAATGGTACGGGATTGATCCCTCAATTTGCGCCAATTTAGTAAAATCTATGACTCGTAGGTGTTCCTCAGTCATAAAAAGTAATGGCTGTACCACTAAATATTAGCAAAACCACCAAAACCAGTTTAAAAATTTAGAAAAATCGTCTTTCACTTATATTTTTGCATTTTTTTCTATTATTTTTTCAAAGCTCAAAAAATGAAATGAATTTTTTACGTTAATGGAAAATCAAAAGAAAATATTTGTATTCCTTATTATATAAGTTACCTATATATATGTTTAAAAAAAATAATTAAATAAATCTTAGTTTCTTTTCCTATGAAATATTTCAAGTTAATGGGACGAAAAAAAGCTTTTTCTATTATTTTTTCCAACACTGTATATGTTAATACGTATCAGTAAATACTTTTCATTTAAAAAATTCGGATACTAATCCTTCTACTACTACTACTACTA
Organism: Zaprionus tsacasi; assembly: GCA_018904105.1. Lineage (NCBI taxonomy): Eukaryota > Metazoa > Arthropoda > Insecta > Diptera > Drosophilidae > Zaprionus > Zaprionus tsacasi. Next base: position 2,540,414 of record JAEIFR010000295.1, read on the forward strand.
CTACTAATAATTAAATTACTAAAAATTAAAGTCTTCTGTTTGATAGAGAGCCATATTCAGAATTCATATCTTATTTCTTGTCATCTATCTGTATCTCGAGACATCTCTTCGTTTCCTGTTATTGTCTTCCACAGTATACAAATGCCCCAATAAGAATTACAATGCAAACCATAACTATGAAAAAAAACAACCAATCGTATGGATTGGTTGATTCTTCATTTTGGATTCCTTTGACATGACACAAATTCTTCAGCGATGTAGAAAACGGCCAATGTTCCAATTGACAATACAATTTAATGTTTTGCTTCTGTTTATGATTAATAATATTAAATTATAAGTGATTATTATTATATTTGAAACTGTAAACAGTAGCTTACTTACATTGGCTTGAAGTTTCACTGCTTTGGTTCTGGGATCAGTGCAATTACAGTTATCCAAGACATATTTGACTGATTCCTTTAGATACGGAACTTCAAATATATCGCTTACATTGACATGTAATACGGGAGCATTACCCGCGGACAAACTGGAGTTTGAGTTGAAACTCAAACCCGTAGGGTATGAAGAGCAAGCGATTTCCAAAATTATCAAAATGGTTGAAATGAAAATATCTTTTATTGATGCCATTCTGAAAAAAATAATATTCATTAATGATTCTTTTCATATTGATAAATGAGTTCAACATTTTATTTTTTAATATTCGCAAATTGCTGATATGCCTAAGCGATCCAGAGCGAGAATATACTATATATACTTTCATCTGCTCTTATCAAAACTTGATTCGGGACTTAAAATTTAACTTTTAAACAACTTTATCAATTCTGCTAAAAAAACATTTCATTATCTCTGACTCTACAAATAACTAAATCCAACGAAAGGAAGCAAGAGAAGTCAGTTGCCCGCTGAATTCTTTCTTATCGCTGTTCTTTCGAAAAGAAACGTAGATTACCATCTATCGTAGATACTATCTACGTACGTACTCGTTTATTTATATATACGTTATAAGTCTAACAATACACACAGTTTATATGTTTTTGATTAGACGTTCGATTAGGGCGCAAAAAGAAATGTTTGTATCAATTATAAATACAAACAAACAATATTTAGCAGATCGCCAAAAGAATGACAAATATATATATATATATATATACATATTTAAATATTGAATATTTGTATATTTATATACGTGTATGTGATGACATTTTGTATTACTCATTAGTGTCAGATTATATTATATTATTATTATATATTATACAGAAGTCTTGCCAGCAAAGCTTATCAAAATTTTGTATGTCTGTCATAGGTCTATAGTATGTGTGTATTATATTCACATAAGACGACTTAAAGCAGTCACTGCAGTCCGTCACTTTCAGTTGGTATTCTTAATCAGAACTGAACGAATGTTCGTATATTTTATATTGTATTAATAGACACAGTCGTAACATGACAGTATTTAAACAAGGTATTTTAAGTGAATATAGATTTCTGTTCCCTATTTAGATTTGTAAAAATGTATATTTCAAGTTTTGAAGTATTATAATAAAACAAAATCTCGAACAGAACTGATTGTGTAGATTGCTAATTTTCGTTTTCATTGCAGAGCTTCGTCGATCTATTACGTAATAACTCAGTGGAATATACTTGAAAAAGTAATCTAAGTGTCGTTTTAATGTGGCTTAAAGTGTAGTAGTACGAAAAATACTATATAGTTTCCCTCTACATCCATACCCTTATAATGCATCCATCCCTTACAATGTTATTCCGGTATGGCATTCAGCTTTATACATACCAAAGCAAAACTTTATAAGTTTAATACTTTGCTTAATAAATTACAGATTTTGGTGGGCGTGGCACCAAATATTTGACATAAACTTGAACTTCTTCTTCTTGAATGGCCATTACAACCCGTCATCGGGTTACGGCCGACCTCAACGTCTCGCGCCAGCAGTCTCTGCTTCTTGCGCGCCTCCTCCAATTGGTTACACCAAGCGTAGCCAGGTCCTCCTCCATTTGGTCCATCCATCGGAGCCGTGGTCGTCCCCTTCGCCGTCCAACGTCGACTCTTGCCTCGAACACCTTTTTTACTGGAGCTTCTTCGTCCATACGCACAACATGCCCGAGCCAGCCGGACTACGTCAATGTCGCCGTAGAGCTCATACAGTTCGTGGTTCATTCGAATGCGAAAGTCGTTCCCGGTGCGAACAGGACCAAGGATCTTACGGAGAATTTTTCTCTCGAACACTCCAAGCGCTGCTGCATCCGTTATGTGATAGTACCCATGCTTCTGCGCCATATAAGAGCACCTCGCACGGTATTGAAAGGTTCGGAGAGGTTCTTTCCTACCTTGACAGAGCTTGTAGTGCTGCTCAATGTCATTCTGCACAGCCGAATCAGCTTCGCAGGAATACCGAACTCAGACATGGTAGCAAATAGGCGATCTCTAATCGGGCTATCGAAAGCAGCCTTAGCAGCAGTCGACAAAGAGATGGTGTGTGTCGATCTGTTTCTCGTGGGTCTTCTCCAGGATTTGGCGTAATGCAAAGATCTGGTCTATGGTGGATTTACCAGGTCTAAAGCCGCACTGATAAGGTCCAATCAGTGTGTTGGCATACGGCTTCAGTCTTTCGCAGATTACGCTGGCTAGGACCTTGTATGAGATGGCGATGAGACTGATTCCCCGGTAATCATTGGCACAAATCGTCGGGTCACCCTTCTTAAGGACAGGACAAAAGACACTGAGATTCCAATTGTTGGGCATGCCTTCCCTTAGCCATATTTTGCAAAGGAGCTGATGCATGCACCCTATCAGCTCGCTGCCGCCGGCCTTAAACAATTCCGCAGGTAAGCCATCTGGTCCGGCTGCTTTGTTGTTTTTGAGTCGCATTATTGCGTCTCGGACCTCGTCATGGCTAGGTGGTGGAATATCCACGTGGTCGCTGATTGGTGTCATCAGTGTCTCTTCTCCAGCGGTGTTGTTGCCATTGAGCAACTTGGCGAAGTGCTCTCTCCATATTCGCAACTTATCCTGCGTATCCGTAACCAGGTTTCCATCTCCATCTCGGCAATTCAGTGCACCGGTTTTAAAACCTTGGGTCATGCGATTGACCCGTCGATAGAATTTCCGGGCATCGTTCATGCCTCGAGACATCTCGATTTCCTCACACTCGCGTCTTTCCTGCTCCCGTTTCTTCCGTCTGAAAAGACGCTTCTCTTCCCTCCTCTTCTTTCGATGTACACGATGATGGGGTGTACGTTTTTTGCATTGCAGAGTCGCATGCGTATCTTGGCTGCAACAAGATAGTGGTCGGAGTCAATGTTCACTCCACGAAACGTACGAACATCCAGCACACTCGAGGCATGCCTTCCGTCGATCACAACGTGATCAATTTGGTTTTTCGTTTTTTGATCAGGGACAGCCATGTGGCCTTGTGAATATAAAGATACTGGAATCTGGTGCTACTAACTACCATGTTTCGCGCCGCGGCGAAGTCAATCAGCCGGAGACCGTTGTTCGAGGAGGTCTCATGGATGCTGAACTGTCCGATGGGTGGGGCCAAAGATACGTTCCCGACCAACCTTCGCGTTGAAGTCCCCGCGAGGATAATCTTCACGTCATGGGCTGGGCAACGGTCATAAGCGTCCTCGAATCTTGTGTAGAATAGAACGCATCTTTAACGCCATCATCCTTTTCTTCCGTCGGGGCGTGCGCACAAATTAGGCTGATGTTAAAATATATTTAGCCTTAATACGGATTGTAGCTAGCCTTTCACTCACAGGAGTGAATCTAGAGACATGGTGGCGAAGTCTACGGCTAACTACAAATCCGCATCCGAATTCGCGCCTCTCCGCATGGCAGCTGTAGTAGATGTCACAGGTTACTGCTTTGAAGCAACCTTGTCCTGTCCATCTCATTTCCTGTATGGCGGTAATGTCAGCCTTGACTGACTTGAGGGTTTCCGCCAACTGGATAGTGGCACCTTCCCTATTAAGGGTCCGGACATTCCAGGTGCACATCCTTAAATCGTAGTCCTTTTTCGTTCGGTGGTCGCTGGGTGGATGCTAGGATAGCTACCCAGGTGACGCCGCGAGGAGGCTGTGTATCAACTTGCACTCGTATGGAAAATCCAGAGATCGCTCTGGTGAACACCAAGTTGTCCACGGTCAGAAACTTTACTCTGTACATATGTCCATATGTGGCCCAGCCACCACCATTATATATAGGAACCTCCTTACCAAATTTGGTGTCTCTAACTTATTTAATAGCTGAGATCTGTTGTCTCATACGGACAGACGGACAGACAGACAGATGGACAGACAGACGGACATGGCTCAATCGACTCGGCTAGTGATCCTGAGCAAGAATATATACTTTAAATAGTATACTTTATAGGGTCTGACACGCCTCCTTATGCCTGTTACATACATTTGCACAAAGTGATCGCATGGCACTACTATTTCTTTAATATCTTCCATATTTATCGTGCAAAATCTTACTGAAATTATCACGAAACGTCCGCAAGCTGTAGAGCTAGCATTTATTCTATTTATAGGAGCGGGTGGAGGTGTGGTAAAAATCCAAAATGAACTTGATCAGCCTGCAGTAAAACACATATTGTCACCAAATTTGGAAGTTCTAGCTTTTATAATAGCTGAGATCCAGGTGTTCACACGGACGGACGGATGGACGGACATAGCTATATCGACTCGGCTGTTAATTCATCTGCGACCCTATAAAGTATATATATTCTGAATCAGCATCAACAGAGGACATAACGGACGACACGGAAACGCGGTAAAAATGCGAATAGACACGCGAGAAGCAACTAACGCGATAAAGATAGAGAACGCGGATAGGAGATAGGAAAGGAGCATGCAAAATAAAATAAAGAAAAAAAAAAGAATATCGGGGAAATAATACTTTTAATTACGTGCTAGATAGAGAAAAATTAAAGACTATGACGTGTTGAAGTTTATTGTAGTCCGAACATAATACCCTGAACGGATCGTGCAGTGCATTGTTCGATCTACAATAAGGAAGAGTTAGCGGAAGGTAATGAGTATGAGTAGGAGCAGCCGGTATAATAATTTTTGCAGAGTTCTCTATTCTCAGACAGACATGGCTTACTCGACTCGACCAGTAATCTTGGGCAAGAAAATATATGCACAACAAGACACTAAAAAATGTATAAGATTTTTGCCACTCGATTAGCATAAGTTGGTATAGAAAAAAAACCCAGGGTTAATGCATTTCAATTTCTACTTGTTCCGTTACCCCTTCCACAAAATAAGCGAGGCACGCGCTAGCAGAAAGGAAAAACCGAACGTTCTCGAACTAATTTGTGCTGCTTTCTCTACCTACCGAGCCTACCGAGCCTTTGGGCAAAAGTCTCTTGCCTTTTTTCCCAAAACGATCCTGCCTTTTGCGTCTCCTGTCTTTTACGACTCATGCTTTTAGAGTCTTCTGCTATTTGTGCTATTATTCTTGACCTTGTGGCGTGTGCTATGTGCGGCCTGTGCAAAATGATAATCGAGTGGCAAAAACCGTATACATTTTTGAGTGTTGTTTGCATGTTGCAGTTCCCTGATATAGACTTTATGGTGCCTGTCCCGCCTCCTTACCTGTTTTCGTAATTGTAAGCGTAAAACACGCTTAAAAAAGAAAAAGAACACGAGAAATTAATTAGAGAAAATAACTATTTTTTCTTGTACTTTTTTTTTTAGAGCTGAGCTTCTCACTTGATCGATATCGATTACTATCGATTACTAATGTGCTCCATACTGTAAAATATCCAGGGTTGTCAACGGCGTTGGAATCGAAACAAAAGAAATCGGAAAGCAACAGTGCAACCATGTGCAGTAAAATCAATAAAAAAATAGGATTTTTTATACGTAAAAAATCTTGTATCGATCAAAATAATTATATATTTCCACACACATATGATTAGACAATCTTAGTAATTTATTTATTTTTTTTTTATAGACGGCCTTATGGCAATTTATATTGTAAAGAGATGCATACGAGGGAGTCATCATTTATATTTTGGATCAACAGCTCAGCAGCCCCTCAGAGGCCCCTACAGATATTGTGAGTGAGTAAGAACAAGAGTAAAAACCGTAATTTAAAATAAGACAATGATAATGTATAAGGATTGGCAACCACCGTGATCAGTTGACCATAGTGCGTGTTAAGTCCATTTATTTATTTTATTTATTTATCAATTATCTTTTGTTGATCATTTTATGAAAACAATTGATATGCATACGTATTCATTATTATTATAATGAGGCTCTATCTATAGAAAGATTTGCAAAAAATCCCGACCCATCCGTTGAGCAGTTGTTTTTATTTATCGCATATTTAGCGCGAAACCAAAACACGCGATAATTTGAAATGATTTTTAAATAAATGAGCTGTGTATGGTACAGCGTAAACAATTTATATATATATACAAAATATAATATACATATATAAATTGTTTTTTGTTATCTCTGTGTCGTATGCTTTTTGAGCCCGGCTTGCGTATACGTTTTGCGTATACGTATTACGTAAGCTGAGCACTGCTTGCGTATACTTAATGCACGGAAGCCGAACACTGCTTGCACTGCTTGTCAAGCAGTGCGAAGCAATGCAGCGACAAGTTGCATGTCCTTTTCTCTTTGTTTTTATCTCTCTCTCTCTCTCTCTCATTCTCTTTCTGTCTCTATATCTCTCACTCTTTCTCTCTCTCTCTCTCTCTCTCTCTCTCTCTCTCTGTCTCTGATTTTCTCTCAGTCGCATTGCGCATATGCAAATCCTTCGACTGCTTGCACTGCTCTCTCTCTCCTTCCTAGAAAACATCGCTGCTGGCGTAGACGTCGCTGTCGCCAGCGCTGTTCGCAACGTAACCCAACAGACACACACACACACAGACACAGATACGCACACGCACAAGAGTTGCCACACAGGACACAGGACACTGTGGCGGAGTCGTCGGGTCTGTCGTGTCAGTTTTGGACAAACACTCCGAGAGGCACGTCAGGGCCCCAGCGTGCGCGCTTCTCGTCTCGATCCACAGTGTGTGAGTGTGTGCCTCTGCCTCTGCCTGTGTCTGTGTTTCTTTCTCTCTGTGTGCGAGTGTACGTGTGCCCGCCTGTCTGTTGGTAGCCAGAAAAGGCAGCAAATTCCCGTTCTGTGGCAAATTTGTGCTGTAATCGGCGGTACATTGTGTAAAAAACGTAGTGAAATTACAACAGCAGCAGCAGCAGCAACAGCAGCAGCAGCAGCAGCAACAACAACAACAACAGCAGCAAAAAAAAAAAAAAACAAACAAGCCAGCTCCATTTCGACTGTCAAAAGTTAGTTAGAGTGGTTTCTTTTGCCCTTCTTTGCTTTTCTTTTCCTTTTCCTTCTTATTTTCTTTATTTTTTGTGATGCGAATCACGCTGCCAAAAGGCGTGGCGTGGGCGGCAGCAGGCAGCGCACATCATACGCTTATCTAAGCCAGGACTCTCTCCCTGTCTCTCTCCCTCTTTCACGCCAAGCCGCTCTTCTTCGTTGTTGTTATTTTTTGTGGCGATTACCGAATCTTTAATCAGAAATGCAAGTAAGCCAAATGGGGATGATATGTGTAGGAGGAGTTGGCCAGCTTGCTGTGTCATGACATTACTCATACGCCGTGTGAGCAGCGGCGGCAGCAGCAGCAGCAGCAGCACGCTGCAAACCGAATGCTATGTGAATGAAATCATCCGAAATACATAGAAACATGCACACACACACATGAGGACACGTGCGTGTCTGTGTGTGTACTAAAAAATGCGTTCCACTCCCGCTATAGCGCAAAAAAAAAACAAAAAGCAAACTCGTTCTGCTAATGTTGAAAATGACCAGCAGCGGCGTTTAGAGTCACGCGAAGTTACAATAACAAGAGGAGTGCTCGCATAGAACACCATACCCATCATATATATATATATATAAAAGTATAGCTAACTAATGGCTGTCATTGTGGACAAACGGAATACTAGGAATATCTCACTAGGTATACGAGTCTAGGCAGCCATAGCAGGCGATATCATTTCAAAGATCAATTGTGAATAAAAGAAAATATATGGAAAAAATAAATATTTAGTTCAGTTGAGATATACACTGTGCAGATCAACAGTTATTACGCATAGTTACAATTATAATACAATCTAAAAAAAATAAATAGCTAAACATATTTATTTATTTATTTATTGTGCTTTATATTCCCTTAAAATTTATTTTAGTTTCATTAAAGCTTATGATATAATATTATAATTTTTCAGAGTGTAGCATTTCTGCGCTTTTCAACTGAATTTTTTTTTTTAACAATTTGTTGTCCTGGAATTTTTTACATTTTAAAATATATAAAAGTATATAGGCAAGCAATAGCTTAACACTTTTGTTCGCATAATTTCAAACAATATTTATAAATTTTCAAAGGTTTTCTTAAAGTTTTTAAATATTTTTTGGTAGATATAAAAGATTTCTAGAAAATCGAGCAGCTTAAAGGAGTCGCAACATCAATAAATCAAGCATATCTCTCATTTTTTTTTTTATTTTCCTTCTTGCTTTCCAGTTTTGCTTGCTAGGAAAATGCAAATAAATTGAAAAATAATAAAATGGCAGCAACAACAACAACAACAACAACATGAGCTATGGCAACAACATAACGCACGCCGCACAAAAGTGTGTAGCATAAATAATTCCGCCCACAAAAAGATTACACAGTCACTAGGGCGACACACTAAAGAAAGTCACAGCCTGACGCTGACGCCGACGCTGACGCCGACGCCAAAGCCGACGCTGGCTTTGTCGTTGCCGTTGGCATTGGCGTCGCTGCCTCTCTAGGCTCGGCTCGTGCTCTCTCTCAGCACTCGCTCTCACCCTCCCTCTCTCTCTCTCTCTCTCTCTCTCTCTCTCTCCCTGTTCAAACTAACCTACATCAACAGCTGTAAAATGCGTCGCCCACGCAAGCCGCAGGCTGCTTGCTGCCTCGTTTGTTGCTCAGTTTTTCCCTTTCTGTTCCACATTCTTTCGCAGTGATAAGGCTAACAACAGCAGGATCGGAGTAGTAAAAGACAATACAATAAAATATACGATATAATGCAAGTTTTACCGAGAAGAAAATCAAATCAAATAAATTCGCCTCAATACAAATGAAGACGCTGGCGAGCGTCTTCCTCTCGCCGTCTGACTGACACTGTCATTCTGTCGCTCACTCTGTCTCGCTGTCTCTCTCTCTCTCTGTCTCTGTCTTACTCTCCTCACACTTCGTTTCCAATTTTCGTCGTGTCTGCTTCGCGCTGTCTCCGTCTCCGTCTCGCGCAGCGCACACAAACGCGTGCTTCCTCTTCTCGCCACCAGGCGGCGGGTGTGAGCTGCTCGCCCGAACAGCTGTTTATCCGGTCTCGCACTGCGTCGGCGCGAGTGTACATAACCTCAATCCTTAGAACGAAGCGAGGCGAAGCGAGGACGACGTTTGCATGTTGCGGTAGGCAGCAGCAGCAGCAGCAGCAGCAGCGACGTCTGCGTCGACTTTAGCGTGCGCTCAGCTTTCGCGCTCTCTCCACTCGCTCTCTTTGTGCTGTTCTCTCTCTCTCTCTCTGGAAACTGAACACATTGACGAGTGCAACGACGACGACGACGACGACGTCTACCCTAGAGCAATTCTCGCGCCCAGCCGCAGGCTTTGGCTCTGGTGCTGGTGCGGGTGGTGACTGCGCTGCAGCTGCTGCTGCGACGTCGACGTCGGCGCAACAACAAGCAGTGTTACTACAATAATAACAACAACAACAAGCAGTGCACAACAAAAACAGCAGCAGCAGTGGCAGCAACAGCGACAGCAGCAGCAGTGGCAGCAGCAGCAGCAGTGGCAGCAGCAACAATCAGCAGCAACATCAGCGCCCTGTGTGCACCGACAATAATATGAGGAGTGGCAGTTCGGAATTACTACTCGAGCAGCAACAACAAGAGCTACGGTTACGTAAAATCCGAGAACTGGCTCCAAAAAAGAAAAATGGCAATCGGCGCTTTCGTTCGTGGCGGGAACGTGCGCGTTTCTATGGCACCTCGACACTTGCCTTCTTCTCGGTGACCGCCGGCGCATCGCTGTTATTTTTGGTACCGCTCTATGTGGATCCAGCGATATCGACGCTCAGTCACGATTTTATCGAGAGTCCCACACTGTGTACGACAACGCGTCGCGAGGATCTTGTGGGGATCTTCAACTGTTCGTGGAGTTCGTGTCGCGAGGGCTGCACCTCCGATCTCTATCGCTGTGTACACATCTATGTGACGTTTATCGAGGCGAACATAACAATACCGGAGAATATGACCGACTATAGCAATTACACTGAGAACTGGGAGCAGTCCAATGAGGCTACGCTGCTGGTGAACATCAAGGGATGCGGCTATCCGCCCACAGTCACCTGCAAAGACTTCAATCTCTACTATGGCATCGAGGGCGCCATCTATCCGTGTTTCTATTCGCGCAAGAACAAGACCGTCGTCCTCACGTCCTACAACCATGACGATCAGGTGTCCATGATCATACATTTTTTTGTGGTGCCTTTTGTGATAACGGTCATCTCATCCATCGCCCTCTGCATCATGCACTGCGATTGTCGCTGCAAAAAGGATCGCAGTCATCGCCGGAATAGGCCACAATGTCGTAGGCCGCGCATCGAGAATCTCAGGTGAGCGGGGGAGGGGCGATGATTGATAAGTTGATTGATTAGATTCATTAATTAATTGACTAATTCATTCTAATTATCAGACTATGAGCAGTGATTGACTGATTGATTGATTGATTGATTGATTGATTCATTGATTGATTGACTCATTGTTATATTAAGTGATTGAGTAACTGACTGATTGAATGACTGATTGACTGACTGACTAACAGACTGACGAATAAACTGATTAGTTGACGAATTAACAGGGGCGATGATTGATAAGTTGAGTGTAAGATTGATTAATTAATTGAGTAATTCATTCTAATTATCAGACTATGAGCAGTGATTGTGATTGATTGATTGATTGATTGATTGACTCATTGTTATATTAAGTGTTTGTATGATTGAGTAACTGACAGATTGACTGACTTACTAACAGACTGACGAATAAGCTGATTAGTTGAAGAAATAACAGACTAGTTAAGTGACTGATTGATTGACTGATTTACTGGCCGATTGACTGAATATCTGACTGACTGCCTGTCTGACTAACTTAGCTGAGTCTCAACAAAACACTTAACTAAACCAAAGCAGAGCGATTAAAAATGATTGACTGATGACTGACTGATCACTAATAGATTAAAGAAAGATTGAAGACTGATGAGTATTTGTCAACCGATTGATGACGCACTTGAAGCACATTAAAGACTGTCATTATGATCAACTGAGTAGAAATTCTTTGATTGATTGATTGATAACTGAGCAATTGATTTAAAAATAAACTGTTCAATATGTTCGCCTAATGACCGAATAATTGAAGAACCAATAGATCAACCAATCAATTGATAATGTATACTTATTGTAGATGCCACGCCTACTTATTTTCCATGTCTAAAATAAAACCCATTTCAATTAACGTATAGTAACTTGCGTTTCCATCAAACATATATAGTGAGTCCTTGAGTTCCACTTTGTCAACGTCTTCTTCTTCTACTTCCTCTTCTTCTTCTTCTTGTACTGCTTGAAGTTGGAAGGCGACCTAACTTGTTCGACCTTAGTTAATTTGCATGCATCGTCGGCCTCAGTTTCAGCGTTGACTTCCAATTGAGAACTCATTTAAATTGATGAAGTTTACGAAACTTTGAGGAACTTCTATACGTTTTCCATCGAGTTGCAGGTGCTATAAGCCTGGAGAGCGGTACAATTTGTTTTGGCTTTAAATAATTTAATAATGATTAAGCTGAAAACGTACGGAGAGCTAACATTATTGTTCTTTTTGGGGGTAATAAGTGGCATATATTATTTATAAGACTAGGTGTCACATGCGTGCGTGTGTGTATGTGACACACACACACACACACACAGACAGCACGTACATGCGCAACCATTAGCTGGCTGCGGGGCACGCACATAACACGCAGCACACGCTGCGTATGATTGATTTGTTGAGCTGTTGACAAGCGAACTTTCGATTGAGTTTCAGTCGGGACTCCTTTATGTACTTTGGTATTCGATAAGCGATATATATATATATATATATATATATATATGTATGTATAAGGCTGTACTGCTGTCTAAGTGCGACAATAACAATTACATTTATCATGTGTAGTCCCACAACAAAAGCCAGCAAAAATCCACTGGGCATCATTGTTTCTCAATTATCTCTGTCTCTCTCTCTCTCTCTCTCTCTCTCTTTCTTTTATTTAACGCTAATGTGTCCTTTGTGTCATCGATTTCATTGAGTACTCGCAGCAGGCCCCAAATTGCCGTTGCATTCCTCTGATTGCGTCCCCCCCCAGAATTTTGCATTCAGCATTTTCCCATTTTCCGTGCCTCGAGACGACTTAATCGATACTGAATTGGCCCGACCCGAACATATGTGTGCTACGTGCATTTGCATTATTCAATTGACTCGACGTGTCTGACCCAGTGTCAGTTTCTCATGCTCGGGAATAGAAAAGTGGCCCGCTGCGAAGTGCTCCCCTTTTTGTTGGCCATTGTTTTCGAGAGCGAGCACCCTGTGCTGCTGCTGCCTTATCAATTTATAACCGAGTGCGTTCTACACTGATTTACAAAGGACTATGCACAGTGGGCAAACAATACCCTTTTGCCAACGATGTGAATGCACATATGGCCAAAAATCTATAATAAATTGCAGAAACTGAAAAGATCGAAAGCCAATTGAAAATCCATAATTTATGCTATAATATATATGAGAGTGAGTATGATTAATGAGTTCTGTTCGCAGATATATATATTAAATGGCAGCTGAGGGATGAAAAAAACCATCAGAGAGATGAAGGAAATAAAAAAGGGGAAAGTGCATTAATCGAAATGATATAACAGCAGCAGCAAATGCTACTGAAGACTTAGGACAGACTAACTTATAATTAGATATTATAGATTCTACTTTTTCAAGTTTACTGAACTGAGTTTGGGTTCGTTCCCTAAACTTAAGATCAAGAATTTCACACCCTAAGCTGCAAAACTTAAGAGCAGCTGCATATGGAACAAAGTTGCAACTTTCCTTGGGGGCGAGTCAAGAACCTTTGGCAAGGCTAAACTTGCTGCCAGGTGAGCTCAGCAAACAAGAACTTAGCCAAAAAAAAAAAAAAAAAAAAAGAATAAAAGAGAAAAGGAATACGCATAATTTAGCTTGTTTTCGACGGAAATCACTAATAAAAACAGTTGAAAAAGAGATGTTGAAAAGTTGCAAAACAAAATGGCGTCAGCCTGTTCCGTTTGTTAATGCTATCTGCCTCACACACACCCACACACACACACACAGCCGAGAGCAGCATTCACACATCTGCTGTAACCAGGCGACAGTCTTTGTGTGTGTGTGTGTGTGAGTTTGTGTGCCTTTTGTATACCTTACATAATCAGCTTACCGTTTGTCGCAGCCATTTTGTTTGTTTAAAATGAAAATAATTTCAGTTACTTTTGTCAAGGATTTGTCAGCATATCATGTCGCTCGCAGTGCTGCGAATAAATACACAAATGCAGCCTTAGAAACGTGTATAAAGAAAGAAATTCCAGCCAAGCTAAACTCTCAATCATTGGCCCATTTGGCGTAACCAAATTGTTGCCAATGAGCCAACTTGGCTGCGAACTCTTAACAAAGCATCACTAGAGAGAGAGAGAGAGAGAGAGAGAGAGAGGGGAGAGAGAAGCGTCTTCAAGTGCAGCAGAAATGGGTGAAGAGCTGCTTCTTGCCTACTAAAGTGGCCTACTTAGTCGGGGCTGACTGCCAGTGCCTGTGTGGTTGCTGCGGCTGCTACATGCTGCATGCCACATGCCACACATACCCCACGCTTGCTGCGTGTGAATGCGAGTGTGTGTGTGTGTGTGTGTCCCAACGTGTATTTCTTTCTTGTGCATACAAAAAAAAATCAATTTATTCCCAAGCCACAGAGGCTGCATTCAGCTCACTGCTTGCAGTTTCTTAAATGTTCTCTATAAAGTGCATAAAAGATCTATACAAAACGTTATTATTTTTGAAAATTGACATGGACTTTTTGCGAATTTCCTATTAATATATTTCACAAAATTAAATAAAATATAATACGCTTAAAAAAGTCTTTAAGTTTGTGTATTTATATAATCACTAGATAATCCCCGCTTAAACCTGCTTGATTTCTTCTCCAATCGCCTTGATTATCGTTGAAATATCATTATGCTTAGTGCAGACAGCTGGTAAACTGCAGTTCCCCGCCGTTAGTTTCTTATAGACAGTGTCACGTATTCGTTTCTTCAGCCCAAAACAATGGCAGCATTAAATGTGGCTTGCTTTTATCAGTTAGGTTGAAAAATAAACAAAAAGATGTCTAGAGATGTGTCAGCTATTGTTATTTTTATCAGAGTAAAAAAAAAGAGAGAAACTCAGCATGTATCTGTGTGTATATCTCTGAAACGAGTGTGTGTGTGAGTGTCTGCTGTATCTCAATCGTGTGCGAAGGACAACATCTAACGTATAGTATAGTAGTTCTCCTCCACACACAGTCACGCCCCCTAATCGATATTAATAATAACGCGCAGCATATGAGCGCCGTTCAATAAATTTCTCGTTCTCCCATTGCAATCGGCAAAGAAATTCCAAATCACTCAGCAATCCTCTCTCTCTCTCGCCCCTCCTGCCCTGGGATAACGGTGTGAAACGAGTGCCTTGCTCTGCATACGTTGACTGGCATAAGTCCTGATTGAAAACAGAAATCATGCAAAGGCGAAGCTGAATAAACCTCGAGGCCTCTGCAGGCCTGGGGAAACGTTGGGCGAACGGCGGCGCTCTTCACTCCATTTGAGTAAATCCCCACAAAATCCTTCGAGCTGGCAAGGAAACGTTCGCTAAGTCAGTCGGCAGTCGCAGTCAGCCAGACGCTTCATTAATAACGCACACAGACGCGCGCCAAAAAGAGCGAGAGAGAGAGAGAGGGGGGTAGGGGATAGGGAATACCCAGGGACAATAGTCGAACTAAGTAATGGTACATTAAGGCCCCGAAGCCCGGTCATCGTAATTGCTCTGTGAGCGAGAATGACGCAAGGAATGAGACCAAATTGCGGACAGAGACGAAGATGGATAGAAAGAAAATCATGCGCATAAAAGTTAAAGTTCAAAAAGTTTTTCATAGCAAGAAGATAAACACAACTAAATATAACGCTTGATAACATTTTGAGTGTCGAAAATATGAAATAAACTAAAATCAAAGCTAAAACAAAAATTGCCCAAAAAAGTATGCTATGAAAATTTTAATTCGCTTTGAAACTGAAATAAACTGCTTTGCATGGGCTTATGTGATGGAAAATATATAGAAAATATATAACACATAAAATACAAGTATATAAAAAAGAAAAAAAAATCCCAAAAGCATAAAATCATTAGCAATTTATCACTTTTTATCGCTTCAAGCTGGAAGAAGTTGCAGATCTTCGCAATTCATACAATAATTGTTATATCTTAAGCATTTATCAAAACAAAAAAAAAGGAGAGTAAATTTATATTCAATTGAATTTTTGCCTACAAGCCACTGAAAGTTGGTATCTTAAGAGTCTCTGCTGAATAGATTGCCGGCAATACATGTTTTTATTGAAGCCGACGATGGCTTCTTTTGTCTGTTCAAACATTTGAACAACTTTATTATATCATTTTTCACTCATTTCCATAGCTGCAGGCAAACTGCTGAAATGCTGAAGCATGAGAAAGGAGAAAAGATAAAAAAAAAGTAAAAATAACAGAGAAAATGTCTACAGAATGTGTCGCCCCAGACAATTTAGTGAAACTCATAACTCAACAAGGTTCCCAACCATCAGACACTGCAATTCCATTGAGAATTGTTGCTTGTGCGGAGCCCGCATAACACTGTGCAACAAGATTTTTCGGTATCAAAATTCCAACAAAATCAATTTGCCAAAAATACTCTTTAGTCTAAAAATGAAGTCAGTTACAGTGTAGCATACTTATTCCTTACTTGACATCCTGTTGCCCAGTGTAGATATATGTATGCATGCTTATGTATATTTCAGCCTGATATTATCTAAATTTGAGTATGTTATTAAAGCGAATTTATGACCAGGTGGCTTATGCCTTTAGCGCTTCCATAATAAATACAGATTCATAGCAGAATTATACTTGATTTGGGCATGGGATGTGCTTGTTTTAATGGCTGGAATATGCCAAAAGAAACCCCAACTAAGCAGAGATACCGAAGGGTTGATGGAGCAGATAAAGGCAGCAAAGTAACTAGCATAGGAAATGAGCAAGCATAAGCTTAGATTATGTTACAAACTGTTGAAATTATCCTCACATAACATCCTTTCATAACGTATAAGGTACGCAATGTTTTGCTTCGAAATCTCCTCTCTCTCTCTCTCTGATTCTAGTCGCAAATTAACAGCACTTTACTTGGCTAAAAGCACGTTTCGCTTACCTGTTTGCATTCTGGCTTAATTCAAAAAACAATTAAGCTTAAATGTGCACGTGAATTTGCTTAAATGAAGCGCAACAGCAGCAGCAGCGCGCACCATGGGGCGTATGAGTAATGCGGACATGCCGAGAGAACGAGAGCAGCGAGAGAAGGAGAGATAAGGCAGGCACAGCCACTGCCTGTTTGTCTCTGTCTGTTGTCTGTCTGTCTGTCTGTTTGTCTCTCTGTTTGTCTGTTTGTTTCTTTATGCATATAAAGCAGGCAAACAGCGCTTTTATTCAAAGCAATTCACGTACATAAAACATTTATCTTTATGGCCGTCTTCAAGTGTTTCTTCTTTCTGTGTGTGTGTGTGGCACATATAGCACATGTGTGTGTGTGTGCGTGCTGTGCAGTGTGACATTGCTTGTCTAATTTGCAAAAATTGAATTTCAAGCACGCTGCCTGCCTGCCAAAGGCTTCTGCTGCTGCCGCCTCCGCTTTAAGTGCTCGACTCCTTCCAGTTATACAAATTTAATTACTGCCGCATGTCCTTTTGCCAGGCAGCCGGGCAGCTGCAGTCACTTCAAAATGAAGTGCCACAATCCAAAAAAAAAAAAAAATAACGAACTAGAAAAAAACACGAATAACTAAAGAAAACAGCAGAAGAGACAGAACTAACGGGAAGCGAGAGAAAGAGAGGGAGAACCAGCTTACTGCAAAACAATTTTGTTGACAATCAAGTGCTGTGAGCGTCGTGCAAGGACATTGCCAAGCATCCTGCAACAAGGGGCGACTCACAGCATAATGCAACAAATTTCAATAAGGAGAGAGGTCGAGGCATCAACCATCAACTGCAGCCACCTGCCAGCTGCCTGCCTGCTGAAGGGGAAGGTCTTTGCCTAATGCAGCCTGCTCGAGCGACCCACTTGCTACTCTCGGTGCTGCTGCCTGTGGTGCGGCCTCGGCCAGGACACGTTGCCAATGCCAGCATCCGCATCCGTCACTGCCACACGACCGCACAGCCGGCAGAGAAGGAGCTCAGTGGCAGCTCGAGTGCATTATGGTCGCACACACACACACACTCGCTCAGTGGATCCTCAGTAGCCTGCAATGCCCCCAAGGACGATCGGTGGCTTGTGTGCTACAGCCCTGTCAATTCGTTTATGCCAGAGACCAGAGAGCTGAGCATCCATTCATTTATTTTGGACAGTCCATCATGCAGCTGTCGCAGTTTTAATTTCGTAATTACAATTCCTTTTTGGCCTCCTCCTCCTGCCTGCCTGCTGCTTTTGCGGTGGGATTTGCCTGGCCATGTGCCAAGTGGAATTAAACTTGTATTTGCCTATTTTTCAGCTTACCAATTTTTTTTCATCTGCTGCAACGATTTCTGACAGCAGGCAGCAGCTGCATCTGCCCAGGGTAATTACTACCCAATCGATGCTTGCAATTTAATTGCAAAAACGAAACACAGGAATTTTTCAATATTCGAGCACAGCCCAGAAAAACAATTGTAATTCCCCATAGAGGTAGTCATTGTGCTCTGTTCTATGCTGTTATTTCATTAAATTTTCTCTGATGATAAGAATATTTCTGCCTCTTCTATAGTCGCCTCAATTGCTGCCATGAAAATCCCAGAATGTCGATCTAAAACGAGTTTGATTTCTAACAATATTTCGGCATTTCTGGCAATTGTGTCATATTTCGTTTTATATTTCTTTTTTATTTTTTCTACAATGTGACATGCTACGGTTGTCCGGGTCGGGCTACATATCGTACACATACATATATTTTTATTTTTATTAAAACTCTACAATTATATAAGCCGCTTTTGTTGTGTGCGAGTTCCTTTGTTTTCTACCCGTGTCCTGCTTGGCAAAGCATATATGGTGGGAGAGGTCGAAGGGAGTGGGAGAGGGAGAGAGTCACAGCAACATCGTCAGAAGTTTTCTTCATGTACTTCACCTATAGAACATTTGTATATTTCACAATTTCCGTTTGTTTTCCGGAACGTTTTCGTTCGCCGCTTTTCGTGTCACATATTTTTATTTGCCACTGTTGTTGGCGTTGCCACTAGTGTTATTATTGTTGTTTCTTGCCCTCTCTCTCTCTCTCTCTTGCTTCTTCTTTTTGTTGTTTGTGTTTCGCTGGCCTTTTTCGCACTCGGCCCTCCAAATGGGGCATTCGGGACCTTTCAACGCAATTCGCTGCCCTGGTTTCGTTACCTCCCTCACAATTTAAATTGTTTGTCTGCGGGGCGGTTCGGTTTGGTCATCCTTTGCTCTCTCTCCCTCTCTCTCTCACTCTCTTTTCGAGTGCAACACGCCGGAAACTTAACCCTAAAGCAACTACAAAAAAACAGCAACTCGATTCGGCAGTATTCTCGCTGGAAATTGTCACCGTTTCGTGCCTTTCTTACCATTTCTTTTGCTTGTTTGCTCGCTGCCAACTCGGAAAAGGGGGAAATTACTGAGATAACCCGATAGGTCTCGACCCCAAGACCAAGCTTTATGAATTATGACACGTGTATACCCTGTATACCATGTAGAAAAATACTTGAGAGCAAACTATGTTTTTTGAGATTTAATGCGCCTTCTCATCGCATATTTCATCTTCACTTCAGTTGCAGGGTATTCAGCAGCATGATCATTCCTTTTGTATGATTTATCCTTCGGTCTAGGCTTTGTTTTCGCTCTGTGTGATTTATGGAGGCAACGTTGGTGGCTTTTAATTTGCCACCGAATCCTTGTTAAACATTTGCAGCACGTCTCGTCCTCGTCTGGCTGGCAGCCCGAACTTTTGTTTATTTTTCTCGTTCTCTTTCACGTTTCAGCCTCTCTTCCACCTTCTACCTTCTTTTTCTCGAACAAAGCATTTTGTAATTTATTTAATTTAACTTTTGTGCCGTTTTGAAAACACAAAAGTTTCCCCATCGCGAGCTTTTGAAGTTGACCAAAATGACAAATTGTAAAGGACAATCAAAGTGAAGAACTCTGACAAGGACAAGCAGGCTGAAAATATATTTTCTGGGCTCTCTCTCTCGCTTTCTCTCTCTTTTGTTTGACAATAACAATAAGTTGAATGTATAATACAATTAAAATATGAAAATATAATTTCTATATAAATAATTAAATAAGTGTAAATAACAAAGTGAAAACTTTTATGTACATTTCAATTATCAATGTTTTGCAAAACATTTTACGAAATTTTCAATATCCAATCTCTGCAGAAGTTTTCCATTATGTACACATTAAAATAAAACAAACAGTTTGCACTTAAAATTATGCTACTCGTTTGTTTCTCTTTTCCATTTCTCTTGCAAATTCGTTGGCAGTCAGGAAAAGCAACTAGGAAAACCAACATCCTTTCGGGATTATGACAAATGTTTTTTGACAATTTGTCTAATTTGTTACCAGTCTGTGGGAGGAGGAGGAGAAAAAAAGAAACTTTAGAAATAGAATAGAAACTGTTTGTGGGCCCAAAAATTGATTTCATGTTGGTTTCCGACAATAGAAACTGTTCGAAAGCAGAGGCCCACAACGGGACACGGACAACAATACGGATTTTGATACGAATTCGAATTCGAATTCGAAATCTGTTTCCTGGCAGCACAAAGCATCGTTTCTTGCAGTGGGGCACGGAACTGGCCGCTGGGAAGTAATTTCACCCGTTTTATGTGGCCAATAAATGCTTTATCTGCGTATCCAAATTGACGCCAGCTGGCGTGCATGCGTGCCGATAAGCTCCAGCTCCAGCTCCAGCCACAGTTTCAGTTCCAGTCCCAGATCCACCACAGCCATAGGACCAATGCGACTTAACCCACACACATACACACACACACACACTGCAGTGGCTTTTAATGTGGGTGGGCAGCAGGCAGCAGGCAAATCGATTTATTGGCCCATTAAATCGTGGCATTTGCCTCTAATATTTCGACCCAGTTGCATTTAACATTTGCCATGGCTTTTTTGGGGGTTTATCGGCTTGTGCCTTGTGTAAAATTATATCATTGTCTCCCTGTCTGGACGTGATGCCACTGTCATTTCTGTTTTCTTTCTTTTTGTTTATTTGGATTACGACTACGACAAATTGCCTATTAAATTACAAAATTTTCTTTGCTCTTTTGGCCTGTGGCAGCCAGACAGCCAGGCAATCAGACAGGAATTTCAATCTCTCTTCACGTACAGTGTTTTCATTAGCTTTTGCCACATTGCAATGAAATCAAGCTTATTGACTTGAAATTCATTTATAAATTGCAGCTATGAAAATTATATGATGCCTGTGGCTGCTCGTAATTAATAATGCATTTCATTTTGCACATCGATGACTTTGACGTATTGCGTATACGTAATATTGCGCATACGCAGCGTGCACATAAATAAGCGAACGCAGGAGACATAATTGCATATTACTTCTTGCCGAAATCGAGTTAAATTTCAAGTCAGAATTCAAATAAATAATTCAACTATGCAATCTTTTAATTAGATAAACATATTGAATTGAATTTAATTAGATCAGAAGTTGCATATTATTTTAGCTGAACATGCCAGAGATACTTGGCAAATAGTCCTAGACATAACTCACTAATCAGTCGTATATCTGTGCCTCGCATTTGATGAATTCCTGAAATGGAAAACCGCTCATCAATTATATCGTCTGCTCAACGTATTATAATTGAAGCATCATTGAATTGCACATGACAAGGACGAGGGAGAGGGAGGGAGGGAGGGAGGGAGGTAGCTGGAGTGGGGACAGGCAACAGTCAACGCAAATTGAGCGTAATCAAATAAAGCAATCGAGTCGGTCGATTCTGTGGGGAATTGAAGCTGGCTATATAATTGGAATATACGTAAAACCACTCACCCTCCCCCCATTCCCCTCCTCCCTCCTCTCTTGCTTGCACAACAACTTTTAATCTCTTCACGCACACAATTAATTGAAGTGAATTGAAGAATAATAAAATTAACCTTTCTTGACTGCACTCGGACGCAGCTGGACTCAGGTTTGAGTTGAGTGAGTGCAGTGAGTGTAGTGAGTGCAGTGAGGATGTGATTGAATAAATTTCACGCCGCCGCCTGCCTGCTGCCATGGATACATTCAGATAGATTACCCGTCAATTACCGCACACAAATCGAATTTAATCCCTCAGCACTTTTCACTTATCTCTCTCTCTCTCTCTCTCTCTCTGCGTGTCTATGAATATCTAAGCGCGGTGTTTACAATTTCTACACCTTTTTTTCTGTCGAATTCCACAGCTTCCATTCGTCTGGCACGTGTCAGAGTCACATGAATTCACAATTCACATTTGTCGACACCGAGGTTGACCCATTTGATCCCCATCCTCGTCCGCTTGATACCCATCCTAAGCCGCTAAGTAGCTTTGCCAATGCAATCGGTCAGTTCCCAATCCTCCCAGTCGCCGTGCCGAGTTATGATTCATAATTTATTACCCGACTCGAGTCCTGTCAGAAATTTCGTAAAGTAGATGGATGAAAAATAAGTGAAAAGATGAACAGCGAATGGCTGAAAACGAGAGGAGACTTCCTTATAAATAAGCATCAATAATTAAATGCTTGCCGCGAACTGTCGATTTCTTTTATTTCCTTCATCGATTTATGTAAACGCAAATTGAATATTAATCTCAGAATTCTTAATATTGCTTTTCATTATATTTTTGAGTATATAAAAATAAAAGTATAGTATAGGTACACAGAAAGTGAATCCTAAAAGGTCAAAGCACTCTACTTTAACTGACCTAACGTTGGCACCATCTCGCCCCCCATTTGTCATGCCTCAATCTCATGTGGATTAGGATTAATTTTCTTCTTCTTGCACTGTCAGAGTAACTCACAGCTGAGTTCGTTTTCAGCTTATATAATTGACACCTGCTTTCAGGCAAAAAGTTCTTAAATAGAGAACAAAATACAATAGACAAACGAAAATTCAGTTATTTGTGAAGCTTATGTCATGTTGAGCATATGCCAAGCTGTTTAAGAAATCGAAACTGACAACTAAGTTTAGTAATTCCTCTGAAAATGTGTTAATTTAATTTGTTATTCTGTTTCTAGTTAATTCTAGACAATATTCATAGTATTACTGCTTACAAAATGTATTTATTAAACTATTTTAAAAACGATTTAAAAAACGATCAACCAAAATCATCGATACTAATGAGTTTCTGGCACAGACTTATTTAAACTGTTCTGTAAAATCTTTAAAAATAATCGATAGTGAAAAGTACAATCGATGTATTGTACAAACTATTAAACCAATGATTTTAGGGTGCGATTATTTTGCTGCAGTTCTCGATAAATAAAATGTTAAAATGGAAAAGCGTTCATCAAGTTGTCTCCTGTCTATCCTACTGTTGGCTAGTTGATTATAAAGTGCACATAAAATGATCATGGCAAGCTGTCGTGTCACTTTACTTTCAGTAAAAACTTTTGCTCAATTAATGGCATCATTGAATTTCCACTTGACTTTTTCATTCAGCTGTACAGCTGCCCGAAAAAGGAAAAGAACTCAACTGAAAGCAAAAGGAAATGTGCTCAAACATCGACTAAATTAACTTGTCGCCCAAATCTGTGTGTGTGTGTGTGTGTATGTGTGTGTGTGTACAGGTGTGTGAGTGTGCAGGAGGTGTGAGAAAATCAATTTGGTAAAGCACATCGACAGCAAAAGCCTCGACGTTAATTTCAGGAACAACAATGTGGCTAGAGAGGGAGAGTGAGAGAGAGAGTGAGGTATAGAGAGTTGTTGACCTGGTCAATTCGGTCGGCTACTTAGGGCGAGTAAATTCGAAAAGCTTCACACGATTTGGCTCGGCTCGTTTGCTTTGTTCCTATTGTCCCAATGAATCGACGCCCATCAAGGCGTTTCAAGTCACTTTCACCAGACGTTACGTATACGTAGCGACTTGCCCCCCTCCGCTCCTCCCCCTTCTTGCATTAATTTTTCATATGTGCCACGCCTTGTTTAGGCAACAGATTTATGCGCTTTAAGTGGCTTTTTAATTTTTCTACAGTTTTCAGTTTTATTTTAAGCTGGTAAAGTTTTTAAGTTCTTGTTTTTATCACTCCACTCTTTGGCAAACTTATTTTCATTTTCCTCGCTCTCTCTCTCTCTCTCTCTATCTCTCTCTAGAACTTTAAGTAAAGTATCCTTAGGGTCGTGCATTAAAAGATTGAAATATTGTTGTTTACAAACCCAATGAAACTTTTTTAAGTCTGAACTGGAACGGAAGGGGAAGGGGAAGGGGAAGGGAAAGGCATGATGAGAAAGCGAATTGAAGCAAGTGGGTTGGCCAGGGCAGGGGAGGGGTTCATTGGGCGGGCAGTGGAGCATTTAACATAGAAATAACAATAACAATTTAACAAATTGTCGCCAACGTGTTTCTCTCTGCCCCCCTCTCTCTCCTCTCTCTCTCTCTCTCTTTCAATTTTTGCACACACACGCATCGAGTCTAGCCAGGCAACAATAGAAATTTACTTGCGATATATGTATTTTTACTTGGCTTCCTTATATACATACATACATATAGTATGTTCCCTTACTCGTTTCTCTATGTATTTCATTTGTGAATTATTTCGCTGGCCTGCAGTGTATGTGTGTGTGTGTGTGTGTGTGCGAGGAGCAGCGGAAGTGCCAGCATAGCACAGTGGGCGGAAGAGGCGTGCCCACGCCTCGACTGCCGCCTCGACGTTCGACCCTTGGCACAAAAAGCTGGTTAGTCCGTCAGAGTCAGAGTGAGAGTCAGTCGGCGGGCTTGTGGGTGTTTAAGGACACCCGCAAATACAATCACATTCCCGCACACACACACTAACACTTGTGTTGAGTAGCCAAAGGCAACACCAACACCAACACACACACACACGCACACACATAAAAAGCGATGAACTCATAAAAAACTTATGAAACTAATTTTGTTTTGCTTGGCTTTGCTTTTGCCTTTACTTTTGGCCGTTGTCGTTGTTGTTGTTGCTGTTGTTGCTGCCTTTGTTTGCCAATCCACTCACAAAAAGTCGCGACACACACACACACAGACACACACACAGCAAAACGGGCTGCCATTTTTATTGCGCTTGACTTGAAATTTCATGTTTGCCAGCGCCGAGTCGCCATTGTCCTTTGAATATTATGACTACTACGCAGACACTGGCTTCACGTGTGTGTGTGTGTGTGAGTGTGTGGTAGTGTGCGTGAGTGTGTGTGAGTGGGTGCAAAGTCGTATGCCGTGTATCTTGTGCACGTTTGCACGGCATGGCCAGCCAGCTCCAAGTTGTGGCCAGACCGCGCCAGCGACAATCGACAATCGACAAAAATAGGCATTAAAGCGAATAACAACAACAAAGGCAACAACAACAACAGTAACAACAACAACAGCAACAACAACAACAACAGCAACAATAGCAGCCACAGCAACAGTAAAATATATAAGTCCAATGCGTGTTCTGGCTAATTTTCATTTGGCATTTAGTTGGGTCGTTGCCGTTCGCCATTGTTGCTCGGACTTTGGCAGGCAATAAAACAGAGAGAGGGAGAGAGAGAGAGAGAGGGAGAGAGAGAGATAGAGAGAGAATGAAAAATCAATAGCATTGCATTTGGCTTGTTACGCTCCCCACACCTCCCCCCTCGCCTTCCCTGTCACGCCTCTGTCTCTGTGTCCATATCCTTAGCAATTAGTTGGCCACGCTGATGGAGGAGAGGGGGAGGGATGCTTTCTGTCTTGTCATACGCTGCGTATGAGTAATGCGTAATTTAAAACGTATTTCTGCGCAATATACTGAGGATTTATATCCACGCACTACTCGCCAGGCATAACAAGTTGCTGAGCTGTGTAGCAGGGCTGAAGGGTCAGACTTTTAAAAGGAAATAAATATAATTAAAAATAAAATAATATTTAGACTTTTTTATAAGCAAAAATCTATTATCCACTTTTCTGTTTTCTTTTCCTTTTGTATATACTTTTATGCCTGTTTCTTCATCGGAATATATTTTTTTTGGATGTTGTTGCAATTGCTGCAATTATCTTTCAAGTTCAACTGAAAGTCGTATGTTTCATTTGACAGAAAAATTCCGTGGGCAAATGAAACCTTTGTTCAATTGTTTCGCATCTCTTTTGTTTCTTCTTCGACTCCTTCTGTCTCCTTCTGACAAGGGTCAACTTACCAACAATTCGTGCGTGCTCATTACATTTTCATAGCGTTTTGTTTTGTCAGGGGCCCAAAACAACTTTCTAATTAGTGAAACCGGCCAATTAAGATGCCAACGGTATCTAACAAGTATTATCTGCGCCTTTTTGGCCGCCAATTATTCCTCAATTTGCTGATTGGATTAAAAACGGGCGAAATTGAATTAAGTTACCGCATTAGCAGCAACTTTTGCCTCCATATTCATTCTCGGATTTCGAATCAGATTAAAAATGCGACTTAACTTGGTTGCCCAGGCAACCTAGTCCCGCCTCCGCCTCCTCCTCGTACAGCAAGCAATGTGGATTCGAATCGGTATCATTTTTGGTTAATTATTTTTCTGCTTCTTCTTCTTCTTCTACTTTTTGTCTATAATTGGATTCAAAAATCGGCAAGGGAAAAGCTTTTTAAACTGTTTGCAAAACTTGAAATTCGGTCGATCGAATCTTCTAGGGGAAAACTTTCGATGAGTGAAATTTCAAATAACGACGTTTGTTTAGATGAAAGATATGAAAATTTCTCACCAAAGAGGCAGAGAGTAAATGGCGCAAGTGGAGACAAACACAGGATACGACAGAGACGGCGATGGCGATGGCGATGGCGGCTGCTTTTAAGCACTTTTATGCTGATGCTGTGATTTTTTACAGCTGCCGTTTGCGATGAGGGGGCGATGGGAGGGAGGGACGGAGAGCCGGGGTGGGGTGTGTCTGTGTGTAGGTACTATAATACTACGCTCCTTGCATCTTCGAGAGACTGTCGGCAGTTGGTCGTTAGGCAAACGAGACGAGTGTGCCAAATGATGTTTGTCTACGGCAGGCAGTAGCCTGCCTACAACAACAACTGGGGGTATATACTATATAGGGTATATATGTATATACGCTTTTATGTATATCGAATTCTGTGGTAATTACAAGTAAAACTCGCTTCAGCTCATTGACAACATCTCTCATGCCCTCTCAGATCCTCTGTCTGTCTGTTTGTCTTTTTCTTTGCATACTTTTTGGCGCACAATTTGCTGACGCAGTTTGTTGACTCTGCCTGGGTAATTGGCAACGCTGAGTGTTGGCAACGCCATGTAGTTGCAGGCTATGCAACACTGTTCACACACACACACACATACAGTATATACTAAAAGTATATACCAATTGTGGCGTTGCCAGACAGACAATGCCAGCAGAGCAAGCACTTTGGATTAACGATAATGCCAGCAAATTTTCAAACTTGTTTGTTAGTTATTTCAGAAAGAGAGAGAGAGAGAGAGGGGTATAGAAAGCGTACCCCACTCACTCAAAACTTGCACGATTTACAGTTATTCTACAAGTTTTAATGGAACAAGCTACTTAAGAATAAAGCTAAACTTAAAATAGAGCTAGAAATATGCTTGTCTCTAGCCCGAGTAACTAACTGGAAAGACCACAGCTTATTGGGGGTACACGGAGTATTATTTAAGTGCCCATTTAATGGCACATACCACAGCACTTGCTGTCGAAAGCAATTTAATCTATTCTCATGCTTGAAATTGCTCACATTGTTGCAATGTGTTAAATTGCTTACATCAAAGTCAAATTAAGAGAGGCTGCAAGTTTTAATCCTTCAGGATGCCACAAAATGCACACACACACATACAGAGGGAGGCAAACACACATAATCTTCTTCATGGCAAGAGAGACAGAGAGAGAGAGAGAGAGAGAGGCAGCAGTAAGCTGCAATAATTGAGATAAAAATGTGCAATTAGTGACTTCGCGGTCGCTGTGACTTTGCTCTTTGCTGCACAGCGCGGATTACATGCAATTTACGCGAAAGCCAATCCCATAAATGGGACTTTTCCCCCAGGCAGAACCTACCTAACTAGCTGGCAGCCTTCTAAGTTCTGCCATTGTTATGGACGCTGGCAGAGACCCTTGCAATTGCAGTCTCGTCAAAACTGCCCCAGCTGCGTGAGCAGCGAACCAAGTTCTCTTTCGGCATAGATGCTGCTCCAACACGTGCTTAACTGCAGAGGCAAAAATAAGAACAGAAAAAAAAATAATAATAGGAAGTGGAAAAAAACTCAGCTAGTTTACTTGAGTACCCACTACACAGGGCTACAAGCCAGATTAATGTAAAATTACTAAAGGATAAGAAACCAACTTTTAGCTAGCTTAATTCTATTTTTAAAAATAAATACAAACCAAAAAAGGCATAAAATGAAAATAAATAAATTAGATTTTCAAATTTGGAAGCTTTCAAGATAAATTAAAAATATAAAATAGTCAAAAATATGATTATAATTATATAAAAATAAATTAAAGCACTACTGGGTATCTCACAGTCGATTAACTTGCACTCTGAGTCGTTGCAACTTCTGCTTAAGTGCAGTGCAGCAAATCGTAAAATTCGCTTTAACCCCCTTCCCTTCCCTAGCCCAAACACGCACCCGGTGGGAACGAAGGAACTAAACGCTCTGCCTCAATTGGTTTTTCTACCCAACTAAAGGCAAGTCCCGTCCCGCCCCGCTCCCCTCGTTTTGAGCACTGCAAACGCTTCTGCGAAATGTTTTTTATTTATTTGCCGCTTGGTAAAATCTCGTACGCAGCAGCTCGACAACTCGCAAAAAAAAAAAAAAAAAAAAAAAAAAATAGGAAAACCCACAACGAAACGAGTTAACGAGTGAATATTGCATCGGGCATCAACATCCCGCTGCGGGAGTGAATTTTTTGCAGAAGTAACGTATACGAATTTATTGTGGTCGAACATATATGTACATATATAGTATAGTGCCTGCAATGTTTGCCTATATCGTAAATATTTAATATATTTTTTATTAAAGCATTTTGCGCACTTTGAAAATATTTTTAATTTACCTTTTTTTAATTTAACAAATGCGCAAAGAATTCAAGCGCATTGCAATGGTTGAGTACATTTTTTCGCAACTAAATTGCAATAGAAGCGGAACATGGAGGGATCCTAAAATGCATGAGAGAGAAAGATAATTAAAAATTGAAGCTTTTGCTATTTATTTTATATATTTTCTCATTAAATTTCGTTTAGTTTCAGTATTTCAATTGCAAACAAAGTATTAAAAATTGCATAACGTATACGTCCCGTTGGCACACACACACACACACATATACACACTGAGACTACCAATTAAACGCAGCGTACAAGCAAAATGATTTTATCACACCGAACTATCGCAGGACCCCGAAATGGGTAACCCAAGAGCCAAAGCCGAAAATCAATGCAGTGGCAAATAAATCATGCAACCGTGTGCGACCTTTTAACAAACATGGCCAAAATGAAATTTGCCATGAACCGCAAACACGGTCCGCAAAATGGAAATGGAATTGGGTTTGGTGAGATTCGGTTTGGTCATGAGCACTCGCAGAGAACTTCCGGATACTTCAATGCAGCAGCTGTTGGGCAAACCGGGAAACGGACAACGGGAAAAACGAAAAATATGCGTAAAAATTGTCAACAGCAAAAGGCGGAAAAAAACGTATACGTGATGATTGAGTTGTAAGCGGAAATTAATGAACGGAAACTAAATATCTGAGAGAGTGTGCTGGCAAAGGCTTTCCTGATTTCCGCCTCACTCCCCGCTCCATTGGCATAAAAACGAATCGAAATTTTGAAAATATATCGAACAATGTGTGTCGGCGAGATCGGGTTATTTATGAGGTTGGGGACCAGCAATCACGTAGCCCGAGTGCTTTGATTAATGGCCGCCAGGCAACCGCGTCTTCGATTTGTTATCAGACCCCCCCAAAAAAAAAAAAAGAAAAGAGAAGAGAAGAGAAGGCATGACTTGTACACTCGAGTGGGCAAAACAAGCAGCGACAAACTTCTCACAACATTTGCCAAAATTTCAATAAAAACTTATGCCCCAAGCGAGAGAGCGAGAAAGAGAGAGACAATCGACAATCGGCCTGGTCAGTGCTACTTAGTAGTATCGCGCCTTCCGCCCCCACCGAGCGGGCGGTCCGAGCCTTGTTTGAGTTGACTGCAAGTTGGCAATTGAATTGGCAACGCCCTCGCAAAGCATACAATGGCGTAGAGGAACGCCCTGCTCGTTGGCTTTGTTGAAATGTTGAGAATTTTAAATTTGTTAAAGCGCCTTTTGCAGCAAAGATTCAAAATGTCAGCACAAGGTGGGGGAAGGTTAACGGGGGGAGGGGCGTGGACAGGCTGTCATTGAATTTTTCAAGGCAGCTCGTTGATTTTGCTCTGTGTGTGTGTGTGTGTGTGGGTGTGTCTCATGGGCTCTGCTCAAGTTGCAGGCTCTGCTCAACAAGTATTTGTAGCTGCTGTGGCTGCTGCGGCTGCTGCTGCAGTTGCGAGGCGACTCAACGCGACGCCTTGACACACAAAAAGCTCAACCGCAGCGAGAGGCCGCGAGACAATGTGCGTCGCAAAAGCCTAACCGAATATGCATGCTAGTTTAGAGCTTTATGCAAATTCAGCCAACATCAGCGGTCCCCAGGCAACGCACACACACACACACATAGACCGCCCACAGTCACCCACACACACATCTACACACTGACAACAACAGAAAACACTTTGCGAAATGTAAGCGACCTCGACGCACCGTCACCGGACGGGGACGACTTTCATTTGCATTTAAAGTGCTGCCATATGGCCAACAACGTTATGTGCTATTGCCCCAGGGCGTGGCAACATACGAAGTGTCATCAAAAAAAAAAAAAAAAAAAAAACTAAAAAGGTTTCGGCGTCAGAGAAAAATTGTTGGGAAATCTTTCGAATATTGTTCGATATTTATGAGCACGAGACGCAGGCAAAGAGCAAACTATCGATTAATCCGAGCTCGATTAATAATTTAATATAAAACATATCTATAAATTTATGGCAAACTTAAACTTTCCATTTCGCTAGGCTCAATTTGACTTAAAATCCTATTCGACTAAACCTAAGTTTTCCTTCAAACTTATCGCCTCATCAACAAAATGTATAAATCAAATTTTAAAACTTTACTAACCCCTTAATTATTATAGCTGATTGCTAATCGCATAAAAGTGTAAGGAAAGTTTCGTGGATGTTGCTAAGTTTCGGTAACCTTAACCTAGCCCAAGTCTATGTAGTTAGTGATTTCACCTTACGATTGCGATATTATAAACACGAAATGGGCTACGTTTGCGAAATTAGCAAGTTTATGAACTCAACTTTTCCCAGCTCAAGCGGACAACAAGCTACACGCTGCTGCTGCTGTTGCTGCTGATAATAACAAGAACTGTCAACTTTTCGTACTTCGGGAAATTCTAGGAAAATTGGGAAATGCCAGTGGCAAAATGTCGCATTTGGAGCGGCAACTTTTACTCTATGTATTTAATTTGGAAATGCGACAGTTACTACATTGCGACACTGTGAATGTTTCGTGTAAATTAAATTACATGCGCGACGATGCCAACTGGCGTCCACTGAAGCGGGCCGGTAGCCGGTAGCCGGTAGCTTCCTCCCTGCTTCATCCTTCTCCACCTGGTACTGCCACATTAAATTTTCATTTAACCAAAAGTCCCAAAAGTTGAAAACAGGCTGCAGCTGTAGCGAACACCACAACCGTTTGTCCGTTGGCCACGTCCTCTGAGCGTCCCTCTGAGCCAGGGTCCAATGCGTTGTACCAACGAAAAATTAGTCCGTTTGGGTCAGCAAATGGTGGTGGTGGTGGTGGTAAATCGTGGTGGACCCCAAGCGTCTGAAAATTAATCTACCTACACACAGCCAACGTTGACACTTTAAAGGTGCTCGCAGTTAAATCGTAAAACTTATTAGCTCTTTGGCTCTGCAGATAGAGTAGATTATTGTAGATGATTTATGAAAATTGTATTTTGAACTTTGCTCTATAAAAAACTATATTTTAAAGTCCAAATTATACATACAGTCGAAAGAAGACCTTCAATTATTCGTATAAAGATTTTTACAGCTAAAGGACACAAATTATAAAAAAGAAAGATTATTTTAAGCCCATCCCAATTGACTTTAAGAACATGCTATGAAACATTACCTTTTCAGCATAATTCATCATCAAACATTATTATAATAATTTTAGAGATATATGAGCTATAATTAAAATTTAATTTACCTGCAATAAATATAAAACAAGTTGCGTAAATAAATTTAATTTAATTTAAAATTTGAATTACAAAAGAAAACATATAAAATGCATTATCTGGTTTTCATTTATGATAATATTGTGTTTAAATCTACTACCAATACTATCTGGCTAGAACTAACTGTAAAACGCACTTGAAACTGTTTTGCAACTGTATTTTTCACCCTGCTCTCTCTCGCGCTTTGTTTCAACAAATTGGCAACAATTTGCAAATTTTCAATGGCTTTTAATGTGTTTTCATTTTGTGTGCTTCAGTTCTCAATTAAATTACACTTGACTGCGGCACTTCAACAATCCAAATGGACGACTGACTACCTGCGGCTGCTGTCTGCCCCAGCCACACCCCCTCCTTCTCCCTACCAGGCACTTGAGAGCCCAGCTGGAGCTAGCGTGTCTGCCTAGCATGGTCAAGTGTTAATTAGTGTGCCACTGGGCGCTTTTCGGGTCTCACTGTAGCCCCGCAGAGTTAAGGCAGCTTTGAATGAACACACATCACTCATGGCGCCAACATATTCATAGAGTTTCTATATGCTATGCATATAAAACTAAACCCTCAACAGGCCTGGTATCCTCATTTTACATCGTTCGTAACTTCTTTAAAAATCAAACGATTTTCACGCGGAATGACATTTTGTTTATGTTTTAACAACCTGAGTGATTCTACATTTAAAAAATAGCAAATTGTAGTTTTTGAAATTTTTCGATTTTTGGAAATTTAGGTAAGGGTCCCCCCTATGAAATTTTTCAACAATTTCTTTGTATTCAATTTGAAATCGCTAGTTTTTAATTTTAATCGATTGTGGATGTCAAAATTAGTACTAATCAATTATTTAAATCGATTTTAAACAATACTTAATTTTGGCCCAAAAATCATGTCAAAATGGTCAAAAAATTAAACATGCAACACACTCAAAAGGCCTGGTAGCGTCATTTTACTCCGATCGTAATTTTCTTAAGAATCAAACGATTTACACGCGAAATTACATTTTGTTTATCAACATGACTTATTCTACATTTAAGAAATAGCAAAATGCATATTTTGGAATTTTTCGAAATTTAGTTAAGGGTCAACAAACTTTTTTTTCTAAATGTTTAATTGCAAGCTTTTAAGAGCAAGTAAGTAGAATCGGAATATCCGAATATTTGTAAACATTATCCCTACTCAACACCTTCTTAAGTTTTATTATACACTTGCGCATATATATGAAGCCATTGTAATGTTCCAACGTGCATGGCAATTCGTACAGCTTTTATGCATTTTATGGATAGAGAACCATATACATATAGCTCAGCAGAACAATAACTTCCGCCATATAAAACGATATGTCTATTTAATTCAATACGCGCTGCTAATGCAATGAGATGGAGGAGGAGGAGGAGCATGTAAGGATGGATGCGGAATAAATAAAACTAAAATAAAATGCCAATAAAGCGAACAACTTGTGCCCGCTTACACACAACGATTCAAACATACATATACATATGGATATAGATATATATGTATGTACTATGTGTATTAGTTTTGTGCAAATGTTCGAGTATATGTTACAGAGAAATAGGAAGCGGAAATGCGATTTTGGTTTTGTTTTGCGCATGGCGCATTGCGATCCGAAATCCCCTAAATACAATAAATTGTACATTTCATTTAATTCCATTTCATTTACAAAGCGAAACCGAATCCGGACAGCAACAACAGCAAAAAGGCGCCATTGTGGGTGCTGGCAAAATGGCGGCCAGCTGAAGTGGAAGAAGCTAGGGGGGGAACTAAGAGGGAGAGCAGAGGGCGCAAGTAATAGAGAAAAAGAGAGAGAGAGAGAGAGGACGCACAATAAAAGCGAAAAGAATGCAAAGAAAATATAATAAATATATATAACAATTGAGCTGAAATGAATGAAATGAAATAAAGCTCATGAGCTGCCATCGCATTGAATAGTTTAGGGGCAAGGTTCCAGTCTTGGGATCGGGATCGGGATTGGGATTGGCATTGGCGCATTGCAGCGAAGCCCCAAGAGCAGAGCAGCTGCTGCTGAACAATTGTCGAGACTTCTTGGTTTACCGATGCTCCATTCATTTTTCATTCACAACATTCAGGTTTGCCTTTCTTACCCACCCATTCTCTCTCTCTCTCTCTCTTTCTGTTGCTTTTCATTCACTTGCAGCTGTCCCATTTCTTATGCAATGAATTTGTAGAGCACATGTCGGTTGAGCGCACCGATTTGCAGCTAGTCAAAGTTTATTTAAGTTGATGCGCTGCCGAAATCCCTTTGACCCCGGCCATTTCCTCAGACGTCTTCATTTTGTATGTTATATGGTTATATGTATTTGCCATCGTTTACCGTCTGCAGCTGCCTCGATAAAGTTTTTCAGCTGTTTTCCTTTTCGTTTTATGCACTCAATGGCGAAAAAATATTAAACAGTCGCCATCTACTTTGATGTGTTCCCCAACTTGCCAACACGCGCCCAACTTTGCGATTGAAAAGCAAGTTATTGAAATTCTGTTTCGGAAAACTTTCAGCATAATTCAATCATTCCGCTCGCTCTCCCTCTCTCTCTTTCTCCCTACACTTTGTGGCTGTTGCAATGCGATTTCCGGGTACATTTGTTCCACATCTTTGGAAGTAAAATGTAAACGAAAATGGCAGGAAAGCACTTGCAGTGGAAATAGGTAAAAATGCAAATGAAATCGGTAGTTAAACGTTCAAAGGAAATATTGAGTAAAGGTACTCTTTATCAAGCTAGATCTTAACTATACCCTACGATCTTAAACTGTAATATATCTAACCTTCTTCCCCATTTTTCCTCTTCTTCTACAGTGACACTTCGATATCAACGCGCGTGGATATGCTTACGCCTGCTATTGAAGTCTACAAACCGCCGCTCTGACACAAAGATGACACTGTGGAGAGCAATTTAGGGAATCCATCGACGAGTAGCGATTTCTAGCAGAAGCTAATCACCACTGCGGAACTTACTACGGATAATCTATTTGTTCTTCCATCATAGTGTCAATCAGGTCTAGAAAACTGAAAACTGAAAACAGAAAAAAGAGAAAAACCAGGCAACAACTCGTCGTCGCATCGCTACTGGACACTACACTAAGAAGTTTAGGCGAAACTACTAAAACTACACAAACTCAAACAGTACACACAGAGGAAGAAATGAACAACCACAGAGAATAATAATAATAATAATAATAATTGATCCAACTGAATAATTCCTAAGATTGATTACATTTAGTTACTTTTTAGCGTAAATGATTTTTAAACCTGGCCGAGTGGTGGCCCCAAAAAGCAGAAAAAAACAAATGGAACCTAGTCATAAGTATAGGGTATTCAATATATTTATAATATAATATGTATGTGTAACGGTGATGGCAATGAAACATCGCATATTTTCATATAGACGCGATGATGCCCAGTTAAGAATTATGTTAGTTTGTATCTGCAACAAATTTAACAAGTACAGTAGTTCGTGTATATTTAAACGAGGGAAACGTTCTCAATGTGTATCGAATATGTAAATTTAGTTATAATACATGGAACAACAAGAACAACAACAAAGTAAACGCAATGAATAATTTTTGTACTGCTGAAAAGACATAACAACAAATATAAATAAATCAGAATAAACGAAAGATAAACCAAATATTATATGTACAATTTTGCATAGATTAATAACGAGAAATTTTTAAAGCGTTCCCAACACAAAAAATAAAAACAAAATGCAAAGTTAGAAAAATCCGAAATAGCAACAATAAATTCAAAATTTACATTTGATTTTCAAGCAATAATTTTTGCGCTTCGATTAATGTGCAGGATATATTCGATAAATCCGGCCTTAACACTTCACAGCCATACAAAGATACATAACATACACCCTTGCAGAGGGATATAGGTTTTATGGTATAGAGAATATATAAACAAATATATATATATATACGCATAGGATAAATATCGTTTATGATCATGGATTCGCTTGGAGAATGAAACTCTATATCATATAGTGGTAGCTGTCATAGTTATTGAAAGTTCTGAAAGGGTTATAGACCTTCGGTTACCGAAGATAATATTTTTTCAATATTATATATATATTTTGAAATTCGTCTTAGCCGAAAAACAGTGCTGATGAGCCCTCACAAAGTGCCCCAAGTTGTTTGAAATATTTGTAATTTGCTTCATTAAATAAATCGCAAAGCACCCTGACCTACGCCCACAAACAATCGCACTGTTTATAATTAACATACCAATTGAAATCGATCGGAATCACTTTTGTATATATTAAAAGTATTGTATAACGAAATGTTTTCAGGCATAGTTAATTATTGTTTTCGACTGTGATCACATTAATTATGCTCGTGTTCGTATAATGAATATATTGTTGCATTGTTAATGTTTTAAAATACATATTTGAATGAACTCAGCCAACCGAAAGCAATTTAATTCACAGTCGCTCGTCAATATTATACATATACATATATAGAGATAATGAGTTAACAAGCAGTTCGGATTGATTCCATTTATTCTCAATTATTTCTTATCAATCTCTTGCAAATTTCCTAAAGTTTAAAGTTAACTTTTGTAGATATTGCTATATTTTCTTGCTCCTTCTGTTGATAAGTATAAACTGCATACACATTTGTGCTTGACAATATCATTTCTCGAAAACACTTAGGAGAACATTTGATTTTGCTTATCATAGACTATTATTTTTATGACTATCGTTGTTGAGTCTCTTTGTTAGATATTTCATACAGACATTCTTCTGCTCACATAACCACTGCGCCTTCCCCACACAATCGTTGATGATGATGCCGATAAGCTACTTGTTATGGTATTCGCCCAGGCCTAAGCAAACAATGGGAAATCGTATATTGGATATTGATTGTAATCGATATGAGGTGCGGCGGCGCAGAATTGGTTGGAATTTGGCAATCGCATAGATTGTTTTGATAATGATAGTATAGTATGCTGGTGAAATTGTAATGCAGTCATAACACAGTTATATGAGATGATAATGATAATATCAAAATGTTCATAGTTAAGAGACAACAATAATACGAAAAAAAACAAAAACAAATACTGTAAATAAGTTGAGAAGAATTGATTGAATGTTCACGCATACATAGTATTGTACTTGTATCATTTTTGGATAGTTAAGCTAATCAAAATCATTTTGTAAGACACCGAAAAGCAGATACATACTTGAAAAGAAGAAACAGTAATAAGTAAACTAAGCAGCGCATATGCCTCGAAGATGAAGAATTAAATACGAATCGCATTATAACATAGTAAATAATATCCATTTTATACACACGCTTCATGTTGAACATGCTCGTTAATTGTTTTGTTGTTACATTAATATACACACCCACACACACTCACACACCCACACATATGTATGCAATCAAGGTATAAATAATTAACGATAACAAATTGAAAACTTGCACACTTTTTTACGATTGGCTTGATGAGACTATGGTTTAAAAATTTGATAGGAAATTAGTTTACAAGCAATTTGAATACAAAAAAAAAAACTGAATGAAAAAACAAATAATCCAAATAAAAAACTGAGAACAACAACTGCATTAAAATATCGGGAATGTTTGAATTGAGTAAACAATGCCGAAACAATGTGGCATAATAAAACTGGCAAGCATTGAGATGAACACGCAATGAACAATAAAATTTATTTATATATAATGAAGAAGAGAAATAATCGAAACACATAATAATAGAACTAGGCGCATATTGAAAAATAAAGGAGAAATATTATTGACAGAAAAAACTGGGATTTTGTGTATTTAAATTGAATAACTTCTGTGTTTTTTATACGATTAGAATACAATTTTATGAATGGGTGCACATAGTATTCATCTATGTGTATGTCGAAGCAGAAAACTTTAGCATACATACTTGCCTTATAATCACATATAGCCGATTTGCATGGGCATTGAGCGATTTAATTTATGAATTTAACGATTTCAAAAATTTGAGTCTTTCACATTTTATCCATTATTTGGCCTATAGATTGATTCTGCATCAAAAAATTATGAACTTAACGATTTCAAAAATTTGAGTTTTTCGCATGTCTTCCAAACTACCGTTTCGCTCGATTTCAGTACCCCTATAGAGCCTCTACTATGGAAAACTTCGTCAAAAATCATCCGATTTCCTTTAGGGAGGACATTTTATTCATTATTTGGCCTATAGATTGATTCTGCATCAAAACATTATGAACTTAACGATTTCAAAAATTTGAGTCTTTCGCATGTCTTCCAAACTACCGTTTCGCTCGATTTCAGTACCCCTATAGAGCCTCTAGTATGGAAAACTTCGTCAAAGATCATCTCATTTCCTTGAGGGAGGACATTTTATCCATTATTTGGCCTAAAGATTGATTCTGCATCAAAAAATTATGAACTTAACGATTTCAAAAATTTGAGTCTTTCGCATGTCTTCCAAACTACCGTTTCGCTCGATTTCAGTACCCCTATAGAGCCTCTAGTATGGAAAACTTCGTCAAAAATCATCCGATTTCCTTGAGGGAGGACATTCCATCCATTATTTGGCCTATAGATTGATTCTGCATCAAAAAATTATGAACTTAACGATTTCAAAAATTTGAGTCTTTCGCATGTCTTCCAAACTACCGTTTTGCTCGATTTCAGTACCCCTATAGAGCCTCTAGTATGGAAAACTTCGTCAAAAATCATCCGATTTCCTTGAGGGAGGACATTTTATCCATTATTTGGCTTATAGAATTAAAAAATTATGAATTTAACGATTTCAAAAATTTGAGTCTTTCGCATGTTTTCCAAACTACCGTTTCGCTCGATTTCAGTACCCCTATAGAGCCTCTACTATGGAAAACTTCGTCAAAAATCATCCGATTTCCTTGAGGGAGGACATTTTATCCATTATTTGGCCTATAGATTGATTCTGCATCAAAACATTATGAACTTAACGATTTCAAAAATTTGAGTCTTTCGCATGTCTTCCAAACTACCGTTTCGCTCGATTTCAGTACCCCTATAGAGCCTCTACTATGGAAAACTTCGTCAAAAATCATCCGATTTCCTTGAGGGAGGACATTCCATCCATTATTTGGCCTATAGATTGATTCTGCATCAAAAAATTATGAACTTAACGATTTCAAAAATTTGAGTCTTTCGCATGTCTTCCAAACTACCGTTTCGCTCGATTTCAGTACCCCTATAGAGCCTCTAGTATGGAAAACTTCGTCAAAAATCATCCGATTTCCTTGAGGGAGGACATTTTATCCATTATTTGGCCTATAGATTGATTCTGCATCAAAAAATTATGAACTTAACGATTTCAAAAATTTGAGTCTTTCGCATGTCTGCCAAACTACCGTTTCGCTCGATTTCAGTACCCCTATAGAGCCTCTAGTATGGAAAACTTCGTCAAAAATCATCCGATTTCCTTGAGGGAGGACATTCCATCCATTATTTGGCCTATAGATTGATTCTGCATCAAAAAATTATGAACTTAACGATTTCAAAAATTTGAGTCTTTCGCATGTCTTCCAAACTACCGTTTCGCTCGATTTCAGTACCCCTATAGAGCCTCTAGTATGGAAAACTTCGTCAAAAATCATCCGATTTCCTTGAGGGAGGACATTCCATCCATTATTTGGCTTATAGATTGATTCTGCATCAAAAAATTATGAACTTAACGATTTCAAAAATTTGAGTCTTTCGCATGTCTTCCAAACTACCGTTTCGCTCGATTTCAGTACCCCTATAGAGCCTCTAGTATGGAAAACTTCGTCAAAAATCATCCGATTTCCTTGAGGGAGGACATTTTATCCATTATAGATTGATTCTGCATCAAAAAATTGTGAACTTAACGATTTCAAAAATTTGAGTCTTTCGCATGTCTTCCAAACTACCGTTTCGCTCGATTTCAGTACCCCTATAGAGCCTCTAGTATGGAAAACTTCGTCAAAAATCATCCGATTTCCTTGAGGGAGGACATTTTATCCATTATTTGGCCTATAGATTGATTCTGCATCAAAAAATTATGAACTTAACGATTTCAAAAATTTGAGTCTTTCGCATGTCTTCCAAACTACCGTTTCGCTCGATTTCAGTACCCCTATAGAGCCTCTACTATGGAAAACTTCGTCAAAAATCATCCGATTTCCTTGAGGGAGGACATTTTATCCATTATTTGGCCTATAGATTGATTCTGCATCAAAAAATTATGAACTTAACGATTTCAAAAATTTGAGTCTTTCGCATGTCTTCCAAACTACCGTTTCGCTCGATTTCAGTACCCCTATAGAGCCTCTAGTATGGAAAACTTCGTCAAAAATCATCCGATTTCCTTGAGGGAGGACATTCCATCCATTATTTGGCCTATAGATTGATTCTGCATCAAAAAATTATGAACTTAACGATTTCAAAAATTTGAGTCTTTCGCATGTCTTCCAAACTACCGTTTCGCTCGATTTCAGTACCCCTATAGAGCCTCTAGTATGGAAAACTTCGTCAAAAATCATCCGATTTCCTTGAGGGAGGACATTTTATCCATTATTTGGCCTATAGATTGATTCTGCATCAAAACATTATGAACTTAACGATTTCAAAAATTTGAGTCTTTCGCATGTCTTCCAAACTACCGTTTCGCTCGATTTCAGTACCCCTATAGAGCCTCTAGTATGGAAAACTTCGTCAAAAATCATCCATTTTCCTTGAGGGAGGACATTTTATCCATTATTTGGCCTATAGATTGATTCTGCATCAAAAAATTATGAACTTAACGATTTCAAAAATTTGAGTCTTTCGCATGTCTTCCAAACTACCGTTTCGCTCGATTTCAGTACCCCTATAGAGCCTCTACTATGGAAAACTTCGTCAAAAATCATCCGATTTCCTTGAGGGAGGACATTTTATCCATTATTTGGCCTATAGATTGATTCTGCATCAAAACATTATGAACTTAACGATTTCAAAAATTTGAGTCTTTCGCATGTCTTCCAAACTACCGTTTCGCTCGATTTCAGTACCCCTATAGAGCCTCTAGTATGGAAAACTTCGTCAAAAATCATCCATTTTCCTTGAGGGAGGACATTCCATCCATTATTTGGCCTATAGATTGATTCTGCATCAAAAAATTATGAACTTAACGATTTCAAAAATTTGAGTCTTTCGCATGTCTTCCAAACTACCGTTTCGCTCGATTTCAGTACCCCTATAGAGCCTCTACTATGGAAAACTTCGTCAAAAATCATCCGATTTCCTTGAGGGAGGACATTTTATCCATTATTTGGCTTATAGATATTAAAAAATTATGAATTTAACAATTTCAAAAATTTGAGTCTTTCGCATGTTTTCCAAACTACCGTTACGCTCGATTTCAGTACCCCTATAGAGCCTCTACTATGGAAAACTTCGTCAAAAATCATCCGATTTCCTTGAGGGAGGACATTCCATCCATTATTTGGCCTATAGATTGATTCTGCATCAAAAAATTATGAACTTAACGATTTCAAAAATTTGAGTCTTTCGCATGTCTTCCAAACTACCGTTTCGCTCGATTTCAGTACCCCTATAGAGCCTCTAGTATGGAAAACTTCGTCAAAAATCATCCGATTTCCTTGAGGGAGGACATTTTATCCATTATTTGGCCTATAGATTGATTCTGCATCAAAAAATTATAAATTTAACGATTTCAAAAATTTGAGTCTTTCGCATGTCTTCCAAACTACCGTTTCGCTCGATTTCAGTACCCCTATAGAGCCTCTACTATGGAAAACTTCGTCAAAAATCATCCGATTTCCTTGAGGGAGGACATTTTATCCATTATTTGGCCTATAGATTGATTCTGCATCAAAAAATTATGAACTTAACGATTTCAAAAATTTGAGTCTTTCGCATGTCTTCCAAACTACCGTTTCGCTCGATTTCAGTACCCCTATAGAGCCTCTAGTATGGAAAACTTCGTCAAAAATCATCCGATTTCCTTGAGGGAGGACATTCCATCCATTATTTGGCCTATAGATTGATTCTGCATCAAAAAATTATGAACTTAACGATTTCAAAAATTTGAGTCTTTCGCATGTCTTCCAAACTACCGTTTCGCTCGATTTCAGTACCCCTATAGAGCCTCTAGTATGGAAAACTTCGTCAAAAATCATCCGATTTCCTTGAGGGAGGACATTCCATCCATTATTTGGCTTATAGATTGATTCTGCATCAAAAAATTATGAACTTAACGATTTCAAAAATTTGAGTCTTTCGCATGTCTTCCAAACTACCGTTTCGCTCGATTTCAGTACCCCTATAGAGCCTCTAGTATGGAAAACTTCGTCAAAAATCATCCGATTTCCTTGAGGGAGGACATTTTATCCATTATTTGGCCTATAGATTGATTCTGCATCAAAAAATTATGAACTTAACGATTTCAAAAATTTGAGTCTTTCGCATGTTTTCCAAACTACCGTTTCGCTCGATTTCAGTACCCCTATAGAGCCTCTACTATGGAAAACTTCGTCAAAAATCATCCGATTTCCTTGAGGGAGGACATTTTATCCATTATTTGGCCTAAAGATTGATTCTGCATCAAAAAATTATGAACTTAACGATTTCAAAAATTTGAGTCTTTCGCATGTCTTCCAAACTACCGTTTCGCTCGATTTCAGTACCCCTATAGAGCCTCTACTATGGAAAACTTCGTCAAAAATCATCCGATTTCCTTGAGGGATGACATTTTATCCATTATTTGGCTTATAGAATTAAAAAATTATGAATTTAACGATTTCAAAAATTTGAGTCTTTCGCATGTTTTCCAAACTACCGTTTCGCTCAATTTCAGTACCCCTATAGAGCCTCTACTATGGAAAACTTCGTCAAAAATCATCCGATTTCCTTGAGGGAGGACATTCCATCCATTATTTGGCCTATAGATTGATTCTGCATCAAAAAATTATGAACTTAACGATTTCAAAAATTTGAGTCTTTCGCATGTCTTCCAAACTACCGTTTCGCTCGATTTCAGTACCCCTATAGAGCCTCTAGTATGGAAAACTTCGTCAAAAATCATCCGATTTCCTTGAGGGAGGACATTCCATCCATTATTTGGCTTATAGATTGATTCTGCATCAAAAAATTATGAACTTAACGATTTCAAAAATTTGAGTCTTTCGCATGTCTTCCAAACTACCGTTTTGCTCGATTTCAGTACCCCTATAGAGCCTCTAGTATGGAAAACTTCGTCAAAAATCATCCGATTTCCTTGAGGGAGGACATTTT
Organism: Zaprionus tsacasi; assembly: GCA_018904105.1. Lineage (NCBI taxonomy): Eukaryota > Metazoa > Arthropoda > Insecta > Diptera > Drosophilidae > Zaprionus > Zaprionus tsacasi. The sequence continues at coordinate 2,583,563 of JAEIFR010000295.1, forward strand.
ATCCATTATTTGGCCTATAGATTGATTCTGCATCAAAACATTATGAACTTAACGATTTCAAACATTTGAGTCTTTCGCATGTCTTCCAAACTACCGTTTCGCTCGATTTCAGTACCCCTATAGAGCCTCTAGTATGGAAAACTTCGTCAAAAATCATCCGATTTCCTTGAGGGAGGACATTTTATCCATTATTTGGCCTATAGATCGATTCTGCATCAAAAAATTATGAACTTAACGATTTCAAAAATTTGAGTCTTTCGCATGTTTTCCAAACTACCGCTTCGCTCGATTTCAGTACCCCTATAGAGCCTCTACTATGGAAAACTTCGTCAAAAATCATCCGATTTCCTTGAGGGAGGACATTTTATCCATTATTTGGCCTATAGATTGATTCTGCATCAAAACATTATGAACTTAACAATTTCAAAAATTTGAGTCTTTCGCATGTCTTCCAAACTACCGTTTCGCTCGATTTCAGTACCCCTATAGAGCCTCTAGTATGGAAAACTTGGCCAAAGATCATCCCATTTCCTTGAGGGAGGACATTTTATCCATTATTTGGCCTAAAGATTGATTCTGCATCAAAAAATTATGAACTTAACGATTTCAAAAATTTGAGTCTTTCGCATGTCTTCCAAACTACCGTTTCGCTCGATTTCAGTACCCCTATAGAGCCTCTAGTATGGAAAACTTCGTCAAAAATCATCCGATTTCCTTGAGGGAGGACATTTTATCCATTATTTGGCTTATAGAATTAAAAAATTATGAATTTAACGATTTCAAAAATTTGAGTCTTTCGCATGTTTTCCAAACTACCGTTTCGCTCAATTTCAGTACCCCTATAGAGCCTCTACTATGGAAAACTTCGTCAAAAATCATCCGATTTCCTTGAGGGAGGACATTCCATCCATTATTTGGCCTATAGATTGATTCTGCATCAAAAAATTATGAACTTAACGATTTCAAAAATTTGAGTCTTTCGCATGTTTTCCAAACTACCGTTTCGCTCAATTTCAGTACCCCTATAGAGCCTCTACTATGGAAAACTTCGTCAAAAATCATCCGATTTCCTTGAGGGAGGACATTCCATCCATTATTTGGCTTATAGATTGATTCTGCATCAAAAAATTATGAACTTAACGATTTCAAAAATTTGAGTCTTTCGCATGTCTTCCAAACTACCGTTTCGCTCGATTTCAGTACCCCTATAGAGCCTCTACTATGGAAAACTTCGTCAAAAATCATCCGATTTCCTTGAGGGAGGACATTCTATCCATTATTTGGCTTATAGATTGATTCTGCATCAAAAAATTATGAACTTAACGATTTCAAAAATATGAGTCTTTCGCATGTCTTCCAAACTACCGTTTCGCTCGATTTCAGTACCCCTATAGAGCCTCTAGTATGGAAAACTTCGTCAAAAATCATCCGATTTCCTTGAGGGAGGACATTCCATCCATTATTTGGCCTATAGATTGATTCTGCATCAAAAAATTATGAACTTAACGATTTCAAAAATTTGAGTCTTTCGCATGTCTTCCAAACTACCGTTTCGCTCGATTTCAGTACCCCTATAGAGCCTCTAGTATGGAAAACTTCGTCAAAAATCATCCGATTTCCTTGAGGGAGGACATTCCATCCAATATTTGGCTTATAGATTGATTCTGCATCAAAAAATTATGAACTTAACGATTTCAAAAATTTGAGTCTTTTGCATGTCTTCCAAACTACCGTTTCGCTCCATTTCAGTACCCCTATAGAGCCTCTAGTATGGAAAACTTCGTCAAAGATCATCCCATTTCCTTGAGGGAGGACATTTTATCCATTATTTGGCCTAAAGATTGATTCTGCATCAAAAAATTATGAACTTAACGATTTCAAAAATTTGAGTCTTTCGCATGTCTTCCAAACTACCGTTTCGCTCGATTTCAGTACCCCTATAGAGCCTCTACTATGGAAAACTTCGTCAAAAATCATCCGATTTCCTTGAGGGATGACATTTTATCCATTATTTGGCTTATAGAATTAAAAAATTATGAATTTAACGATTTCAAAAATTTGAGTCTTTCGCATGTTTTCCAAACTACCGTTTCGCTCAATTTCAGTACCCCTATAGAGCCTCTACTATGGAAAACTTCGTCAAAAATCATCCGATTTCCTTGAGGGAGGACATTCCATCCATTATTTGGCCTATAGATTGATTCTGCATCAAAAAATTATGAACTTAACGATTTCAAAAATTTGAGTCTTTCGCATGTCTTCCAAACTACCGTTTCGCTCGATTTCATTACCCCTATAGAGCCTCTAGTATGGAAAACTTCGTCAAAAATCATCCGATTTCCTTGAGGGAGGACATTTTATCCATTATTTGGCCTATAGATTGATTCTGCATCAAAAAATTATGAACTTAACGATTTCAAAAATTTGAGTCTTTCGCATGTTTTCCAAACTACCGTTTCGCTCGATTTCAGTACCCCTATAGAGCCTCTACTATGGAAAACTTCGTCAAAAATCATCCGATTTCCTTGAGGGAGGACATTTTATCCATTATTTGGCCTATAGATTGATTCTGCATCAAAACATTATGAACTTAACGATTTCAAAAATTTGAGTCTTTCGCATGTCTTCCAAACTACCGTTTCGCTCGATTTCAGTACCCCTATAGAGCCTCTAGTATGGAAAACTTGGCCAAAGATCATCCCATTTCCTTGAGGGAGGACATTTTATCCATTATTTGGCCTAAAGATTGATTCTGCATCAAAAAATTATGAACTTAACGATTTCAAAAATTTGAGTCTTTCGCATGTCTTCCAAACTACCGTTTCGCTCGATTTCAGTACCCCTATAGAGCCTCTAGTATGGAAAACTTCGTCAAAAATCATCCGATTTCCTTGAGGGAGGACATTTTATCCATTATTTGGCTTATAGAATTAAAAAATTATGAATTTAACGATTTCAAAAATTTGAGTCTTTCGCATGTTTTCCAAACTACCGTTTCGCTCGATTTCAGTACCCCTATAGAGCCTCTACTATGGAAAACTTCGTCAAAAATCATCCGATTTCCTTGAGGGAGGACATTCCATCCATTATTTGGCCTATAGATTGATTCTGCATCAAAAAATTATGAACTTAACGATTTCAAAAATTTGAGTCTTTCGCATGTCTTCCAAACTACCGTTTCGCTCGATTTCAGTACCCCTATAGAGCCTCTAGTATGGAAAACTTCGTTAAAAATCATCCGATTTCCTTGAGGGAGGACATTCCATCCATTATTTGGCCTATAGATTGATTCTGCATCAAAAAATTATGAACTTAACGATTTCAAAAATTTGAGTCTTTCGCATGTCTTCCAAACTACCGTTTCGCTCGATTTCAGTACCCTTATAGAGCCTCTACTATGGAAAACTTCGTCAAAAATCATCCGATTTCCTTGAGGGAGGACATTTTATCCATTATTTGGCCTAAAGATTGATTCTGCATCAAAAAATTATGAACTTAACGATTTCAAAAATTTGAGTCTTTCGCATGTCTTCCAAACTACCGTTTCGCTCGATTTCAGTACCCCTATAGAGCCTCTAGTATGGAAAACTTCGTCAAAGATCATCCCATTTCCTTGAGGGAGGACATTTTATCCATTATTTGGCCTAAAGATTGATTCTGCATCAAAAAATTATGAACTTAACGATTTCAAAAATTTGAGTCTTTCGCATGTCTTCCAAACTACCGTTTCGCTCGATTTCAGTACCCCTATAGAGCCTCTAGTATGGAAAACTTAGTCAAAAATCATCCGATTTCCTTGAGGGAGGACATTCCATCCATTATTTGGCCTATAGATTGATTCTGCATCAAAAAATTATGAACTTAACGATTTCAAAAATTTGAGTCTTTCGCATGTCTTCCAAACTACCGTTTCGCTCGATTTCAGTACCCCTATAGAGCCTCTAGTATGGAAAACTTAGTCAAAAATCATCCGATTTCCTTGAGGGAGGACATTCCATCCATTATTTGGCCTATAGATTGATTCTGCATCAAAAAATTATGAACTTAACGATTTCAAAAATTTGAGTCTTTCGCATGTCTTCCAAACTACCGTTTCGCTCGATTTCAGTACCCCTATAGAGCCTCTAGTATGGAAAACTTAGTCAAAAATCATCCGATTTCCTTGAGGGAGGACATTCCATCCATTATTTGGCCTATAGATTGATTTCAGTACCCCTATAGAGCCTCTAGCAGGGCTTCCAGGTCAGCCTTTTTCCGGACAAATTTTTTCGTCTTGATCTATCCTTTTTTTAAGAGATGTAGCTGGCAGCCCTGTTGAGCGTGCCACAGAAAATGTGAAAAGAAACTCTAAAAACGTTGGGTATACAAAGTGTTTTTGCTGAATTTGATATCTCTAGCTTTTAAAATGGCTAAGATATATGTGTTCACACAGACGGAAAAGGCTAAATCGACTGAACTAATGATACTGAGTATATGTATATATCTAGAACTTGTTTTTTTCTTTCTATTAATATTTTACTCTCTCTCTCTCTCTCTCTGCTAATGTGACCACCTTCATCCACTGTCATTGCACAAACAAATAAAATCAAGCGTAAGTAGCAGCGACAGAAAAAAAAAAAAACAATAGCATCAACAACTACTACTACTACCGAGTGAATTACACAAATCCTATGAATTTTCTATGTAACAAAATGGCGGGGACCTTAAGTAACATCGTTGGTGATGGTAGCAGCAAAAGAATGTATCGCAGAGGCAACGTCGTCCGCATTTCCGGGCCGTTGATTCCGTTAGATGTGGGCAACAGCGCGCACTGTGTGTGGCATGAGACACCCCAGATAGTATATACCTATGTATGTGTGTAGTGGGCCAATGCCAACGCCACAAAGAAGCATCAGAGTCACAGTCACAGTCGCGGCTCCTGGCTGCTCCCTCGACAACGAAATGAAATGAAGTGAAATGAAATCAAAGGCATCCATCGGCATCAGAAGGCAACGCATGGAAATCGAGGCGCGAGCTGGGTAACCATACCACACCATACCATACCATACCATACTATACCATACCAGATAGAAGAGCCAGTCATTTCTGGCAGCAGTTCCGGCCCTCGCACCGATGATGATGATGTTTACAGTTGAGCTACAACGCGAGACCCTCTTGCAGCACCTCCACCTACCCAACTAACTAGTTTATGCGGCATGCGTTCATGTGTGCACACTTCCACCTTTTCATAGCCCTACCTCCCATTCCATTCCATCCCTCCTGTCCCTCCCTCTCTCTCTCTCTCACTCTATACACGATGCGCGGTCGAGGCTTTTGTGCTAAGCGCCAAAGTTGTTTGCTTGTGTCGTACCCATTGAAATCCGAAAGTGAATTTGCCCGACTAGAGATAGTGCGGTTATGGTTACTGCGGCAGTTGAGGGCTTCCCAGACCAGCCAGGAAGTTAGGAATTTGGCACAAATATGCCATAACAGTGGCAACAAACTTAACTGCCACGATTGACAGAGAGAGAGAGACAGAGAGAGAGAGAGAGACCCCAATTTCATAAATTTGTGCGTAAAGAGCTACTCTGAAAAGAACCTGCATCAAGCAAGTCGATAAAGTTAAAAAACCTCTGCAGCTTCCACTTATAATGGAGGAAATGAGCATCCTAATAAGTTTCTAACAAGTTTTGTAGAATTTAACTATAATTTTGATACAATTACTGTGTATATTTGCAATATATACCATATATATAAAATGAAATAAAGAAAAATGTTTTGATAAATAATTGAGGATAAACACAATATATCAATACTTTTTTTTGTACAAATTACATAATAATATTTTTTCAAGTCCATAGACAAGAAAGGGTATTTGTTCTGACTATGAAAGTTGCACGCGGTTCTTATTAGGTGATGCCACTTTGCTTTCAGGGTTCCAGTTAGAACTTATCAGAGGGCTTTTAAATATAATGCCTAGTTTATACTTCACATATTTCTTGAAAAATTCAATAATCCAACCAGATTTGTCGTTTACATTGTATTTTGCTGCGAAATATAATAATAAAAAAAAGCTAATATTCAAATAAGCCACTTGCATCGGATAGGATTTGAACCCATCCTCCTCTTTCGCTTGACAATCAGCGACCATAACCTCGAAGCCACGGCATCTATTATACATCATTTATTTATTTATTTATTTAAGAATATGTAGAGCCATTTCCCAGGAGCTTAATAAAGAAAAACAAATCAAGAAAAAGGCTTACATATTTTATGTTATAATAGAATTTCTCCTTTTAAATGCCAAGATACTCTTTAATTGACCCTTGCATCGCATTAATAGGCGAATAAGGGAATATCTTAGTGCAATTTGTGGTTCTGCCAAATTCCCGTGAACAGCTTAGCTTTTGTTTTGCCCATTCTTGTCGAACAATGCTAAAAGAAGCAGCCCCTTTTTGGAATTGTGTTCACCTGGTCTGGCCTGGACCCGCCCCTCTAGTAATCGTACAAATCATGCTCAACACGACTGCAAAGCTGCCTCCCTGCCTGCCTTCCTGCCTGCCTGCCTGCCTGCCTGCTGTTCGTGCAAATCGAAAAGTGCCCCCAGGTGAGGTGCCACACTTCTCAACAGGTATCCAAATCCAGCTACCCATTACCCACCCTGTCGACTTGGACACGGGGACGGGGCTGGCCATGCAAATGCCAAACGGTCGGTTGGGATTGAGCCAGAGATTGGTTGGGTTGCTCTGGCGCAGAGATGAGTTGGAAGAGCTGGAACTGAGGCTGCTGGTGTGCAGAGCTGGAGCTGATGCGAGTGAAGCGCCTCTAAAGGGCGCAATTGAGAGAACAACAAGCTTAACAAGTTGCCGTTTGCCTGGAGCGTTCTTTGTTTTCCCGTATAGCACGTGTAGCACGATTCCCACGATTATTTGGCAAGGTGTGTGTGGGTGTGTGTGTGTGTGTGTGTGTGTGAGTGGGGGCAGATACACGTCAATTGAGCACAATAATGTGTCACTTTTGGCGGCTTAGGGTGTGGCTTTAATTGCGCATGTAAATCATAAATCAACAGTTGAATTATTCCTTTGTAAATAATGACAGCCACACCCCTCACTGCCTCCGCCTCCGCCTCCGGGTGCTCCCCTGAGTTATTATCGATTAGCTTGGGCAGCCTTGAAAACGCTGCTTTAATAACCCAACCCCCTGCGCCGCAGCTGACCTTAGTGGGCGTGTGGATGAGGCTAGGGGAAGGGTGCGTGGGCTGCCAAAACCCAAAACCATTCATCGGCTGTCAAATTCAAGTGGAGGCGACCCCACAGAACTATAGCCAACTCCTCCCGTACTCGCTTTAAATTTATGAACTTGACTTTCGCTTAGCCCCCCACAGTCCCTTCCGCGCCCCCCTCTATCAGACACGAAATGCGGCGCTAAAGGATTGCATGACTACGGGAAATTACCATAATTTCAATTTAAGAAATTAAACGAATTTTGTTGAAACGAAAAGAGCCTCGTGGTATGCATGCGAGGAGTAGTATAGAGTAGCCAAGGCTTTAATAATCAAATTGATTCTTAACCTACCCAACAACTGGCCAAAAGTGTACTTGAATATGTTGTTGTTAGATTATATTAATCCGTCAATCAGGGTAGTATTGGCATGTCGATGAGCACGAGAGATGCAACGATTACTTTGCACGTTTTCTAACACTTTTCCAGAGTTCCACGTGGCGGCAGTGCGCAGCCAAACAAACAAACATATACTATACCTTTAGATACCTTTATTTTGGGCTCAAGACTATCAAATATGAATTTCGAACAAAGCGATCCCCTACTGCAGATTACCAAATGCGAAAAGTGCCCCAAGAATGTGACTAATTTCGTATTCGGTCTCTGCGAACGTTGTGTGACGATTTGGGCCAGCAAACGGAACATGGAGTCATTCTACAATGTTACCATCGACCATGTTAAGGCCGCCATAGTCAGTATGAGCCAGAACAAAAACAATCATCAGAGCATGCAGGGGGCGTTTCGATGCGTTATCGAGGAGGAACAGCGACGGCTGCTGCACAAGGTCGAAGTGTTCCAGAAGTTACGAGAGAAATTCCAAGATGGTGTCATTATACATGAAAATCAGGAATATTGTGCCTGCAGCAATCCAAGATATGAGGTGGAGGAGAATTTTTATGATGTACCGCTGCCGTATACGGGAATAGATCAAATTTTAGATGCCTAGCAAGTTTTTTCAAACGGAGAACAGAATGAGAGTTGTACATTTATTTTCTATATGTTATTTATATATTTTAATAGATGCAGGAAAAACTCCTGGAATATATTATTTACTACCAAATACACTGTAAACAATTTGAGAACTTGCCGAACCCAGAAATACTTTGGCAATAAATTAAAGGGAAAAGTATGAGTCAGCGGGGAAGGAGGTAGGGGTGATAGCCCATCAAAAAGCAATTGATGTAAAGTGATTGCATTCGCAAACCCAACCATACTATATACCATACTTGCCTCTTGAAGTCTCTGGAGACTATCTGCAATGAGAATGTTTATTCAAATTTGCGTCATTGCCCGTGTTTATCACAAATAAATATCAATCTACATAAATAAGTGCGCCCAACTGCACACACGAGCTATAAATATAGTATGTATATACTATATGTAAGCAGGACTTGTCATTGTTCGGCAATTTGTTTAATGACCAAACCAATAAATCAAATTCTCTCTCCAAGCCTTACATTCAATTTGGTCAAAACTGACGTCAAAGCTCGCGCACATGCATAGAAATTGAATTGAAATTATAATTGAGCTTAAAGAGAGTCTAACAATAGATCGATTACCTAATTGATTCTTGGAGATCGGGAAGAAGTTGCAGGCTTCAATCGAGCTTTAAAAGTGTTAGAAATACAATTATTTCCCAATTAAAGGTATGCTCGAGAGTTAACATAAAGTAATCAATAATTATAATAAAAAGAATTATTTTTGGAGCATTACCATAATTAACAACGATGATCCTGAAGATTTAAAATCTAGTATGTAATATAAATAATTTAATGAACAAAGGGTTCCATAATGTAACCTGAAATTGAAGTAAGTACAAAATATTCTAGTTTATATCAGTTGGCATCAGTCTGAATAGAAAAGGGACAGAAAAAGGCTAGCATGACAACACTGATAAAATGCTAAATTTTGTATAAACAATTTCCAACACCTGAAGTAATAATCGATTAATATGACACAAAGAATACCTGATTTATATCTAGTTGAAGGTGCAACCCTTAACTAAATGGAAAAACTAAAAATTAGAGAGAACTGGACTGAAAACGTTTATAAACTGTTATATCCAGTTAACAAAAGACTTCGCCCTTTGTCTGGCTAATAAACATATATTGGTATTGATAGTAAATAAATCCAGTTGAACTACAAACTCTAAGCTCGCTGTCGTGGGAGAGGTCATTGAGTTATTTCTGTGGGGCTTACTATGGGAGGACTGTAAATGGGCTTTCAGATGGACATTAATTGATGCATGCAGCAAGTGGAAACAATGCAAAAGTGACCGTAAAAATGGCGCTACACAGCAGCTGGGGATCGTAATTAAAGCGAACTTGGAGGCTAACGAAGAGGAATGTTGCAACAATGGAAACAAACAAACAAACAGGAAACAACTGCGACTGTGGCAGCTGCAGACATGGCTCACTCCCTTCCTCCCTCCCTCTCTCTCTCTCTCTCTCTCTCTCTATGTGTTGCTCACTTGACTTTTATTTGAACTTGCATTGATATGTGTGTGGTGTGTGTGTGAGAGAGTGTGGCGAAAGGGTAGCAGCGCAGGGAAGGGGTCAGAGTTCACACAGTTGCACGGCGCCGCCTTTTGTTACCTTTGCGAAAGTTTTTTGTGTGCATTTTGTTGTCAGGGCAAACTGCCAAATTGGCCTAATGGCGTTAATGCGAATACGAGTCCCGACTAAACCAGCAGCATCACCACAGCCAAAGCCCGAGCCAGAGCCAGAGCCAGCAGCAGCTACAACTGCAGCCAGCTGACATCAGAGATCATTATAGAGGCCATTCGAGTGCCAAGCGATGGTTGCGACATTTCAGGCAACCCTGTTGACAAATGCAAATTTAAGAGCTACCAAATCTGGCCAAAATCAGCTAAATATGGTAAAATAAACTCGCAAATGCCTATCGATTTCAAGCTTTCGCAGCGATAAATATTTATCGTCAGTATTACCTGTTTCTAAATTTCTCCTGCGTTATCCAACACCTTTTCTAATGTCATTAGAATTGCATTTCTTACCTGTGCTATAGGCAATGGCTCCCTTTTCCATTTGCTCGCAATGCTCTGCAAGAACTCGCAAGGTTGTTAAAGATCCCAAGACACATAAGGAGATATATCTATGTCCGGTGAGCAGGGTGTATATTATTCACATATGTATAATGAAAATTAATTCAATTTTCTACTGTCAGAAATGTTGCAAAGCCAAGGAAGAAGAGGCAAAGCAACTTGTGAGTGGGGAATATAACAAGAGAATGGGAAAAACTCGTTTGGCTCCTCAACCTGAAGAGTCTCCACCTCCACCCCTACTCGCATCACCTACAAAGTGCCCAATTAATCAGCTTCAGACCGAAAACCCATATAAACCCACCCCGCCCATAATGCAGATTGTCGTGATCAATGGACGCAAATATATTGCAATCAGTGCTACAGCACCTGATAAGTAATATGAGGATGATATATGATATATTTATGTAATACTAGACAGTATGCGATAAATACATGTCTTAAAAAATAACTTAAGCAACTTTTAATTACTTATTAAATATGAAAATCTATTTAAAAGAGCTTCATGCATATAATAAATAAGTATTAGAATGGTATAGTAAATGATAGCTTATTATGTTCATAATTTAATCTAAAGTGTTTCATAAATATTTATCACATATGATATATATTGTATATCATTCCATTATCTCAATTAAAAGGTAGAAGTTTTCAAGTTTTTCTGTTGAGCAATTGAACTTTTCCTGTTCGAATTCTATGGTTATTGCGGTGGATTATACAACCCAGAGATACCGTATATAAAGCAGAGGATTTATCTAAATGCAAAAGACTTATTAAATTAATGTAAATGTAGTATAGAGGACTTAACCTAGGAAGTATTACTTCTTCTATTCCCATTTTTACAACAATCTGTCCATTTTTGTGAAGGGGAAATTCTGCACCAGCCTGCAGCGTGGGAATAACATGTTTTTAATTAAAATAACTAAGCTAGCCTCTAATTTGCATAAATTAATTGGACGCATTGCGTGACGGGCAAAAATAGCAACGATGGTAAACAATAAACTAAAAAAAAAAAAAAAAAACAAGTTTGCTTGCAGAAATTTTGTGTTTGCGAATTTGATGGCATGCATCAACATGTTTATTTTCAAAATTTGTTGTCGTTGCAGTTTGCAGCAACTGTTGCTGTTGTTGTTGTTGCAGCTGCTGTTGCTGTCGTTGTTATTGCAGCTGCTGGCAAGGAATGTGCGTGCGTGCTACCGCGCGGTATTTATATACATCACATTTCCGTTTCCGTTTTGGGTGCAGCTGCACTTCGCACCAGTTGGGCCCCGCCCCACGACTAACTCGATTTCCGTCCCACTTTAGCGGCGGTCTGCGTGATTCTCAAACATTTTCCATGCCCATAAAAACTTTTAATGGAATTTTCATAATCAGATTTCAACTTGCCGAACCGCCGCATAATCCCAGTTGCAATTTGAAAACCCAAAACCGATTCGAAAGCGAAATCAGCATGGAAAACAGCAGCTTTTCAAAATGCCACTTTCGAACAGATTCAGAGCTCAGAGAAAACTCTTTAAAAATGTCTTTATATTGTACCATTTCACTCAGTGATTTCCCTTAGCAACACGGTCTCTCTTCTGTCGATTCTGCCAAACTTTACAAACTTTGAGAGTCCTTCAAACTTGAAATGCCAATGCCTGTCAGCCTGTGTGTGTGTGTGTGTGTGTAGAAAACAAAACATTTCACCCACAGACAGAATCAAAATCAATGTTAGGACCTTGTAACCTTCGTCAGGTCTTTCATATAGAGGGTCTCTTTGCCACTTGTGCTTGCTGTAGATATATGACATTCGATTTTTGGACTCACGACCTACAAAGTTGAATGTCTGAAACTATGCAGCGAATACTGAGTGAGTGCACCTGCCAGGCCAAAAAAAAAAGCTAAAAAGGGTTGAGGCCAATCAACCAACATGCAAGCAAGGTCCTCCCTCGGTACTGCTGCCTAGCGACAATTAAGGTCGTAAAAAGCGCCACAACCCTACTACGACTCGCCAGTGTTGCCTCAGCTGTCGCGTTTTGGGGTTGTCATTGTCATTGTTTTCTTTCCTGTTTTGACTACTTTATTAAATTTAAGGCACGCGGATATCGCGTGTATCGAACGTATCGAACTGACCGAATACCATATTACAGGGTATTTGCCGCATATAGCTGATTTTGTACTAAATGCAAACTCACGTGTCAACCTTATGGCCCATTTGCCGTAATTGAAGTGCTTCACGCGAATTAAGTAGTCCCGTGGACAGGCACTAGGCTTATGTTTCACTGCCCCGCCTCTCTCTCCCCCCTCTCGTGCCATATCCCGTCAGTGTCAATTCCAGTACCCTCGCCCGCAGCTCATTTCCAGCCTGAGTCCCAATGGCAGCTGCTCAAACATCTATTGGCCATTTGGCGCCTGCAGATTGCATGCTCATTAGAGCCAACACCAGCATTGTTTTTTTTTTTTTTTGTTTGCTTGTATTGGCCATGAACAGAGGCAGGCAGGAGTTGGTAGGGTTGTCGCATATACCCTGGATGTTATAGGGTAACGGGCTAGCAGAACTACCACACTGCACCAACGATTGCTTCCAAGAAAACGCAAACTTTATTTACGGTTTACCATAATTTGCATTTATTTGGCGATGTATTTAAGACACAACTTTCTGCTTAAGTAAGAACTTAGTTTAATATAATATGTAGCTATCCTGCAAATTTCAAGCTTATCGTGCTATAGATAACCAAATTATTCAAGTTTACGTATGCCATAGTGCTCAGCAGCACGACGTATAAAGCCGCCGCTGTGGTGACTTTGCAGTTGAGAATTCTAAGATTTTTTTCAAAATTAAGTGTAGGGTATTTTGCCATCAGCTGCAGTCTCACTCTGCAATCTCGTCACTTGTTCATGCTGCTGCTACTCTGGTTCGCTCTACCATGAATGATAATGATGTACGCATCCTTTTGGCACGCCCGCCAAATGGCCGGATGAGTGGCCCGAGTACTGGCCATATGTTCCGCACCCGCATCCAACCAACGGGGGTGACCTAAATAATAATTTCGTCTAATTGCTTCGTAATTATGCCGCGCACATGCTTTTCTCGATTTGCCCACTGTCGGCTCTTGCCTCGTGCCTCATGGCCTCCGCACTTGACTCTGTTGGCTGTTGACTGTTGGCAATTCACTTGGCCAGCTCCTCGGAGAGTTCTAATCTCTTGCTCCTCTCTCTCTCTCTCTCTCTCTCTCTCTCTCTCTCTCTCTTTCTCTCTCTCTCTCTCTGTCTCGCACACCCACCAAGACACGAACATCGCGTAAAAAGAGTGCGTGTTAGATGTTGTTGACCAGCCAAGTAACCAGCCCCATCGCCCATTGTCGGCCCAACTGGTCGGCCATTTTGCTATTATTATTTGTCTCTTTTGTTTTGCGCAATTTTTCGTCATTTGCTTCATTTTCTGTCATTAGAAGCATTTAACTTTTTGCCTTTTGCCGATTTTCCTTCATTATTCATGCGGCTATACCACTCGCTATTTGGGCAAATTACGGAAAAGCCCAACGATTACCGTTACTGAAGTTTCCCAGTGCAATGACCGAAGTAATATATGGACTTTCGTATATAGTTTCAGAATAAAATAGGTAAAAATCAAATATTATACATTAAATTAGTTTTGTGCTTATCATACGATTGTACACACCTTAAATTAAACTTAAGCTTTATAAGTATGCTGACATTTCGTGTTTTAAGGTATGAGAGAATAAGATTGGGATGTGACCGAATTCTAAAAAATGCTGCAGCTGAGTACAATAATAAGGCATATTGTCTCCAAATTTAGTAGGCCTAGCTCTTATAATCTCCAAGTTATTGATGTTCATACAGACAAAGAGAAGAACCATAGACTCTGTGAGATTGGAGATGCCTTTCTTCGCCTGCGACATACGTCTTTAGTTATTGCAAAGCTGTAATACCTCTCTACTCTATGAGTAACAGGTAAAATACGTATTCAATGGTATTTATTATAGAAACACCATTAAAACCAGTAAGGTAATCCTTATGTTGTAAACGAAACTCAAACTTCCTGAGCATATTTTACCTAGTTGTAACTGCACAAGGATCTTAAGTTCTTGCCTGCTTGTCACCTCATATGTTACTATAAATTCCTAGAACTTTCTTGCCAATCCGTGCTGACTGTAACTAAAAAGCGTATCATCAATACAGACACACGAACAGACAGAGATAGAGATAGAGAGAGAAAGACAGAGAGAGAGACAGATGTGTGTGTCAATAGGTTGCTTGCTGGTTTAGAGGTAACCAGCTTCTGCTGCTGCCAGACGACCTCAACACGTGTCACACCCGGTACACTCTCTACCTTCCTCTCTCTCCCTCCCCCCTCTCTGTCTCTCTCTCTCTCTCTCTCTCGTGTCATGGCAAAGTCATTTAGATATATCGCGCACATTCTTAATGACAACTAAATACGAATGTCATTTGGGTTTGCGAATGCGGAGTACACGCTACTCGGTACACGGTACCCTCTATCCAATAAATTGCATATATAGTAGTACTACAGTGTACCCTGAGTAGGCGTGGCATCATCATCATCAACGTGTCTCGGCGCGGCACAAGTTTGTCTAATACGCAAACTTTTAATTGAGTTTAAAATTGTATGAGTGAAGCATGTGAAGAATCATTGCCAGAGAGAGGAGGAAGATGGATGAGGATGGGGATGGGGCTGCCTACCCAGTAGGGGTAACTGGGAACTGCGGCCATATTTATGCGGTTGCCTGGAATGAAGAATGAATGAATCCCAGTACCGAAGTGTCAATATGTGTGTGTGAGTGCGCCGGAAAGTACTTATACGTGTGTGTGTGTGTGTGTGTGGGTGTGTATGTGTGTGTGTGTGTGTGTGTGTGTGTGTGTGTTTTTTTTTTTTTTTATATATTAGAGCGTTCACGGGAAAAATCATAAAAAGACACCGTCCTAGTGACGGTAGTGTGGGACATGCACCCACTAAAAAACCCGCTCACGAAACGCTCTTCCTACGGCTCGTTTTGTGTTACCCCTTGCGGCACCACTCCTAAAGTATAAATCTTCGCAAGGGATCGAGCTAGCCCTGTGGTGGCTCTACCTGGTTATTGGCTGCTGCGAAGGAGAGTTTCGCAGTCTTTCTAGCCTACGCTGCTCTACCATAATGCACACACACATTTGCTTCATGCATTCCCAGTTTTCTGGGGTCTCTAGCATAAGCCCTATAATATTTGCTGGACTAATATTAGCTCCTAAGCGTCTATTGACGATTTCCCGTTCGTTTGTATAATAAGGGCAGTGGAAGAAAATGTGTTCCACAGTCTCATCGTCTCCATTGCAAAGATAGCACACAGTTTCAGGATCATGGCCGTACTTGTTCAGATAGCGCCTGAAACAACCATGTCCTGTAAGAAACTGGGTCATATAGTAGTCCACTTGTCCGTGTCTTCTTCTGACCCACACTTCTATATTCCGCACCAGTCGGTGTGTCCACCTCCCGCTGTTTGTTGCATCCCATCTTTGCTGCCAATCCCTGATGAACTTACCTTCATCGTAAGCAGTAGGAGTTTGGCTGTGCCTCTTATTATATTGCGCTTGGTACTCTAGCGCGATCAAGTCAGCCGGCATTATGCCTGCTAGAACTTGGATGGCATCACCGGATACCGTCCGGAAAGCGCTGCAGACTCTTTGGCCGCTACGCCTCACTACAGCATTGTAGTGTCGGGCGTAAGTTGTCCTGCCAAGCGCTGATGCCCATATAGGGGCTGCATACATTAACACCGATAGGGTGACACGTGATACGAGTGACCGTATCACTTGCCTTGGGCCCCCGATGTTTGGCATTACTCTTGCGAGTGCCATTTGTACCCTGGCTGCTTTTTCGCTCATTGCGATAATATTCGCCTTAAAGCTCAGCCTGGCGTCTATGAGTATGCCTAGGTACTTTATTGTAGCGCCCGTTCGGATATTGAATCCGTCAATACTGAGCGTCACATCCTCAAGTTTCTTTCTACTTGAGATGAGAACCGCCTCAGTTTTTTCCCCGGCTAATCTTAAGTCGTGCTCGGTCAGCCACTGCTTTATCCTTTGCGTGGCATCGGTGCTGTTGTCTTTCACCTCCGCCAGGTGCTTTCCAACTATGATGACAGCAATATCATCAGCATATCCGATGATCTTAACTTCATCCCTTAGTGGAAGGCGTAATACCCCATCATATACAATGTTCCACAGGAGCGGTCCAAGAACCGATCCTTGCGGAACGCCGCCTGTAACTTGGTATTGTTTTCGCCCTTTCTCAGTGTCGTACACAAGTGTACGGTCACTTAGATAGCTACCGACAATGCTTAACAAGTATCGAGGCGTGTTGAGGTTACGCAGCGCCTGCATGATATGTTGCCAACTCACCGAGTTAAAGGCATTTTTGATATCAAGGGTAATAATAGCGCAGTACTTTTTCTGGCCTCCTCGCCACCTATCTCCTGCTATTGCTTCTTCAGCAATCTGCTTAACCCTACTGATCGCGTCTACTGTAGACCTATTTCTCCTAAAACCGTATTGGTCATCCGATAGACCACCTACTTCCTCTACGAAGGTGCTAAGCCTGCTAGCTACTACTTTTTCTAACATTTTCCCCATTGTGTCTATCATACAGAGTGGTCTGTATGAACTGGCAACGCCTGGCAGTTTGTTACCTTTTGGTATTAGTACCAGTCTTTGTCTTTTCCAGATTTTCGGAAAAGTCCCTGTCTGTATACACTCTGTGTATACTTCTGCAAACAGGGTGGGGTTCTCTTCTACCGCTATCTTCAATACCTTGTTGGGTACTGCATCTAGTCCCGGCGCCTTGTTGTTCGCGAAAGTCTTAGCTATCTCTAAAACCTCCTCAGCATCTACATCTACTTGGAATCTACTCGTCTCATCCGTCCAAACATCAGTAGGTTCATTATGTTGATTCCCCTGTGTTGGGAAAAGGGTTTCAACAATCGTGCGCAAGAGTTGTGGACAAGCCGGAGCGTTTGCTCGTTGTCCTTTTATCTTGCTCATTACAGCCTTATATGCCCCACCCCAAGGGTTGGTGTTCATACCATCACGCAGGGTGTTAAAGTGCGATGCTTTGCTTAGTTTTATCGCTTTCTTTAATTCCCTTTTGCGTCCTTGAAATGCGATCTGAGGGTTTCCCGTTGCTCCTCATCTCTACATCGGCATAGGGTTCTTCTAGCTCGTATGCAATTACGTCTAGACTCCGCGATCTCGTGGCTCCACCAAAAGGCTGGCTTCCATTTCGGGCCACCTTTGGATTTCCTCGCCATAGAGGCGTCGCAGGCAGAAGTCAATAGGTTGGAAAGTGATGTTGCCTTCGCATCAGAGGTATTACCATGCAGAAGGGCGCCATTGTGCTGCTCTGTGATGAGGTATCTGAGGGTGCCCTCATCCAGAGTGTCTTCTTTCCAACCATTGTTTACTGTTTCTTGCGTGCTTCTGCTGCGGTGTCTATCTACACTCATTAATATGGCTCTATGGTCACTATGAGTGTAGATATCACTTACTTGCCACGTAATCGTTCTACTTATGCAAGAGCTGGCGAAGGATATGTCAACGATTGACGTCCTGCCATTTCGCTCAAAGGTGCTTATATTTCCTGTATTAAGCAGCACCGCATCTAATAGAGAAAAGGCTGTAATGACTGCCTGGCCTCTTGCATTTGTG
Source organism: Zaprionus tsacasi (assembly GCA_018904105.1). Taxonomy (NCBI): domain Eukaryota; kingdom Metazoa; phylum Arthropoda; class Insecta; order Diptera; family Drosophilidae; genus Zaprionus; species Zaprionus tsacasi. The sequence goes on from JAEIFR010000295.1 coordinate 2,601,576, forward strand.
AGGCGACTGCCCCATTCGGCAGCCCAGGCATTAAAGTCCCCACCTATGATGTTTGGACGACTAGCTCTATAATGAGTTCCTATATTGTCTAGGGCCCTATCGTAGTCGTACATTTCCAAGCTTGGTGGTAAATAGCAGCTGTAAAAGTGTACACCAGCTATTTTTGCCCTAGCGAAATGCACTTCAGTGGTCAGCGGTTTATCGTCAATGGGCTTGCTTCCACATGCCCAGATCGCCGCTTTACCAGTTTTGTCACTAACCCAGTTTGCTGTAGCTAGGTTTTTGTATTGTTCACTGATTAGAACAACGTCTATACCTTCTTCAAAGCAGGTTTGCGTCAAGAGGTCTTGAGCTGCCTCGCAATGATTTAGGTTTATCTGCAGGACCTTAATTATTAGTCTTTTTGACTGCGTCCTGGAAAGCTAGACAGTTTTTGCTGCCCACAATATGATCTACGTCTCGCCGCTTTTGGTCTTTGCAGACCGCACAGCAAGCCGTAGCTTTGCACATTTTAATTTTGTGCCCCTTTTGTCCGCATTTTATGCAGCACTCCGTTCTGTTTTCCGTGCTGGTACACGTTCGGGACATATGTCCATAGTGCCAGCACTTAAAACACTTTAGGGTGTTGGTTTTCAGCCTAACCCTACAGCGAACCCAACCTATCCGAATGTGCCCCCTTTCTATGGCCCTATTGGCCACTTCTACCGGCACCTTAAGAAGAGCTGTTTGGGTCTCCCCAAAAGACTTACGCAGGCTCTTCACTATCTCGCCCAGCTTTCTACCCTCTCCTATTTGCTGCTGGGCCGCCTCTATGATGTCATCCCTAGTGGTGATCTCATCTATGTCCCTCACCTCCAAAAACACTTCTTTCGTAAGTGTTCTTGCGGTTGCCTTATCTCCTAGGACTTGCTGTACAGCTACCTCGTAGTTCTGCGGCTCCGCACTAGGTTTCTTCTTAAGTTGAAGGAGCAAGTCACCTCCTTGCGTCCTTCGTATTTTAGTGACGTTTTCACCAAGGGCCTTTAGCGCATCATTCCCCTTTATGGTGCGGAGAATGTCTGCATAAGACGTGTCGCCTTTTGTAGACACGATTATAGCATCGGGTCTACCGGCGACCTTCTTTGTTTTCGGCACCTTACGGGTCACTTTTGTCCACCCTTCCTTCTTCGGTGGCCTTTTCGGTGTCCCTTCTTTGGTTGCCTTAGCAACCTTGGGCCTGCTCGCCTGCTCTATTGGCTTTCCCCAGTTAGCCTCTTTCACCGGTTTTCCCTGTTCAGCTCTTTGTGCCTTGGATGGCAGTTTAGCTGCAGTCGGGCTGACCCTTTTGGAGGTCGTCCTGTTTGCCCCAGATGGCTCCAAGTGACGACGTTTTTTTGGAGGAGTGCGCCTTGTTCTAGGTGAACTCTCCCTAGGTCTCTTCGGGGTATCGGCCGTAGGTACTACCTGACGGACCTTATGTCCTTCAGATAGCACTCTCATTTTTCGGCTAGCACTGTTACACAGTGCCTTCATTTTACCAAAGGTATCCTTCATACCCTGATTGATATGCCGGACACCTTTGTCGTTCACCATCTCAAGCACTTGCTCAATTAAAATTGAGAGCTGGTTGAGCTCAGTGACGTCTTCCACCTGGCTATTGTCTTTCGGTGGGGATCTTGCTGGCGCTTCTGTCTCTTTTTCGACCATTGGGGTTGGTCTTTTTGAGACTGCCTGCTGTGCTGTTTCTCCCACAGGGGATCTAGCCATTTTCGTGCTCTTCCTGAAGAAGGCACTTTCATCTACTCCATTCTTATTTATAGTGGAAGGGAGTTCCTCCACGCTGTTTACTCTGTCTCTACCAGAGTTGTTGTTGCTTGCGATGTTATCTGCAACGGTGGCCAAGTTTCCCACCACCGAGGCATTGCGGTCGCTGGATATCGACGACGGGGGCCCGCTTGCTCGCCCCTTCCAGTCGCCGGCACTGGGGATCCGACCCCCTGCACCGTAACAGTATTCCTTAAAGGACCTACCATTTTGATTTACTGTAATCACACATGCGGTTGTTAAAGTCTACCCGCAAAAGACTCGCCTTCTCGCATTTGTCAGCCTTTGAGCAGGTGTTCGCGGACTGTCCAAGGGATACCTGGTCATTTGACCGGCGGTTGCAAGCTGCTTGCCCTTCTCCGAAAGGAATCGACCCGGCCACAACTAAGGTGGCAAAACGGAGTCTTTCCACCTCCCTGGCGCCTTTTGGAGAAGGGCCATCCCCGTTTGCCCCTTTAATCGCCTCGTACGATCAGCGGTGACTTACTGAGGTGGTATTCTAGGACCCGCCACCACACGGGTTGTTGACTGTTGTGTGTGTGTGTGTGTGTGTGTGTGTGTGTGTGTGTGTGTGTGTGTGTGTGTGTGTGTGTGTGTGTGGGTGTGGGTGTGTATGTGTGCGGGGTACGCAATTTTTGAAGTGTGTCGGTTTCAATCCTGGCAAATTGCCCATGAAATATTAAATTTACCATAATGAGACGCCATTTTTATACCTCATAATTTGGCAAACTTTACGTGTGTATTTGTGTGTGTGTGTGTGTGTGTGGGATTTTGTGCTTATTAACGCCTCTTTCACGCCCTCCTCCCACTCCCTCAAGGTACCACAAATGGCATCCGCCGACACATCCACCACGCACAATATGCGAAATAATTTAGAGAAACTTCACACCATTTATTGAGGTTCGACTGTTACCGAGAGCTGTACGAAATATTATGTGTTTTTTTATGAGGATGACAGCTCGTTTTATGCTTGTAGTGCAGCATCTTTATAACGCTGTAGATGTGGAAAAAAGGGCACAAATGTTCCATAAATAAAAACTGCAAACATACTTAATTATGTTTTAATATGCTGCTCATTAAGTTTGAACCTGAAATTTGGTTCACTAATTAACTTGTGCAGGGAAATTCATACTTACCTATCTAAGCTATCCACACTGTGTTTGAAACTGCATAAGTAAGCCTGTATCTCAGCGAATATAAGAGCTAGAGCTATTAAATTTTCCTAAAATATTCGTACCAGTGTCTAAAGGTTTATTTGAAGATTGTGCCACGCCCATTTCCGCCTACGTAAATTCTTAAAATTTGAATTACAAGCGATATTTTAATATAAGAACCTTTATTTTTGGTATTAACATACAAATGATATACCTAAATTTGATTGCAATGTCACATTAAACAAATAATTTATTTATAAATTGAAAATAGCAAAATACTGTGCATGATTACTAAAATTTATCTAAATCCTGCTTGAATAAGCCTTGCAACAATAATACACTCATTCGCCTGACATGTGTATAGGATATATATTATATATGTATAATGATTTCATCCCGTAAATGACCTACGCTTTTGTTTTCCAACAACGTGTCTCTCTGTTCACTTATTTCCCATTCACAAGTAAATCCACAATTGTGTTTATGTAAATACACATAGGCACATACACACACAGATGCATAGGTATATGTGTGCGCTAATGGTTGGGCTACATGTAAAACCCCCGCTTTGCAGGTGTATAGCAAACAAAAAGTAAAAGTTTCCCTTAATAATTTAATGCATTTAATGTAAATAGCACAAGCAAACACACAGGGTTGCCACCCAGTCAGACTGGGCAAACGTGTTCGCATGCATAGCATGCAGCTTGTGTGTGTGTGTGCAATTGTTTGGCTAAGTACACATGCATATGTATAATATATATGCATAATTGCAGAGGTGGGGAGGGCTGCATATATAAGTCAAATACCTCACTTCGATTGACAAAGTTGGCAGCACCCAAATGTGACAGATTGGGGCCAAAACAACACCGCTTCCCCTCCTCCTCCTCACCGCACTGGGCTGCCCATGTCGCTGTCCATTAATTTCCAGCTCGAAATGAAAAATGACTCAATTTGCAATCGGCTTGCGCTTTTACCTGGCTATCCCACTGTCCCCCAGCCCTCCCTCCTGCTCTGCTGTCCCTTTAGATTTTAATAAGAAATAATTCTCCGCTTCGTATACAAACGTGGACAAAAGTATTTTGACAACGCAATGCAAGATCAACCACCGCTTTTAACTTTTAAATGAGAGGAGTAACGGTTACCAAATTAATTTTGGGAGAGAGACAACAACAAATGCATTAAGAGAGCGAAAGCATGTAATGATAACGGAACATATTTATTTTCTATTATTATTTGTACGTCAGCTTTTGATTTCTTGGGTGGACAAAAGTATTTTGACAATTCAAAGTTTCTTAAAAAAATTGAAGAAAAAGTATAAATTTGTTATGTTTACAAACTAATTAATAAAAACAAACCCTCCTTTGACATCAATGACCTTCTGCAAGCGCTCTGGAATAGATTTTACCAAATTTTGTAATGTTTCCAACGAGATATCCTGCCAAAGTCCTTGAACCTCAGTAATCGTCTCCTCTCGCGTTCTTGATAGATCTGAGCTTCTTTTTTTTATGTAAGCCCACACGTTCTCTATAACATTGAGATCGGGGCTTTGAGGCGGCCAATCTAACACATTAACCTCGACATCTCTCAAAAATGCAGAAATCATATGGGCCTTGTGGCATGGAGCGTTGTCCTGCTGCAGTACAAATGATTGTCCAATGAGCCGGTCACCAGAACTAAATGCGTGGTTATTTAAGACACGTAAATATTTGTCCTTATTCATTGTTCCATCAATTGGTATCAAATCGCCCAAGCCATTGAAGCATACGCAACCCCAGAACATTACTGATCCCCCACCATGTGGTACCCGTTCGCACACCGGCCTAATTTTTTTACGAGCAGTCTTTGGCAACCTGCAGTAAATCTTTTCTTAGATCCGTGGTATTCGAAAGAGCTTTCATCTGTCCATAACACTTGTTCCCAAAACGATTGCGGCTTGTTTAAATAGGACTTGGCAAACGACAACCGTTTCAACTTGTTTTTTGCTGAAATTGCTGGTATTGGACGAGCTACATAAGTATGAAAATCGCCTTCTTTTAGCCGTCTTTCCACAGTTTTTCGACTAACTGATATTTTATGATGTTCTTCAAGCTCAATCGACACTGCTTTAGGTGTAATTAGAACATTTTCTTTAAATTTCCTTAGTATTATGCGGTCTTCACTAGGCGTTGTTTTGCGTGGTCTTCCCGATCTAGCCATATTTTTCAGGGAATCATTCTTTTTTTTTTTTGTTTATTTGATAATATATTGTTTGTCTTGGCACCTTATATAATTTGGTAAGGTATTCTACAGAAATACCTGCATTATACTTGGTGACCATTTCATTTCTTATAACTTCACTTATTTCGTGTGTCTTACCCATATTTTACAATCACTGATTTTAAATAGTCTTTAATTTTAATAAAGACAAGAAAAGTAACCTAAAAAACCAAAGCACGTGTTTTGCACCGCAAGCGAATCAACGAAAATGAATATGAAAGGCAATGTCAAAATACTTTTGTCCACCCCAGAAATCAAAAGCTGGCGTACAAATAATAATAGAAAATAAATATGTTCCGTTATCATTACATGCTTTCGCTCTCTTAATGCATTTGTTGTTGTCTCTCTCCCAAAATTAATTTGGTAACCGTTACTCCTCTCATTTAAAAGTTAAAAGCGGTGGTTGATCTTGCATTGCGTTGTCAAAATACTTTTGTCCACGTTTGTAGTTACTGGAAAGTGACTTTGCTTACCGCGTCGCGACGTCTTGCAATACCGACCGCATCGACAAATGACTTTGGGCTGCGTGGCACGTACTCCACAACAACAACAACAACAACAACAACAAGAAGAAGAAGAAAGGAATAGGACGCAACACGGCAGCATGGTGAAATACGCTTTGCAGCGACGCCTTGCAAAGAAGGCGAATAAAAGAAATAAAAGACAACACACACACATACACTAACACACATAAATAAATAAAACGAGGAGGCAAAACTGCACGATGCGCGTTTAATGTCATTTAAAGCTGCAATTACTCAGCACGCTCTCTAGTTCTCTGGCTCTGCACGGAACCCAGTCACAGTCGCAGTCACAGGCACAATGGATACCTCCCTCCCTCTCGTCCCCCCTCTCTATGTATCTTACCAACTAGCAACTTCCGACTGCGACTCCTCTAAATCCCCCTACCAGCCGCCGCCTGTGGCTTCGCTTTAATGTCATTGTATGGCCGCAATTATACTGCATGTGACCGTCCCCGGCCTCCATTGTCGCTGCATGCGATCCGGATCCGTATGCAAATGCAATGCTCGGTGGAGTGGGGGGGGAGGTCAACACCGACCGGCCGGGCGACTCCTTCCGGTGCCATAAATCGCACGGCCCATACGAGCCTTATATTCTATAATTAAGTAGCCCCAGCGCCAAGGCATTAGAGAGAGAAAGTGTCCAAGCACGTGCAGCAGCAGAGGATCACGTTTGCACACGACTGGAGTCAAGTCGAGTCATACTGCTGCAATATGTAACATAAATAATGAGGGATTTATGCCACTATAACCGGAACAAGGGATGAATGCGAGGCCGATAATAAGTGCAGCAGAAAACGAATGTTCGCTGTGCGAGTATTTTCATATTAGTCTATTAGCAGTAAATAAATATGGTCTATAAGAAATATAAAATATTGAATTAAAAAAAAAGTTTTAAAAAAAATTATGCCGGGCTCAACCGGGATTTGAACCCGGGACCTCTCGCACCCAAAGCGAGAATCATACCCCTAGACCATTGAGCCATCTGTTGGGATGTCAGCTAAATAACCTACATGAGCAGATTCACTTAGCAACCAACTTACTCAGTTTGTAGCAGTCAGCTTTGCAGCGTGAGCAAACGCCAAGCAATCGAATTGAAGGTACACAACTTACATTTACAAATGCTTTGCGTATGTTTATATGCCAATTACACATAGCTAATATGTGCAGCTTTTCTATTTATTTTAATTTATTGTTTTGTTTTATAATACAACTAATGGTATGCAATGCGTTCAACCTATTAACACGTCAACAAATTAATCGATTGCATTATTAAGCTATTCGATATATGTAATAGCACTTATCGCACGATAGGCATGGCTACTCGATAGAGAATTCCCGCCAAAACGTGCTGTTTGGGCATAATTTTGCACAGCTGCAGAAATCAGTAACAATTGCAGAATAACAAACTCTGTGTGCAGTGCGGACAAGAGTGTTGAAACAATTTTCCATTTAAGAAGAAAGCATTGTAATCAAAAGAAATGGTAAGTATTCATATATTTAGTTAATTATTAATTTGCTATTATATATTCAACAATTATTTCGCTTAGGACAACCCAAGCTCTCCGCCGCCAAACACACCAAGCGACGCCGCCGAGCGTCAGGACTTGCGCGCTGCAATGACGTCTCCAGTCGGCGATTTTGAGCCTTTTGAAAACGAGGATGAGATTCTGGGTGATCAAACAGTTCGTAACGAGGATGAGGAAGATGGCGAGGAACTCTTCGGCGACAACATGGAGAACGGTATGTGGCAAGAAAACCCAATCGCAAATTGCATTTCAAATGATTTATACATTATTTAGATTATCGCCCTATGCCTGAGCTGGATCACTACGATCCCGCCATGCTTGACGACGAAGAAGACTTCTCCGAGATGTCACAAGGCGAGCGCTTCGCCGCCGAATCAGAGATGCGTCGTCGTGATCGTGCTGCTGGCATCCATCGCGACGATCGTGATCTTGGTTTTGGGCAATCGGACGACGAAGATGATGTCGGTCCTCGAGCCAAGCGTCGTGCGGGCGAAAAAGCAGCCATGGGAGAGGTTGAAGACACAGAAATGATCGAGTCCATTGAGAATTTGGAGGACACGAAGGGCCACTCGACTAAAGAGTGGGTAAGCATGCTCGGCCCTCGCACAGAAATCGCCAATCGCTTTCAGTCATTCCTGCGCACCTTTGTGGATGATCGTGGTGCCTATACATATCGTGATCGCATTCGTCGCATGTGCGAGCAAAACAAATCTTCGTTTGTGGTATCCTACACAGATTTGGCCAACAAGGAGCATGTGCTCGCTTATTTCCTGCCCGAAGCACCATTTCAAATGCTTGAAATCTTCGACAAGGTGGCCAAAGACATGGTCCTGTCCATATTCCCCACATATGAACGTGTTACCACAGAGGTTCACGTGAGGATTTCTGAACTGCCGTTGATTGAGGAGCTTCGTACCTTCCGGAAACTGCATCTTAATCAGCTTGTGCGCACATTGGGCGTAGTTACAGCCACCACCGGTGTGCTGCCCCAGCTGTCGGTCATCAAGTACGACTGCGTGAAGTGTGGTTACGTTTTGGGGCCATTTGTGCAGTCGCAAAACACAGAAGTCAAACCGGGATCCTGTCCAGAGTGTCAGAGCACTGGGCCCTTCTCAATCAACATGGAGCAAACTCTGTATCGTAACTACCAAAAGATTACGTTGCAGGAATCTCCAGGACGCATTCCCGCCGGTCGAATCCCGCGCAGCAAGGATGTCATACTGCTCGCCGATCTGTGCGACCAATGCAAGCCTGGCGATGAGCTGGAAGTCACTGGAATTTATACCAATAACTATGACGGTTCGCTTAATACAGATCAAGGTTTCCCAGTTTTTGCAACTGTCATCATTGCCAACCATGTGGTGGTCAAGGACTCCAAGCAAGTGGTGCAATCGTTAACGGATGAGGACATCGCCACCATACAGAAGCTGAGCAAAGATCCTCGCATTGCTGAGCGCGTTGTGGCATCCATGGCGCCATCAATCTATGGTCATGATTATATAAAACGCGCCCTGGCATTGGCACTCTTCGGTGGCGAATCTAAGAACCCAGGCGAGAAGCACAAGGTGCGTGGCGACATCAATATGCTTATCTGCGGAGATCCTGGTACTGCAAAATCTCAGTTCCTGAAGTACACAGAAAAGATTGCCCCACGCGCTGTATTCACCACTGGCCAAGGGGCCAGTGCTGTCGGTTTGACCGCCTACGTACGTCGTAATCCCGTGTCCAAGGAGTGGACACTGGAGGCTGGTGCTTTGGTTCTGGCCGATCAGGGCGTTTGTCTGATCGATGAGTTCGATAAGATGAACGATCAGGATCGAACCTCCATACACGAGGCCATGGAACAGCAGTCTATATCCATATCGAAGGCCGGTATAGTGACGTCACTTCAGGCACGCTGCACTGTCATTGCCGCAGCCAATCCTATTGGTGGTCGCTACGATCCATCCATGACCTTTTCAGAGAACGTGAATCTCTCGGAGCCGATTCTGTCTCGTTTCGATATACTGTGTGTTGTTAAAGATGAATTTGATCCAATGCAAGATCAGCAGCTGGCCAAGTTTGTGGTACATTCACATATGAAACATCACCCCAGCAAAGAGGAAGAGCCTGAGCTGGATGACCCGCAGCTCAAATCTGTTGACGAAATACCACAGGATCTACTACGTCAATACATTGTATATGCCAAGGAGAATATACGACCCAAGCTAACGGTAAGAAACTACATGATTTCCATTTACTGTTCCAAATACTAACTCTTTTTCCTGCCGATTAGAATATTGATGAGGACAAGATTGCAAAGATGTACGCTCAGCTGCGCCAGGAATCTTTTGCGACTGGCTCGCTTCCGATTACTGTGCGTCACATTGAAAGCGTCATCCGTATGGCGGAGGCCCATGCACGCTTACATTTGCGTGAGAATGTTCTGGAAGCGGACGTCAGCATGGCCATTCGCATGATGCTTGAGAGCTTCATTGAGGCACAGAAGTTCAGCGTAATGAAGAAGATGCGTTCCACATTCCAGAAGTATTTGGCATTCCAGAAGGATCACTCCGAGCTACTGTTCTTCATACTTCGCCAACTCACGCTCGATCAGCTGGCCTACATACGCTGCAAGGACGGACCCAGCGCCACAAACGTAGAGATCATGGAGCGCGATCTCATAGAGCGTGCCAAGCAGCTGGATATCAGCAACCTGAAGTCCTTCTACGAATCGGAACTGTTTCGCAGCAACGGATTCTCGTATGATCCCAAGCGACGAATCATTCTGCAGATCGTGGTCGATGGAGCAGCTTAAATGCCGTTTCCTACTTGGTTATTCATCTAATTATTATACTCATTTAATTTAAGCCTCATCGAAACCGTTTTGTTTCTCACTTTTTTATGTGTGTTTGCCCAATAAAGATTTGGTTTTATATCTAATATTAAGGAAAATGTATGCAATATTGGCAAATATTTATTTTCGATCCAATCTTATCAAGTTTGAATTCCGCTAACCCCTTCTTCAAATTCAAGTAAAATTTAATATCATTTAATATCATCATGGTATGGTTAATTATCATTACTTCTCAATCTGATTTCATCTAAGAACACATCTTTTAACTCATCCTTATACTCCTGCGGATAGTCCGGATCATTTATCATTTCATCATAAGCCATTTCATAGTCTTTTAGGGAGAAGTCATGAGTAAATTTGTGCCCAGAATCATTAAATGTGCCATTCAAATCGCCGCATGCTATAAATGGGACCAATCGTTGATTAACCTTCGATCCAGTTTTAAGTGACTGCGCCCTGATATCCTCTGAGGTCGAGCTGATGATCTGTGGAATATATCCAGTGGGCAACTTGAAACCACTACAAACGACGAAAGATTCAATGCTCGAGGCACGCGAACTGGGCGGCTTATAGATTTGGAAGTTCTCGAAGAACGTTAGCATCTGGGATTCGAGAAGACTTGTGGCGTAGCCTTTGAATATTTTCGCTACAAATTTGCCGCCTGGCTCGAGCACAAATGTGGCAATGCTGAGGGCCGAGACAATCAATTGATTCTGCATATACTCGTCCATCTCGTGCACGCCGGTAACATCGGGTGCGCCATCGCAAACAACCAATTGGGCCTTTTCATCGGTGTCTCTGCCAAAGTGTGCGATAATGTCTTTAGCTGTGCTCTCCTTGGTAATGTCGCCCTGCAGCTGCACAACTCCACGAATAGGGGCCATGGCTTGCAGATCCACTGCAATCATTTTTACGGCCAATTTCTCGTCGTCCGTAAGGCAGCTATCGAAGAGCTTGCGGGACAGCACTTGAGACCAGCTACCCGGTGCCGCACACAGATCAACAGCTCTTCGAACATCTGTTTTGAAAAGGGAATTTGCGCCATACATAATTTACACATAATTTGTAAATAAAATATATATTACCCTTAAATATTTGAAATTCTTCGTCAATGTGCATTAGTTTGAAAGCACTGCGAGCTCGCCATCCCTCTTCCTTGGCCCGACGATAATAAATATCTCGTTTGTCCTTTGAAGTTTTCCCCATTTCACTGCAGTCTCACAATGGATCTGCTAAGACTGCATATAAGCAAATCTAATTCGATTTAAAATATTTAATTAGACAGTTCCGCAGTATAAAATTGCTTGTTATCAATGCACGATAATCGATAAAAACGTGTAGCTGACATGCGACCGTGATTTAAGATTTTCCTCAAAACTGGTCACTTCACCAATTAAGCACAGGAACATTTATCCAAGCCTGCATTTATCTCTACTGTATGTAAGACATTAAACCTAAGACTGACATAAAAATAAAGGATAGTTGTTTAAAAATTAAGAATATACGCTTGGAAAATAATTTCAATTAATATAAAAGTAAGAGTCACAGTATTAAAAGTCGCAGTTTCGTGAGCTATCAATACGCCCATCTCTCATGTAAGCAATCGCTTGCGACCTATCGATAGTTAGTTATTAAAAATCATATGAGAAAAAATAAATGACTTGTTAAGAGGCACTAAATTGTAAGTAATTTCTGTTAAACTGTAATGATATTTTATATTAATGATATTGTTTTTATTGTTCCTAAAGGTTTTCATATTAAAAATGTTTTCAAAAATGTTCTGTACGATTATTGTGCTACTAAGCTTAGTCGCCAATGGATGGAGCTTCTTGGAACATGATAGTTGGGTCTCGATTGAATTGCAACATTCCCTTTCCGCTTCAAGACCAGATCTCTTTACTCGGCGTGGAGTTATTTCCATACCGAGCCTGAACTCGGGCCTGTCGAAAGTGGAGCAAAGTGAATTAACAGACAGTGAACTGGAGGATATCAAGACAATTGCAAAGCAAAATGGTTTCTACCGCTTGAGGGCGACGGTCACCTATCCAAATGGAAATAGTCAACGTTTCATTACGTCCACCAAGGCCTGCAGTTTGTTAATGTCGCAGTTCAACGATGTTCTATGGATATCACTGGACGCTCAAGGATTTGTGACGGGCATCACAGGATCTCAGGATCCGACACCCAACAGTTCGGGATGCTCGGCAGAGAACGTGCAGCAAATTCAGGAAAAAAGCTTCCGTACCGATGTCATTATAAGGCATGCCGAACTGGCTCCAGTTCCCGACACCGGTAGCTTCATCCAAAAATACGAGCGAGAGCGTGAGGCCAGGGAGCGCGGTGAGGTACGCGACAACAGAGGTTTCTTTGCCAGATACTGGATGTACATTGTGCCCGTTGTGCTATTAGTCTTTATTTCTGGAGCAACAAATCAGGACGGAGCCAAATAAAAGTTATAAACTAAATTGTAGATTTCTTTATACCAAACAAATTTTGACCTATGATTTGCTCTGTTCTCAGCGCATTTAGTCATCTAAATAAATTAAAAGAATAATTTAAAAATAATAAAAATAACAATTGTGTCTGCAATAAATTTATCAAAAGAACAAACAGTTTATATATTTACAGAACTTTATTCAAGATTTGCTTAATCATCGTTTGCAATACCCATTGCCTTGTCATAATCCTCTTCGCTTATTTTATTCTTTTTGAGTCGCTTGAAGACTCGTATATCGTTGGCCAACTCATCCAAATCTTCCTGCGTGAATTGCTGCTTGCGCTTGCGCTGCGATCCGCCCTCTCCTGCTTCCGCCTTACGCTTGCGTTCTTTCTTGGCCTTTCGCAGCTCCTTCTTCGACTTTGCATCCAGCTTGGCTTTTTTGGTTTGGTCCCAAGACTCGGTTCGTTTCATATGCTGCTTTTGGCGACCTGGCCAGCTTCCAGTCTCTTCATATGTTTGCATCTTCTGCTTTCGGACCTGTTCCTTCTGTGCATTCTTGTACGTCAACTTGGTTAGATCAAATTCAAAGTTGGGTGCAATAAATCCATTTCCTTGATAGTTCTTTAGCTCCGGCATGCGTGGTAATTGCAGCAGTCCATACGCGGTGGCCATTTTTCCCAGATCAAGATCTTTGAGACGCAAAATGGCGCTGCACTCGTGCTTGGTATAGGCGCGCACATGGGAAACGAATGCCCGCATTCCCTTGTCGTAGACTCCCTTGTCGGCCACCTGAAGCCGATGCAAGCGTTCTAGCGTGGATTTCAACTCAGTTTCCTCTTGAGCATCATCTTCATCGTCAGACAGTTCGCTTAGCTCAACTTTTTGATTGAGTTTTAGAAACTTCACATAGGCATCCTCACTGGGGAGCAGGAAAACCAAAGCATTTCCCTCATTGCCCTGACGAGCTGTGCGTCCCACACGATGCACGAAACTTGCTGCGTTTGAAGGCGGATCCCACTGCACTACCCAGTCAATTTCAGGTACATCCAGGCCACGTGCCAAGACATCTGTGCAGAGTAGAACCGACTGCGGTTCGTTTCGGAATCGCTCCACAACGCTGGCACGTTTGGTCTTCATCTTGCCGTGAATGCCAAGAACACAGCGTTCTTTCAACAATGGAGGCAATGCTTCGGCCCAGTACTCCACGCAAGCGCAGGTGGGAAAGAATACCATAACTTTGCCAGAGCTTGAAGTCGGTGAGCGGAGAAACTTCAACAACGTCAGGAATTTATACTCGGGCTTAATGATCTTATAAAAGTTCTGTAGACGAGCCGGCGTATTGACTGAAGCCTTCTCTTTCACTGAGACCAGCACTGGATTACGCAGTCCAGCACGTATCAGATCAGTCACTTCGGTGGTCTGTGTGGCCGAGAAGAGACCAGTGCGGCGCTGCCGTGGCAGGTATCCAAGTATGTTATTGACGCTTGTTTTGAAGCCCAGATCCAAAAGACGATCAGCCTCGTCGAGCACCAGAAACTCGAGACTCTTTACTCGCGCCGCCAAATTCAAATCCTCGCCCTTGCGCTGAAACAGATCCTCAAGGCGGCCGGGAGTGCACACTAATATACACGGTGTCTGCTGTTTCAAGGCAACAATGTCTTCTTCAATGCTGTTGCCTCCCACAATTAGCTGCTGATTTAGGTGCTCCAGTTCATCATGTGCTAGAAACTGAGCTAGTACTTCGGATATTTGGCGTGCCAACTCTCTTGTGGGTGAAATGATAAGTGCTCCAATTTCTTTTGCACCCCACGGTGTCTCTTTGTGTCGTCGTTGCAAGATCTCCAGCAGAGGCACGAGGAACGCCAGTGTTTTGCCACTACCAGTTACAGCCTCGGCGGAGACGTCCTTACGAGCCAACAGCAGTGGAATCGCTGCTGTTTGAACAGGAGTCATCATCTTGAAGCCCATGCCATTTATTACCTCCAGTACGGGCTCCGAAATCGGCGGTTTGTCTAGCGAATTCCATGTTTTGCGTGACATTTTTGTAAACAAACACACGTGTTGTGTGGTTGCCACCTGACACACAAGGCTGTCATCGACTAGCGACTGTTATCGATAGTTATCGGATAGGCAAAGTTGAGGCAAATGACGAACTGCACATCTCCAAGTCGTCTCGTTAATTTTTGAAAATTTCAATACAATACCCCCAATAAAGTACACATTTTCATTTCGAGCTTTTAATGTTTAATTTAAAATACTGTAAAATATATATGCAGTTATGTAAATACACATTTAAATAGATTTTCATTAGACACTAAATACAACTTGCCGTTTCCTTTTTTTTTCGTATTACACATTGACTTAATTAGTTGGAAAAATATTTTTGAACATACGCATGTACATACATTTGTATATGTATATGTTAATTTATGTACGCTTACACGCTGGCGTTAAATGGTCGATTAAACAAAATGCGCATGCATTATAATAATGTTGTATGTAAAAGAAATCGTTCGACATGTATAATTATGTATTCTTTCTAAATAACAATACAATTCTGGACGTAGTTCTTTTTAAAAGTTTTGCAAAAATATAATATAATTTACTCGCGACTGATAATTTTGGGTCTGCCAATCAGTTAAGATTATTTGATTATTTTTGCATTTGTTCCTTTTGTTTCGTTTCGCAGCATCATTCAAAATGATCTTATTTTCCCACACCGTTTGGCTTAGCACCAAGGTTCTTGTACGGTTTTCCACCGTTTCGCTCCCATTCGCGATTAAACTCGTGGTCTAATATCTCGGCACCGCGCTTACGCGTCAGACCCGTCTCCTCCAGGCTCAATTCGCACATCTGCATGTCGTCTGTGCCGGCAACCAGCAAAATCGGAGGCTTATCCGCATGTAACTCCATTTGCCGGGCAATCCACTGGCCATCGAAGTGAGCATACCACAAACCGCGCTTAGCTAGATTGGAGCAAGAATCACAGAATTATATAGACTGCTCGTGGTTGCCTTTAATGCACTTACTATTATCGGGAGCATTTGCCCGCATAAAGGGTATGCGGAAGTAACGGTGCTGGGCCGTGACAATTTCCTGTATGGGCTGCACAATCGGTGGCTGTTTGAAAGCTGCAAGATCGGAATAGTTAATGATAATCGTACGTTAATTACCATATTCCACCTACCGGCCTCCATAACGCTTCGTGGCGCACGTTCATTCTCATCCATGGTGGTGCGCTTGCGGTTCTTTGCCTTCCAGGCATGGTACACCTTCAAGCGGCGATGGAATTCCTGGCGACAGGCCTGCCCAATGAAATAATATTAGCGAACTCACGTCCATTTCCTTAATCCCAATCGTACTCACCTCCAGCAGTTCAATATCACAGGACGTGTTGATAGCATCGCGCAGTTCCGAGTACTTCCATTTGGACAAGTCATATTTCTGTTTACCCAGAGCTTGTTGCTGAGCGCGTACGTTTTCCGATCTAAAGGTTTTTTTTTTTTAACAAAAGATTAGTATGCAAGTAATTTGAGTAGAAAACTGAGATTCAGACTTGTGATGCGTACGCAAAGTGAGTTATTGATGGGATTTTATGCTCATTATATACAGGAAAAGTCAAAGCTCTACATTTAATTGTCAATTAGAATTAGAATTGTATTACGGACGATTAATTAAATTTAGTATGGATGATAATTGTATACGTTACATAAAAGTGTTAATAAAATTAGTAATTTTGTAAGTATAAAAAGTTTTCAAAACCAGCACCAACTCACTTATTCAAATATCGTGAAGCAATGTTTGACACAACTTGTGAAAAACTTGTTCATAAAGTATATAGAAAGGTAAAGAAGAAGTAAAGATATATGGTTTGTTTTCATATTTTGGTTTTAGTTTTTTTGAAGATATACAGTCCAATTAGTTGTGTAAAAGCATTTTTAAAAAGCAAGAGATATAGATTTTTATAATTTACAATGAGACATAGAAATTAAATTTAAAAGCGTGCTATACCTGATCAGTTTGTTGGAACCCATGGGAGACGCGTCATTGACACCACTGTTTGTTGGTTGTTTGGATTGGTTTTTGAGAGTGGTTGGGGTGTGGATTGTGTTGAAAAGAATACGTGAAAGGGATGGGAAAAAGTTTGTGAGTTCTTTGTTTTCTTAAGATATATATAAAAGTTTAAATATTATAAATTATGTAAATTGACTGTACACTATTATAAATACTTAATGTGATATAATTTAACTATGCATACAAACATATACCATGTATGTATATTCTTTAAATGTTTATACATTTTTTAAAAATTAAAAATTAAAATTAATCTGACATAAATAAATATCACTATTCCCATATATGTGTGTACCATCCCCATAGGTAACTATTTGTTTTAATATTAAACCTAATCCTTTTCAAACAAAGAACATACTTGCGAATTACAGGTGGACTATCTTCCACCTGACCGTTGGATTCGTTGGCCAAACGAAGTGCCAATTCGTGATCGCGACGTTCCTGTTCCAGTTGCTGACGATATTTGGCATCGTCCTTGGCTTCCTTCTCCAACTGTACCTGCAATGTAAGAGCAGCCCGACGATCCTCCTCCTCTTGTTTTAAACGCTGAGCTTCGGCAGCTTTGCGTCTGGTTTCCATTTCCGCTTTGCTGCATATCAAAATAATTCGTAAGTTCATTATATTGATTCAAAATATCCCAATTTCAATACTTACAGTCTCTTGTTTTCGACTTCTTCACGCAGACGCTGCTCCTCTTTCTCCTTAGCACGACGTTCGATTTCCAGGGCTTCTTGTATTTTTCTCAAGCGCTCCTGCTCCTCAGCCTGCTGCTGTTCCTTCAGTTTTCCGTTTAGATCCACAGTCAGCTTATTCATGTTCGCCATGACGACAGTATACATGGAATCAATCTCTCGTTGGGTGATGCGAGTATTTTGCTATAATAGAAAATAAATATTTAATCAATTTCAGTTTTTATATAAACAAAATGTAAAACACACCCTTATCTTATTTATGGCATCATCGATTTGCCTATAAATATCATTCACACCGCCAACAATCTCATCACGACCGAGCTTAAGGCCATGGGCAATTTCGATGGTCTTCAGGGCGTTACTACGGATTTTGTTGATCTTTGTGATGCCCTGGTAGCGTGGACGATGATGTTTGCGTGCCAAAAAGCCGCGGGCAATACGCTGTGCAGTCAACACACACTTGTTACGATAGATGATGCGATTACGTACTGAAAAGTAGAAGATAAATGTAACTAAAACCTTTAATAGGACTTAAGTTTCTACTTACGCTTAATGACGCACAGTGCGCCCAGTGCCGACTTGACCCAACGTGAACGTATTAGCCACTTCTTAACCTTGGCCACAATGGCCAACATGTTCTCTGGATCGGAACGCATAATGCGATCAAACTCCACAAACTTTCCAGGGCGAAAGAAGACCTTGGTGATGCCAAATTTGAAATCTTTGGCGCTCAGATTAAGTGATTGGAACATGGCCTCGCAGAAGGTGCGAGCAGGCAGCGAAACTAACTCTGGGGGCAGCACCGACTTGTACATGTTGTAGAGATCAGCAAAGAGCACACGTGATGGATAACCATGCTCCATCAATTCCAGCACCGAAATAGTGCCAGAACACTTCAGTTGCGCCAATGCCAGAGATCCTTCAAACTGACGATCAACCATCTTGCTGTTCGGCTTGATGCAGCGAATGAAATTGGTGCCCTGAAGTTAAAGAAGAGAAAAAGGAAAAGATTAGTAGATAGTTCCTAGAATACTATAATATTACGTACATTCTGCTCCAGCTTTTCCATAAGCTCGCCCAATTGTGTCTTGAATTTGGAGCCGACAGATATAAAGTTGAGTTTACCACGTACTGAGGTATTGCTGCCCGAGGGGAACAACTGCTTCAGCAGAGGATTCTCACACTCTTGCACCAGACCCTCCAGTGAGGCATGCAATGCATCATTGTTCTTCTCAATGAACTGTTCCGTATTGTAGCAAACGGCGCCAGCGAAATGACGCACCAGGAAACCTTCCTCATCGCGCAGTGTACGATGCGCCTTGAGACGCGACGATCGCGGCAAGCCAAGACGATAATGATTCTGCCAGGACTTGTGCACTTCGGCAGTGAAATGCGATGGCGATGGTTTGGGCAATTTGGATTCCTCATCCAAGAGCGTAAAGATGCCATTCGACTTGGCCTCGATCAGTTCAATGATATCTTGATTGTCTGTGAAGCTGATCTCCGGCACATTGAGACCTTCCCGCTTGTACAGCTCCTGTTCGTTCTTCAGTATGTTGTCGTTGAAGAACTTCTGCAGCTTCTCGTTGCAGTAGTTGATGCAGAACTGCTCAAAGGAGTTCACAGTGAAGTACTCAAAGCCAGCAATATCGAGCACACCAATATAGAAATTGGATGCCTGGAAGGGAATGCTCTGATTGATCAAGGCCACAATGCGATCAAAGAGTCGGCTATAGATCGCTTTGGCCAAAGCGTCACGAGCATTGCTCGCCTCGTAGATCTTCAATGGAACCCTGGAATATAATATAATTAAAAACGGATGCAATTGAAGGCGTCACCCACCCGGCACAAACTTACATGATAACCGTGCCCTTAAAGCCACCGCCCTTGCTCTGCATGACGCGTGATACCAATGCGGTGCGCAGCTCATTCTGATCCACACCCAGTAGGCCGCTGGTGATAGTCAGTGATTGCTCCGATGCCTCGGACACTTGACAACCGCCACGCACATCGTCGGGTATTTCCTCGAAAGCAATGTTGCCCAGATGCAGCACGGCAGCCACCAGGGCGTAAATGCCCATCTTGTCCTCGTTCGACATGCCCAGGCGACCCAATGCTTTATCCAGATTCTGAAAATGTTGATAATCATCGATAATGGGATCCTTAAGGGGTCCCTTCTTCTGGTGGCTTGCGGACTTCTGTGTGCCGGGTATCAACTGTTCCGTCTTGGCATTGGCAAAGTACTGTGTGCAACCGGAGAGGTACTGTGGAGCAGAGGAGGAGATCTCATTATAATTTTGAATTTTAAGGAATCGAGCTTGCTTACCCGATAGTCATCGGGTTTGCCCAGACTAAGCTTGTCCCGCAACTGCTGCGGAGCGCCAGCAAGCAGCATATAGAACACATGATAGTTTCTCTCATCCGCACCCTGTGTGCAAATACGACTCTTCTCGAGCAAATAATGGGAGATATAACCGCCAACCACTTGGCACTTGCCATCGTAGTGCACCTCGATGAATTTACCGAAACGGGATGAGTTATTGTTGCGCGTGGTCTTCGCATTGCCAAAGGCCTCCAGCACGGGATTGGCTATGGAAGATGAAGTAGTTAACATTACAATTGTTTACTTAGTCAAGTCTATCTATCTCTACATACCATCCAATATTTTGGTCTCTATGGGACCAGCACTGTCATGCGAATAGCAGAGGTATTTGAGCAAGTACTTGGTAGATTCGGTTTTACCCGCACCCGATTCGCCCGAGACAATGATGGACTGCGACAGCTTGTAGACGCGCATGTCGCGTATGGCCTTATCCGCTATGAGGCAGGAGGAGATTAAATCGAGATTATAGCCAGAGTTAACACGGGATCAACCCCATTATCACACTTACCAATGGCAAACACATGCGGAGGCAGTTCTCCCAGGGAGCGACCATTGTACTTCTTGATCGTATCGGGCGCATACAGTTCCTTGATCTCACGATACGGATTCACAGCAATAAGAATGTTTGCCACATAGGTCTGTCAGAAGAAGAAGAAGGAATACCTGAACAATATACCGTATTATCTTTATCGATTTGGGCTACTCACGTAGATCTTGTCTTTGTAATAGCGCGTCTTCAGGTTATCCAGAAATGTGGCCTCATTAAGTAGCATAAGTTCACCTGGAAATTGGAGTAAGTGCTCGGGTTATTCTTGTACTTGCATTTAATTCTCTCTTATTTTATGGTGCAATTTAACTTTCTCCCGGGTCGGGGGTTATGTTTAAGTGCTTTACCGCTCATGTGTTTCACGCAAGCGTAGCTAACGATCGCGACAAGGGTTTACGATGTTGCCCAAGAAAAAAGAAAAAAGAAAAAAAAAACTGGAACGCGGAACACGTGAAATGGGCTAGTTGAAAGTAGTAGTATTACAGGCTAATACCATGCAAGAAGATCTCATCATGATATATGCCGATTGAAGCGGGTTTCTGTTCGGAATACTTTCAACTTTTTTCCAAGTAATACTCTCCAGTATTGCACTGTTTTCCTATACTATCTATTATTGCAATAAAACATTTCTTTGATAAGACTTAAGATAATAGATAATATTCTATCGCAACTAATTTCATTCATTCATTTCGAAATATCCAAATTCAGTTGTGCCTAATTTATGTAATCGTGTTCTACAAACACACAGATAGATAAAGCCAGCGATAGGAAAAATATGAATAAAAACAGAGAGACACCCCCACACATATAGAGATACGTTGGGACAGTCAGTACATATGTAAAGCAAATACTCATGATATACTTACAGTTATCATCATGATCCTGTGGTCCATCACATGAGGAGTGTATATCATCGTAGTGACACGTGCGTTTCGCGAATTTTCGATCTATGGGCGTTACCTCAAACTCCTTGCTGCCAATTTCCGTAATACGACCTTGTATGTATCCATCCGTAGGATCCCGTACCCAAACTAGCTGGGTGTCCTCTAACATTTTGCGCACTGCGAAAATAAAAACAATATATCGTATATCAATTTTGGTATTTTGCTAAATGTGTGTAATTAGTTGGGGGTTTACTAAATGGAAAAAAAGAAAGAATATAAAAAAAAATAAAAATCTTATCAAATGCCACCGTCACTAACACGAACAAACACACACAGTAACAGGTAACAGGCCAACGACGTTCGTTCTGCGTGTGAGCCGCGTCGTCAGAGTTCACAAAAGCAACTGAGCAAACCGAACGAAGTCGTATGCAGCCAGGTGAGTTACGATAGTTAGAGATGGGAGCGTGAGCACGAACAGAAAAGTTGGTATCGTAGTAGCTTAACTCGCTTACGGTTCGTTCTTCTTTGATAGATAGATCGTAAGTGCTCTACCTTAATATTTGTATTAGTTTATAATGATATATATTGTATTGTTCGGTGATATATATATTTTTTTTTATTTATTTTTTATTTAACGTCAACTAAGCCAGTCGACTTGAAATTAAAATTTGATTTTAAATTAAAATTAAATAAAATTAAGATTAAAAATTTAAAAATTGAATTGAGTAAATTGAAGAAAAAAAAATTTTAATTAATTAAGATTATAAATTTGTAAATTAAGGCTGGGAAATATAAAATAAGAGTTAAGAATTACCGATCCAGCATTTGCTGCAATACTATAATACTAAAATAACGAGTTACAGTTCTTAATTTGAAGCAACAATGTTCATTTTTGTTATTCACAGCAATTGGAACCACACAAATGATTTCTTCAAAATTTAATGAAGATTGTATCATAATATACTTTATACTTTCAATATTATAATACTCGTGCTATTCTATTATTTGGTTATATTTCGTGTCACGCTCACGCGCATCTCGAATAAGCGGTGATCGGTTATTATTGCTCTCTTCTGCGCTTCGCGGCTCTCTCTCTCTCTCTCTCTCTCTCCTATTTCTCCCTCTCTAACTCTAGGAAATACGAGTAACAGTCATTAAGGCCGTTTTGCCGCTCTGCCGCCAGTCTCGCAGCCGGGTCGGGCCGGTCCGGTGTTTTATGGCACTTTTTGGTGAGCATTTCTCAGCTATTAAAACCTTACCTGTCCCCGCCCTCTCTCTCTCTCTCTCTCTCTCTCTCTCCTTCATCTTTCTTTTTTGTCACTCTCGGTTATTGTTCTTTCGTTCGCTGACGTTGTCGTTCGTGTTTGTGGCAATTTCTTCAGTTTCTTTGGGTACACGTCTTTTTGTCTATTTTCCAGTTACCTTTCTTGGTCATGGGTTGACTCACGGGCGTAGCACTGTTGATAAGCAGGGCTCCGCCATCCGTGTAGGTGTTGACAATGACAGAGAGCAAGAGAAAGAGAGAGAGAGAGCGAGGGAGAACGAGATCCACAACAAAGTCGACCTTGTTATGGGGCCACAATTCGAGAATTCGTATACTATATAAAGACTATATATGCATACTGAGTTGAGTTGATTTTTGTAAACGCGTATTCGCATTTGAAACCGCAAGCTCTCGCTTACAGCCCTCCCCAACCCCTCATATAGTATATATACCATATATTTGTGTACATTCCCCCCTATATCTACCTTCAGCCCAGCTGGGGTAACCAAGACAATGACGTTGATAATTGTTTTTAGCGACGGCGTCAAGGTGAAATTCATTTATTTAGTTCGCTGGGTTAATGGTGCATATATAGTATACACAGATCTGAGTTCAGTTCAGTTTCGGATCTCCCCCTCGAGCTTGTTTAGGGAGAGCCAAAACAATGAGAGATTTGAGCGCCAAACAATAGAGGAAAAACGGCGTATTTCCCATCCACTTCCCGCATAAATTAAGATGAAATTTGCCAAAGTGCTAAATTATTAAATGATCGTTAAGCGAGTTTTGTATAATTCTCTATCTCCAGCTCGATCTGATGAATAAGTCTCATTTTGTTTTGTCTGTCTGGGGAGAATCGTGGGTGTAATTGACGTAACGTAATTGTTACTTTCTGCTTAACTACTTGACATTTATAGATATAGCACGATCATGATTTCTTTTCGATTTTCTCAGTTTTTTTGTTCTGATTTCCGAAACGAGTCACGAAAGTTCAGTTCGAGAGCGCATAATGTGCTGATTATCATATTATTTGATGACACATATGGTATGCATAGTTCCCCAAAATTCTTATCAATAATATGAGTTTGTTTTTACATGTTCTCAATGACATTATGGATTTTCCACTATACGAACGTATTGACATAATTTTCTTTATTTTTTTTCCATTTCTTGAGCGCATTAGAAACGCTTTCATGATGAAAGATATCTTGCAATTAAACGAGGCCCCCCTTCATTAGCTACAATGTATGCATAGTATCTCTATCGATCACAATTAGCCCATTTTCATCCGTATACAGAAAAGAAAGTGGAACTAGACTCTATATGCATATGCGGTTGAAATCGCTTTATAATGTGCATCTGTGCAAATTAGTAACAATTTTTCAGACAATTTAACATAATCTTGATTGTGCAGAGAGCGCAAGAAGCAGAGAGAAAAAAAAAAACACAATTGCAATATGCAGTTTTTGCAATACCCTGTAGCGAATGTATGGTAGAGTGGGGTTGATTGAGGTTAGATTACTGCGAGTTTAATAAGTATTTTTTGGATATAAATAAACATAATAATGTGGGAACTGCTTGCTTGTTTATTTTCTATTAAATATATATGAGGTTAATTTTCTTTTAAATATATAGTTTCTTCTCTTTTTATCTTCAAGTGTACAGGGTATTTTGGTAGTGGGAACTGCTTGCTAGTTTCTTTTCTATTAAATATATATAGGTTAATTTTCTTTTAAATATATAGTTTCTTTTCTTTCTATCTTCAAGTGTACAGGGTATTTTGGTAGTCGAGTCCCTAGAGTTGCGCTTCTATGGGGACTGACTTGTTTTTGCATGGCATGTCAGCAAAGACGACGATGATGACGAGCGAGAGAAGACCCAGAGAAGTCGCTGCCGTGCCTACAATTTGTCTGGCACTTGAATCTGCTCCCTCGGCTCGAGAAGCGTCGGCATAAATTACAAATTGCGCAAAAAAAAAAAAAAAAAATAAATGAAGTTGCCTACGAGCAGAGCAGGGAGTAGGAAGAGGGAGAGGGAGGGAAGGAGAAGGAGGAGAGTGTGTGAGATGAATGCCACATTTGATGGCCGTTTACGGAGCGACGATGCAAGCATGGAGAAGTTGCCCGGCTGCATTCTAGGCAGATTGCATTGCAATGGAAATGGGAGATCTTCGTCTTCGTCTTCGTCTCGTAAGTCTCAGGCCAGTCAGCCAAGTGTGGCAGCACAGCAAGAAGAAGAAGAAGCAAAAAGCAGCATAAATGACTTGATGACGGAGGAAGTGCTTCAGGGCGACATTGACAATGGGCAAGGCGAAAGGTGTGCAAAGTCAAGAATAGAAGAGGAGACTGAGACTGAAACAGAGGCTTCTCTTTTCTTCTCTGAGAATCGAGCAAGTCATATTTAAAACGGCTTATGAAACCTGAAGCCGCCAGCTCGGCCTTTGTGCCATGCTCAGAGTAAATGATGAGTGGCACCTACAACCCTAACAGGCTTATTTTGGCCAGGGGGAGGCTTGGTCTGGCCGTAACCGGAGCACACTCTTTTTTTTCGACCAGCTGCAGCAATTAGCCAAGCCCGCAAAAGCAGAGGCGACGCGACGCCGTGATTTACTTACAAATATGTTACTTAGAGTAGTGTAAGGCGGGGGGGCGGGGGCAGTGATATCATCGCCCATGTTTATCATGTCGCCCCCCCCTAACCCAGAGCTCATCGTGGCTTATGGCAAAGTGAATCAGCACAGGTTGCGTGCGCCCTCGTCTGATTACTGTAATTGAAGGCAGGCAGCGATGCGTAGGAAATAATATTCTACATATTATATATGCTCTTTATAATATATTCTAGTATATTTGGTATATGTATATTGTTATTCCCTGCCAAGTCGCATTTTCTTTAACTTATCGTTTACTCTGCAGACCTGCTCAGACATTGAACTTTCTGATTTATTTCCCCTCTTCGTTTTTTTTTTGGCAATGAACCTGCTTATCTTGCCATACGTATTTCTTGAGATATAAAAGATTATGGCAGTTAATTTGAACTTTTGATTATTTATTGTAAAACATAAGTAAATATTATTGATTTCCCCAGAATTTCATCTTTAGTTGGAAATGTTTGTTGCGATAAGAAATATCTGCGATAATTATGCGATCTATTTATAACATATTATTTTACTGCATGTCTGAGACTTTCTTTAAAGCGTCGCAAATGGAATTGCAGCAAACACAGTATTATTATGGTCAATTTATGGCAGATTAGATTACGCTATAATATCTATGAAAGTTGCAGCAATTAAATGGCGAAATATGAAACTCACCGGAGCTTTGATCGTGCTGCTCTTTGTTGTTGTTGGCATAGAAGTCCATGTTGTTTGGGTTATATCTCGGGGTGAGGAGTGAGAGAGGAGAGAGAGCGAGGTCTTAATGGGTTAATTGCGCCAGTGCATTGGCACCAGAGTACTAAGGGTTGAGTTGCAGTCTAGAACTGCAAGACAGGATTGGGGTGACAGTTGACTGCACTTTGAACTTATCGAGGGGGTTGACCTGGGTCTGAAACCTTTCTGTATACTATATACATATACACGTGTGTGTGAGGTTTGTTGATATTGTTATGATAGTCTTTGCTGCTGATTTTGTGATTCACTATCGATTAAACACATTTGCTTATGCCATTTTACACTTTCACGTTTTCGATTTTCTCATTGAATTTTCCGCAAATTAATTGCATTTTCTTTGCACACGGAAAAGTGAAAAAATAAACGCACGTTGTGGCCTGACCTACATTACGCGGCAGTAAAATCATCCGATTATCGATGATGATGATGATTGTGAAATGAAGATTTTCTATAATGTGCCATATGCCATGGCAAATCTTCATTCAGTCTCGTCTGTCTTAGCTGTATCTGGGGAATATTTTTGTTGTTTATTTTTTATTGTTGTTGTTGTTGTGCAGTTTTCACCCAGTAACCGAGTTCTATTCTGGCGACCCGCCCCGAACCGACGACCCGTAGTTGTTGAATTAACAAGCACGTGCGCTGCCTGCGACTGCAATCGACGACCTCACGAATTGCACTGATGCGTTTTGCGGATTCTGTGCTCAAACCAGGATGTTCGTTTACTCTCTTCTTCTTGTTGTTGTTGTTTTTTTGGGGTTGCCGTATCGCATATCGTAAACGATATTCAAGCGACGCTTATTGCGCCGAATCCACAATGAGAGCGTATGCGCGCGTGTGTGCGTGTGTGGGTGGCACAGTAATAATTCCATTTGTGCGTCCCTCTCCTCATCACCCCATGGCATTCTTTCTCTGTTTATGCTCCAATTCGAGTCCAAACAATGGCAAAAATTGTAACACTCTGCTCGAGTGCAGTCACCAGGAAGCAATGCCAACGCCAACGGCAACTGCAACCAGAGACGCACAATGGCCACGCAGCAACAACAACAACAACAACAACAACAAAGCTGATGATGATGACAGTGCAGCTTGGCATGACCCAAGCAACAGCTTCCGGTATAATTTACGCGGCTCCGCCGGCTGTCCCCATCACGTTCTTTAATATTTGTTTTTGAACTGCTAAAATTGAGTTATGCACAACAGCTGCGCAACAGTTGAGCTGAGACAGGGACGTGATGGCGCCACTCTAAGCGGGTGCCCTCTGTGAACTTTCGTTTGCGAGCTTTCTTCTATTGTGCGGACTGCAGTAATAGGCAAAAGCTTTCGCATGCAAAGCATCCAAGCATCCGTGTGCGAGATGCAGCTGATTATCGCAAGCTTGCGATAAGCTTTTTGTATTGTGTGTAACAAGCGCAAAGAGGCGGAGAAGGGAGGAGAGCGCAACGCGCTGAAGTGTGACACGCGTTCATAAATATGTACATTCATACATACATACATACATACACACATGCAAAATTGTTTGCATGTGCCGAGAGGGTTGGCTGCTGTTGAGGGAGAGAGCCAGCGCAAGCGAGAGGGGGCGAAAGCGAGCATTGTATGCTCATCAGCTGTCGCGCTGGCAATGTGTGCATGCTTTTATTTTTTCGAAATAAACAAAAACAAAAACTAGCGAAATCGCAAGCATGAACTAAAAATAGCCAATTGGCAATTCGGGAGAAATATAAAAGGAGGAAAAGAGAGGGAAATACAACTAAAAATTGCTTATCTTTAAAATTCCCAAAATCATACAAAAGAATACACACACACACATAAACATATGTATGCTCGCACCCTGAATAAAACGAAAACATATGTATACATACATACAAACACACACCCCTCTGTGAGAATCGTATACCTGAAAAATGTCAGATAACGAAAACAGTGTTGCTTATGTAGCACATTTGAACAGCCTCGTTCAACAAGTCAGGTTGGCCGAGCGGTCTAAGGCGCCAGATTTAAGCTCTGGTTCTCGAGAGAGAGCGTGGGTTCGAACCCCACACCTGACAAAGCGGAAGTTTCTTTTTTTTTTTTTTTGAATACAAAAGAATAAACAAATTATTTTTTCCACTACTCACATGGTATTTTTAACGTGTTTTTAGCGATAATCAATAATGTTCAATTAGAATATATGCAAATCTTTTGAGTAATTGTTAGTGTACTCTGCTGAAGGTGAGTCAGAATAAATAACAGTTGATAAATCATGATAATAATAATTGCTGCACAATCTTCCGGTTGCCCGAAGCATACATAGATCCCCATCTAGTACGTATAGCCCGCACCTGAACAAAGAAAAAGGGCCAACAAGTGCCGTTGACTCTGAATATAATTAATAATCGTTACGCTCCTCCTCTCTTCATCGTTATGTGTCTATTGTCTTGGCGTGCGCTTTGTTATGTATTCTGTGTTGCATTGCGCAACGTTCGTAACCCCAGCATGAATCGAGAGATCCATAACTGTTTAACAGAAATCAATTTGTCAAGCGCGAATCTGGGTAAACTATTGAATTTCTGTTTTCGGATTATTTGATTTGATTTTCAGATTTTGATTTTTCATTTAAGATCTTGAAACTGTGACTGATGATACAGATACTTCGGTTTTATTTGTTCACAGATGATGCAACATGCAACACGAAATCTTCAGTTGATTGAAGCGTTACTTTGAGATTATGATTATTTCAAAATTTTAAATTGATTTGAATCAATTTTATTTTTTTTTACTCCATTTAAATTGCATTTTACAGCACATAAAGCTAAATTGATTTAGCTGAAACACGTGACTTATGTTGTGAAACTGATATTTTTCTTTCTTTCTTCTTCTTCGCTTTTGGCCTATTTACACAGTTATATGTATAACTAGTTTCCCTAGTTATACATAATGTATATGAAATTATGTATGCGACACTTCCCTATGTAGTAGACAAAACAAAAGAGATTGCATGCACCGTAGAAAAACAAAAAAAAAAAAAAAAGCCACACAATTGCCATGATATTTCATAACCCAAGCTCGTTTTCCATTCTTTTTGACGTTGGAAAAACAATTTGAATTGCTTGTGGCATACGAAAATGCGAAAGAAGAAGGAGAAGCAACAGACGAAAATTGTGTAATAATTGCGACAGTTTCTCTCTGGGTTAAGAGCCATGAAGTTGGTAAGGAAAAAGACAAGATTAGTTGGACAAAAGAACTCTTTGAATACATCATATACTACTAAATATTAGCACAGTTAGCAAATAAATAAAAGAATTTCAATGGAATTTTATTGAAACGAAGGCGACAAAGAAACGCAAAGTTATTCTCCTTCTCCTTCTCCCTCTACTTCTGCCATTTATGGCCAGAAAACGGAGGAACGAGGAACAACAAGATGATGATGTGAAACCCGTTTCGCGATGGTCAGTTCTACTGCCCGTGCGTTTCAATATCAAGTTCAACCAGTCAGGCTCAGGCTCAGACCCTGGCTCAGGCTCCAGCTCGGGTTACTAACGGTGTAACTTGCATGGAACGACAGGTTCGCGGGGGACCACAATAGGTAGCACAGCCCGAGAGTCGTCCAGTTGCATCTGCGCGGATTTGCTGCGATGGCAGAGCAAGTGAACAAACAGTTGAACCAGTTCAACTTGTTTTCCATTTGCCCATTTGCAGCTGCCCTCACCGCAAACTAAAACAAAACCTACCATGATGACTCATGCGGATCCTAACTAACGAACTAACCCAAGTTTCGGCATGGACAACAAACAAAAAAAAAGAAAAAGCGGCCAGAGGAAATGCTTGAAAAGCAATTACATTTGCAACAATAGAAGCTGACTGCGCTGCTGCAGCTGTAAAATTTATGGCTCAAACGTCACAGGAACACGACTCTAGCTTTGGGCCAACTGTAAGATGGGGAGGGGGTGGGGGGAACTAAGTTCACTGTACCGTAAAGCAGCAAACAAAACGCTGCGCGCATGCGCGCAAAACTCAGCGACCAAAACGAGTTCGTGCCTATAGCAGCTATACGCGTTGTATCTGAAGTTTCGGGGTTTTCGGGGGCCTTCAGTTTGGAGTTTAGATTTGTTTTTTATTTTTTTTTATGTTGCGCTGCCTGTTACAGGTTGAGTGCAACAAGAGTTTGTCTCTAATCCCAAATTATCGAAAAACGATAATGTTATCGCACGATGAGTTCAACGACACTGGCGCTGAAAATATCGCAGATTTCTATCGATATTTGAACGTCGCGCAAGTGGAACCAATTAATGCACACATTGGGCATAAAAATGAAAAACAGGAAGAAAAGCCAGGCAGTTGGCAATTGGAAAAGCGCAACCGAAAAACGAAAACAATTATCGCTCCATATTTCCTGCTACCCCATTTCGCTCCCCTCCCCCCCTTGAGTGGAGTTTTTCCAGCGAACTGCAGCCAACAATTCCCAGTGGGGGGTTGGTTCCTTCATCTCTAGTCAACACATGTGCACAGAGATCTTCAATATGTTGCAGTTCCTACCAAGTGCACAGTGTGGACATAAACAAATGATTCCAATGGGATCCCAACGAGATCTTTTTATAGTCACAGATGTGCACAGATGCGAAAAAAAAGGAAAGAGGGGAAAGAGTACTTTGTACTCATAGTAGGTGCATGATAGCATCATCATGGCATTTGATAACAATCTACGGACGACCCTTTGTGTGCCGAGTTAATCTTATCTTCTTATCTAACGTGCTGCAGTCAGTTTGTGACAGTCAGTAGGTTGGTAGACCACATAAAGATACTGTCATTTATTAACACTAACTGCCACCCGATTGTGGCTTAATATGGGCAAAATTCACACTATTTAAAGAGCGAAAAACCCAGTTAAACTTGACTTGATTCACCCCACTCATATTTCAACTTGTGCCGTTATATTTTGTGAAATAACCGAGATAAAATGGCAAGAAATAAAAAACTTGATAAGCTAAATCCATTTCGGAAGTTTGTTGATGCGATCGCCAATGCAAACGAAACGAGAAAAAAAGAAAACCCCAAAAAGAAAACAACACTATGCTAATCTTAACACAGTCTAGAAAACAAAGGCGGCAATTAATCCACTGACTTTCACTGTAGTAGCCCCTCTCTATCCGGCCCAGCTGTTTCACTTTTTTATTATATGCAAATTTCCACAAAACGCGCCTCCTCCCCACTTTAAACGAGAGCGAGGCGGATCTATTGCCGCGTTGGATAGTGTACTCTATACTCTATTGTTTTCTGACCAACATTTTGGATAAATCCCTACGAGCTGCCTGCCTGACTGACAGAGGAAGTTGGACAGCTGTCGGGTTGACACGACAAAGGATGTGTCGATCGTCGCGCTGTGTCAGCTGTGGCGCGTGCAGCGTACCCTCAGGGTGATCCGAGATCCGAGAGGGCTACAACAATGAACTCTAAACCCGTTAATTGGCTTTCAAATATGAATATATATACTCCAAAAATAAGTCTCTCCAGCAGACATGGACTAGAAGCTTGTCACGTCTCCGTTTGCCACTTCCAGGGAACGCAATTACGAAACGATATGTGCCTCGCATCGTTAAGCGATCTTCGCTCTTGGCTGGACATTTGCTCCTGCTGTTTCCTCTGCTTCTTCCTCGTTCCTCACTCAATTAAAATGGCCCCGAGGGGCGCTCAAATCTATCAACGAGTTGCGAGTCTCCTTCTGCTTCTTCCTCTTCTTCTTCTTCTTCTTGCCTGTCTCTATAAATAGCGCACTGTCTGCATGTGTGCGTGTGTGTGTGCGGGTGAGACAGCTGCCGCGGCCTCTGCTCTGCCTTGTTGGTGGTGACTTTGTCTCTTTTTGTTGTTGACATTTGCTGGGGTTGGGGGGGGGTGAACACACGAGGATGCGCGACTGCGCGCCCCTCTTCATATCGTTCGATTCATGGTCACGTTTCGTTATCGATTGCTTCTGCCTATCGCACCCATTTGTGGGCTTAGTGCAAATTCGCCAACGCAACAGAAAGAAAAACGCGCCAGAGCAGACGACAAAAAGGCGAAAACACACACAAAACAAATACAAATTCTAAGCAAACAAAACCTTTACTTGGCTTGGTAAGATATTTCGTTGTTTGGCTTGGAACCTGCCTGGATAGAGATGACGAGATGAAATGCGCTTACCTGTTGCCGCTTCCGCTGCTGCTGTTGCTGCGGCGTTGGGGAGGAAATTGGTATTAGCCGGCCTTGTTTATGTTTCGATTTTCAGGGTCAAAATGTTCGGCTTCGGGCTTGTTACGCCTTCCGTTTTGGCAAGTGAAAACACAATAGGCCGAAAGTACTAAATAGTCGAAATTAAACATGCACTCGAATTTTGACAATATCCGTTCTTTAAAATTTTGTTATATGCTTGCCACTTGCAGAAAGCGAAATGCCCTCGAACACAAATATCGTGTTGACGTATTTCAAAAGCGTGTTTTGTTTATATTTTAATACATTTTTCATCTGATCTCCCTCGTATTTAATTGCGCTGCATGCGCGCACCGACCGTAGCGTTCGATGTTTTACTTTCGACTGCCCGCGATGTCCAATTCGAAATATCGGATAATCGTTTTGCCTACTCAAAATGGCACATACACATATCGATATATCGATTGTGTTTGACACAAGCGATGAGCGGTGTTGAAAAACTCTGCAAGTGTTGCATGTGTTGAGACTGATAAAGCAGTGTTTTTCGCAAATTGAAACAGTGCAAGCAGTGCAAGTCAAGCAGTGCTCGTACAGAAATAGCTACCGCAGAGCAAGCAGTGCTTATTCGAAAAAAATTGTAACCGTCGATTGGGGAACTATTTATTTATTAAAAAGAAAAGCCTGTCCGTGAATGAACGAACTTGAAAATTTTACTGAGCATGCTTGAAAGTACAATTAACAGTTTGGAAAAGATTTGAAAAACAGAACACCCACCAGTTGTTTGCAAAAAATCCGTAAACACAGAGTTGGTTTTCCCCTCTCTTTGCACTTTGGGTGCGTGTGCAGACCACAATTTGCAACTTTTCGGGAAACTCTCGCACACACACGAAGCTGCGGCTTTTCCAAAACGGAGAAAACTCGAAATTTCCATTTTCACTTTTCCGTTTTTGAGAAAACTGGCGAAAACTTTGATCCCCTGTCAAGGTCGTCGTGCACACGCTGTGACCTTGTGGGGTGGCTCTTAAGGGACAAAGCAAAACTGAATCCGTTTCAAAAAGCCGCATTGCGCTAGCTGCGTGCGTTTTCGAAAAATTCAAAATTTAAATTTTAAAAAAATGCCGTTACTCGAAATTAAAAACTGCTTGATTTTTGGCAAAAATTGCAAGTCGGTAAGGCAGGGCGACGCACGCTGCCAGCGCACTGCTTGCTTTAAAATATTATTATTATTTTTTTTTTAATTTTCAATTGTTTATATCATTTAAACCACTAACTTACCGCTACAGCGTAACCGGATTTGGATTCAGGTGAATTTTTTACATTTTACAGACCAATTCCCAAATTTTTTTTTACGTCTCGAGTCGGTTCTCTAGACATTTTTAATATTATTATTATTTTTTATCTTATTAATTATTTTTTTAGTTTTTATTTATTTATTTATTCGCGTTGGTCGGTCGCTCACGCTTGAAAAGCACGTTTTTATTAATAGCAAATACTTATTGCTATTTTTTTCCTCGCTTCCTCGATTGAGAGGAACTATTAAAATTAATAATTAATTAATTAATTAATTTGTTAAATATTTTTTATATTTTACTTGAGTTTCTATCTAAAAGATATATGAAAAACATGAAAAATATTTAAACAATGTAACAATCGGATGTAGTGCAATAAGACTATGAATATGTACTGGTAATGTCAAAGATCTAACATGTTGATAAGGTAAATCGTGTCAACATACATTATCTCCCCTAATGCGATTCGCTTAATGTGTGAGCTATGCAAAATAAACAAATATGTAGATTGTATTATTAGAAGCAAACAAATATAATGTATATTATACATATATAATGCTGATATTTATAAGACTAAAGTTTGATCCCAGTTGATCCCAAATCTGACATCGTAAATTAAAAGTTCAGATCACCTGTTACGACGCAGTAAGCGGTTATTTTGTTTTTTTTTTTTTTGCATATAAATTGACAAACAGATCAATAAAGCGGTTAATTGCGGTTCCAGCAGTCAGCAGCATCTTCAGGTCTCCGGTTTCCTTTCGACAACCTGTGCGCATCAATCACATTGCAGTTTGCCCTGCCCCTGCCCCAGCCCCAGCCCATCGCATCTCTCTGAGGAATCAAGTTTACCCGACTAATTGAGCCTAATTGAACTGCTGAGATCTGGAATTGAACATACGATTTCTCTGTCAATTGATTTTCCGCCAATCGATAATTGATAATTCCCACTGACAAGAGCAACAATCGAAGTTAAATGAACTTTACGTATATCTCGACTGCTCCAGTAAGACGAAACCTGAAACTTCTCGGGCTGTTTGCCGAAGTGCAGACTATACAAAAGACTTAAGATTCGATGTATATATACTGTAAGTTACTACGTAATGTAGTGAGAAAATTAAAAGATGAAAGGGATTTTATAGATTTCTTAGGCATGATGAAGGATGACTCAGATAAGTTGTGGTCTAGTATATATAATATTATTTATTTATTTTTTTTTTTTATATTCATTTTATTTACAAACTGTCTTAATCTGACAATAAGTAAATTATATAATTAAATTTAAATTAACAGAGGCAGTAGTTATTCATTAATTCCTACTACATATTCTATATATCACGTGTTTTAATAGTTTTTATCTACCTATCTACATTGGTATTATTATTAATAAAAATAATATTATTTAATATTTCATTTATAAAAGCTTTAAAATTCAGTTTGCTGTATTTCGCCAGAATATACCCCATCTACTTCGAGTATCACAGGGTATTTCATAAATAATATAATGAAAAATGTGTGTTTATTTCACTTTGTTTTTTATGGTAGCATATCGAATTCGCTGAATCGGCTTGAAAACTTGTAAGCCATTCGGGAAACTTCTCGCTTCGCTTCGCATTCCGATTTTCGAATCCGAATCGCGAAGTGTACGAAGTGTGAACACATATAGTATACTCTATTCATTCATTGCGGGGTATTCATGTAAGTCAGCAAGTGTTTTGGGTCGCTCTATTTGCATTACAGAGTCCCACACCTACTGTCCAAATAGAGAGGCGATATACGACTGATATATAAACATGCATACCTACCATATGGCACACGCATATGAACTACGTCTGCGCTGGGGAGGGGGGGAGAGGGTGTTTAGGGGGTTAGTAAACCCGGCCAACTTGCAGGGTTGCGACGAGGGCATGAAGCATAAAGACACGCATATCGGAACCGCGC
Organism: Zaprionus tsacasi; assembly: GCA_018904105.1. Classification (NCBI taxonomy): domain Eukaryota; kingdom Metazoa; phylum Arthropoda; class Insecta; order Diptera; family Drosophilidae; genus Zaprionus; species Zaprionus tsacasi. The sequence continues at coordinate 2,636,730 of JAEIFR010000295.1, forward strand.
TCTCTAATTGCTGGAACAAATTTCGCCGATACACAAACAGAGAGAGAGAGAGAGAACGGGAAAGAGAGAGAGTGGCAGAGACAACTCAAGAGAGAGAGAGAGAGTGTGTCATATCTTTGTAGCACATGATGGATACTCGTTCGCTTGGCTATATATACGACCGGCAGGCAGTGTGGAAGGTATCGTAAGTATCGGCGCAAACATTATTGTTGCCTCAGTCTTTGCTCGGCCTTCAATCGCGCAGTTTGCCACCATATGCGGGCAGCACGTACACTTCTCCACTTGCCGCCGTCTTCGTCTTCGTCTCCTCCTCCTCCTCCTACGTCATTCGTGTGTTTCATTCGCGAATTCGTGAAATTTGTACTGAATTCTTGAGTTGCGCGATTGCGTCAGATCCCGCCGGCTTGTGTCGGCTGATGAGGCGGCAGAGCACACGTGTTGCCCAAGACTTGCTTAGCCGCAGGTTCGCTCTCCCTCTCTCTCTCGTCGGAGCAAAGTACACGTCAGCGTCACTGCAGCCCGCATCACGAGATACGCATTCTGGGCAGGCACAATTGGCGAGAAGGCGAGCAGAGAAATATTCGCCAAGTGATTCACCTAACCGGCAAGTTGGAAACGCGACCGGACGCGGCGCCGCACTCGGAACATTCGGAACGTTCGTGACAGTTGCTCGTGCTACGCCGGTCGAAGCAGACGCAGATTAGCGGACGCGAACGCGATAATGGGCTACGATGAGGTTATTGTGCAGCTTGGCGATTTCGGACGTTACCAGAAGATAATCTTCTTGCTAATCGCACTCACATCCATTCCGGTTGCGTTTCACAAGCTCGCCGGCGTCTTTCTCTTCGTCCAGCCGGATTTCCGTTGTGCTCTGCCCACAGATCCGCCAAATGGCAGCTATGCCCTGACGCCGCCAGAGCTGAAGGAGATCGCTTATCCCGCGGGGGATAATTGCAGATACTATGACGTCCAGGTGAACAACAATGGCAGCTACTATCGGGTCAGCGAGGTGGAGCACAGCTGCTCTCGCTACATCTACGATCGTTCCAAATACGATGGCATCAGCGTGGTCAGCGACTTCGACCTGGTCTGCAGTCGACAGTTCCTTGTGCCCAACAGTGACTCCATGTTCATGCTGGGCGTCCTGCTGGGTAGCTTCATCTTTGGCCAGCTGAGCGATAAGTACGGACGCAAACCGATCTTCTTCGCATCCCTGGTCATTCAGGTGATCTTCGGCGTGGCAGCCGGCCTGGCGCCCGAATACTTCAGCTTCATTCTGGCCCGCCTTGTGGTGGGCGCCACCACATCGGGTGTCTTCCTGGTGGCCTATGTGATAGCCATGGAAATGGTGGGTCCCAGCAAGCGGCTCTATGCCGGCATCTTTGTGATGATGTTCTTCTCGCTGGGCTACATGCTGACTGGGATATTCGGACATTATATCCACTACTGGCGCTGGCTGCAGATTGCATTGACGCTGCCCGGGCTGATCTTCATGTGCTACTATTGGATCATACCCGAGTCGGTGCGTTGGCTGCTCTCGAAGGGACGCAAGGAGCAGGCTGTGCAGGTGATTCAGCGGGCGGCACGCTTCAATCGAGTGGAGATAACAAATGAGGCGTTGCTGGTGCTGCTGGACGAGGATGGCAGCTGTAAGCAGGAGCCCAAGCTGGAAGAGAAGCCTGACGAGAAGGCGCCCTCAATGTGGGATCTGCTGCGCTATCCCAATCTGCGCCGCAAGACCCTGATCATCTTCTACGATTGGCTGGTCTGCACCGGCGTCTACTACGGCCTGTCCTGGGGCACCAGCCTGCTGGGCGGTGATCCGCTCTGGACCTTTGTGTTCTCCGGCGCCGTCGAGCTGCCCGCCTACTGCCTGCTGCTGCTCACGCTCAATCGCTGGGGGCGTCGCTCGATACTCTGCGGCTGCATGCTGGTCTCCGGCATCAGCCTGCTGCTGACCATCGTGGTGCCCAAGGATGCCAATTGGCTGAACATCGTGTGCTTCATGGTGGCCAAGCTGGCCATCACAGGCTCCTATGGCACCATCTATCTGTTCTCCAGCGAACAGTTTCCCACTGTGGTGCGCAATGTGGGCATGGGCGTGGCCTCCATGGTATCCCGCCTGACAGGCATGCTGGCATCCTATGTGAATGCCCTGAAGGTCGTCTGGCCCCCCCTGCCGCTGGTGCTGTACGGCACGATGGCTCTAACCGCGGGCATCCTCTCGTTGCTGCTGCCCGAGACGCTGAACCAGCCGACGCTGGAGACGATCGAGGATGGAGAACGTTTTGGCAAGAAGCAACGTGGAGGAGATGCGTATCTGGAGACGGGTCGAGAGCTGTGCGAGACGCCGGCAGAGACGGAGCCACTGAAGGGTAATGGGCACAAGGTCTAGGAAGAAACAAACTTTGCTTTCCCCGGCGCGGGAATCTCTAGGTAGCTACTCGACTCTATACTCTATACTCTTTAATCTACTAGGGGCACGTTTTCCTATATGTATGTTTAGTTTCATGATAAAAGACAAAGTATTATGTATTATTTCTGAAATCTCAAAAGCATGCCAAATAAGCAAAGTAGTAAACCCCATTACAGCGAATTAGCTGGGCACAGTGGCGTAGACAAGGGGGGGGCTAGACCTATATTACTCTTAGCCAAGTTTTGTAATCTGTTATTTTTCTACAACTCACAACTTTGACTGTTAGACTTGACCTTACCCCCCTCAAGCCTTGCCCCCCTTTAGTTACGCCACTGTTATTCATACTCGTACTACACTCTATAACGAATTTGGTACTAGAAAAAGACAACTTACTGTGCGTACTTAACTCAATGTACTTATATAGCATATTGTATACGCCTTAACCAAAAAAGTAAATGAATAAATGAATATACGAATGAATAACGAATGAAACTGTGAGTGTATCAATATATGAATGTCAAATGTTGCGACCTTTCCTCTTCTAGACTTTGTCCCTCAACTGATTTGGGACTCAACTCTAAAATAGAAACTGAAAATTCTGTTTCTCAATTATTTCCATATTGGGTCTGTTGTGTGTTGCCTTATCACGCGTCGAACACGAGACACAACATGCGAGACGACGCGACACAACTTGAAATTAATTAGGCAAGTGCGGCTGTACACTGCGAGAAAAGATAGCAATTTATATAGAATTCATTTTCATTTCTGGGATCCACAAGAATTTGTGATCAAAATTATTGCCATATATCTTGGGGCTTGTATGTTTGCATTTGTTTTATTATATCAGAGAGTCGCGTGTTCTTGGCCCAGACAATGTTGTAAATAGAGAGAGAGAGAGGGAGAGAGAGAGAGACGCGTGATAAGCGTTGTCATTGCCAGTCTGTTGATAAGAGAGAGAGCGAGAGCGAGAGCGTGGAAAATTGCCAATTGAGTGTGTGCAGCTGATGCAACCCTCACCCCTTCCCCGCACCCTGCATCCTCGAACTGAAAATGCACCCCGCAGCGAGCGAGATGGAAAGTTGCGCTCATCCCCTGCGCTTCTACCTGAGTTGCAACTGAGAGTTTCTTTGGGTTATCCACGATCTTCTGCTGCTGCAGGCTCTGATTGTAGTCGAGAGGCGACGGCATTAGACGCTGCCGCTGTCGCTGCCGCTGCCTCTGCTGATATGGGCTCAGTTCTCCGTTCTTCGCTCTTGAGAAGCCGCTGCAGAGCGCTCTTAGTCGCGCACAGGCATAGATCGCGAGCGGTTCGCTCTAGCGGCAGTAAGACGACAAATATTTATATATATATATATATATATTACATATACGGAGAGCGTATGTAAAGCCGAGTCGGGCGATTGCCTAATCAAACAAGCTTTAACTGGCACACGCGGCGTATGCGCAACGAGCCTACGCAAATCGCAAATCTCTCACAGATCGCAGATCGCAGATCGAGAACGTGTTGGTGCCCTCCCGGGCGCATTGAACCTCGCGCTCAATCATACGAGCGTAGAAAGCACACGTCGCCGTGATTAGTAATCCGTATCGATATCTCCGTATCAACTTTCCCACTATCTCTAATCGTTCTACAATGGGCTACGACGACGTCATCACACACCTGGGTGAGTTTGGACGCTATCAGAAGCGCATCTACTTGCTGCTCTGCCTGCCGGCCATAGTTTGTGCCTTCCACAAGCTAGCCGGAGTCTTTCTTCTGGCCCGACCCGAGTTCCGTTGCCTGCTGCCCAACGAGGATGCGGCCACGGCGCGTTTCGAGTCACTGCCTCGCAGCAAATGGTTCCTGGCCTACCCCAACGACAGTGTAACCGGCCAGGTGGATACGTGTGAGTACTTCGATGTGGACTACAGTGAGCTGTATCTCAGCGGGAATATCACCAGCAAGGACAATGGAACACTGCGCTGCAGTAGCTATCTCTATGATCAGTCCAAGTTCCAGAGCAGCGCCGTGACCGAGTGGGACATGGTCTGCAGTCGCAGCCTGCTGAGTGCTACCAGTGATTCCCTCTTCATGGTCGGTGTGCTGCTGGGCAGCTTCTTCTTTGGCCAGATGTCCGATAAGTTGGGACGCAAGCCCACCTTCTTTGCCTCCCTGGTTATCCAGCTGATCTTTGGCGTCTTTGCGGGCGTGGCCCCCGAGTACTTTAGCTACACCATCTCGCGATTGATTGTGGGAGCCACCACATCGGGTGTCTTCCTGGTGGCCTATGTGATAGCCATGGAAATGGTTGGTGCATCGTATCGTCTCTTCGCCGGCGTCGCAGTGCAGATGTTCTTCTCGGTGGGATTCATGCTCACTGCGGGCTTTGCCTACTTCATCCACGATTGGCGCTGGCTACAGATCGCCTTGACCCTGCCCGGGTTGCTCTTCATGTGCTACTATTGGATCATACCCGAGTCGCCACGTTGGCTGCTGTCCAAGGGACGCAAGGAGGAGGCATTTGTGATAATCGAGAAGGCGGCCAGGGAGAACAAGGTGGAGATACCGAGTGAGATCTATGAGCAGCTGATCGATGAGGTCGCCGAGAAGAAGAAGGCCGACGAACTGGCCGCCTCACAGCCCTCGGCTTCGGTGTTGGATTTGCTGCGTTATCCCAATCTGCGTCGCAAGACGCTGCTCATCTTCTTCGATTGGTTCGTCAATAGCGGCGTCTACTACGGTCTCTCCTGGAATACCAACAACCTGGGGGGCAATCAGCTGGTGAACTTTGTCATCTCCGGCGCCGTGGAGATCCCCGGCTACTCGCTGCTGCTCTTCACTCTGAATCGTTGGGGTCGCCGTGCTACGCTGTGTGCCACCATGCTGGTGGCCGGCGTGAGTCTGCTGCTCACCATGGTGGTGCCCAGTGACATGAACTGGCTGATCATAGCCTGCGCCATGATTGGCAAGCTGGCCATCACCTCGTCGTATGGAACTGTTTATATCTTTACCGCCGAGCAGTTTCCCACTGTGGTGCGTAACGTTGGTCTGGGCGCCTCCTCGATGATCGCTCGCCTGGGTGGCATCTTGGCTCCCTATCTGAAGCTGCTTGGCGAGATTTGGCGTCCTCTGCCTTTGGTCATTTGTGGTGCCTTGTCCCTCACTGCCGGCTTGCTATCGCTGCTGCTGCCGGAAACTCTGAACAAACCGATGCTGGAAACTATCGAAGATGGCGAGAACTTTGGCAAGCGGCGACGTGTCTCGGAGACCGAGGAGGAGCTGAGCGAGATGGGCAAGGGCAAAGGCAATGGCAGCAGCTGAGGAGGCAACACAATTCCAAGTGGCAATTTCAGCGAATTTAGGCAATTATATTGATAGACGATCCTCGATTTTATTTACACTTTTTGTTCATTGAAACAAAGCACGCCCCTTGCGCCTGGGATCCATTGAACTCTGGCTCAGTTTGTCTCGTGTTTTTTTATTTTTATATTTCTATTATATTAAAGATAAGCCATAGGCCTTACGGAATTAGGTCTTTAGGTGGAGGAATACTACGTACTAGTTGATCCGTAAGTCGGCGCCTTAGCTGCCATAGCGATAAGAAGCAGGCGAGCATTGCACTGTCTAACAAAATACGGAATAATTAAGCTCTAAATAAATACATTATTCATTATTATCGTAACTTATCGTGTTTGCTTATCGAGCAAGATACCTAAATAACCCTTAAGGCTTGATAACATTCTCAACGAATACTTCCAGTGATTCACTTTGATTACGGACTCGTGTATGACAGTGTACTCTGTCGCGTCTGAATGGAAAAAATTCATTTATAAAATGCCACTATGAATTGCTACAAAGTACAATTAATATTTCTATAAATAACTGGGGAGATGTAGAGCAAACAGAGAGCCAGACAGACAGAAGCTTAAATAATATACATATATGTTATATAGAGTACAAACAACCGACAAGGTCGAAATGATAGTTATAAAATTTCGTCGCACTATTCATTCTTAGTCTGTTTAGATTATTTGAATAAACAGTTAATATTTGCATCTGAACATTATTGGTTCTGTTAATGAAATTTGAAGGCTTAATATATATTGAGCTATGCGCATGCCAGAACATATTTTCTATCTGGGCAAATCTCGTGTAAAGTTGTCCAAAAGAATTAATAGAATTAATTTCACATTTGATTGAGATTGTTATGATAGTTTTGAGGTCAGCTGCATTACAGGAATGCTATGAAAAGTGAAAAAATATGGTTATAGATTGAGTACACGCAAACCTGGTTCGCTTGCGTAGAATTTCAATAAATCGCGCAGCCGCAAAGTATGCAGCACTTTTTAATGCAGCAAATGCATTCACCATTTCATTGGCAGCCGCAAAGTATGCAACACTTTTATAAAAATCGGCTGGCATAGAATTTGCGATTAGATCTTTCCGGGTTTTGAACTCTTTTAGTCTCCCCTAGCTGTGCTGTTCAAATAAATAACAGAGCAATTGCCTTTGCTTTCAAATTAAGTTAAATAAACTATGCCTTTATTTTATACATTTCTTAATGGAATTACCTTTTGGCAGTGAAACTCCAAAATTAGATGTACTTATTGTGGGCGCTGGCCTGTCGGGCCTGACGTCCGGCGTCAAATTGCTGGAGAAAGAACAATCACTGCAATTGAAGATCATAGATGAGAACCTGCCGGGCGGACTGATTCGGGGCGTTGATAAGCGATCTGTAAATCTTGAGCAATCGGAAATGATAAGTTTTATGCGGCAGCTAAATGTATCATTAATCCATCAAGATATTCGCAAAGATGGTTCGCTTTTCCGCTGCTGGGATCTGGACCGTGGTCTACTCTCGTATCTGATCAAGTTCGAGCTGGAACGTTACATAAACATGATAGAGCTGCGTATGAAGAAGTTTAGCCCGAAACGTGTTCTGTTAGTTGAGGCTCTCGTTAAACAATTGAGAGACGATTCTACAAATCGTTTTCTTTTCATTTTTTTTAAGGTACCGGGATCGAGCACCATCTATGAAGCGCCACATATGTTACCATCTCTTCTTTGGCCAGTCCCGTAATTTTATGTTTAACGTGGTGGAATTGATAACAGGGTTGCCCCCCTGCGATATCACATACGACGAGTTCATGGCCGTGTGCAGTAGCTGTGGTGGACTCTGTGTACTCATCAATATGTAGGTGTGTTCCTTACCCACCCTCTGTATACTCTATCACATTCGTACTCCATTCGTAGATACATCCATCAGTCAACTCCCGTAATGGAAGTCTCCTGCGAGCGTCTGCTTGAAGCTCTGCTTGAGAAGCTAAAGTCTGTAGAGATCTCGAGTAATGAGAAGGTTCTGCAGATCAATCACTTCAAGGACTATGTGGAAGTGATCACCACAGAGGACGAGCCATATATAGCACAAGCCGTAATCCTGGCCATACCGTGGGACAAAGTCAGCCAGCTTACTTTCAATCCACCGATTCCAAAACAATACGCACACAAAAATAATCCCGCTAAGGGTAAAAAACGATTGTTAACACAGTATCACATGAGTTATAGCAAGTCCTATTGGGTGAATCGTGGCTTCTCGGGCGAATTCATGAACATCAGGCCGATGATGATTGGCAATGGACTCCGGCCGGCCGAATATGGCGGTTTTATTCTGCACAACGAGGATGAGAGTAGCGTGAAGTCTATTGTGACTGGTTTGTTGTCGGACACGTTCGGTAGGGAGATGATGAAGCCACTGGACTACAAGCAGACCACAATTGAGATGAACAGTGTACGTGGCCGATTGCAGACGAAACCCTGGCTCCGAGTGATCTGGTCCAGTTCGTCTGTGGCGGCCAGCAATAATCGCAATCTCATGGGGGGCGCCGTGGAGAGCGGCCTGAGGGCTGCGATTAATGCATTGTATGTGGTGCGACCGCAGGTTGTTAGTTGGCGGGATCTGAAGGGTATCGGGGAGAAGCAACAAGCCACATATGCCGAACCCAGCACTATGACCACTTTCCTTAGCCGCCTAAATCTATACAATTTGACGTTCTACAGCGTCTTTGTGATCGGATTAATAGTCGCGCTTAACTATGGCTACAATCCGCCAGAATAGATTTGCTTACTATATTCCATTTTATGTGACTCATGTGATCTAATTTTTTTGACATTCCCGACGCCAGGGGGCACTTCCACTCTCTCTCTCTCCTCTCTCTCTCTCTATGGAATATTCATACCATGTCTTACTATAAAATTACCGTTATAATGCCTTCAGCTCATTTCACATCGGACCCGTTGAGTACGAAAGTTTTTGCATAATTCTACTAAGCTCGTTTCGTGGGTAATCATTCACTTAAGCGTCGCGACGCGTCGCGACGCGCAGTACGACGTAATAGAATGCGCCACCTACGCCTGACTAAATAAAAATTAGGTTTCATCAATTTGAACAATATCCAGCGCACCATTAGGGATGTACTTACATATCTCCCATTTAAGCTGATCCTCACTTAAGATAAGCTCAGGTTATAGGTTTAAATTACAATTGTAAACTGTTCACAACGACATACTTTTAACAAATGTAATTAAAACGTAAGACTAAACAACAAAAATATTTATTTCTTTTTAAATCAACCGAATCTTAGGGTATTCATACGTCGTCTTGGCAACGAATTGAATTTCTCTTGTTTTCATTTCATTTCATGCTCATTTGTCTCTTATTCAAAATGTACTGATTTTTTCCTGTTTCCTGCTTAATAAAATTCTCGACAGATCTCAAAGATCTTATCAACAGCAATTATTTTGATTCCTTTTTTTTGGTTTTTTTTTTTACTTTTGCATGATCTTAAATACAGTGGAGGCCAAGTAAATGGTTTAATTATTAATTTCTCGTGATCAAGCCAGTTATTTTGAAAATTTTAATTGCAAACTATCGATATACAACCGATAGTAAGCTGCATTATCGAATATCGTAAATCTGAACTCATCTCTAATGCGTCTTGGCTGCAATTGAAGCTCTCTCAAATTATTACGTTCTATTTATATATCATTTGCATACAAATCAGATTTTATATTTATTTTGACAAATTCAACTTTGATTGAATTAAATCTGTTTTATTTGATTAGGCTAGCACAATATCGTTTAAGTTGCACTGATAAATGGGTGCATGCAGTTTAGGTCAGTTCGGTTTGGAACTGAAAAAAGAGAGGTGGGCGTAGCGTAGCTACTTTCCAGGCACTTACGTGCCTTGGGTGTACGATCAATGTAACGGTAATCGAGGGGGGAGTGGGTGGTTCCATTGTGGCCAAAAAAATAGAAAAAAACAATAATAGAAGCACGTGCGTCGTCAACTACAAAGCCAAGACCCACCCACCCAGCAAATACAATCGAAATTTGTAGGAAACACGCCCATGTGCATTACGACTCGAATGGAAACACGGCAATAGGCCGAGGGGGAATAGAACTAGCTCTAATTGCAGCCTCCCAGACGCAGTCGTATTGGATCACCATCCATCCATACATCAATCCGCCCGCCCGTCTGTCTGTCCGACAAGTTAATTGTCTTCGTTGTGTTTTTGTTTTGCACTTTTATACCGTTACAAAGCTCCCGTTAGACGATCAATGTTCTATGCATTTTTCACAGTTGAATGAAAAACGAATGCAGGATGATTATATGCATGAGAAAAAACCGAAAGGTAATTAAAGTGAAAAATTTCAAATACCTACTATAAATGGGTATTTAGAATGTCGCCCCATTGGATACCCTGTACCCCCGACCCGCAACACACTTATTCACTTTTATTGTCATCACAATCGGTCGATCGCTCGATCGATTGACGTATGTGGATCCAATTGAGAGCTCTCGAGAGGTACTCGTATCTAACCGTTAATACATTTAACCTCATTCGGAATCCCTCGGTTGGGGTCAATGCATAGAAATCTGGATTCAGTTTTCATATCTCGATCGAGTAAGGTTGGCGATCCCGTCATCATCATCAATCGATCGAAGGTTCAGATATGACAAGTTCTCATAGATAACGACATATAGTACTTATACATGCATGTGGTACTTTCAGACACTGCAGAGTTAGTCGAGCGTAGTGAATTTATCTATAGATATTATAATGATTATCATACCGCATTGTTCTCATCGAACGATGATGTAAATTTGTGATATCTCCCATTCAAGAGATATGGTATAACATTCCATTCTTATTACACACACACACAGACAGAATTCATTCAGTTTTCTTTATACAATGCATTTTGCTCTTTGGTTTTCTACAGCAAGAGAACTCTGTGTAATTCTCTTGCCTATATACATAAGAATGATATACATACATACTGTACTGTGAATAACGGAATAAAAGAAACCCAAAATGTAAACAGAGCCGACGATTGTCTACACCAATGTAAAATGTAATTAGAAAAATAGACAATATGTAAATTATACCTTAACCTGGGCTAAACTACGAATCAAAGTATATAATGGGTTTTATGTATATTAAAGTAACGATCCTTTGCGAATTCCCAAAAAGGTTACAGCTGCTACGTCTAGAAAGAAAGTGACCTAGGTAAATATCAATTTATTTCGCACGGAAACAGTTAGGGATGTTGTAACATGATTTGCTTTCAAACTGACGGCTCACACTGCAAAAAAATTATAGAAATTAATTTTTCGCAATACAAGAAAATTAAAAGTACATAATTTTCAATATAAATTCAATATAAGTATAAAATAATCAGTAAAAATTATTTTAAAGTATTTTAAATAAATTTCTTAATTAATTTTCTGAATATCAATAAGAACTAAATATACAATTATTTTCGGTGCAAAAAAGGTCGCTTCCCGGATCTACCTAGACAACGTAGCGAATTTTTTACAAAATCGGCCCAACCGTCGTCAATCAACTTCCGCTTTTCGTGTGATTTATCAGCTCGGCTCAGACGCTACATATGTACATATTTATACATATGATCCCCCAAAATTCCTATAAAGTTGCTATTGTAATTTCGGAAATAATCTCTCATGTCGAGCGGGCCGTGGCTTCTGCACAACGCAGAAAACTCTCAGGCGAATCCCGAGCATAAGTAAATGGAACGGGAAGAACCGAAGCCGAACGATTCCGAAGCGAATGAGACCCGGAGATGGAGACAGCGATAGAGAGAGAGGCAGAGGCAGAGGCAGAGGCAGAGACTGAGCAAGTGAAGCGCACTCGCAATCGTAATGAGTGTGCGTATATATACATACCTATATAGTACCCGAGTACTATGCGAGTGTGTGCGACTGTCTGCTCGTCTGCTTGTCTGTCAGTCGATCGGTCTGTCTGTCGGTTTGTCTGTCGGTCTGTCTGCCTGCCTGCTCTACGGTCCGTCTGTGCGTCTGCCTGCCCGCTAGTACAAAACGTTGCGATCGACCGCCCGTGGGCTTAGTTTGTGAGACGCCTCCGAAGCGGCAGCAAGTAGTTGGTAGCACTGCAATCGATTGCATCCCGAGCATAAGGCAGACGCGTTCCGAGAGTTCATTCAAATTTAGAAACAGCTGCCCAAAAAGACACAATAAGAAAATAAAAGAAAAAGCAAAGAACAACAAAAATTCAATTTTCATTTTGTGTTTATTTCAACATTTAAGAAAATTTTGACAAGCGCATGAGAAAAACAACAAAAACAAATGTTTTGTTGTTTTGTGAAACGAAATAAATGTATAAAGAATTGAGAAATTAGAAAACAGAAACAGAACGGATAGATAAGCACAAAGGCCGCGTCGCAGCAGTCGAAGAACATTCAGAAAGTGAAAGTGAAAAATAAATAAACAAAAAGAAGAAGAATAAAAAAAAAAACAGAACACCTCCGCCTTATCGCCGATCGCCTTTTGCCGTTGCATTTGGGGGATCGAGCGCCCTGCTTAGGTCCGCTTTGCTGCGTATTATCAGTCTGGATAAGGAGAGAAGTCAGAAGACGCAGACGGAGACGGTGGTCGGTTCAGTGTCAGAGGCTGCGTGTCGTGTTAATGCACCCGCGATCGTCGTACGACAATTGACAGCAACAAGTTCTATATACCATAAGTAGATCGCATAAATACTATATATAGTATATATATATATAAATTCGTGTGTGTTCGTTCATATTCATAAGGCAAATCTAAATCGCGACTTTTGTGATTTCAATTTCAATTGAACGATTAATTGGCGCAGATTATAAATAGATCGACAGTCTCCGTTTTCATTTTTCAAAACCAAGTTCAGTGTCACTTCCCATTGAGTGGGGAACGTATTTATAGAATCTCTCAGATTATTAATTTTGTGTGGACTGTGAGTCCTGTTGAGATCGTGATAAACTGTGATAAACCACAATGGGCGGCAAGTCGAAGGATAATCCCGAGAAATCGAAGGAGCTAATCAGCGAGCAGGGAATGAAGGATCTACTCACCAAGCAGCTAGAGATTGTCGGCAGTGGAGGCGCATTCGTATGGTATGTATCATTGTATTCAAGGTGAGATTGGGAAGTGAAAGTGATGCTCACGTGACTACTTGACCTACTCTCTAATAAATGCAAAGGTCACACCTCATAATGCCGACTAGAACTAGCTCGATCGACTTTTTTCAGAACTGCACTGAGTCAACCGATTGAGAATTTTGAATTCTCGCACATTTCTCCAATATGAACTCACGCGAGAAGTCGTTGTAATTTTGAATTAAAATAAAACAGTATACGTTTATTACTTCCCTTACTTTGAAATAGAGTTTCCCAATATTGTTCTATTCTGGTCACATGCATTAATAACACGCGACTTGAGTGCGCTGCATATGTGTCTGTAGATCGTAGATCGAACGGACTTGGCGTTCTCAATTTAATTATAGACAAATCGGGCCTTTTAATGATAGTGCGTTCAGGCGACCTGATCATCGGCACTTTAATGAGAATCGTGTTATTAATCTACAAAAACCCGTTCCAATTATCACTGTAGTATTTTCATGCAACCCAGTTCAGATAACGAGAGACAACGAGAACGAGAACGGGTACGATCGGGGGCGGCAAAGCCGGAAGGACGTTCAGTAAGTCGTTCAACTAGATGTATATATCAACTCGGAAACATCGAAAAAAAAAAAAACGCGACGTATGCTTTGAATTTTTGATGATCTTCGCTCAGAATTGGCCGCTTGGATCGTAAAAAAAATGTCGAATATGTAAATATTGCGCATTGCGTTCCGGTTGCCCGATTTGATTAACGATTAGTGACGTAGCCCGCTTACATTGAAAACACTTTCGATATACCCTACCCTATGTATATTTATGTATGTTCAGGAAATATTTATTTATATTCAGCATATATAATGTGCCGCAATCATGTGCTGAATTCTCAATGGCCAAAAATGTGAGCCTAGCTCCACACTCGGAATGTGTCACTAACCTTCACAATGTTTTGTTTTCGCAATTATCAGTTGGCGTTAATATTTTGATCACAGAGAAGAGATCCGTATTGAGGGATCGGTTGTTATTGTTGCTATTATTATTATAATTTGTATTTTCGAAAAAAATATAGAAACGTAAATGGTTCCGAAAGTGGTTCGTGTTAATGTGTGAAAGATTGAAGTTGCGTGTCGTAAACAAGATAATGACAAAACTATAGCTTAAATATCTGTTATAGATCCAAAACGTTGCAATTAGCGCCAGCCGCAAAAACTTTGTCATGTAAATTTCCTCAAATTGAATTCATGTTTATGTTGATCTTAACAATTTGAGCCTGTAAATGTATTTAAATGTATTCCCCCCGTTTTCGTCTTGCAGGGCCATCTTCTTTCTCTGCGTCACCCCCAACATACTGAACGGTTTCCATGTCTCCTCCTACACACTGCTCGGCCATCTGCCTGACGATCAATGGTGTGGAGTCCAAGATCTGAGGACTACGAACTGGACACTGGCGCAGAAGAGGAGAATAACGGAGAATGAACTGAATTCGGGAGGCTGCACTGTCTGGGATTGGGATTACAAGCAGCTAAGTCACATGAGCTACGAGGCGGCATTGAACTATACCAGCCACATGTCGCAGATCAGACAACCCGCCGTTGTTTCCTGCAAGGCCAAGGGCAACTATGAGTATGAGAATCCGGAGACCACATTTGTGGCCGACTGGGAATTGACTTGTGAGCGGAGTATACAACGAACCTCGGCCCAGGTCTCCATTTCGCTGGGCAAGTTCTGTGGATCCTTCTCGTTTGGCATCTTGGCGGACAAGTGAGTTTTTCTTTATAATAATCTAATAAAATATCTATAATATCTTTGATTCTGCAGATTTGGACGCAAGACATCGTTTACACTGGGTGCAGTCTTCTTCGTTGTGGGCAGCTTCTTCTGCAGCTTCTCGCCGTGGTACAGTCTCTTCTTGGCTGGTCGCTTCGCTCTAGGCGCTGCCTCATCCGGTCTATTCTATCCAGCATTCACAATGAGTGAGTAATCCTGGCAAGCTTATGGTATATGCTTATAAACAATTTATTATTTTAGTTGTGGAGAATATTTGCCTGAAGCATCGCTCCTGGATGTCCATTGCCTTCTCTGCCTCATATCCTGTGGGCATGATCATGTTGGCCATAACGGGCTACCTCATACAGCCCTGGCGTTATCTGCAACTGGCCCTAACCATACCATCGCTGCTGCTCATCCTGAACTGCTAGTAGGTTGAACACTCTCTAAGATTAACTTGAACTAATGATATTGCTATTTTTATAGCCTGATGAATGAGTCACCGCGCTGGCTGATCACAAAGCAGCGATACGATCACGTCTACAAAATTCTCTTCAAGCAGCCCAGTCACTACGAGGTGCAGCCCGCCATAATGCCAGCTACTGAAATTATATGTGATAAGAAATCCGTGAGTCCAAAATACCGTATTGGTTGCCAAGCACAGGGTTCTTAAGTATATCTCCTCTTGTAGCTGGAACCAGCGTCGAACGCTTCTCTATGTCAGAAATTAACGAATGGGCCGCTGAAGTCGATCATTGAACTCTTCGCCAATCCCAAGGTGCGCAAACTGATCTTCACCTCGTACTTCATGTTCTGCGTAACCTCACTCAGTTACTATGTGACAGGTAAGTAGCGCCCTGTCTGCTTAAACTTAATCTGTATGCTAATCTATCTATCCATATCCATAGCCCTAAATGCCGCCAATCTGTCTGTGAGCCGCTATCTGTATATTATTGCCACAGGAGTTGTGGATATACCTTCGTACCTGGTGCCCGTGATCATGTTGCGTTTTACGGGCCGTCGCATCACCACAATGTTTCTGTTTATGTGGACTGGTATATCGCTGCTCTTGGTGCTTTCAGTGCCCGCTGGCAGCACCACGTGGATTGTCTCGTTTGCCATGCTGGGTCGATTCGGCATCAGCGCCACCTATTCGGTTGTAACGCTCTACACAGCGGAGCTATATCCCACAGAGATTCGTAACTCGGCGCTGGGTACCTGTTCCACCTGGGCACATGTGGGTTCCATTTCGGCACCCTATGTGGTCGATGTGCTCGGCGCACTGGGCTGGTACATTCCAACAACGATTTGCGGCTGCTGCGTTCTAGTAGCAGGTCTGCTTACGCTAACTCTACCCGAGACGAGTACGGGAAATCTTTCCGACAAGGTTGAAGATACATCCAGTCCCAAGCCCGGGCAGTTCGAGAAGCCTGAAAAGCAGTAAGATTGAACCAAAGGCAGCAAGTCCTGCTCGCTGGTTCTTATAGACTAGACTAGTTAGACATATGTAAATCACTCATGTTACCTACTACATTGTGTGTGTATACCGTAATCGTAATGCTACCCAGTACACTAGGCCTAAGTTCACCTATATACGTTAATAATTGTTAATTTTACTATTCCTTGCATTGTCGTAGCATATCTGTATTTTCGTATATGTTTTTGTTTGAGAAATCGTATAATAAACACATTATACATACTCGCATGAAACCGCTATATCTGCTGCATAAGCAGCTGGACCCAATCGTAGTAGGGTCGCGTCACTGTGTAAATGCTTGGCATTCCCTTGATGCCACAGGTCAGACCGTGCGAGACCAAACCATAGATGTACTCATGCCCTGCACTACCATATCGACATATCAATGGACCACCCGAATCACCCTGACAGGAATCCTGATTGTTTCCCAACGCGCAGACGGTATTCCCTCCATTTTTTGGTGCCCAGATGTGACCGATAATATTCCGACATTGTTGGTTACTTATAATACGCACGTCTGCCTCGAAGAGATGCTTCTGGGATGGCCCAGCGTGACGGGTAGCTCCATATCCGATAATGCGACAGGATTCTGAAAAGTTATCATGTTCAATAGGACTGTTAACATACCGTATACGGTACACGAACCATTATAATTGGGTTGCATGCCATGTGGCGGAAGTTTGGCGAACTGCAAGTATCTATTCACTTGATTTCTATATGGTCGATTCAGATAGAGAAGGGCAATATCGTTGCGGTAATTGGATCTGTAAAAATTTGAGGTGTCAATAACTTCCTTTAAAGATGTGCCAGCAGGCAATCTTAAGTATGTTTGAAATAAATATTGTAGGAATTACTTTTGATAATGTTAAGAGTGAAAGTATGATATTTTTACGCTGAGTCATAACCTTCTGCTCATTGTATAAAACTTACGGTTGAAAGTAAATATACTCAGCTCTCTCAAAGCCATATGGTTCCAGATAACTCACATTTTCGATGCTCTCGTGGCCAATGAACGCAACAATCTGCTCAATTTGTCTGATATAAGAACATAAGTATGTAGTAGGTGGATTGACTTCCCTTTCCCATAAATCATATACCTACTTCCTCCACACACAGTGAGCAGCACTCAGTATCCAGCGCTCACTGATCAAACTTCCACCACAAAAGTGCTGGTAGCTCCGTCTTAGACCGCGACTAAGATTTCCTCTAGGTTTGTGATAGACATCCTGCAATGAAACCATAAAGGGATACTGAACGGTACCTGTAATACTGTCGTATTTAAGTCAGATTCCAATGTAAGCTTTTCTGGAGTAGTACCTTTGCTAGAAACAATGCGTCCACCAACGATGGGAACTCCTAGACAGCATGGAAAAACGAGCAGAATAATTGAAATAACAATCAGGGCACATATTGAAATGTAACTGAAACCAGCCTTCATGCTGGAACTTTAAAAAGATACTAAAGTACAACCGTCAGCATTACCAATAGAGCAACAGTTTTCGAAATAATAATACACAAATAAGCGAAATCGCTCACAAATGAAAAAGCTGTGCAAATAATTCAAGTGAATGCGCTGGTAGAATGTTTTGAAATCTCTACAATGGGCCAACACGGGGTGTCACCAAACTTTTCTAATGTCAAGGACTTTATATGTGAAAAAAGTATAACACAAACTAATACAAAGTATAAAATAAAAATCCACCTTTTTTAATAATATGCATGTATGCCGATAATAAGTTTTCTATTTATTTAACAGTTTTTCAAATGTTTTCTTTTTTAACGATCTGGCAACACCATTCGCTTTCCCTACTTCAATGGCAAAGACGTCCGCAATGGTTGTCGATTTTCTGGTCACACTGTTTCAACACAGCTGATTCAATGTGCTCAAAACCTGTGAATGGTCTGACGCCATTGTGTTCACGTTACGTGCGTTGCAAATAGTAGGTGCAAAATATATATTAAAAATTTAATTTTACTGTTTAGTAGACCCTCTTAACTTTGTATTGTCGAGGTACTGTTATTCTTAGCCGTGATGTGATGTGTAATGTTTACAGTGGATAATGATATGCCATGTTTTAAGCACACATTCGATGGTTGTTTGCCAGCAAATTATTTTGTTTTGCTCGTTTAAATAAATAAATATTTCAAACAATTAGCAACGACAAACTTATCTAAACATTAGATTGTACAATAAAACCTAGTTAAATTAGTTATTAACATTACACTGAGTAAAACGGTGGCAATCCATCTTGAGCACCGACCCCGCCCCTCTTATTTCACATGCGACAATTTTCATATGTGCTCTGTGACCAATCCATATATATTTATTCAGTTTTGCAATATGATTGCCATTAGGCAAAGTGTATCTAACTCCGCAAATCGGTTTTGTTAATGGATTATGAAATCTTTACAGAAGCATAATGTCACAGGGCGGTGGTACTCCATCGGCAAGCAATCCAACCAACCTACATGGTGGCAAGGTCTTCATACAGCGCGACTATAGTGACGGAACCTCAGTTAAATTCCACACAAGGCTTCCCCCAGAACTGGAGGGCATGGTAAGTCTTGCTACGGAAGACTGCAACCTATTATAAATTCTCAATTTATTATGAATTTTCGTTTTCAGATTGAACGTCATGTCTTTGAGGGTACCATTAGCAGGCTTAATGAGTTTTATGCCGAGGCCGAGGAAGGATCGTGTGGCACCTATTGTGAGGGCTGCATAGGTTGTATTACGGCGTATTTGATATATATGTGCTCTGAGACACATTATGAAAAGGTATTTGATTCGAATAACTTTACAAAGAAAAACAAACACATTTATAATTATTTGTTTACATTTTATTCAGACGCTACGTAAGATATCAAAATTTGTTGCTTCCCAGAACGAGCGCATTTACAATCCAAAAGGTCTGCAATTGATCGATCCAACATATCGCGGGCTTCGTGTCATAGAAATTACCATATTTGATCGTCCGGGGCGAACGTGACTTCCGCTTTCTCATTCAGCCAATGAGTTTTTCATGTGAGACGACAGCGATACCACAAACTAATATTTGTTTCAACAATTTGTGCAACAAGTCAAAGCCATTTTGTGTGTGTTCCCCGAAAACCCACATCTGTGCAGTCAGCAAAAGCTTTACCATGGGCGTCGACGAGTGTGAATATGAATCCGGGCGTGAGAACGTTACAGCGATACTTCTAAGGATTCATCTTTTTTTTTGTGGCAACGCCGCGACCCTTGGAGCAGGTGCAGTAGTTTTAAGTATACAATAATTATGTCCCCGTTGCAGTCATAAGCAAAAAGATTAACAGTACAACAGTGTGTAGTCGTTAGCCAATGCTGAGTATAACATTACCGTGTTAGTTAGTGCGAGTATTAATGCGTTAGCAAGCAGCGTGTTGCTAGTTGTTAGTTGAATAAGTGGAAAGCTACTGAAACATGCATTTGAGCTAAACAATAGTTACACACATACGTTTTCTTATACATACATAAAATCTTACATGCCTGCATAGGCAGGCTCACATACATTTGCATATTTTATTGCTTTTACTAATTCGAAAAAAAAAAACTTTACTGTATTTGTTAAAGTAATGTTAACAATCATATAATGTACTTGATTTAAGTTTCTTATTTAATCAAACTCGGATTTGAGCTATATCTTAAACATTCTGCTTTAGTGCAAACAAAAATGTGTTATCGTAACACATTTACATACATACAATGGAATAGTTAAAGTACATATGCATAAAGTTTTATATACAAAACAAGTCTTGAACGATTTCAAATAGCGCCAAATGAACTTAAATATAACAATATAACCAAGTGAAAACTGTTCAAATTTAATAAAAATCTACAAGAGTGCAATGCATTCGTTGGTAATCTTATCTTTGGTTTTTATTTAATCATGCAGGCAGCACCTATTGTTGTTTCCTTTATATAAATTTAGCCAATGATACTTACTTTTTACCATGTTCGTTTGATTATTGTAAAACCTTCGGCATGTCTAAGGTAATCTCAGTTATAAATGAATCGAAACAACAAGAATTTTTACTTTTACGGCTGCGTCGTTTGTTTAATAATCAATATGTATGGACTCCTTTATATACATATATATAATTTATTTAGAATTTCATAAAGCAAAATAATAATTGTTCTGTCTTTTTTCTCTAGTTCATATCTGTTTTCCTGTAGATGTATTTTAGCTTCTCGACAAACCCAGGAAAACGGAACGTTGCATCCCAAAGTCGTCGGCAGAGATTTTTCTTTCACTTTCCGGCATCGTTCATGTTTTTGGGCAAACTGAGCAGGGAGTTAATCAGCTCCGAGTTGCGCTTAGGCAGTCGAATGTTCGGGCCCAGAGAGTTGCTCAGATAGTAGGGATACTTGCAGGGACTGCTGTTGGCCTGTACTGGCGTATATCTAGCAGCATTGTTGAACCAATCATACAGATCCCGGTTGTATTCCTTTCCCATGTAGCGCTCCTCGTCGGGTGTGGCCAGAACCGTGGAACAGGTAAAGCAACTGGCCATCATCAGTAGAGCCATTGCCAAGGCGTAGTTAGCCATTGCTAGAGGAATGCAAAAAAACAGAGCTGGTATCGACAGAACTAAAGCGACTGGGACTTGTGAATGAGTGAAATTTAGACGCTACGCTGATTTATATACACGACCAGGGTAGCATTTGAATTAGGTAAATCACAGCAGGACACCGCACGCGTACCCAACGCATCAGTGTCAGTTTCACGGCAAATATGCCAGGCGCAGGCAAATAAATAAACCTAGCTGGCTGGGAGTAGCCTCAGGGCCAATATTTGATTATGCAGTGTTTTATGAGAGTGGCACAAGAACAACGCAACGGAAAATAGAGCAACAGCATCTGTGTTCGCGTTATTTGCCTTTGGAGTGGAGGTGGAGAGGTTCTGCAAAAGGAATTGGTGACGACAATCACATTGTGCACATATGTGTATGTGTGTGTGTGTTTAACATATATAACCTCGACTGATTAATTTTCGACTAAGTGTCATAAAATTGATCGCTGCATTAAATATCCTATAAGTTTTACGACTATCCGAAATGAAACACCAAACGAATATAACCAAGACACGAATACCAAAATTCTGAGCAAACAAAGCTTTTTCTCTGGTACAGCATTTATCAAATATTTGCACAAGAAGAAAAAATAAACTCAGTTAATTATTAGATGAGGTATTAAAGGGTTGTCTATGCGTCAACATGTTTACGATAATTTTAAAAAATATTGTACATACATATATCTCTGGGAAACGGTGATTTAAATGTAAAATAAAATTGCACAATATTATAATGACTAGTAAAAATAACTAAAGTGGAGATCTGTGATCTAAATGGTATCAAAAATATTTTTTTTAATAAACGGAATTACATTGGGTATAATCCAATTCCATACGTATAGCTAAAGTACTTACTTTAAGAAGCAAAAATAAAATCTGCTGATTAAAGAATTCTGCTTTGGTTATTCCCAGTAGTAAACAAATTGCACATATTTGGGAAACATGAAAAGAATAATTGCAAATATGTATTGATTATGACATATAGGAACACTTGTTTAAATTTGCAAATATGTGGCAAATTTGTTGGGTAAATAGGTTCGAATTTCTATAAAAACAATGCGAATTGACAAATTTTAACAGAAATTCCTAACATTCGTTATTGAAAGTTGCGCGAAAATGAGAATCTCTACGTGTCTTTTTGGCTGCGTCCTCTTGGCTTTCTGCATGATAGAAGATACTGAAGCTGTGGCCTGCACATCGCTGGACCCTCTTACACCAGATCCATGTACCGATTGTACCGATGAAGCTAATGCAGAAAACGACGATTGCACCACCACAGTAGCTCCAAGCACCACAGTAGCTCCAACAACGGCAACAACAGTATCAACAACGGTAACAAAAAAGGTTAATCGAAAACAATTTCGTATTTCTAACGTTAAATTCCAAGTGAATCGAACGATAAAGATCAAACGAAATGGTAATAATGTCAACACACTTGCTAAGAAAAAGAAAGCCAATAATGCTCGTGTTCTGGCTGTGGTTGTTGGTTAGATATCATTTTGCCCAGTTGATCATAAAATAAATCTGCAAAACTGAAAATCCCCTTATCACTTGATTTATAATAAATATTGAACACATCAATAGTGAACGTTACGAACGCCAGCCAGCTGTCGAATAAGTATGGGGTACGCTCTTGCGATCGGCTCTTGCTGTCGCACTTGGCTCTCGCTCTATACGAAATCGGCAGATATATTGAGAGAGAAAGGTGTTTGAGAAGTTTCAGAGCGTGTGCAAAGAATAGAAAAGAATTGGGAGAAATGTGTATGACACTTCGAACACTCTATCGGCAACATTTTTCCCAACGGGCTAGTGGAATATTTCCATAAATCATTAAATTGCAATTACTGGTCTAAATGAATATATATACTTAAGTTTGCTAGAACCTATAGAATGAAAAACTTCGTCAAAAATCATCAGATTTTCTTGAGAGAGGATATTTTATCCATTTTTTTGGCCTCTTCACGTTTTTACAAATTTGAACCTTCCATACATCCCCCCAGTTGGCTGGCTGACGTTAAAAAAGCAATGGATAGACAAAAGTCCCCAATGCAAGCTCTTCGTATGCATACTTATTGGTTCAAGCTTTAAGCGAACGATCAAATTAAACTGACGATATTCATACATAGTATACATAGAATAGTATACATAGAATAATGATAATTTATTAGAATTTTCAATGGTGAGTTTTATTTTTGATTTAATTGCATTTTTTTATAATTAGTTACACAAAGAATGAAATGTTCATAATTATCTGGCAACCGAAATGTTTTCATGAAATAATCGAACCGAAATGTGGTGTAGGTTTTTAATATTGCATTTTGCGTTTTGCCATACCAAGTTGAAAATCAACTCAAAACATATTATGTACATAATTTCGTATATATCAAATGCCAAAGAGTTCTAACAATTATCCAAAGCAAATTCAATTCGTAATGCATAGTCTAGGGATATTCTTGAAGAATTTTTTTGTAAAATGATGTTTTTTTTAACATTTATAACACAATAGTTAAGAAACTTAACGATCATTATCGATGATAAAGTTGTCTGGATTTTCAATCTCGATGGCTCTTCAGAATAACTAGAAAAATAGTGTTATTTTTTTGTTGTCACAAAAATAATACGGTGCCTATAAATACATCCAAGCAATTGTATTCTGTTGTTTATATATAAATGTAATCCGAGTTATATCTAATCGGTTGTACACATATAAAGTAAGTTAGTTTTACCATATTCAATTTTGCTCAACATTTAGAGAGAATGAGATACCCACTATTGCACGTATTTGTATATTCGTACTATGCTATGGCTAAACCTTTATTTAGTTGGTGCTACGAGAATTACATTCATATGTATGTTCGTGTTAATGTTTTTGTTAAGTATTCGCCGCATATGTACCATTAGTTTGAGTTGAATTCAAAAATTGACAAAATTGACACCGCGCAATGCACTCTATAGTTATGTTTACGTTAATAAACTGTCAATTTTCGGAACAATTTACTTCTAGTTATAGTACATAGTTCGGAATAAATTAAATGATGTTTTACATTTACGTGTGCGTTGTCCAATTTACTGTCTAAAATATATTTTATTCTCGTGCTGTATTCACGAATGACAAAATCTCCACAATATCATTTGATAAAGTATACGTTGGTAGTATTTTATTTTTTAGTTTTAATTTAACTATTCTAGAAATATCATAATATTGCTATAGTTTATATGTTTCACAATTTCTTGTCCATTTAAACAAGTTTTACGAGTATGAACTATATATGTGTTGCGTTTCTTATAACACCTATCGAGTGCCTAGTTAAATACATACATACAAATGGTATAATTATAGGGAATGCCATCTAGATTTAAGAACTTTAACCACAAATTACAATAGGAGTACGAGTACAACACGTGTCTAGGTATCACATGCGGACTAGTTGTGATAGTTAGGGTACGTCAACCTCGAAAGCAGTTGCGGGTATATGTGCCATAGCCTCAGAAATTGTTGCTTAAACATTATATTTAGAGAGATATACAGACTATGTATTACATAGTTATATATAGTAGTAGTTGCTATGTGGTACATATAGTTGCTATCTTAGACGTTTTTGACTAGCACGGTTCGGTTGCGAATAGACTTTTTAACACATAATTACTGATAATCTAATTATTTCTCTCGATACAATTGTAGGTAGTAAATAATTTTGTTTTGGTTTTGTTGCAAGTGACTACTGGACACCTAAGAGCTTAGAGGTAAGTTCAGATTCAAAGAAAGTATACCAAAAGGCTAGATGCGCGGGCGCTTCAACCTTCAGGACCTTAAATAGATCACATGATTTGACATTCACTTAGGTATAATATTGCAATTGTATTTGCTGTATGGGTGTGTGTGTGTGGGGGGGTAAGTGTTTTTTCTCTACTTATAGGCATATACACGTAGAGCAGGCACCCAACTTCACTGGGTCAACAAAAACGAATGTATTCGAAGTCGAATTACACGTACAGATATAGATACATAGCGTAGATACATTTTGGATTATAGAATCTTTAGGATTGTTGGCTGGCATTTGTTGTGCTTGGCACACTCCGTCCAGCCGAGCTAATTAGAAATCGGTCAGCCCCCCTCCGCTCTTGTCAGTCTCACTGCCAGCAGCACTGGAGGGGGTCACCAAACTCTAATTAGAAGGCTTTCGTCATAAGAGCGCGCACAGCTTGGAACGCTTCTTGCTCTTGTCCACAGTGCCGGCAGACGAGGTAGACGATGAGGCGGACATGCGTCCCACACTGCCAGCATGTGGCTGCGACGGGCTGGTCGGACTTTTGTCATCCATATCCTCGCTGACATGAGACTCGAGCAGCTTGAGCGACGTCTTTGGCTTTGAGCCATCCATGCTATTGTACAGCGTCTTCGATAGTTTGGAGCGCACCACCTTGCCCAGGGCACCGGTCTTCTTGATGCTGAGACGTGAACCGCTGCGCTGGTGTTCTGGAGTGTGGCTATCGTCGCCGCCGTGCTGCGACTGCTGATTGCAGTTGAGCGTTGTCACCGTGAACTCGATGTCCTTGATTTCCTCGTCGGCACAGCCAGCGAATTCCTCTACTGGCTTGTCGATAGTATCGTGATCAATCCAGGTGAGTCCCATTTCCACCTTTTCAGCTAGATCCTGCCAGTTGCGTCGATTCTCCAGGGTGCCCTCATACAATGGCGTTATCCAAGGGAATGTGTCGCACAGAACTCGGTACAGCGGCAGACAAATGACATCGATGAATCCTACCTGCATTTTGGGCAGCTCATCTTTGCGTTCCCTACGATTCCAGAGTGATAATAAATAAATAGTTTTAGCTAACTAACATGGTACACTTACCTGTCCATCATGGCCACTGGTTGCGTGTTCAGCTGCAGCTTCTCCAGATCGCCTTGATCAAAGAACTCATCGGCAACTAATTTGGCAACACGATGCTGAACCTCCCACGGCTTTGCTATGGCGCTAACATCACAGGCCGTCATCATCATGCCGCAGAGTACTGTAGGTGATTTTATAATTATTAAGTATACGCCTGGGAAGCCTCAAAATACTTACAATCTTTTTTCTCCTCGCCTTGCCAGTCAAACTCGCCATTCTCTACCAACTCCAGGAAAGCGTTGCGCTTCTTAAAATACATAGCCAAATCGGTGGATAAGATGGCGCTTTCTACAGTTTTCATAACGGAGCGATAATCTTCCGGAGAAAGTGCCTAGCGAGAGTAAAGCAATAAAAACGAGTTATTGCTGACTATTGCTTTGTAATATTCTTTTTAATCTCACCTGAAATATGTTGTTGCCTTCGGAGTTGAGTATCATCACACACTGATCGAAGTGATGATGCTCCATGGTGCTCGTTGTGTAGAGTATGGCCAGCGGGGACTCGGTTTTGGTCTGGAATGCGTTGTTGGTACCACGATGATCTAGATCGTGGCACAAACAGGCAACCAGAAGACCCAGGATTTCAAGATCCGTCATAAAACGTTCCATTTTGCCGGTTTTCAACATTGCAAACATTGTTTGGGCCACATTCAGTGCATGTCGCCAGTTGTGGTACTTAACAGGGCGATAGTTCTTGCGCACACTCAGCACCCAGCGACAGAGTACCTAAATAAGTAGAATTTGAGTATGATATACCATTATTTTGGTAGTTAACTCACCTCGTAGGGAATATGAAACTGTGAGACCAAATTACACTGCATGAACATACGCAGCACGGCGCGACAAGTGTCGTCATCCACTAGATCAAAGTCTATATTGGATATGAAAAAGATTATTGACTGATCCATCGAGTCGAACCCTTTCTTCTTGCTTACCCGTGAAGGTGAAGCTGTACAGATTGTACGATTCTGCCTCAGCTATCGCATCCTGTGTAAGCTTCTCCGTCTGATCCTGGCTAGCCGTGGCATGATAGCTCAGACACTCCAGAGCGACCTTCTGCTTGGCCATCAGCTTGCAGGCATTCTCATACATCTGTGTGTTGTGTATGCCCAGGCCGCAGAATATGGCAAAGGCTTCAAAAATGGATGCATCCGACTCGGTGAAAGGCACTCCGTTAGCCTACAAGGATACATCAATTAAATGATTTTCCGCCAACTCATCCCCAGCCACTCACCTTGTTAATCAGCTGTGCCACGCCTATCACCGTCTTCTGGGCATTCACAATGGGCATGCAGAGTATAGCGTGCGTACTATCTATCTCACTCTCGGCCCGTATCTGATTGTGATCCCTGACCCATTCGTGGACATCGCATATATTCACCGTCTGTCCGGTGGTGGCCACAAACTGTGCAATCTGCGCCAGCGTAGAATGGCTCAGTTCATTAATGGATGGCCGTGATACATTTGCCGCTTGATATTCGCCGCCCAGCTCGAAGAGCACAGTGAAACGATTGCGCATCTTTTGCTGGAATTCGTAATTTTGTTGATTGCGATTTGAGTACCCGCAAATTGACAGAATATGAGTGCTCTAATTGCTCTCACTAACTTACCTTCTCCTCGAAGCTATCGCCGCCTTTGATGGCACGCGTGGTACGTTGCTCCTGCTGGTGCGGCTTCTCGATTATCTTCTCCAAATGGCTCTGCAAAACGGCATGCAAAGTACATGAGCATTAAGTGGCTGCCACAAATGGGGCATCAAGCAGTGCCCAGAGAGGCGCGCGTTGGGCGGATAAATTGCCACGCCGCATATAACCACCCTCCAATCCAAACACCTACACACACACATCCTATGGCAAATAATTAAGCAGATATGTTGGAGACCGTCGCTCTCTGCCCAGACTATCCTTAGGGCACAACGGTGTTCCGGTTACTTTGACCAGACACAGGAGTTGTTGTGGCTATTGAAACTCGGATAATTGCCAATTTGTGAGTAATCGAAATCGAGTGGAAGAATCGCTTTGAATGAATAATCAACGGCAATCGGCGTTTTATTCAGCACGCCCATCAAAAGTGGCCGACAAAATAAATTGCATCGCATACAATTAATAACGAAATTATCATAATTAATTAATGCTCACACGGCTGACCCAGTTTATTATAATTGCTGGCATTCACCCTCCTGTTTCGATCAATTACTGATGGAATGCAGGTCATTTATTTCAATTGTTGCAACATGACTTAGCGTGAGCCCACTATCCAAATTGGTCAGCTGACATGGGTTGCCATGTAATAAGACTATGCAGATCTGGCAATACCGGATTTGCCAATCACAGACTGTGATTCACAGTATGCTTATTTGCATAAATATTAATCTACCTATTCAATCGATATCCTTTTAATTATCGTTTACTCTGTTTCTATCGATCGTCAGCTGTCAGCCAATCAGCAGATTTAGTTTGTAAAAGGAATTTAATCATTGCACATCCTTGTAATAGCTTTGTAGTACATAAATATTTTATATATATTTAGTATACATTACCAAATATACACACATGAATTTATCAAATTCTTTATGCGAACAAGTACAAGAGAATTTCAAATTGCCGACAATAAATTCGAGCATCTTAATGAGGTCTACTAAGTGAAATGTCGTGTAAAACCGAGATACATTTTCGGTTCCCCTTAGCAACTGCCAACAGGTAAAGCAAAATTTTAAAATTGAAATAAAAATAAATTTAAGCAAGCAAAGCAAAGTAAGCAAAAGTTTAGACAATTTAAAGGTGGATTTGATTTAATCAAAATTATACAGAGTTTAATATGAATATCAAACACAAACACGCATATATCGTTTGGCAAATATCAATATTAAAACTGTGCTATTTAAGCAGCTGCTTAATTTAGTCGAGAGCAAAGTACAGGACGATAACACTACCCCAAGGGACTGGTAAAAAAAATTTGATGACGTACATTAACAAACAAATACAGCTTATTCGAGTTTATCGTGAAAACCCAAATATATTATAAAATATGAATGTGCGAGCTCCTTTGGTGTTTATTTATTCTTATTTGTGCAATTGTTTTTGTATATCGCCGTGACTTGAGCAGGTGAACAGGTGCCAGTTGTGTTGGTGCATTTAGTTCACACACACACACACAGTTAAATGAACATGGCGCCAGAATATAACCTGCTTTTCAGGTATTACATAATGTCAGAAAACAAACAATACGACTGACTCGCTTGACTTATAGTACTATATATATACCTTCGAAATTTGCTTGGTCTCATCAGGCTTGCACATCGAAGAGCAGAGTTATACATACATACATATGAAACACAAAAACGGAATGTAAATGGCGCATTTTAATTTCCTTGGGGTGCGCTCACAGTAAAGTTGACAAACAGACAAACAAAATGGCCGCTCTGGCGTTTAAAGCATTTTCGTTTTAATGAAACTGACAGCGACACTCAGCCACAACCATGGCCACCGCAGAGCTATGGCCAGAGACAGGGCGCTGGAGCTGGAGCTGGAGTCACGCCCAGTGGGCGTACAGTTGTTCTGAGCTTTTCATTTCATTCATGTGCCTCATGTACTTGTGGAAACGACAACAAGGGAAACAACAAGCAGGAGCAGGAGCAGAAGCAACAGAAATCATTTGCCTGCCGGCACAAATTGTTGGAAAATGTCGCCAAATTAATTTGCAATTGACGAATTCGAAATCAGACAGAGGGAAAGGAGAGAGAGAGAAAGGGGAGAGTGAGAGAGACATAACAGTAGATGATGTTATGGCATCATTAAGCACTTATGTCTTGCGGGGAATGGCAGCTGGCGTACATACTACATACCTCCTCGCAGCAGTCGAGATCCACCAGGAATACCGAGCAGCGTTCACATTTGAGAAGTTCCCGCGCCTCCGTCATGATTTTGGTAACAAGACACTCGAGATTGTTCTGCTCCTCGAAGATGCTGCGTGCCAAATTCAAAAGAATTTGATTGCGCCTATATTCCTGGACGGACATTTCAAAGAGCTGCGCGTTCTGTATACCGATGCCGCAAAAAGTTAAATATCTGCGAAAGATTTCCACATCGTGCTCATCGAATTCCATGCAGCCTGCCAAGAGAAATGACCAAATTGGTGATTGGCTCCCGCATGGGATTACTCAAGAAGACAACAACTTACCATTAGTTTTATTTATGATCTGAGCCACGCCTATGATATCGCCCTCGTAATTGCAAATGGGCATGCAGAGAATCGCATTGGTTTTGTAGCCGGTCTTCAAATCGATTTCACAATTGAATCTTGCATCCTGGTATGCCTCCTTGATGTTAATCATCTCCTTTGTTTGGGCCACCATGCCGGCAATGCCAATGCCGAACGGAATAATAATCTCCTCGGCTCGGGCCCGCGTCACCGCATCCTTAAGAGCTAGAGAAATCAAGAAGAAACCCAAATGAGATCGAGATGAGACGAGACGAGCAGGCAAGAGATGCATAAATCATTAAAAGGCAACGCACATACGCGCACACATCTAAATAAATATTAAATTTATAGACAAAATATTCACTCTGCCATGCAGAAGATACACCCAGACATGGCTAAAAGCAAAAAATGGCGGGCCAAAAGCTCAGCTAAAGCCGAATCCGCCAAAAGTCAAATGTGCCTCGACGTTCCCAGCTGAATTTGCATGTTTGTGTGTGTGTGTAGGCGTGTGACCATGTATGTGTGAGAGTATCTGTGTGCATTAATGCCAGCAAGTGTGTCTTGGTTATGCCCTAGCTCTAATCTTTTTTTCCCAACATTTTTCATCTGAATTATGTAGCGGAAGCGTTGGCTTTAACGCACGAAAAAGACACCGAGATTCATTGCAAATTTCAAGCTTAACATGCGTGTGTGTGTGTGTGTGTGTGTGTGTGTGAGCCAAAACACGTTTCAGCCAGCATCTATTTTTCATTTGATGGCAACCTTTTGAGTTTTATAGCCAGGCCCAGCGAAAACTTTTAATGCCCGCTTCCGCTTAGGCTTAATTTGCTAATGCGTTTCTCGGCCCATTCCAGCTCCCTGGCGCTGGTTGTGTATTCAAGTGTTTTGAGCCGCTAATGAGTGCCACTTGGATTGGGCAAACAACAAGTTGAAAATTTGGCAAGTTAACTTGGCTTAATATACGATAATATGCTTTCAATATATATTTTACTGTAGAATAACCTATTTTTCAATTTTCTAAGTGAATACTGAGCTAGACTGCTTGGACATTTAGACTCCACAAATGGCGGAATTAATACACGGGCAACTGATTATCAAATATGGTAAGATCTTAGGCAGTTGATTTTTCAAGTATTCTATTTTTAATAACAATAACTTTCCCGTTTTTAATAATAGAGTTATGCTTTCTCACGCCTCATTTCTTGGTTTGTATAAAAATGCATATTTCTTTTAAAAAAATATCTAATAACTACCATTTGTCTAGGACACAATGGTGAATGGGACTATTGTCACAAAGAATTGTACTGTTCTCCTTGTGTGGGCAGAGAGGGCAAGGCACACTTAATTAAATTGGACGACTTGGTCGCTCTGCCCCCTTGAGTGTGTGTTTTGAATTTGCTTTGTACCGTTGCTTTCTACCGTTGCTTGGCAACATATTGGACAATGGCTGCAAATCGAAATCGAAATCGAAAATGGACAACATTTACATTCACATTTGCATGGGCTTTGCTCACCTGTCTTTTGTGTGACGTCAAAGAGCTTGGCCACCAGATACCTGTTGGTGGGCGTGCCCTTGGCCAGGAACAGTGAGCCGCGATCCGCATGGGTTAGCAGGCCCACATTGACCAATATCTTGTGGCAGAGCACATCAATGTCCAGCTCGTTGGCCACATCGCGTATTAGCTCCATAAATAGTTCACCCTCATCCAGATCCATCAGATGGCGTCGATTCTCGGGCAGCGCTTGTACAGATGAATTGGACAGCTTGCGCGGTGACTTCTGCAAGAGACGAACAGCGAAATAATTGTTAATGAAAGGCTTAGATTGTGTACAAGACTAGAACTACGTGTACGTCGGTTAGACACCAGCTTAGGGGGCAGAGTACGTCCTCCTCAGAGGAAAATAATTGAATTTTGTGGCCGTGGGAGGCTTTTAATTAACTGCTGTAATTGCTCGGCCCGTTAGCTTTTATATTAATAGAACGATAAACCTGGATTATAACGATAGTCTCCAAAATACCTTATATTATTATACTATGTATGTATATTATACTAAGTACATAGATTATGTATGCGAGTATTTCTAAACGAATTTCAATTCCGGCGGCCACTTAACCCATGCGACTTGTCATCTGGCCAACATTCAATTCGAAATGAAACTGAGTGGGCTCCGGCCAAAGGTGACCATTAGCACAGTTGGCTCCTCCGGCCAAGGGGTAATTGAATACAGCCTGCCTGCCTGCCTCCCTGCCCGTTGGGTTGCGTGCAAGGGGCCAATTACGATGGGGGCGGATCTAAGGCCAGAAATGCTGTTGCTGTTGCTGTTGCGTGCTCTGTGCCTATACAAGGACGTGGCAGGACTTGGCCATGTTTTAGCCTTTGTCACTGCTCACGCTTACAATTTTGCCATTTGTTATTGTTGTCGTTTTATTTTCGATCTGTTCGTGTCGCGCACTAAAATATCGATAATTATATGTGAGAAATAAAAAAAAAAATTAAAGGTGTGGGATGTTTTTGTTGTTATTTAATTATAAATTAACAAACAGTATAAATAAAGTAAAGTCATTATGAATTTGTAGTGAATAAGTAATTATTACGGAACATAAAACAATATTACGATTCCAATATCGATTTTCCCCTCTATATATAATAACTTATCGCTGTCAGTTGATGATGAATCATAAATATAAGTTGGATACATAAATATTTCATAGCTAAAGGACACGTGGTCTCCGTTGCCAAGCCAGTATCTTTTATGTTTCTTTGCCATTTTCAGCTATAAATAAGGAGGGAATCCTTTGTGACTGCAATTCTCGAGTGTGTAGAGAATACTGCAAACAACGTGCCGATTTAATAAAATACTGCCGCAGAACGGGACAAGGTGGGGCTGATACGAGAGTCTATTGTTGTCCCTGCACCTTTAGTACTTAAGGACCTTTCAAGTAATCAAACCGAAACCACTCGGTTTTCAACTTTTGCTCTGGCAGAAACAAGCGAAGAGCGTTTTGCCTCTAAAACTACACACACACACACACACACATACACACACGTGTACTCTCGACAAAGTTTTTGAAGCCTTTCTTTTCTGTTGGATAAATAAAGTGGAAACTAAAAGAAGCGAGGGCTGGAGAGAAAGAGAAAAGTAAAAACAAAACACACACACATAAAGCCAAACGACTTTTAATGGGATTTTGCTTTCACTCGGCTGCAAATTAAAAGGAATCCCCAGCTCGCTTGTTGATGAAATTTGTGGGAAGGGAAGGGAGGGGAGGGGTTCCAAAGCTTCAGTTAAACCAGTCAATAAAACAACTGTCGGACGAGGAATGTCAGCCGCTTGCATTATATAACATGCACTTAAACAAATTGACAATATCAACGGCGCAGCACAAGGCATGCGCGCAACACCTGCCTGACCGGGTGAGCAGATTTCGGAGGTGTGTGTAGGGTCGCTTAGCTTGGCAGCCATTAAAAATGTTATGTCTTTAGCACCGTTGTTCTTTGTCCTCACCTTGCCACACCTCCCCTTCCCTCCCCGCCTTCTCTTTCTATTTCCATTTGCCGCCAGTCGAGAGACAATTGTCAGTTGGCAGCAAGAGGAGATTTCCGTCTGCCTGCAACTTCCGCTCTCGCACACGTACACAGAATCCTTGAGCTCACATTAAGTTTGATTTGGCAGGTGCATGCTGGGTGTGTGTGTGTGTGTCTGTGTGAGTGCAGGTTCGACCGAAGGACATTTGTTTATTTGCCTTTGCCACTCTAGCTGAGACCAGGCGAGGTTAAGACCAATTCAATCCAAACCAAACACAATCCAGGGCAATAGTTCGCAAACATCACTTGTTGTCATAGGCAAAGCAAGTGCGCTTATTTCTCCTCCCCAACCCTCGTTCTACGTGTAACTGTGTCGGCACGTGCGTCTTTGTTTCATATATTTCTATGTATTTAACAGAAATGTATTTCATCAGATGTTTCTGCAAAGTGCGTAAGTACGCAAAACAAAAAAAGAAAGTGTTGACACAAAAGCAAAAGTCTAAAGTATAACTACTCTATTTATAGAGTGTGTTTGGCATAATGTTAAAGAACATTTTTATATACTCTTACCAATATTACCATATTTTAAGCCTAAAAATCTGCTTCAAATAATTTTTACAATATTTTTGCACATATAATGTCAAGTGCGACAAATTCACAGCGCCATGAAAATAATAAACAAACTTCTTGAACTTGTTGCAAATTATAATTGGCGAAACAATTGATCAAATATACTTTGTGCAAATTAAGATAATAATGGTGACGTAAATGCCTCTAAATTTTGCCAGACAAATCAAAAATAATTTCTTATTTCTAAAAAAAACTTTTGTCGCTTTATTTAGCACAAAATTTTTCGCAACTGTGTAAAGCTAAAAAAAAAATAAACGGAGATCATGAGAATCTGGTTAGCTAAATTCGCTATAAAAAGAGCTGAATTGGCTAGAGTTAATCATTCAGTTATCTCAACTGTTCCCAATATGAGAATCCAAACAGTTGTACTTGGCTGTGCCCTTTTGGTAGCTTGCTTCATCCAAAGGAGCAATGCGACCTGTGCGTCAACCACCTGCACAACAGCGGAATGTGAGGAGACTGACAATGCTACGGAACCATCTTGCACCACAACCGTTGCCGCAACTACAACAGAAGCAACAACAGCTTCGTCCTCAGCAGATGCCACAACTGCATCCTCCGACTCATCGAGTGCCACCACTGCCAGCTCTACCAGCAGTACCAGCTCGACTAGCTCAGATACTTCTTCGGCGGCAGAAATAGCTGAACTGAAGTATCTAGAGAAATTATTGAAAAGGAAGTTGAAAAATCAGAGAAAGAAGAACAGGCTTCAAAGGAAAAGGATGGCAGAACTTAGGGAGCGACAAAAGAAACGAATTGCCGCTTTGCGCCGGAGAGCAAGAAGAAACCGCAACAGATCCAGATCCAGAGCCAACAATAATAGGAGACGCTCGAACCGCCGAGGTTAAGCAATTCTCAATTGTAACCAATTATATATATTCGAATAAATGATCGAAATGCATTTTAAAAACAAAAATGTCTGCAATTTATTAAGATGTAAGAATTGAGGATGATCTATTTTATCTGCAATCCCTTAGCTTAGAAAAATTCCATATTCAAATATATATATATATATATTTGACATATATCTTTATATCTAACCTAGATCTCTGAGACTATTTGAGCTGTGGTAACCAAAGATCAAGTATTTTGAGATTGGAATTGGTCCCAATAAATCCCGCTTCACGTTTTGATCATGAAAAGAAAGATAGTAAAGTTAGCGAACTGAGCAGAAAAAGTCAGTCTCCTTCATATACAAATTGCCTAACTTGCCTACAATCAGATTATTGTACATATAGAAATAAATGATAGTAAAATTAAATAAAATATCAAGCATGTGCTTGTGAAATCTCAAGAGGAGTTTGAATTGAATGAAAAGAAAAGGCAAAAGGAAAGACTGCAATTTACGATGGGAGCCACCTTAAGTTGCAATACCTTTACAATCTTTATGGAGAATGTGAATACGTCAAGATTTCTTTTCGTACTAACTTTATTGAGTGCGTATTCGGGTTTATATACATGTTACAGGGCTCCAAGGGTATTTACATAGGTCTTATAAAGCTAAAGGTTTACATGATGGTTTTTTATTGGTTGCTAAATAATCAATCCAGATCTAATACAACTGTTTTTTACTAGTTAAGGTCATGCATACTTATGTTTCTACAATTGCGCTATCATGTGTAGAGATCTATCTAGAGCAAACAACTATGTTTGTTTAGGTTATAACAGATGTCTGCAGTAACCGATTTCTGCTTGGCTCAAATTTATATTTTAGGAATACGCTTATTTATGTTGTAGCTGCTGGTATTGATTTCCGGCTGAGATAGGATGACCTAGCAAGAACTGAAAATTTTGCATCCAAATCAAAAATTTATTTATTTAGTGTAAAGCTTGCGCAACTGTAAAAAACGGAGAATCTGGTTAACTGAATTTGCTATAAAAACAGCTAGAAATAGCTATAAGTTATCATTCAGTTATCTCAACTATTCCCAGTATGAGAATCCAAACAGTTGTACTTGGCTGTGCCATTTTGGTAGCTTGCTTCATCCAAAGGAGCAATGCGACCTGTGCGGCAACCACCTGCACAACGGCGGAATGTGAGGAGACTGACAATGCTACGGAACCATCTTGCACCACAACCGTTGCAACAACTACAACAGAAGCAACAACAGCTTCGTCCTCAGCAGATGCCACGACTGCATCCTCCGACTCTTCGAGTGCCACCACTGCCAGTTCCAGTTCTAGCTCCGACTCCAGCTCCTCTTCCACTGCCGTTGAAATAGCTAAATTGAAGCAACTAAGGAATCTTCTGAGGAAGAGGATGCAGCAGCGGAGAAAGGCGAACAGGAGGCAAAGGAAAAGGCAGCAAAGAGTTAGACAGAGGCAAAGAAAACGCATTGCTGCCTTGCGCAAGAAAGCAAGGAGGACCCGAGCCAACAGGAGACGCCGTGGTTAAGCTTTATTGTAACCAATTCTAAATTCGAATAAACAATCGAAGAGCAAAATAAAAAATACTTATGAACATATTTGTTTGGGCTTATTGGGATAGGATAATCGAATGTTATCTAATATATTTTCTAAAATGTTGAAAGCGGCACTTCGAACTATACATCCATATAGATACACAAAGATACTTATTATTTATATCTATTTTATATCAGTATCCACAGCTGTGTCTGCCTATCCATCAGTATAATAAACTAGATCTCTGAGACTACTTGAGCTAGGGCTACCAATTTCAGATATTGTTTTCTATAAAGTAGTTGAATTTGGTTATAAAATATGGCTAAGCCCTCATCAAGCTGCAATTGATGTCTGGGTAACTCCCGAAAGCAAATACATATATTCTGATCAACAGGGAGTCGAGCTAACCATGTACGCCCGTCTGTTTCAATGTAAACTAGTCTCTTAGTTTTAGAGCTATCGTGATGAAACTCATCACACATACTTCTTCATGATGCAGGCTATATATAAATCGCAACAAGCCGGATCGGACCGATAAATAATCGGTAAAGATTAAAGACAAAAGCTGCAAGGGTTTATTCTCTTCGGCATGCCGAAGGTAGCCGTTATTTCTAGGTTTTCTTTTTATACCCTTCGACCATTGAAAATGGTCAAAAAAGGGTATACTAACTTTGTGCAATGTATGTAACAGGCATAAGGAGGCGTGGCAGACCCCACAAAGTATATATATTCTTGCTCAGGATCACTAGCCGAGTCGATTGAGACATGTCCGTCTGTCTGTCCGTCTGTCCGTCTGTCCGTCTGTCCGTCTGTATGAGGGAACAGATCTCAGCTATTAAAAAAGCTAGAGACACCAAATTTGGTATGGAAGTTTCTATATATAATAGGCAGATAAAGTTTATTTTAAATGGTTGATGCCACGCCCACCGCCCCCGCAAATCGATAATTTACGATTATTAAGCAAAGTATTAAACTTAGAAAGTTATGCTTTGGTATGTATAATGCTAAATGTCATATGAACATATTCTCCAAATTACAATCCGATCGGCCCGATAACACAGAAGTTATTCAAGTCAACGTTTTCAGTGCAAAATATACGAGCAGCTGCCAGCAGCTGCCAGCCGCTGCTTTAGCAGTTGACGTCGACGTCAACGTCGGGACGTTTCGCTTTAATTATTACGCGCGTCGCTGTCTGAGTGCGAGCGAGTAAGCTATATGTAGTAGAAGTATTTGTGCAGAACTCTCTGTTTAAAATTTTGAGTGTGGTTACACGTTTGTAGCAGATTTAGAAAATTGGGAGAAGGGTATCTTACTGTCGAGCTCTCGACTGTAGCCATCCCCACTTGTTTTAAACTGGAGATATTAATTAGTTTAGATCCTACCTCTCATCTACTGACTTTACACTTGGGTTTATATTTGTCAGATATATAACAGATTAAAATTAAAGCTAATAAAATTTGAGAATGTAGCAACAAAATGCTTATGAATAGTCAAAAGAAGCCAAAAATAAATAGAAAGAAACCAAAACCGTGAAAAGGTGTATTACTCCCCGGTTCAGATTTGATAACGTAACAAGAACTGGGAAATTTACAGACGCAAATGCCTCCAAAAATAATTAGTTGTTTATTTAGCGTAAAGTTTGCGCAACTGTGCAAAGCCAAATAAGAACCGGAGATCATAATAATCTGGTTAACTAAAATCGCTATAAAAAGAGCTTGAATCAGCTAGAAGTTATCATTCAGTTATCTCAACTGTTACCAATATGAGAATCCAAACAGTTGTACTTGGCTGTGCCCTTTTGGTAGCTTGCTTCATCCAAAGGAGCAATGCGACCTGTGCGGCAACCACCTGCACAACGGCGGAATGTGAGGAGGCTGACAATGCTACGGAACCATCTTGCACCACAACCGTAGCGACAACTACAACAGAAGCAACAACAGCCTCGTCCTCAGCAGATGCCACAACTGCATCCTCCGACTCAGCGAGTGCCACCACTGCCAGCTCCAGTACTAGCTCCGACTCCGACTCCAGCTCCACTGCCGTCGAAATCGCTGAACTGAGGATACTCAGGAATCTTTTGAGGAGGAAATTGAGGCAGCGAAGACTGGCTATCAGGAGGCAAAGACTAAGGCAACAAAGACTTAGGCTGACGCAAAGAAGACGCATCGCTGCCTTGCGCAGGCAAGCAAATAGGAACCGTGTCAACAGGAGAAACCGTGGTTAAACATTCTTGTAACCAATTCTAAATTCGAATAAACAATCGAAGAGCAAAATAAAAAATACTTATGAACATAATTGTTTGGGCTTATTGGGATAGGATAATCGAATGTTATCTAATATATTTTCTAAAATGTTGAAAGCGGCACTTCGAACTATACATCCATATAGATAGACAACGATACTTATTATTTATATCTATTTTATATCAGTATCCACAGCTGTGTCTGTCTATCCACCAGTATAATAAACTAGATCTCTGAGACTACGATACTTGAGCTAGGGCTACCAATTTCAGATATTGTTTTGTATTAAGTAGTTGAATTTGGTTATAAAACATGGCTAAGCCCTTATCATGCTGCAATTTATGTCTGGGTAACTCCCGAAAGCAAATACATATATTCTGATCAACAGGAAGTCGAGCTAACCATGTACGCCCGACTGTTTCAATGTAAACTAGTCTCTTAGTTTTAGAGCTATCGTGATGAAACTCATCACACATACTTCTTCATG
Organism: Zaprionus tsacasi; assembly: GCA_018904105.1. NCBI lineage: Eukaryota > Metazoa > Arthropoda > Insecta > Diptera > Drosophilidae > Zaprionus > Zaprionus tsacasi. The sequence goes on from JAEIFR010000295.1 coordinate 2,675,817, forward strand.
ATGCAGGCTATATATAAATCGCAACAAGCCGGATCGGACCGATAAATAATCGGTAAAGATTAAAGACAAAAGCTGCAAGGGTTTATTCTCTTCGGCATGCCGAAGGTAGCCGTTATTTCTAGGTTTTCTTTTTAAACTGGAGATATTAATTAGTTTAGATCCTACCTCTCATCTACTGACTTTACACTTGGGTTTATATTTGTCAGATATATAACAGATTGAAATTAAAGCTAATAAAATTTGAGAATGTAGCAACAAAATGCTTATGAATAGTCAAAAGAAGCCAAAAATAAATAGAAAGAAACCAAAACCGTGAAAAGGTGTATTACTCCCCGGTTCAGATTTGATAACGTAACAAGAACTGGGAAATTTACAGACGCAAATGCCTCCAAAAATAATTAGTTGTTTATTTAGCGTAAAGTTTGCGCAACTGTGCAAAGCTAAATAAGAACCGGAGATCATAAGAATCTGGTTAACTAAAATCGCTATAAAAAGAGCTTGAATCAGCTAGAAGTTATCATTCAGTTACGATATCTCAACTGTTCCCAATATGAGAATCCAAACAGTTGTACTTGGCTGTGCCCTTTTGGTAGCTTGCTTCATCCAAAGGAGCAATGCGACCTGTGCGGCAACCACCTGCACAACGGCGGAATGTGAGGAGGCTGACAATGCTACGGAACCATCTTGCACCACAACCGTAGCGACAACTACAACAGAAGCAACAACAGCCTCGTCCTCAGCAGATGCCACAACTGCATCCTCCGACTCAGCGAGTGCCACCACTGCCAGCTCCAGTACTAGCTCCGACTCCAGCTCCACTGCCGTCGAAATCGCTGAACTGAGGATACTCAGGAATCTTTTGAGGAGGAAGTTGAGGCAGCGAAGATTGGCTATCAGGAGGCAAAGACTAAGGCAACAAAGACTTAGGCTGACGCAAAGAAGACGCATCGCTGCCTTGCGCAGGCAAGCAAATAGGAACCGCGTCAACAGGAGAAACCGTGGTTAAACATTCTTGTAACCAATTCTAAATTTCGAATAAACAATCGAAGAGCATATAAAAAATACTTTGAAAGAGAGTGGTAAATGCAAGTGGGGAAAAGTTGGCTGGGCTTGTGCCACAAAATTCATTAGGAATGTTCACACGTGGCGGGATTAGGAGATGTGAACTGGGAAATTTGCCGCAATCATTGCCATTACGAGATGAGTTTTTCGCAGGCTGGCAAATTTCTCGACACTCTTTGAGAGTATGATGCGGATTTTAACCTCACCACTTGACCACGACCTACCTGCTGCACTGTGGGCGATGCCATCCATTGCTGGAACAAATCGGATGTGACCGAGGGTCGTTTGTGTGGCTTGCGACTTTCAATGAACTCGTGCAGACGACTCAGTGCCTCAGGTGGAGCACGTTCCGTAAGCCATTTCTCGAAAGCCTCAGGCTTCTCCTCGAAGAGGCGTGCCACCTCGTCTACGTCTTGCTGTGTTGCCACAGACTTGCTGCCACAGTTGGCGGCCGCTGAGGGGGAGGAACTGCTGCTGGCACTGGCACTGGCAACGGCTCCGGCTCCGGCACTGCCACTGGCACTGGCACTTGTGCTGGCCGCAGGTGAGCTTGCATCTTGGTCAGACTTGGCCAGCACCGGCGGAGGCGTCTCTGCGGCTGCGTGTTGATTGTTGTTGCTCTGCAAGTGACGATCCAATTTGGACTGATTGCTTGTGGTTGCACTTGAAGCTGATGTGGATGTGGATGTGGACGTTGATGCTGATGTTGCAGTTGCTCGAGGTGGTGCCTGCTTGGCACCGTTGGTTAGCGGTCTTGAGGATGTTGCAGTGGTCGCAGTGTCCTCTGACGTCCGTTCGCATGAGCTGGCGCTGGCGCTGGCGCCGGTGCCCGTGGCTGGCGGTGACACATCCGTCATGATTCCTAGTCGATTTGCAATTGGATACGGATCAAGATACGTGGCGAGGCGACACGCATTGTCCCACGCACAACCGTTTACATAGGCGACATGCTCTCCCTTGTTAGCGACGGTCACTTGGTTCTATCGTTCGTTCCTGAGTTAAGCCTTGACTTGAGCCTGCAGCTCCTGCTGCGTGTGCTGATTAAGTCACGTATACGCCCACTAGTCCGTAGCTCGGGGCATCAGTGATGTTGGTGGTGGCAATGGATGACCTGTTGCTCGTGCCTGTTGCCCGCACAGCCCGCAGCCCGCTTTGATTGGGCTTAGCTTCTAATGGGCAGCGACGTCGAATGCCAAGTGCCACCTGGAAGGGGTAATTGACGACAAGGCTGACTCAGACTCAGACTCAGACTCGGAACGGAAACGGGAATGTGTCATCTTTCGTCCTTGTAACTAGTACAACTTCTAATGTGCCCGTTATGCTAGCCTTCAGATTTCCGTTCTTGCACGTTCTGCTCTGGCGTTTCTTTCAATAGCCACTGGAATGGCAAGTGGAATGGGTCAGATCCCGTAGCTAATCCTCGACAGCCATTTAACAGTTCATTTCTGTGTTTGATTTGCTGCCACGTGCCCTGCCAAGTTGACTTAGCTTAAGCTGCCTGCAAAATAGAAGAAGGTCAAAGGGAGCATTAAATAAGTTGAATAAAACAAATAAATGTTGAAATAGAATATCATATAAGGAAAATAGAGAGAAAGAAATGAAAACTTTCGGTAGAGCAATATTTCCACTTAATTTTAATAGTCGAGATTAGAAAAGTTTCCTTATGGCCATCACAATCAAAGTAAAACTAACTATGTAACTTTAGTTTCTATAAAAATCCTTAAATTAAATTAATATATCTTTATATCCCACCAGATAAGGGTATTAACTATTCTGCAAGTATTCTGACATCTAAATTTTCTTTTCTCGAATTTAAAACCATCATTGAATCTGGCCTAAAAAGCAAATAAATTCCTTGGCTTGCCAATTTATCCACATCTATGCGGCTTATCAATTATTTAGATGTTTCTCTCTGTCTCTCGTGGGCTTTGCCATTTGGAAAATGTCAATTGTTTTCCATGGCGGCAAATGAATTTTCAAAAAGCAAAAGAAAATCCACACACAGAATTTATTTGCAGGCAATAAATTTCATTTGTTTCGAAAACATATCTTGAAAATCTGGCCAATGCGAAACGGAAATATATTTAAATGCTTCAATGGAGCAAAAAGGCAAAATTTATGATCAGAAGGTGCGCTGCACTGTGAGTGAGAGAAAGAGAGAGAGGGAGAATGAGGTGACTTCGCATCCGCTGACGTCAAATGCAAATGGCAAAAAGTCGTCGCGTCGAGGAGTCGAGTGGGAAAACCCACTTGAAGCGCAGAGAGAATATATTGAAATTGAAATGGGGTATTGTTATGGCTAGGGGGAGATAGAGAGAGAGAGAGAGAGAGAGCACTTGGGCGTTGTGGAGCTCCAGTTTCGGCCATTTAGAAGCATTTGCATTAAAATGGCTTTTGGCATTTGCATAGAAACGCTTTCGGCAAATGCCACGTGCAGCTCGCACTTGCAGCATCACCTTGACTTTACGCTTAACTAACATTCCGGCTACAAAGTCTTTATCCATCCCAGCTCCAACACCCAGACTGATATTTGCCAGCCAGCTGGTCATACACATTGATTTTCAGTTGCTCCTCGGGGCAGGTATGGTGCGTGGATTCACCCGCACGTTGCTTTCCATTATCACATTCTGTTTGCCCACGAACTCGCTTTCTCGCCTCCTCCCAGACCCTTTGTGGTGCTGTCCACCTTCTTGACTTGACTAGCCGGGAGCAGGAGCAGGAGCAGGACCAGGACGAGAACTTGACTTGCATTTACATCATGGCACGAGTGCACTTGCTCTGGCTGCTGTTCTTTCCGTTTGTCATAAACAACGTTGTTTTGAATAAAACACAATAGCAAACAACAAGCCAAGCCAAGCAGTCTCAGCAACCTTGATCGACGCGACGCTGGCATACCCTATAAATGGCAGTATATGTAATTGCCTCTATCCAGCTTCCAAAGACCCTTCTCAGGGTCTGGCACACAGGGCGTATGCAAACAACAATGACAAAGGCAGCAACAACAACTACCTCGAGGTTTATCACGCACTCGTTTGCAATTTCAAATTGGGTAATAAATTCTTGAACTCTGTTCTGCAAGGGAACACACTTTCTCCCTCTCACTCTCTCTCTCCCTTCTCCCTCTATCATTCTCTATGCGTGTGTGTGTGTGTGTCGCTTTGCCATTCATGAGCGTGTGAAATTGCTTTGTTCTCGCTAGAGTTTTATGGGCGGTTGTGTTACTGTTCGCCTCGTATGTGGCATGGGCGTGGCCATATCGGATGGCATTTCGTACTACGGTTGGATCATTGTGTTTTTAAATTTAATGTCAACACTAAAGATTAAGATTTTAATGCGTTTTCTAGTTAACAAATTCTTTATAGAGCTGACTTTGGTTGAAAATGCACAAAATAAAAAGGTACCCAGAATAGTTGGAAATAGTTGCAACCATTATATGGTTATTTTATGTGGCAACAAAAGAATTTAATAGCACAGCGATGTGCATAAAATACTTGCTGAATTTTTATGAAACAGTTTTTAGACAGTAATAATATTGATAGTCATCAGAATAAATCTGGTATAGAGTGTGAAAAGCGTTGGGATATAGGGAGCTTTCTAGCTTTTTACGGACTCTATGACCTAACACAATGTATATATATTCCAAATAAGTATAAACTATGAATTTATCTGTCTATTTGCCTGTATGAAAACCAATTTATCGGACTATATAAGAGTTAGAGTCAGTTAATTTTGTGCCAATAATAATATAATATATTATGTTCTTTTAATTTTTGCTATAAACTGTCATTCCCATTCTATGAAGTTTACGTTGCAAATCATTTAAAAGTAAAATTGATCAGATTGTTTGTGCTCAAGTGGGCGGCAAATTGTTGGCAAATTTACTCAATTAAGGATATGCAAATATGTTGCAGATCCGGTATATGACAGGGCGAGAGAAGCTCGGGCTCTCCGGATGTGTCTCATATCTGTGTCTGCTGTCCATGTCTGCTCCATGTCTCCGGTTGCTGTTGTCATTGTCCTTCGCGAGATGAGGCCCAGCGAATTTACATAAGTTGGCAACGATGCTCGACGTGGCCAACTTGCGATGCAACCGTGACGGTACCGCAGGCAATGGGTCCAGTGATGGGCCGCAATTAGTGTGGCACAAATATGGGTAAATTATGCGAAGATTGCAACAACAGCAAGTTGATGAAGTTTGGCCGGAAATGAGCAGCGGATATCGCACGCAACGCAGCATACAAATGTGGTAGCTGGAGGAGGAAAATAAAGCCAAACAAATCGATTCCGTATTTGGATTTAGTCTGAAACGTGGCTAGGATATGCAGACACACACACACACATAGTTGGTAAATTTGCTTACATGGTAAGCCGCAATAAAGCTATCACGAACACACAGACACATCACAGTGGTTGGGTTTATATTGGACAGCGGCCAAAAATACATGCCAAAATCAAACGATTTTCACGCGGAATGACATTTTGTTTATGTTTTAACAACCTGAGTGATTCTACATTTAAAAAAATAGCAAATTGACTTTTTTCAAATTTTCAATATTTTGAAAATTTAGGTAAGGGTCCCCCCTATGACATTTTTTTGAAAATTTTTTTTTTTACATTTGAAATCGCGAGTATTTAATTTTAATCGATTGAGAAGGTTAAAATTAGTACTAGACAACTATTTAAATCGATTTTAAACGATACTTAATTTTGGCCCAAAAATCATGTCAAATGGTCAAAAAATCAGACATGCAACACCCTCAACAGGCCTGGTATCCTAATTTTCCATCGATCGTAACTTTCTTAAAAATCAAACGATTTTCTCGCGGAAAGACATTTTGTTTATGTTTTAACAACCTGAGTGATTATACATTTAAAAAATAGCAAATTGACTTTTTTCAAATTTTCAATATTTTGGAAATTTAGTAAGGGTCCCCCCTATGAAATTTTTTTGAAAATTTTTTTTTTTACATTTGAAATCGCGGGTTTTTGACTTTAATCGATTGCGGAGGTCAAAATTAGTACTAAACAATTGTTTAAATCAATTTTAAACAATACTTAATTTTGTCCCAAAAATCATGTCGAAGTGCTCAAAAAATTAGACATGCAACACCCTCAAGAGGCCTGGTACCATAATTTTATACTGAACGTAACTTTCTTAAAAATCAAACGATTTTCACGCGGAATGACTTTTTGTTTACGTTTTAACAACCCGAATGATTCTACATTTAAAAGATAGCATAAAATATATTATGAAATTTTTCGATATTTTGAAAATTTATCTAAGGGTCCAGTTTGCTTAGATCACCTGAAACTCCACGCTCTCACCAACACACACTCGCATTATCTATTGCTCACGTGGGTTCCGCTATTCCTTCCGTTTTGGGCCAATCAGAACAATTGACGAGGATTTTGTTTTGATCGAGATGAGGGCTCTTCAAAATTTTATCAAAACTATTGACTTTAATTTACTTTTTTCGACCTATGTATGGATTCGACCACTGTGCACGGGTTGCGAGTGTGCTCATATTTCCGCGTGCTGGCGCCATTTTGCAACCGGAAGTGCCCATTACGAGTAAATGGCGTGCGTGTGATGGCAATGAGCGAAGCGTTGCATACGCACACCCACATACATACATAGGTGCACGACCTGTTCTGTAGATCATGAAGCATGGACGGGGGCGAGTTGGAGTGGAGGGGGGGCGTTGCACTCACTTTAGCGTAAATTAACTTTGCGGCCCATTTGCAAAGCCCTGGCCGGCGGCTAGGCCGCTTTTTCTGTTGCCGTCAGCTTGTTTTCATTTTCAGTTTCGTGTTTTCAATTTGCCAAATTGCAACATTGCATTTTGGACTTGGCCATCAGCGTAGCTTAACGCGGCCAAAATGCCTTTTGCCTGGGCACAACGCATTGGCAGCACAGTCACGTCGCTGCCACACACACACACACTCGCACACTCATACAAATGATGCACTTTATAAGCTTTCATCATCTAGAGCCAACTGTGGCTGCCTTTTTGGCTACAAAGTGGAAAATGCGTCCAAGGAGAGAGTGAGCGTTGTGTGTGTGTGTGTGTGTGCGGCATGTTCAACAACGGCGATGACATGCACAAGTCACCATGCAGCAACTCCCCACACTACCTCCCTCCCCCTACACCCCCATCCCCATCAGACCACACAATCTATCTTGTGCCTTTCCACAGACAGAGAATGTTTGCTTGCGGTTTTGCACTGTTACTGTAATTCTAATTATGCATTCTCCCACAGCGGTTTCCTGTAGTTCCCCATCTACACCACACACATCCACCCACACACACACACACATGCATACACGTGTATGCAGGTGAAGTAAGCCTCTTGGCAATTTCTTAGACAATACTTGTTGCATAATAATTGCAAAAACTCTTAAGTCTCGAAGACACTCGCCAAAATTGGCACACACAGACTAAGTTGCGGTTGGAAAAGTAAGAGTATAAGATGCATACAATATGCAGAATTAGCCTTAAAGCTGTTTTTAATAAAAATGTAGCATACTTTTAAGCGCGCACTTTGCAGGAAGCTTTGCTAAAGAGTGTAGCATACTTTGAAGGGCACAATTTCTCAAACTTGTGTGTGCATAAAATATTAATCTCTGTAGTGTATGAAATATTGTTTGTGGGCAATTACAAACTCAACGTTTAATACCCAAATTGCCATCTCGCATTTAGCTGGACACGTCTTTTAACCAATTTGCATTATTTACTATCGAGCAATTTTATCAGATAATTCTGTTTCTTTGTAAACAATTTTCATATTCATTGAAATTATTTTCTCTTGCATTTTGTTTGCATTTATTTCGCATTTGTTTTCCACTATGGACTTTAAATATTTACTGAACATTATTCGTATTGCCCGCAGTTCAAGGCTTTATTTACCGTTTACCGCACAATAAATGGAAAATAAATTCACTATTTGCTGTGAACGGGAACGTGAAATGGGCGAAAGCTTTAAAATTTTCTGCTACATATTTAAGAGCACAATGGAAATGTTGTCAGTATCAGATCAGGACATTGTTGGGAAAATACCATATTAAATTGCCTTTATTCGAAGCTGGTTAAATTCTAACTTAATTACAGGCAGTAAATTCCTCTTTGTCATTGCTTTGTGAGGCTATCGAATTGCGTGGTATAATATACATTTATTAGAGAATTAGCAATATTATATTTTAATTATAATTTAGCAAGAAATTCGTATGCATTCAATTGCAGAACTGATTCAATAATCCAAATGCCAGTTGCAGCCAAAACTTGATGCCAAACAAGTGAAATTCAATTAGCCATATTCAGCCAGCCACACAACGCAGCGGTCCAAGCGGATCCAGTTACGGCCAACAGTGAAGGCCAACTAAAACACGATTAATATTTGTCTTTGCGCAAATTTGCACTTTGTATAATGAAAAACGATGTGGCTGCTGAGAACTTGTCAAAGCAAAATAATTGAAAAACTTTGCCAGCAAAAGCCGAGCCAAAGATACAACCAAGACAAGAACATCAGCAGCAGCAGCAGCAGCAGGAGCGTGTTGTTGCTGCAGGCGATGCATTAATTAAAACATTGTCCGACAGAGAGACGACAGATCCCGCCCTGGATAGGGCTAGACAACACAAGCCGCTGCCAAGCCAAGCCGCGCCGCTTATAATCTTCATTAATGCAGCGCAATAACCAATTTTCAACTCAACTTTCAAGCGCATTTTCAGATTAAATCGCAGACACTGCTCCGTGACAGCGCCAAAAGCCCAACAGGAAGCATGCTGTGAGTGGAGAGTGCACCCCGTGACTTGTGACCTCCGTTTGCCGCAACAAAAGCGACTGTGAGGTGCATAAATGTCAACAAAGTTGACTGCGAATAGTTCCTGCCTGACATAATAATGCGGCAGGGGCTCAGGCGCTCAGGCGTTCAGGCTTGCAGAAAAGTGAATGCGACAGGCTACTCTCGGGATGCTGCACACATCCTGGTCAGAAAGCAGGCTGCTCTGCTCTACTGGTATTATAGACTTTGTGCTGGGCTTTGTGTTGCCCGCCACGTGTAGAGGCACTTTAGTGCCGCAATTTTCTGCATGTGCATGAAGTAGTACATGCTCGCGCCAAGGCATTTAGTGCGCCCCATACAACATGGTGCAATGACACGGGTCGCTTGTGTTCTTAAAAAAAAATAGAAGTAGCTTAAAACTTTATTATTATCCGATTTAACAAGTTTTCAAGCACTTTCCTACTATACTTTTGTTTTATTTATTTAAAATGCAAAGAAAATCTATAATATAATTATATAATAATATTCTAAGACTGTAAATAGTTAAGATCTGGCTCGGTTGTGACCTTCCTTGCTTCTGCTATGTCTCGTGTCATTAGAGACTCCTCTTTGTCGTTTGTGCAGATTCCAGAAATCACTTTCGTTTCTATTTAGCCAATTTGCATACGCTGACATTTTATATGAGATTTCAGCATACATTTGTGTGTTTGTGTGCGTGTGTGGGCTTTTGGTTTGCTGCTCGTGTTACGCTGCGGCTTTAGTCGGGCCTTAAGGGCCAATTTAATTCCAATTTATGCGCTGAGGATGTGCGACGTTACGACGTTTGTTATTCAATTTACCATCAAAAACATATGAGATATGCCGGGAAACAAGCGACAATAATAACATTCGAGCATAATTTCATAAGAGCAAGTTGTCGATGTCGATGTCAAAGTCAAAGTCGCTTGCGATAAAGAGGAAGAAGAAGAAGAAGATGATAAAGAAGAAGACGAAGATGTCTTGTCTTGACTGTCTGATGGCGTTGAGATTGTCGCCTGTCTATTTGCACACGCTTAAGTGGCATTGGCATTGGAAATGTCTTTGCCACAGGCAGAGCCACGCCCCCTCTCCACCTCTCCCGCCCGCCTGCCTGCCACTGTATTCTGTATTGTATTGTATTCTGCTCCGTTGAGTTGTGCCTGTATGGCCCACGGCAAATAGAGCGTAGCCCCAACGCTGCAGCTGTTTCCGTTTCCGCCAGCCATTATCGAAGAATGGCGAGCCTGCCTTTGCTGCGGCTTTTGTCTCCCTCTGTCTCGCTGTGTTCTTCTCTCGCATCGCCCTATTGACAGTTGTTGTTAATGGCATCACAATATTTAGCTCGGGCTTTGTTTTAAGACAATTTATGTCTGATTGCATTGATTGATTAGCCGCACTTGTTGTTCACTCTGCCACGTTCATTGTCTGCGTCTCTGCTTTCCCTTCTTCTTCTTCTTCTTCTCCTTCTCCTTCTTCTTCTTCGTCAAGTTGAGTGTGTGTTGGTGTGTAGAAAGTTGGCTTACCATAAATATTTGCACTTTAATTAGACCTTTTGTTGTGAGAACTGTGAGAACTGAATTGAATTCTTGAGCAGAAGCTCTTCACTTGCAATTCTAACAAATTGCATGGTATATTTAATATGCAGTTGAAAGTCTGACTAATTTTTGTATAAAACTTTAATTAAAACTTTCAGCAGAAGCACACACAATATTGAATAATAAATTGTTTTTTGTTTTATTAACATTTTTTTTTTTTTTTTTTGTTTTAAAAGTTTCGCTTTTGGATAAAGTTTTTGCTTTAACAAAATTGAATTTCGTTTCTTTGATTTGGGCTTATGAAAAGCAGCCTGCAGTTTACACTTCAGACTTTGAAAGACCCTTGAAAATATTAAGCGAAAACCGAAAGAGCAAAAAAACTGCGTGAAAAAGAGAAGCCAATTCAGGGAATCAATGGCCGACAGCACCGACAATTTGCAGAGTGTAACACACACACACACTCACACACACACACATACATCATTGGCAGCGATAACAAAATGTGTGTAACGACTACAAAGGGCAGACTTGAAAAGGTCAAAGAATCGTCATATACGGCTTGAGTGGAGCCTGTTTAACTTAAGCTAAAGCAAGTATGACAAACATAAAGCACATTAATTGCCCGACTCTGGGTCGATGGAAAAACTTTATATCACTGCGTGTAATGTGCGTGGATTTATGTAGGGAACTACATGTGACATGCTCAGGGTCTCAAGAAGTAACTGTACCCGTAGTTGTCGCTCATTACTATGCGACCCACACATGAATACATGGATACATGTCGAATCATATTGTATGAATTTTCGAAGAAACAGAAGGGAGAAAGGAATCACAGCGTCAGTTGTCATTATTCACATAAAGCGAACTGTTCGCTTTGCCTTTTGCCTTAATACTTAATGCGAGTATTTTATTTTGAGCTTTGTTTTATTTTCATACTCTGTACTGGCTTGACAAAAGGGGCGTAATAAATATGAAGCGATGACGCGTTGACACGAGCGTACCCCATATACCAAATAATGCCCGATAATAAATAAACGTTTGCTGCGATAGCTCAATTTACTTGTTTGCATATACATATAGTAGGATATTTATATTTATAGAAAAGTTGCATATAATCCTTCGTTTCTACAGAGTGTTCCAGTAGTTGAGCAGGCCTGGGTTCTCTTTATTTTCGCATATTTTTATGACAATTCTGCAAATAATTCAGGGCTTTTAAGCGATACACTGAGTCAGCGCAAATAAAAGCCACAGTGTGCTTGTTTTTTTTCTGCTCTGGAACAGTGACTTCAATTTATGTATGTACATACGAAATACAAAATGTTGCTGTCATGTATTTAAGCCGACAATGACATCAGCTCTGCCTGAAATTTCGCTTGATAAGCTCAGCCAAATGCCATGGGAAGAGATTGATAGAGAGTTATATAAATTTAAATTCGAAGCGAACGTCTAATTGAGTCTGCACTCTGATTGACTTAGAGTAAAAGATTGATTCAGATTGATTCATTCAAACAATGAAGCAAGTGGCAAAGATCTGATTACGGAGGTGCAGCCAAGTGGAAGATGTGTGCTTAATTGGATCTAGATCAACCTGGTCAACTCGTCAGCACTTGCCACGGCTGACTTGAGCCCAATTTCTGCCTTAAACCAAGGAGAAACCTATACGGAATGCAGCTCTAATCGGTTGCATAGATTATTGCGTTAACTGTGACCCGCTCCATCTGATGCTGCATCCATCACTCAGTCAATCATTGCTGCAATCGCTCAAATGGCACACACGGAACACTGAAATGCCATTAGCATTAGTTCACGCTGCGTGGGTCAACCGCAGCCAGCGAACCACGATGAATGTGTATGGCAAAAACATAACGGATGACAAAAGAGAGACTGCCGCAGGAGGACGACCGCATGAGGCAGGACAAGCATGTTTGGTTCTCTATTCGGTCTACCATGGCCTGTTTGGTTCTCTATTCGGTCTACCATGGCCTGTTCCAATGACGCGCCCAACTGGCGAACCATTTGACCGCAGTGGCAAAAAGTAATTAAGGTTCTTCCGCCTCCACCTCCACCTCCTGCGCCTAGGCACACCGCAGTCCGCAGTCCACAGGCGTGTTAGAGTAATAAAACATGAGCCGATTTAATTGCTGATAAATTGCAGTTCTACACTTCACTCCGATCGTATATAGCGTAGTAGCCCATGCGCCATTTTAGTCCCGCAGCACATCATAAAATATTCAGTTTCAGATACTAACGACTCGTTTATTAATCTTTCATTTTCCATTGCTTTTTCCCCAATGACACACCTTTATAAATGTTTAGATGTGTATATATCAGAGAACTTGGGTTATATTCGCAACGAATACAAATGAGGTATATCAAAAAATGAGCAGGTGTTTTTATACCCGTTTGAAAAATCTATTTTCTCTCTATCTCTCATACTATATACTGTGATGCTTCTACAGCTTTAGGCTTGTCTGTATATATCATAAATAATAACATAATATTCGATGTATGTATATAAATAAGGATGGCTATATATGAAGAAAGAAAAGTATTTACTAAGGATTTTACCTTTCTCCATTGTAGAAACAATTGGGGAGTTACTTCCTCCTTAACATGTAGGTACCTAAAGCGCAGGCAAAGCTTGGGCAATTTTCTACATTGTTTCCCCAAATTGTTTGCCCTTATGTGTGCTGATAAAAGGTCGAATTGGAAAGTTTTAAAAGCTTTTTGCACCTGAGCTACTTACGCTCCTGAGCTTCCCCGCCGCCATCAGAAAATTCCCGCTAAAACGCTCAACGTCGTCGGCTCAGAAAACTTTTGTTTGCCGGTCGCTTTTCCCCAGACCGAGAAAAGTAGCTGTAGTTTTTCATTAATTAAACACAGAGTTAGTCACACTGTGCACTTGGTACTGGGTGACACAAACACATACATAGATAATAATATTTTGGTTGTTTGTCTGCCCTATCGGCTTAGGCAGCTCCAACTCGTTGAAGCTGTTGAAGTGCACTCGATGAATTGTTAATGCCGACCCTGGATAGGAAGTCGCGATGCCTGGATGGCCCCATCAAGGTACTCTAATTGAAGATTAACGCTTCATATACCTAATACGTAATGATGGCAAATTGTCGCTGTCGAATGTGCCTAATGTGCTCAACTTAACAGCGGGTTGGGGTTCAGTATCGACCTTCTTTAAACGCGAGAACATTAAACTGTTTACTCGGAGAAGGAAGAGAGTTCCAGAGAGATACTCGCTGGAAATTAAATGCTCATGTGTTGCCAGATAAGCCGCTTGCTATAATCGTATTTGATGAAACTTTTTATTACTTCCTGTCGTCTTTTGGATCAAATGGATATTCTAAATCGTTTTCGATTGGCAACAGTTAACGCGACGCATCGCAAAGAGGATTACACTGGTTAATATATATATATCTTTATTTTTGTTTTGGGAGTTTTAAAGTTTTTAAGCTGATAACATTCGTCAGATTCATTCAGTCACTTGCACGCTCTGAACATGAATTAAACACTCTGTGCATGGTATGTGTAGGGACTACAACGACCTGCCAGATGCAGCCGCACACCGGAAAATGTCGGAAAAAATGTTAAAGTTTCTTCTTTTTTTTAGGGCCCGACAACAGCTGCTGTGTGTGTGTGTGTAGAAGTGTTTTATTTATGCGATTGTACAAGTTATGGTTGTTGGGGGAAAAAAACTATCGCATGTGTCGCATCCAGCACAACCCATACCTAGTGCCATCTATTCGAAACTAGCATGTGCTCTTGGATACACATATGTGTATATCATGTGTACGTGTACTGTTGCTCTTACTAGGATATCATTCCCTCTCGCACACAGGTGATAAGCATAACGGTTTTTCCTGCATAGCATACACGTACACACAGATAACAAGCAAATAAATTAATTAATTAAACGTTACTAAAGTTCCATGTTCGAGTGTCGCAGCTGCCGCATTTGAAACTCATTAATGTCACGTGTACGTGTTGTGGCACAAAAAACAAACCCCAATTGACAGCTGTGATTTATGTCCCGACTAACTAGTTGATATGTATATTTGCTACACGAATTCGCCCCCCTTAAACACCTCAGACAACAAGACAACTTGGCAAAAAAACCAAAAAAAAAGGTTGCTTGCCAAGTGCATGTCAAAGGTCAAGGAATTTGCCTGAGTACCCGCAATTTTTCAAAAGAAAAGTCTAGACTCTAGACTTTAAGCTGTCACAATGTACTGTAGACTACAGAGTAATAGATGAAATAAAGCATTTTACTTAACTCAACTCTGAAGATTAAAAGTCCCTGAAGTTATATTTAGACTACTAGAATCTTTTATTTATTCAAGTGAAAATATACTTATTTTTAGAACTCTCAAACACACTTTATTCACTTCTGTTAAATGCTTCAGCTTGACAAAGTGAAGCGGCAAGACGTCGGTCAATAAAAACAAAGCGCAACAGATTAACCAAAAGACCGCAAAATGTTGGCCAGCACAGTCACAAGCCAAAAAAAAAAAAAGAATGAAAGAAAGGAAAATCCAATAAAAGCCAAGTTTCGGTGACGGGACGAGAGATGAGAACAAGAACAAATGCAGTGCGCATGCCAGGGCAGGGCAGGGCAGTTTCATTAAACATTAAACATTAATTTTCATTGAGATTAATAGCTTAGTAAATGCTTAAGATTATTATGGCAGTTGGCTGGCCTGGCTGGGGACCATTAGCCAAAAGGAATCGTGCTCGCGTCGGCAATGGCAAATTATCCAGCCGTGTTTCGTGGTGTTAATTTTATTTCTTGGCCGAATCCTGCTGCGTAACTGGGCCAATTGCCGCAGCCCGTTGGCGGTCAATGCAATTTGCTGGGCAAACAGTTTTGTTGGCCAATTAATTGTCTTAGTTAACATAAATCAGCCGACTGCAAATATATCTGGGTATATAGATCACAAATACACATGCGATTCCATAAACAATTGCGTAATTGCATATTTGACCAATTGGCATTCGAAATTGATGTCTGGGGCGGCCAAAGTATACTACAACTCCGGGGGCAGTCAAAGCGTGTGTACACACGCCATGTAATTGTGTGTGTGTGTGTGTGTGTGTCTGTCCGTCATTCCCCAAGGAACTTTGACCTAAACAAGCGGGACGTGGAAATGAACGACGCTTCGTTCGTTCTCTCTGTCTCTCTGTCTATTTGTTTGTTAGTTCGTCTGTTTGCCTTGACGCTATTTATCATGCGACAAATACGCGTTTATCATCGCACCAAAGGCAAACGTGGCAGGCGCTGGGCGTGGCACGTTTGCTCCCACAGCGCATTAGCTGTGGCAACTTAATGCTCGTTGCCCCAAAGCAACGAAACAATTTTTGCGTACATAAATTTCATTTATGAAAATCATTTGAACACACACACACACACGCGTGCACGCATTTAAATACGCACAAACACACGCGCACACACACACGCTCGCAGGCAATAGCAGTTTCGCGGCCCCCATAAGTATGCTACAATATTTTTCGGTGCGCTGACTACAGTGCGTATGAGTGTTAAGCTCCGAGCGCCGTTTGCCCAACTATTTATGCATGCAAGTGTGTGTGTGTGTGCGTGTGTGTGTGTGACGCACATGATTGATGTTTGCCAGCGCCCGATTGCGCCTTCGGCGTTTATTTTTATGTCGCCAGTTTTGGGCAAGGAAGCAGCCAACGAAGCAGGCAACCACCGAGACAACGAGCACAATGAAAATGTTGTTGATTTTTTTACGATTTCAATCAAGTCAAGTGGATTTGCATCATTGTTCAAGTTTTCATGGGTGCGCAACGCGTCACGCGCCCCGCTACTTATCGCCTTTATGGCCCTTACGTCTCCCCGCCCCCCCCTCACACACAGTCACAATGCGGCAGACGGCCCTAATCAAGTATCACACATCTATGTGGGTCAGCAGCAGCAGCAACAACAATGTCACAGCACTTGACCAAAAACGTTGTCTCCCTTAGGGACGCATTCGCGTTCGCGTTGATAATTTGCCTCTGGCGTTGGCCACGTTAGCAAAGGGAAGCGACAAGCCAAAGACTTGTTTCCATTAATTATAATTAGCCGCATAGGGCGGACGTGACAGTCGCTTAATTATAACAACATTAATTTTATCTAATTAAAGTGAAAACGCACCTGTGCGTTACACTCAAAGAAAACACGAATTCGTATATCGATTACACAACGAGTTGACATATTTATCGCACTCTCAATGAGTTAATAAGTAACGCGAAGGAAAAGAAAGGAAACAAAGATAAGAAATGTCTACATATGAATACAGTAAGTCAGGTACTTAAGCTTATCCCCACTGATATGCATATCCATATGTAGAATGAAAATAAAATTCGAAATTTAAATGAAGTGAAAACAATCGAGCTGAAGCCTCTCTCACGTTTCCATTGAAATTTACTGCACATTCATTCATTCATCACATGAGGATGGGCATAATTAAATCCTCCTTAAGTCTGACGAGCAGCAGCAGTTTTGATGCCTGTACAGGGAGGCCTCTGCAATGCCGTGTGCTTTTAACATTCATTCGCACTCGACGCCAGTTAATTGAGTCTCCAAGAGGAGCCCCTCTCTCATTCCCCCTCCCCCATTCTCTGCCCACATCAGGTCTCTTAATTGCAGTCAATTTGCAACGTTTTTTCTGTGCAGTTTCACTCGTTTAACTTGTTTAACATGTAGGATCAAGCTAAACGATATTTATGGTTGAAATTAAATTAATTTATTTGCTTGGAAAGTATCGTATTTGTAGAAAAACTAAACCACAATCGCATAGATTTATTTGACATATTTATCTCGATAGTTAGTTGAGTTATTCTAAATTGACATAAGCTTGAAAGTTTCTCTTTCCTTCTGTCAGAAAAAAAGCGTTTGTAAAGAAAGTATCTTCTTGTTGTGTGCACATTGTGTACTACTTATCTATAGTATCTTTTTCAACTACTTTTGTTGCCACTGCAAACTTTCTGATACACATAATTGGGGAATATACTCGTCCCAATGAATACTACATACTACAACTGGCATAAAAGTTTTACATTGATAACGAAAAGAGTAGCAACATCTGTTACCTCCACTAAGTACTGCTCTAGTTCGGGAGGGGGACACACAAGTCTCTCTGGTAATCTGTAGGCAGGGAAGGGCGGCTTGAAATGTTTGTGAGCCGCATGAGAGATGTTTGTTGATTCACGGATGAGCTAACCGGGGTCTCACTCACTCTGCTGGGCATGCATTAAGCGGCATAACAAATTTAATAAACGGAAAACACATTTCAACAGAACCAGAACCAGAAACAGTTGCAGACGGCAGCTTTACTTGTTGATGTTGATGTTGATGGATGTTCTGGAGTACACCTGCTGCTGCTCTTACTCCCCCTCTCCCTCTCTCTTTCTATCTGGGCTCACTATTTCTACAGATATTCCATTTGCAGTTATTGCTGCCTTGGTTACGCTGCGGCTGGAATAACTCTCGGTTTCAACTTGTTCATTGAAATTGCAAAGAGATAACAAGCTCCAAGTAGATTATATGCTGTCATATATATAAGCTCGACTACCTGTTAGTTTGCTACGTAATTCTAGACATTCCCTTACGTAATTGCAGCACAGAAATACCATGCAAACTATCTTTATTTTTATAAAATTCAAGGATTGTTAGTTCCTTTAAGTATAAATATGTTTCTTATCCGAAAATAAACCCAGTTCGTTATAAAATGCAATCGGGTTTCATAGTGACATGGAAGCATGAAAAATTCTAGGTATTGCAGGCAATGTCAATAACACGTGTTTATTTGTGCAACATTCCAGTTGTATTTGACATGCTTTAACAGTACATATGTGTGTGTGTGTGTGTGTGTCCAGCACTTTGGCCTGCATTTCCGTTTCCATTTAAACTGCTCTGGTTTTGAATATGACAAATATTGCAAGTCTGCAGCAGCTGTGGCACATCTGGCGTATACTTAACGCGCAACTGTATCTGCTGTACGTGCTGATGTTACTCGAAAGCCAAAGAGGGAATGTACTTACAATACACAGAGACAGAGGCAGAGGCAGAGGCAGAGGCAGCGATATAAAATGCGAAAATGCTCCGCACTTAAGGGGTAAATTAAGCCGAAAATGAAATGGCAGCAGCAGCGGAAACGGAGGCGTCGTTGCAACGACGCTTTCATTATATTTCAGCCAAGGCAAATAAAAAAGCAACTCACACACACACACACACAGTCGTATCATTTTATATGGCCATCATGAGGCAGCAGGGATCAGCAGCAGAGGATACTCAGGCAGGCAGGCAGGCAGGCAGGCAGTAGTGGGCCGTCTGCGACTTCGACTTTCCTGCACATGCCGGATATTTTTCCAGTTCCGGCCGCCTGCGCCTCCCGCATCGTTTTATTTGCGGAGGGGAAAAGCCGCTCGTTAAATTTGAACACTGATGTGTTAATAGCCCTATCC
This sequence comes from Zaprionus tsacasi, assembly GCA_018904105.1. Lineage (NCBI taxonomy): Eukaryota > Metazoa > Arthropoda > Insecta > Diptera > Drosophilidae > Zaprionus > Zaprionus tsacasi. The sequence continues at coordinate 2,694,690 of JAEIFR010000295.1, forward strand.
CCAAGTGCTCGGACGCCCAGTGCAGCACATAAAGTTGTGACCGGCTGCAGGGGAGTGGGGGGAGCTGCATGCAACACAAACAAGAGCAGCGGAAACGACACGCGTTACCAACAGCCTGTCCAAATTTGTTTGAGGCATTGCCAAACATCAAAGCAATTTGTGCCCCACACGCAGTGCAAACAAGCAAACGACTGACTGGCGGATTGACGAACTGACTGACTGACAGATTGCTGGGGAAATAAATTGCCAAAAATGTCACAGAAATAAAATATTTCAAAACGTTGCCAAGGGAAAACTGCTTCAGCTGCTTCAGTCGTTGAAAAATCGACGGAGCAATTGCAGTAAGCCATAAATGCGACATACATGTGTGTGTGTGTGTGTGTTTCTCTCTCTGTGTGTGTGTGTGTATGAAACATGCTAACGAGAAGGTGGTAAATTCCACTTGAACATATTTTTATGCACTTACGAATGCCAGTCAGGTTCGTTTGTTTGCACTGAAAAAGCCAAGCCAGCGAACACAAACATTTTGCGAAAGCCAAAGGGAAATCCGTGAAAGGATTTTCCCGGGCTGAAAAATGCATTTTCCATCAGTTTTTTAAATATAATAAATAGTACGCAATGAAATGTTCTCTCATATTGCAGGCACTTTAAGTGGATTCAGCTGATTGAGTTGAATTCCAAAAACCGAAACTTTGCTTCGTCGTTAAGCCAATAAAAAATACGTATACGCTGTGTTAGCCACATGTCGCTATTTGCTTAATTCATAAAATAATATAGCGTATACGTATAGTATAGTATTGTTTGTTTTGAATTTGATTTGCGTATTCGTGCGAGTGAAAGGGAGTATGAGAGAGAGAGAGAGAGAGAGAGAGAGAGAGTGAGGTAGTGTGCCATCTCCCAGACAGAGTGTGAGAAGCGCGTGTTAGAATACACACAAAGTAGAGTTTATTATTTATCTACACACACACACACATATGAGGTATATGGTTATTGACAGTTCACATAGAAGGCGTGAATTAGTCGTTCTTCAACAACTGGAATGACTTGTGAAATATATGTTTAAATTGAATAAACAATCCAAACAGCTTGGCCGCCTCTTCTTCGAGTTCTTACACAACCTACTCTACACATAGTATAAATTAATACTCCATTGACACAGAACTTTGAAGCGCTCTCTTGAGATTGTTGACCCTCTGGCTTTGATGTGGCAAAGTGGCTCAGACTGCTCTTTAAGTGTATTTACATGCGACCGTTTAATATGAATGTATTTTCCGACTCAGTCCTCTGCTGGCTCTATTCATATTTGATACATCCTGTTGCAGACAAACAAACATTCAACCAACAAACACATGCACACTCTCTCACGCACGCATATCAATCACATGTCACACGGATGTCACTCTCCTGTCATGTTCCCTGTGTATGTGTGTGTCTGTGTGTGTGTGAGAGAACTCTGTGGTCGCCCGCAACAGCATCGCTTCCTCTGAGATATTTTCCCGCATTTTCCGCTGCCATTTGAAGAATATGAAAGCGTTCGCGTTTTGCATATTTATTATGCGAAACTTGGCTTTCGAAACGGGCATCCCTTATCACACCTTGTCACTGTCCGGCAGTCAGTCAATCATTTCTTATCGGAATTCTAAAAGCGTCTCGATAACAAAAATTCAATTAAAATGCTCAACGTGTTGCAAATCAGTTGGCAAAGTTTTTAGATTGATTGCCACATAAAGTGATATATTTCTTACACCAGGAAAGTTAATACAAATTGCGTCATAATGTTTTGAAAGGTAAAGTTAGATGATAACTTAAAGCAGATTCATCATATGAGAACTGTTTAACTATAATAAGTAGTAGCTTAAACGGCTCACTTTTTTTTTTTTTTGTGTAAAAATATTCATTTCCTTTATCATATGAATATCTCTTTTATTGCATGCTTGAAACCCACGCGAGAGCATTCAATTGCAATCCGAAACTGTCCCCCATTTGAATTAAAATTCCTTTTTAAATTTATGAGCTCGCCATGATAGTAAAGAACCCCAAACACACACACACATGTATGGCTATTGTAGGCTTGATAGGGTTTTGGCCTTGTCCCTGTCCTTCGTTTACATGTGTGCAGAGAAATTACGAGTATTGAAGCGAGTCCTGCAGAGTGACCCTACGACCGCAACGACAACTATTTATGAGCGTGTCCATGTAGATGCGGCATCTGTGACTGCGACGGTAAATGCGACTGTGGATGTGGCTCTGGCTCTGGCTCTGGCTGTGGCTGAGACTGCGGCTGCTGTGGCTTTTACAAGAAAATCTCTGCTCTCGTACAGACAGAGACAAGTGATACATATCAATGATGGTATTAAATACAATTAAAATTGCTTTTTTACTCGTAACCGAGAGAGGATTCAATATTTACGCTCGGTGAACTGACCCAAAGGCAACGAGTGTGATTGGCTTCATTCTTAAGCCTTTACTCTGTATACTTGACCTCTTTATATTATCGACTCTTATGCAATGAACTGGGTCTAACAAGATTTGAGGCTCGGTCTTTTTCTGCTCTTAACACGCTCTTAAAATTTGATCAAGGGTTTAATGTTGGGAAAGACTTTGTATCGAAAAAAAAGATTTCCATACGATAATAGCTTTAATATACCTAATTAATAGAGAATTATCTACCCAAAAATTTCTATGGGTTCAAATTTTATTTAGAAAAAAACCTTTTAACTTTAAACCTTAACAGCCAAGGCCCAAAGCCAAAATTATATTACAAATTGTTGAAATAAATGTTTTAATAGTTTTTCAAAGCATAATCACAGCGCATATTCAGCAAGTCAGAGAATCTTTAGCCTTATGGAGATTGCTCAGAGGCAAGAGACATGCACACACATACATACCATATATGTCTGTCGATATACGCACATGAGCTGCTCCGCCTACGCACATTCTGTTTAAATATTTGCTGCTATCCATACCCCCATTTTGTTGGCTCACTTAGTGGCCCACGGCATGTAAATTTACTTATCAGGAATCTATTAGCATCTAATAGATTAATATTTTGTTTGGTTTTTGCTGGGCAAACGCACAAATTGTAGCTGCAGGTTGGCAAAAATTTGCATAGGATGAAAAGCAATGACAGAGCGTACAAGCCTCCAGCCGAAAATCAAACATTAGCAGAGTACGTATACGCCACGTGGGCGCTTTAAAGTTCTCGACACGAAAAAAAGAGGAAAAAGCAGAGGGCAAAACTTGAAAAGGGATACTCAGGCGACTGGCTGTTGGAAAAGTTCCTGGGGCGAGCTGCAAGAACGATTGATTGAATCCAGAAGTGGCAATAACAAGCGCAAAGTGAAACGGTAAATGCAGAGGCAAACAGCTGAAAGCAAGACGAAACGGCAACGTGGCACGTTAACAAGCGGCAAGTATGTATGTATGAATGTGTGTAGAATATACATATATATATATATACACACATACGTATGCAACTATTTCAGCTGGCACACGCACATGCGTGTTATTCAAATGTTTGCTGACGCCATTTCAAATTTATACACACACACACACACACCGTTATTGCTGCCCCCATTGCGTGCGCGTGTGGTAGTGCGTGCACTGAGTGTGCGTGTGTGGGCAATTCCTGTCGAGCAGAAATGAATTTTCTTTCGTTAGTTTGCTTTATGCCACCACAGAGCCGCTTCACCGCGCTTCACACTCATTCCTTGAACTTACACACTTGCTTAAAGTTAGCCGAAAAACTTAAAGCATACAACGAGGCGAACTTATCAGAGCCATATATGTACTATACCCATATATACGAGTGTACTAGCTATATGCAAATCAACTACAACGTGCTGCCTTTTTTGCTCTCCAGCCTTTGCGCCCAGCCCTGCGGCGCAAAGGTAATTAATTTCATTTTTATTGCATGTCCTATTTCTGACTCGACCTCCAACTCTGCGCCTCCTGAGCCCCGCCCATTATTCATCTTTTTCCCTGGTCCATTTTAATACTACCACGAATCGTTTTTCTTGTGCCCTGCGCCCATAAAAACTGTAATTAAACACGAAAACTAGTGTCACATGGCGTATACGTGACATGGGCAACGTTCACGCTTAATTGCTGCCTGCACATTGCTCATACGCAGCGTGTGCCCCAGCAGATAAATATTCACAGCAACGATTGCAGCGCGTGTTCAACAACGATTTCTAACGCCAATCAAATGAAGCAATTCTAATTGACTTTCGCTCTCTCTAACTGTATCGAGTTTTCACTCTATTGATAAAGCAGAAAACTAGAGAAAACTTTGTGCATTTTATGTGCATTGATTAATTTTAATGGCTGCGTTTATCACACTATTAAAAGTCCCTGATTGATGTTTGAATGTTCAAATTGTCCGTGAAAAATATAGTAGGAAATTCCCCATGATCATGATCATGCTTTGCCTTGACTTCACCTGATCTTGTTGTCAAAAACATTTGTGCAAATATCAATAGGAAAAGTTACAACAAAGGGCTGACGCAAATATCACAAAATACTGCAGACAAATCAAGCACAATTTTGTTTTAGCCAAAAATACCTATTATTTAGATACATATTTATCTAGGTTGAAGTTACCAGCTGTGTAAACCTGTAAAAAGTAGAGATCATAAGCTATAAAAACAGGTGGATGAGGCTGGGAGCAATCATTCAAAGATTAGAATGGGAATTCAAACAGTTTTGCTAGGCTGTGCAATTTTGGGAGTTTTCTTTATCAGCAGCAGCGCTGCGAAAAGGACAACAACCGAAATAACAATAGTAAAAACTACATCTACAGAGTTATCAACCAGTGTTACCACACCACGTAGTGTAACCCCATCAACAACTAGTACCACCTATGATGATGAATTAGTAGAAATAGATGAGCTATCTAATGCCACAGATGCGCCGAAGCGACGAGTGCGTAATCTAAGAAAACATAAAAGATACTTGGCTAATCGCCTTCTCCATAAGAAATAAGCAATATACTACATAAAAGAATACAAACAAACAATAAGACTGAAAAAGGGAAAAGCAAATCAAATTTCAATCAAACCTTGATCCGGCTTAGTTCCTAAGGTACGTAGGTAGATACTTTTCTTTTCATATAAATAAACGATACGTTTCTTTTCTTGTGTTTTATTTTACTTGTTAAACAAGTTCAAGATTGTGTTGTTGTTTGAGAACTTTATCCTTGAACCTTCAGCCAACACATAAGGCGAATTTAAACTAATTTCCTAAGATTCATGTACACAAATATATATGTATATACTATATATGTGGTTCGTTGTTCTTATCCTCTAGCTAAGTTTTTCTGGGAACTTTTACAAACTTCTTTTATATGCTAGAGTTCTGCACAAATTTGCACAAATCCCAAATTGCTGCACATTGTGATATGCATTTTTATATTTCGCTTGATAACTTTTAAAACATTACACAGATTTTAATTAATGCTCTATATTGAAGTTAGTATTAGAAAACTATGCCAACTTTATCAATAACAAACTTTTCCCATTGGTTAACAACAATCACAGAGATTTGCAGCTTAAATTGTTTACCTCAAAATGCGTTTAACAATGGGTTGTTAGTTGGGAATTAACTCAATCTAATTATGGTTAGTTGTCAGCCATTAATTAGTTTTAACGCATTTTACAGCTATTGTCGGTGGTTCTGAAAGTGGAAAGCTGCAGGCTGAAAGTTGCAGAGCCTGTTGAGCTGGCAAGGATTAGTTGGTGGCCTAACAAGCCGGTGGAGTCAAGAGTTCTGACGTGACAGGCTCAGCTCACGAATAATTACACGGCCACTGTGGGAAGTTGCTGCTGTTGCTGTTCCTGTTGCTGGTGAAATGTTTATGGCTTTTTCCTCCGTGTCAGTCAGGACTGGGCCGTAACTAAATGCCGGCTATGCTACAACTGTAACTGTCTGTCTGTCTCTCTCTCTCTTTTTCTGTCTGTCTGTTTATCTCTCTGCTCGCCTGGCAACCTCAAGCGCTCTTCAGTGACACACAATGTCGAGCAGAGACGTAGGCAACACACAAAAGCGCAATGGCAGCAACAACGGTCCTTAAAACAAACAAAATACATATGTGAAAACTCAGCAACAACAGCAGCAACAGCAGCAACAACAGCAACAGCAGCAACAACAGCAACAGCAGCAACAACAACAACAACAGCAGCAACAGCTACCGTGGCGGTTAAAGCTAACGAACTAATGTAACATAGATTTTTATATGGCATAAGGAGCAAGAATCGTTTATGACTTGCACAGATACTCGCACACACACATACAGACACACACACCAAAGCACACTCACACGGACACATATAGACATTAAGATGGCAGATAGGAAAGCAGCAGGCAACGTTTGAGTTGAGCTCGGGCACTTAAGCAACCACCAGAGCAGCAGCAACAGTCGCTGCCGCCGACTGCAGCACGTCGCCTCGTGGAGGCTTCAGGCTCAGCTCGTCTGGAAAGAGAACTGGGGAAGCTACATTTTGAATTGCAAAACCGCAAAATACACAAGACTAGCGAGAGAGAGAGAGGGAAACAGAGAGAGAGAGAGAGAGAGAGAGAGAGAGAGAAAGGGAGAGTGAGAGACAGACAGACAGTCAGACACTTTACATATGTCCTTTTTGCAGATTTCACTCCGTATGTGCGCGTAATGGCCCAGTTGAACCTTGTTTTATATATGTTATAGTCGGAAAACCAAATGGAAATAGAGTTTTCCAGTGAAATTGTGTGGAAACTATGCCGTAGCAGCTTAATAGATTGAATACAAAACAAAACACGCACAATAAAGTAATTATATTCAAGGAAGGTATTCGGCACTGGGTACTTTATGGTATACGCCTAGTTCATTAGGCAGCAGACTGGCATGCCATCGGGTCCAAGTGGGTCTTCTAGTCACGTCATATAGTAGAGCGAGTGGCAGTTAAAAGGGGGAGATGTCGGTTATGTCGCTTATGTATATATTTAGTTACATTTGCCATATATAAAATATTCATACATTCGTGAGCATTTACTTAGACTGTGTGTGTGTGTGTACTTCTGGCGCGCACTGTTGCTCCCAAACAAATACATACAGTCTCTCCCCCCAGCAGTCACACAGCAGACGAAGCGTTACTAAAAGCCGGAAATTTGCATGCTGCGACTTTTGTGTGTTTGTTGTAGAGCATTTTCATTCTCATGCTCAAAATTTGCTTGCGTTTTCGCAAAATTTCAACCAAACGGGATTTTTTTTCTGGGCAGCCCTATACGTGTTTTGGCCAAAAGTTTGCACACAGTCTTCCCAACAGCAGCTGCCAGCTGCAGTTTGGCCAAATTGCCAGCATGTTATTTCAAACATGGCAAGCAAAAACGAGCACAAATTTGAATAAATTAACGAGAGACTTTTTAAATTTTTAAGGCAGGGCAGAGCTTTTGTTTTGTTTCGTTTTCGAGCATGTTTAATGACTTTGACTTTTTGGGGTAATACCGAAACACTTGCACTTTAATTAAGGTATTAAGTGCATTTCATTTCGTTGAGATTTTATTTCCGTACTCAGTGCTCTGTCAATATTTTGTTATATTCAATATTTCAGGCGAATAATAATTAAGCCGTACCCATTTTTGATTGACATTTCGAGGGGGGTATCATGAAAAGCAATTTACGCTTGACATTTGGCATTTTATTATTATAGAATTCGAGAATTCATGATGAAATGAAATAAATATTTAAATTGTAAATATTTATCTGGCAGATTGATAAATAAATATAGAAATATGTGTGCAGTATTTTTTTTTAATGTGAGCCTCTGCTTAAATTCTTCATTAAATTGTTACTTAGATTTATATCTTAATTTGTTTCGACTGGCGATGTGATACTTTTAATGAAATTAGAATATCGCGTTAAATAATTATAATCTTGTTGGCATGACAAAAAAAAAAAAAAAAAAAAACAGAAATAAACAGCAAACACTTTCGCCTTGTTAGCTAAATGAATTTCGTTTTTTGCGAATTCCGTATTGAAAAAAAAAAAAATAAAGTGAAATAAATTGCAATTTATGAGAATTTAATTTGAATAAAAAGCCAGTGGGACCGGGAGTATACAAATCAAATTATGCTAATTAAATGCACACGAAAGAGGCATCAGGCAAGCCAACCAACTCAGCTGAAATTGTTGGCCAAGTGGCAGTTGACTCTTTATTGCCGCACGATTTAACGAACATTGTTGGGAGGTTGGCTGGGTGGCCAGAGTCAGGGGGTTGAAAAGTCAGGTAAATGTTATTTATTTTTTGGAGCTTGAAGCCTTATAGAGACGGGGGACGGATGAAGCAGGCAGGCAAGGCAATCCTTTCATTTAAGCTGGCCCTGCCCGGGCAGGGCGATAAGGGGGCAAAAGCAAAGGCAAAGGCAAAAGCGCAAACCTTGCTGTTTCAACTCAGTCGCAAATTGTCACAAATTAACTCGATGAGTGCCCCTTGTGCCAGCGACAATTCTAGCGAAATAATTTTATTATGAAAGCCAGTTGCAACATGGCAACATGGCTACAAGGCTCCACGTTCCTCTAGCTGCTGCCTTTTAGCGGAAAAACCTCCCTACTAACACACACACACACACCCAGTCTATACTCAAGTGACACACTGCGACTCTCTCACACTGCGTATGCGTAATGTAATTATCAGTTATGCGATATAACGTACCGTGGATGGGAAAATAGTCAACGTAATTACATGGCAAGTCCACGTGGCGCTGACGTTCATTGATGATTACATAATCGATATTAAAACCCGATACTTTCGCTGCCCCATGCAAATTCAGGGCGAATTCAGTTAATTGAAACCTTTTCTGCGCGTAAAGTTTGCTTTCCTGTTTCCTTTGTTTCTTTTTTTTTCCCTCACTTTGTTTTCTTACACATTGTAACCTCGACTTGTTTTTCTCACAGTCCCCCAGACAAGGGTCAACTTTGTGGCCAAATTACATGGCAAAAACGAAATAAATGTTGACTACTAAAAATAGCGGCAAGACATTATCATCAACAAGACGACCAAAACAACTATGGCAACTCTGGCAGAGCGTAATACGGTCCCCGCATGTGTGTGTGTGTGTGTGTGTGTGCAAATAGGAAGAAATAGCGAACAAAAATATAGAAAAATAAAATCCCGTGCAGCGCAATTTATGCGCTGTGCAGTAAAGCAAGACAACCCCAATAACTTTGGTTATACGAATCATTTGAGCCCAGTTGGGCTTTTGCATTTTACCATTCATAAAAGCCAAGAACTGCATCGAAATATAGCCAAGTTTAAATTGTGTTTAGCTGCCGGTGTGTTCTTTAACTTTCCTAACTTTCTTTCTGCTACTTCTATAGCGTCTTAGTAGCTCAACTATTTGCTTACCTCGAGGCTAACTCTTTTCTTCTTCAACTTGGCAACGACTTTTAAGCAGATCTACCGACTTTGGCTTTAGAATAAATAGACAAACACCTTTTTCTATATAGATTGTGTAAGTCAATTGTTGAAATTCCTTAAATTGTGCAGGTATATTATAGTCGAAGCGTTTGTTATTTATGGCTGAGTTTTTCCAGCAGCATCCCTAGTGTCTCCACCCCCTTTTTCTGGTCAAGTCTTTTGGGGGCAGACCGCAACAGCTCAAAGCCAAGAAAATGTTGCCCAAGCTCATCCTCTTCCTCCTCTTCTGCACTTCTCTTGAAATATATTTCGAGGCGAAAGAGGGGCGAGAAAAACACGGCTAAAAACGGGTAAGATGGATAAGCGTCTTACAAAACGGGTAAAGCCAAAGTTTTTCGCGTTGCTTTCAATGGGGTCCGAAGCCAAGTGAAATAACTTGAATCAAAGGGAGAAGAAGAGCAAGAGGGAGATGGAGAGGGAGAGTGAGAGTGAGAAAGAAACCAAAAATGTACCAAAGGATGTAGCCAGGAACATGGATTGGCAGCGGTAATGGCAACGGCAACGGCAACGGCAGCGGCAACAGCGACGGTGTATTACATTTTTCAACTATCACGGGACAGCAAAGTTTTGCTCGAGTCTTCAGTCAATATTAATAGTGGCCTTTTCCTCAAGGTGGAATATAATATTTTTTTTTCTTTTCTCCTACTTTTTCTCTCACATTTTATGAGCACAATTTTCGTTGGCAGTTTTGAATTGAGTGCTTGTTAAAAAAAAAAAACAAGAAAAGGGCAAACGTGGCGTATACGCAATGCATGAATTTTTCACTTTCTACTCACCAAATTCCCTTGATAGTTGAGATCGTTGGTTGTGTAGGAGTTGCGTAATGTTTTGTACACGAGTTTTTAATCTGTAAAGTAGAAAGACATATGTAATGTATGATATATGTCTATAATAAATCACATTAAATCTCACAGGAAATTGAAATTGAAGCCTGCGAATTTGGCTTCACTTTATCTAACTAACTGAATCAATAAAGCAAAACGATGAACACTTTAAGGTAAATTAAAGAGACAGAGAGAGAGAGAGAGATAGAACAGACTTCAAAGAAGTCGAGGCGTTTTAATAAATGAATTGCTGATTAAATGAAGTTGGCAAAAGCAAAAGCTAGATAAAAGTGGGCCAAACGGTAAGAAACGCCAGAACCGACAAAGAAATTGAGGAACAAAATAAAATTGCAAAAATGTGTTATGTCTGGGCAGGAACGGGAGCTGGCAGTAGGGCAGGCCAGGCAAGGTTAAACCAGGCAAAGCCTGTCACAGCTGGCAAGGAGGCAAGCGAAATGTGCGCAGAGACACCATTTTATGGCCGATGACGATGAAGAAGCAACGGCACAGCAAAGGATGAGAACTGGAGGCAAAAGGAAGCGAAAGTCTTGGCAAAAGGCGATGAGAATGAAGGAACAATAACAAAAACAAATATCCGCCTTCAAAGCCAATGAACGTGGTGAGTCCAGTTCAAGTCTGGAGGCCCGAGACGACCCAGGCAAGATAGAAAACTTTGATAAATGTGTACTACATTTTTGTAGACTAGAAATTCGACCGTACACCAATTACAATTACTTTTTCAAGCTTTTAAAACTGTTTGCTTCAATATATTAGTTTATAAACTAACAGTTTTCAATTAAATTTAGCGGGAACTAGTTTGAGAAAACTTCCGCTAATTTAGCTAAAAGTTTAGCCAAATAAACATTAAGGTAAATAATGTCGAATATTTAAAAAAAAAACCATGAAAAGTAAAATAAACTGGGAGATCTCCGCAAGCGTTGACACTGTTCATAAAAAGAAAACAAAAACTTAATGGATTTGACTAACAGACTGACTTGAACCGTCACCGTCGCCGTCACCGTCATCGTCCACGCTGTGGAAGGGGATGGAAACAGTGGGTGGGGGGGACTGTTTGGCGGTTCTCCAAAAGGGCAGCAGGAAAATTGAGAGCGTGCGCTACGCGAGAAAAGCGAAGGAAGTGCGTGAAAACAATTTCTAAAGTAATTTGCGTTACACGTCACACACACACACACACACAAAACACAAGCAGCAGAAGAGGGAAAAACAAAAAATAAACATTTCACGTTGTCGCTTTTTATTTATTTTTTTCATGAAATTCGAGGCAAAAAAAAATAAAGTAAAGTGTGCTTGCTGCCTCTCTGCGACCCGGAACCCCGATAATACCAGACTACACTCTGACTGACTCTGACTAACTAGCTAGCGCAGCATTCGCATTCAAGGGTAAAATATTGTAATTTTCTCATTGGGGCTCGGTTAGCTTTGCTCTACTAATTTCTACGTGTGTGTGTGTGTGTGTGCTTTGTGTGTGTGTTTGTGTTCTGTGTATGTGTGTGTTTTGTGTGTTGTTTTTCGTCTGGTTTGCGTTGTTTACGCAGCAGCAGCAGCAGCAGCAGCGGCGGCTTTAGCTACATTCCCAGCTGAGCTACAGATAAATGCAAACACACACACACACATGCACACGTAACACACTCACACTCTCACACACACATGTAGGCAATACAAAAGCAACACTCACCTAAAGCACAAACACATGTGTGACCATTTCGGCGTCTAATTCAAATGCAGCCACATTTCGCCTTCGATTTGCCGCTGCCTCTCAGCATTGCTCTCGCTCTCTCCCATTCGCACACTGTTATTGTTATTATTTTCGCAGTTGTTGTTGTTGTTGTTATTGCAGTCTCTCTCCCACTCTCTCTCTCTCTGCTGGCTGATAACACGCGACACTTTGGCTGCGGTTGATTGTAAATTAGAAAGAGGCGACAAATCGCAATACGCGCTGCACTTGACAAGCGTTTCTGTTTGTTTCTTTTATTTTACGTTATTTACGTATTTCTGTTTTTTTGCATATAAATATATAAGTTCACTAAACTGTTGATTAAATTAATACCGAGTCCGTTGATGTTGCTATTTTTGTGTTGTGTTTATTTTGTTTTCATTTACTAAAGATATTATGCAAAACTATTTGCTCTGCTCTGCTCTGTGTTTTACAACCGGCGGCAATTCGGTCCGAGCTTGATGTCCGAGCAGCTGGCAGGCGGTGGGTGGACGCTGGCGCTGGCGGAGATCTGCCCGATTTTTAAGCGGTACGACTTTTTCACAGCACGACGTCAAGTTGAGCACTAAGCGCTGTCGCCACCGAAAATTCTGTGCGGGCCTTGCTAAATTATAATGCACCGAATTGAGCACGCACTCTCTCTCTCTTTTTTTTCTCTCTCTCTCTCTCTCTCGGTCTCACGCTACCTGAGGCATGCTGTGGCATTCGCACTCATTCTTGGCCTATTTACCCATCTCTCTCGCGCGCTCACGTTAGCACACACACTCTCTCTCTCTCTCTCTCTATCGTGTATTGTGTCTCGTCGTCGTTGTTGTGCTCTGCAGCGCTGCTGCTGAGCTCTCTGCTTTGCCACACTATTGTCGCGTTTTCGTTGCTCCAGTTCGCTTTGGCGCCAGACATCAACTGATACGGCAATGCGTAACCAGCGACAGCACCAGCACCAGCACCAGCAGCGGTTTGCCACTGCAGCGACGGCAGCAGCGCTTACGCTGGCGTCGGCGTAGCATGTGCTACGCTTTGTTTACTGTTATTTGGCACACTCTGCCGCTGCTCCATTTTACTCTTATAGGGAGCTGCTCTCCACTCTCTTTAAGGTCGATTGCGGGTGGAGGCAATGAAGGCAACAGTGTTGCAAAGCTTAATAAAATACAGAACTTCAATTAATATTAAAAGATATTGTTAATATTAAAATAAAAAGCGTGGCTTACGACCTGCATTTGCTAATAACATTTTAGCTGACTTAAGGTCAATATCGGTTCGATTTCTGCATCATAATATTAAAAGATATAACATGCTAAAATAAATATTTAAGTATATATTTAAATCAATTAACGGCCTTAAAGTATTAAACCTCAAAGCATATACTTTATTTATTTCAAATATTAAGTATACATTTATTTTAAACATTCAAATAATCATCATATACTAAATTGTATTTGTATATTTTTTTTATATATGTATATTATATGTATAATTCACAAATGATTATAATATGTCGCAAGCAAATCAGCCACATACCACTGTGCCCCAACACCCTAAGCCACACTCTCTCTCTCTCTTTAACTACGACTTTAGCGCAGGCGCCATTTTTTTCACTTGGCGTCATCAGCTGCAGAGATAGCACAACAATTCTTTCTCTTTATTTAAGAGAGAACATATCATGATATAACTCTGATCTCTGCGATAGCTAAATCAAAGCATATTTACTCATTTAAGCCGGTTAAATAGTAAACAAATTGAAACCACTTCAAAGAACTGTTTATTTTCATAAAAATATATTTATTAAGAGAGTGTAAATTCTGTTTTTCTCGTTGAAACCTAGGTTTTTTAAAATTTTTTAAATTTATGGTATACTTGTAGGCTTGTTGAGAAAATAAGGTCTTCATAATTGTGAGAAATGCTTAATTAATTCTTTAACAGTATTTCAGTGTTCCCTTGATGTTATTGGCTGGAAATCTTTTTATCAAATATTTTTATCTTTAAGATTTGGTCAGCTAATAGTATTTTAGCCATATGCTTAATCAAGAGGAGGCCATAATAATTGGCATACACTTAGATGAGCTCACTGTCGCTGGTCGCTTCGACATCCGGGAGACTGGCTGATGTTGCCTCCTTCTGCTCATTGCCAACCTCAGCGCCTGCTGTGGCCTGCGTGTCCTCTGTGTCCTCGGCTTCCGGCTCCGCTTCCATTTCCGCTTCACGCACACCATCCTCGCAGACCATCAATGGCTTTCGCTCCAGCAGTGGACGCGGTGTGCGCCCCAGGAATGTGTTGCACACAGTCACAATGGACTCGCACTCCTCACCGGGTGCCTTGGTGACCACAAACACGCAGCTCTGGATGACGTCATGCGGCGTATTGTCCATCAGCTGGAACACAATGTGCTGCTCCTCGATGTCGCCATGCGTGACAATCTTTCCATGCAAGCTGCGGTCGTTGAACGGGGTTAACTGATGATGTTGTTGTTGTGGTTCGTATAGTTTTCGAAAACTTACCCCAACGGTTCCCCGGTGATTTTCATTTTTAAATCCGCATATTTCGATAGAACATAATTGTAGCGTTCTTTGGCATCGCCGTAGTCCATCTGTAAATCGGTATATGTAGCTGTAGATCAGGGAACTTCTAGAAGAAAAACTTCAGTACTTACATCCTCAATGCAATGATTGGGCGGTATACAGATCGAATGCTATGTGAGAGGTAAAAAAGAGTGGATTATATCGAATTTAGGAGCACGCAATCTACACTCACCGTGCTCTGTAGGCAAAACATGCAAATCGCAATTATACAATATATATACTCCATAACTCAACTGCTCGACGATCGGTTTCAACTTCAACTGAAGCAAGCGAAATTATTATACAGACACCTCTCTGCGATTCGACATCTGACGTCATAATAATCAGAACTATAGAGAAACAAAAGCTCAGTCGCCGGAAACTCTCACGGCTAACCTCAAAAAGTAATTAACTGTAAAGCATTTGAATTCTCTCCAATATAACAAACGATGTTATATACTATAATTTAATTATGATGAATAATTTTATATTTTTCGCGCTTCTCTTACTTTGTTTTCAATCTGACATATCTCATTATAAATTGTTATGTTTTCCAACACTGAAATAATTTCAAAGTTCGTTAAATGATAGTCAAAGTTACAGAAATATACTTTACAGAGAAGAGTCCTCCGAATAATCAATCAGAGATACATGAATAATAATAACGGTTTTTAGAAAAATAAATAAAACTTGTTTAATTAGTAGCATAATGAAAACGATCTTCAAAACATAAAAGCACCTTTCATATTCATTGTCAAAAGAGGCTTAAAGCCGTAGTCAAAATAAATTAGAACAATGAGTTTTGTTTACAAAGTTCAAGCTAATATTCTGGGGACATTAATACAAAAACACCTGTACTATTTGCAAAGAGTTTTCAAGGCAATGAACTGCTGCGAACGTCTGATGTTTCGCGTTAGTAATATTCTGCTATAAAAAACAGTATCATCTGCGAATCTATATCACACACTTAACTGTATCTTGAGAAGCAATCCATCTAAATATGAGAACCTATACCATATTCCTTACCTGTGCTGTCTTGGCAATGTTCCTTGTCAGGAGCAGCGATGCGGTGGCCTGTTCGACAACTGTCACAACAAATTGTACGGATTGTTCCGATTCCGCGAATGCTGAAGATGCTGACTGTACCACAACAACAACTATAACAACAACCGAAAGCACCGTTACCCTTAAACCCAACCGAAAGATTGTTCGCATCTCCAATCTCCGTTATACGGTGAAACGTTACGTGAGAGTCAACAGGGGAGGAACTACCTCCAGTTCCACTCGTAACAACCGAAAGGGAAACAACCGCAGGACTCGCGGATAAATATAAGTTTGATTATGCTTTTTAAACAATGATTATAATAAAACCGTTGTAATTACAAGTTATAACTCAGCAAAAATATTAATTGCCTTTTCAATCACTTTCACAATAAGTTGTTAAAAATGTAAGCAACTTATTAAGTTCTTAATCTAATAATAAAACATTAAAGAAAACCTTAACCTCTGTCTTCACCGATTATACCTATGATGTTTATATTAATTACTAAGCTTTCGAAAATTGTTATATTGTTAGTTAAGTGATTTGATATCTCTATCCAATGAAAAGAAACAATTTGTTCCTAATTTTCTAGCGATTAATGTTATAGGATATAATCAAATGGTATAATTATGTGTGCTAATCTATAATTTAAATATATATGTATATATATTTATAATAATTAGTTGTAAGAAATCTAGGCCACAAACCATATACTACTATAAGAGTACGATTTTAATAAAATTTCGACAGTTAATATATAATATATAAATATATTTATTTGTTTTTGTTTCCCAAAATTCAACTTTCATTTTCAACAGACAGACTAAGAATGTATATAACATTGGTTCAAAATTAGTGTTCTCTCTTGTGATCGTATATACCATAACAACTAACTACATTTAGAAAGTCATTGAAATGTTTTGACGCACTTTAAAATAACATGCAAAGTTCAGGGTCCATTTAAGTTCTGTCAATATTCTACAGTGCAAATATTATCTCAAGGTTTTGTGAAATTAAAGTTATTGGAGCAGACTTTTTTCGACTATATAAAGCTGGCAAAATTAAGCTAACGATATCAAACACTTAAAGTCGTCTTGGAAAGCAATTCAATAATGAGAGCTTATACTACAATCTTCGTTAGCTTCGCCGTTCTGGCCATGTTTCTTATCAGGAGCAGTGATGCGGTGGCTTGTTCGACGACTGTAACAACGGATTGTACGGATTGTTCCGATTCCGCGAATGCTGAGAATGCTGACTGTACCACAACAACGACTACAACAACAACTGAGAGTACCGTCACCCTGAAACCTAACAAGAAAACGGTTCGGATTTTTTAATCTTCATTTAAAAATATATATACTGCCATGAAATACGATACGAAATAACTTTGTCACTTCTTCGATTTATTGTGTTAGCCTCCTTATTAGCTTCCAGCTCTTCGCTCAACCTTGTTAATAACCATAGCGTCTTACAAGTAGTGTTCGCTTGGGATTAATAACATACTATATGTTAAAATCATCAATAGTTACACATTTAAATAAATAATATGTTAATTCTAATTCAATCAAAACCGATAGTTGCCAGAGATTATATAACTAAGGCTACGTAAATCGATAAAAATACCTTAATATACATATCGGCTATCGGCAAGGCATGTTATGTCAAGCTAAATTCAAATTACGCAGTAAACGTCTCCGCCGAGATATGTCGCTTTATATATTGGCGGACTTATATCGTTTCCAGAACGGCATAGCTCCGCGCGGACCTCTGACGCGTATTAGAAATCGACATAGCTCCGCTGGGCTGAATAACGACATAGCTCCGCCACAAGAATTTGTACTGGGGGCAGATTTATATATCGGCGGAGATATGACGCTATGCCCAAATAAATACCTTTGCTACGGTAATACAAATAGCTTAATAATCGTAAGAAATATAAATATTTACATTATTATACAAATGGTCATTTGGCCTGGTTTCTTATATTCCCACGCTTGTTCATAATTCGAATAACAGGAAAAATAAAGGATATATTTTATGTATATTATATCCTCTCGAACATTCCTTGCATAAACTCCGTAATTCCTTCTCACTTATTTTAATAGATTAATTTTGTGGCCCTACATAGACTGTTTTAAATGACTCCATTCTAGCAAAAAGTAAACAAACATAAACAAATTTAAAACATGCAAACATGGAAAGAAAACAACAACTCACTTGAAGGTTAATATAAGTTCGCACACAGTTGCGGATCGTTCTAATGTGTTAATATCGCCGATCATATCGCATATCTTACTAAGTTCACGCATCTTTTAAACTAAACAATAGGCCAAATTTTTAATACAAAACAGCTGCAAGTCAATGTTCAAGGTTCAATCTAAGGCTCATCTATTGTAAATAAAGATTTTCTGTATAAAAAGATGTCGCTCTAAGCAAAATTATATCAAAACATTTTATACCTCTTGCGAATCAAAGTTAAAATATGAAAGCTTACACAATCTTTCTTAGCTGCGTCGTATTGGCAATGTTCCTTGTCAGGAGCAGCGATGCGGTGGCCTGTTCGACGACTGTCACAACGGATTGTACGGATTGTTCCGATTCCGCGAATGCTGAGAATGCTGACTGTACCACAACAACGACTACAACAACAACCGAGAGCACCGTCACCCTTAAGCCCAACCGAAAGGTTGTTCGCATCTCAAATCTTCAGTTTACGGTAAAACGTCACGTGAAAGTCAACCGTAATGGAAAATAAGGATTTTGTTTACAAATGTTAAAGTTTTGCTTGAATAAATAATAAAAAATTCTCATAAATATACATAATTTTGCGTATTTCATAAATGGCTTAATTGTTGAAAATATATTCCTGATTTTTACAATATTAAACTCTAGACCTAGTTTAGTTTATTATGAAAAATGATCAAAAACAAGGATAAAACAAGTTTTTGCTTTGTTTTTGCTAAATGCAGAAGTCTTCCCAAAATTATATTATTTAACGGAATATTAACTTGCTGTCCATCTGTGTGAACATAGAGATCTAAGTTATAAAACAAGCTATGTATTTTTTTTAATGAAGCAAAAATGCGCTTGACAGTCGCTTACATAACCTCTTTAAAATTTGGCGTACATATAGCAGATTCATAAGATTATTCGTATAGCTACCGAATGAACTATCAGTCGATATTTCTATTTAATTAAACTGTTTAAAGTTACCAATTAAATTTGTACATTAAAGTCTGTTTCAATATAATCAAAATATGAAAAAAATCGAAGGGTATATCTTTCAGCTTTCATCAGAAGAGGTAGATCTGAGTATAGTATGCAGCGAGTTTTCAAATGGAAGAATACTCATTGAAAATACGAAATAATACATGTTGAGAATAAAAAAGTTTCAACTTTAATATATAAATTGTAGGTTCAGGAATTTATTATTCAATTGTTATGACATTATAAAATTAGAAAACAAAGCGAATTGAGAGTTATGCAAATCTATCCTCTGCGAACATTACGGCCACTGCGATTGTTTCCCCTGCGGCCTTTACGAGATGAACTAGAGCTGGAACTAGTATTATTGACCCTCACGTATCGCACGGCAGTATATCTAAGATTCGAAATCCGAACCGTTTTCTTGTTAGGTTTCAGGGTGACGGTACTCTCAGTTGTTGTTGTAGTCGTTGTTGTGGTACAGTCAGCATCTTCAGCATTTGCGGAATCGGAACAATCCGTACAATCCGTTGTGACAGTCGTCGAGCAAGCCACCGCGTCACTGCTCCTGATAAGAAACATGGCCAGAACGGCGAAGCTAACGAAGATTGTAGTAGAAGCTCTCATTTTTGAATTGCTTTCCAAGACGACTTTAGGTTTTTGATATGGTTTAGTTTAAGTGGCCAGCTTTATATAGTCGAAAAAATGTGCTCAAATAACATAAATTTCACAAAACCTTGAGAACATTTTTGCATTGTGTCTTTTTTATTTACTATCCATTATTTACTGAGGTTGGAAAGTCTTTGAACTATGCAGACTTTTAAAAAGCGGCTCATAATGTTTCAACCATTATGATTTTATTATTTATTTTCCAGCAACTATAGATGTAGCAACTGTTCTTAAATTGTTCATAATGAAATATTGCTCAAAACAATAGTAATGAGATTTACATAAGTGTTCTACTTAAACAGCTTTTAATATTTGTTGTCTGATGCTAAAATCCCTACAACATCAGAAGCTAAATTGAATAATTGTTTAATTATTTCATTTTGTGGAAATAGTCCTATGTTTTTTTCGTTATTAGAACCCAGCACGATTACGAAATGAATGAAATGCATTTTTGAAAGCCAGCATTTTAGAGTAAATTTTTGGACTGAAAGATACTGTATACCATTATAAGCTTTTGGATGCCTTATGCAACCGACTTTAACTCACACAGCTCTCGTGTTATTGTTTTATATTTTAAAAAAGCAATACATACTGAAATGTTCGAAGCACCTTTTACATCTGATTACATACCAAATGCCTGAGCAGAAATAAGAGATCATAACACATGTGTGCCCATTTCAGCTATTTCATGATTACATGAAAGGCAAATATAAATAATTTTGGAATCAGTATAAATAGAAGTGCTTCGGCTGCAGTACGAAAGTCAAGTAATACCATCAAAGTTAACATGAGGATCCAATCGTATTTCTTAATCTGCGCTCTCTTCGTCATCTGCTTCGTGGTTAGGCAGAGCGATGCGGTGGCCTGCTCCACTACTGTAACCACCAACTGTACGGATTGTACCTTGGCTGCAAATGCTTCAAACACCGATTGTATCGCCACAACGGTAAAGCCGACCGTCTCTCCTGTGATCAGACGTCTTCGAAGTCGCGTTGCAGCGCTCCAAAGCAGCCTGGCTCAATGTAGACGGAATACGGCAACATTGAAGCAGAAGATTCAAAGCCTCACTGCCAGTTCCAGCTCCTCCTCCTCCTCTAACTCATTCAAAGATAAATACTTTGGTTAACGCAAAAAGGAATAAACCGATTATTTTGCAAACATTTTAATAAACGATAATATTGATTCATCCATATATAATTTGTTTTTATGATTGGGGTGGATAGTCATTGGCTGCTTGAATTAAAAAAAAAAATAGGGATCCCAAGCAAAAAAAAAATATATATTCTATTGTGTTTTGCGACGCAATCATCTGTCTTTCACAGATACAGACGTTCCTTTTTTCACCATATTGGAAATAGGCTCACTATAAAGGCATTTACTTTATAGATCAATTTTCATGACGATTAAGTAATAAATTAATTATTAAGTTTAGATATATTTCGTCAAAACTTTTTAATGCATTTGTTGGTGTTCTCCGAAGAACAACATGTGCTAAGTACCATATGCTATCTGACCTCCATATTTATTTACTTAACAAACATAGGCTCAGCTCTTTCTAAACATAAAGACATTTACCTACTTAGTATACGACTATAGTCTGCACACTTTGAGCTAATGAACTGTTACACCTTGAGACTATACGCGAATCGCGTCAAAAATCCAAGGTTGAAGGTGTTCTGATGCAAAATAAAAAAAAAAAGTTCTTATGTTCTAGCAATTATTTATTACAGAACTACTACTAACCCGGCGAATTTAAAACTTGCTTATGATAAAACTTTATGCTTACACATGTTAATTCAGTTTTCTAAAGATCTTCGTTGCTGAAGATTATTTCTATTGCAAGATTATTTCAAATATTTGAAGAACCGTCATTGCTTAATGCAACTTGTTGTAACAGCTGATCAATTTTACAAAATGTAACAGAATTCGTTTCTGAAGAGCTATAAAAGCACTGGGCTAACCCACAAAACATTAATCAGACAGAAGATGAGAATTCTAACATTGATCTTGGGTTTTACCCTGCTTGTAGTCTGCTTCCTCTCTTGCGAGGCTACAACTACTACGGAGGCTACAACTGCCAGTGCAACAACAACCGTTGCCTCCAGCACCGACTCCACAACCAGCTCTAGCTCCAGCTCCAGCTCCAGCTCCACCTCCGCCATCACTGCAGAGTTAATACGTCGGTTGAGGCGCTTAAGACGTCGTTTGCTGATACTGAGGAGGAGAGAAATTGCTCTGAGAAGGGAAGCTGCACGAAGGAGGTTGATTCTCAGAAGGGAAAGAAACAGAAGGAGGAGACCTATCGTATCGGGCTAGATAACCATGATGACGAATCTATTAAGAACACTTAATACAACTTCAAGCTGAACATTCGATCATAAACATAAAACATTTTATAAATCATCTTTCCAATGAAACAAATGAAACATATTTAATAATAATTAATACTGAAAAAACTGCAGAATCCAGTCGTTTTTAAACTGAAATATCTTATTTAAAGTTTATTAGAAGCCAGTATTTGGCTTTATACAAAATCTGTAATTTGGCCAATTATTCCTTTGACATGTATGTACATACATTTTGTTTTGTCAACTTATTAGGATTTCTGATTACATTTTTGAAAATAGACTAATTAGGTTACATATAGAAAAAACTAACACAGCAAAATCTAAAAAATTTTTAATAGAGCAGAAAAATGTATTTATCCATATTTCAAAATGAGAAATTACTTTTTATTGGGATAGATGATCTTTAACATCATTTCTATCATGATTTGTATTTTGTTTATACTTCTAAACTGACCTCGGAATGGATTCAACTCCCTTAATGCAAAGCTACTCTAATAAATACCGAAAAAACATACAATTTACTAGACTCTAAATTCGTTTTTATATGTATCTTACATGAAATTGAGATTTTATTGAATCTGAAGGTATTATAAGAAATCTGTCCTTGAAACATTGATATTATATCAGCTGAGTAATTAAAAAATGTAAAAATGTAAAAGAATGTAAATAAAAATCGACTCGGAATCACTATAAAAGCACTGGGCTTATCCACCAAAAATCAATCAGATATCCACTCTGAAAGCATCATGAGGACACCAACCGTGATCTTAGGTCTTACCCTGTTGATGATATGTTGGATCTCAAGCGAGGCGGCAACAACGACAACGGAGGCAACAACAACCACAGCTACTACCACAGTATCCAGTTCTAGCACCACAGTCAGCTCCAGTATCAGTTCGACTAATGCCAAAATACTTCGTCTGGAGCGACTTTTGAAACGTCGCTTAAAGAAAATTAAGAAGGAAGAACGTGCTTTAAAAAAAGCTGAAAGGAAGAGAAGATTGAGGCTGAGAAATAGACGCAGACAGGGTTAATCATCCACTTGAAAGCGTCAAAAGCTTTTTAAATAAAATTTCAATCTGAACATTATGAAAATTTTGTATTCCTTTAAATCTGATATGTTACCAAATATACTACGCTGCGATCCAGTTACTATTCTGAATAAGTCAATTGTTCTCCAACATACATGTACTTTTTGTCATCAATAATTCATTCATTCAATAATCGTCTCATTATAATTAGGAACTCATCATTGATTAGCTCATAATTTATATAAATAATCATCAATGACACTTGTTAAACAAGTTTTTTTAAGCAGATGTGCTTATAAAACTTTGCCTATCCCATTGTACATTGTAAAAAGTAATCGTTATTTTATTCATTATGAAATAACCGGATCGTTTGGTTATGAACTTCATATTTTATATTCTTTATTTGCGGTATGCAGTATGAAAAATAGTTGCGGTTGCACTGTGTTTCTTAACTACGGTTCCATCAGGGCAATTAAAGGTCACTTGAACACCATTTTCGAGCCAGGGCTGCGACCAGATCTCTACAGTGCACGTCTTTGTTTTTTCACCCTCAATGAGTTCCACCTCATAGACATATTTGATGCCTGCAACCACCTGACTTTTAGCCGAAATTATTTTTCCCAATCTAAAAAAAACATTTTTTTAATAAGGTTTATCAGTCTATAGTTTTTTGAAATCTCACTTGTAGCTGGGACCATCAAGAGTACTGGCTAATGTGTTTAAAGAGGTGTTTAAAACTTCCTCAGCTTTGTCGAGGTCATCACCAGAAAGAGTGCTAGATCCGCCAAGAAGCTAAGTTGCAAATTCAAAGTTTCAGTATCATTATATGCATATATTAAATTTGTTTATACGTACTCTTTCCGATGATGCAGTCAAGGCCAAGCCAAGAACAAAAATAATTTTGATGAAGAGCATTTTTAGAAATTTCTATTTAACAAATCGAAACACAAGCGACGACTGATTGCTTCGCAAACGATCTAACTGGTTTTATAAAGAAAACAGTATCTATTGCGATCTCTTCTTTCGAAGTATTGCAACTGTTTACTCTGAGTTGATTCGCTTAGTCTCAATATAATTATAAAACTGAGTGAAATTTTAATATCAAATATACTCTCTTCAAGGGTATAATGCTTACTGATCAATGTATATTTTATATCTTCTAATAAAAACAGTGAATACTTTTAGGAGCTGTTGAAATTATATGATTTCAATACCCTGCACAAGGGGGATATATTTATTTTTTTCTTACCGGTTTACTGCTCACCTTAGAAGACATCGCCGACCCCATAGCGTTATTTATTTTTTATAGAATTTTGGAATAGAAAGGGATAGTACAATGAATCTATATATGAATTTGTACTTTAATTAGTAACTTAGTCGTAAATTAGATTTAATTTTAATAAAAATATCAACAAACAGACAACCAACAAACCTAACACATCAAACGGATCTTGAGGCCACAGTTTGTATATTTATGATGTTAATTTGTATGTTAATTATAGTATCAACTACCAAGTCTGCAACAGTTTTGATGCCTAAAGTTTAGTTAAAACACATAGTCTGACATAAAAATCTCTTTTATTATTATAGAATAGTGTGGTACGATTTTTTAGATGCTGTGCTTCTTCACAACCTTGCCATCTGGACAGTTGAAAGTCACCTCAATACCGTTTTCCAACCAGGGCTGCGACCAGATCTCCACAGTGCACTTCTTTGTGTTGTCACCCTCAATAAGTTCCACCTCATAGACAAATTTGTTGCCCGCCACAACTTGAAGAGTAGCCGAAATTATTTTGCCCAATCTAGGGAAACCTTAATCAGTTTTTTTTTTACTTTACTTATTTAAACATACTTGTAGCTAGGTCCATCACCACTGGCCAGTTTTGTTAGAGAACCATTTAAAATTTTCTCAGCATCTTCCAAGTCGTCGCCCGTCAGGTTCGTTATAGGTCCACCTGCAGGCTTCAAATGATGTATGATTTGTTTGTATATTTATTAACTTAATATACAATATTTTATTGGATATTTCAACTTACCTCCTCAGGTGCAGAATCCGAATCACAAGCTACTGCCAAGACAAGACTTAAAAATATAATAACTTTTATTGACAGCATCTTGACAAGTTTCTACAGAACGATATGGAGTGCGGTGTATAACTAATTCAACCACGCTAATCTGAAGGCTTTTATAGTTGATCAAGCATTTTGAGTGGCTTTATTGTTTCCATAAGTCTTCTAGTATAAGTCTTTTGGACGAAATTTGACTATGTGAGTATTTTCATAGCGCTCTTTCGCTCAACTCGGTTACGCATCATCTTATACTGATTTCGGAGTATCTGTGTATAAGTTAAATGGTTTGAAACTAATATATGTTGTATAAGGTAATAGTTTAGGAGAACATCATCACGTATTCTGTCTATAAATTTCATTAGCATGTTATACTTAATATATATTTTAATATATGAATTTATTATTTACTAACATTCGACCGGTTCATTAACTTCATCAGCATAAGAGTAAACCAGTTTAAAAATTCAAGTCTATGCAAATATAACATAGAAGAAAGCGTATTTCTTGATTGTGATTTTTTTTTTGAATCCAAAGTCCAAAGTCTCATATGAGTCAGAAAATAATAATATTCTAGTGCTAGGATTTTGATACAATTTGAGTACTTTATTTTCGTGATTCGGAAACATGTTTCTAGGGTTTCTAGGCACTGTGTTTTTTCACAACTTTGCCATCAGGACAGTTGAAAGTCACCTCAATACCATTTTCCAACCAGGGCTGCGACCAAATCTCCACATTGCACTTCTTTGTGTTGCTGCCATCAACAAGTTCCACTTCATACTCGTATTTTACTCCGGAAACCACTTGGCGGGTGGCCGAGATGATTTTTCCCAGTCTAAAAATGGATAATTTGTATTAAAAATTCAGTCTAAATTGTAGGTTTTAATCAGGACTTACTTGTAGCTTGGTCCATCCCCGCTGGCTAACTTAACCAGCGAATTGTTAAGAACTCCCTCAGCCTCTTTCAGGTCATCGCCAGAGAGGGATGATACGCCACCAAGTATCTAGGGGCCAATAATAAAAAAGGATCACTAACTTTGTAAAATATTATTTACTTTTTACTATATATTCACTTACCTGGCCTGAAGCAACAGTCAGGGCTAAGCCCAAAAGGAAAATAATTTTTATGGATAGCATTTTCAGAACAAACTCTCTACTATACGTAGCACGCTCTTCGACTGATTGAGCCTCAGCACTATGCCTACTTTTATAGTCAACTATCGTTTCTATGTATATATGCCTGAGAATAACAAATGTTTGTGTTGCGCTCTCAATCAATACGATTGAGCACACCCAACACGAGTAAACACACTCAAACAAACTCAGATACGCAATAGATGAGTGAGTAAATATGAAATTTGTGGGATTTCTGTAGAAAGATGCTAGCAACTTTTAATCACTTACCTAGATATCTTTAAAGAATATCTGAAGCAAAGAAAACAAAATCAAATAATCATATATTAATGAGTATAAGAGAAACGCAATGACTTATACAATCTGATAGCCTGTGTTAATTGTTTGTGTCAATTAAATTTGCATTCAAGCGGTTCAATAGGTTATTGAACAAATTGAAAAAATCAACATACGAAAATTAACGAATATTGATTTAATATTGTAATAGTATTCTAACCTCATCAATTTATTTTAACACTAAATGGGCTGGGTCGCATTATAAATGTCATTAATATTAATTTTTCTCAGATATAGCAACAAAATAGACATAGGAAATATTTAAATAATTGATTAGCATCAACATTAGAGTTTGTCTGTCTATAGAGAGTGATTATGAATTATTTTTGTAAATTTCGTTTCCATCAGAAAATAAATATTGTTTAATGAGTTGTTTTAAAAATTTATTTAGTGAAAGAACCCAACCAATTATTAATATAAATTAGAAGATCATATAAGTTCATTTTGTTTTTGCATTTAATATTATCTCAATTAGGGAACAATAATCGTATTTGATAAAAATGTTTAGGCGCTGTGCTTCCTCACAACCTTGCCCTCGGGACAATCGAATGTCACTTGAATTCCGTTCTCAAGCCAAGGTTGGGACCAGATCTCCACGTTGCACTTCTTTGTACTTTCTGTGTTGCCCTCAATGAGTTCCACTTCGTAGCGGTACAAGCTACCCGAAACTGTCTGGTGACTGGCTGTAATTACTCTTCCCAATCTGCAAAAAAAAAGAATAGTGTTAATAGGCAATTCATCGGTTTTGTCTTTTTAGAATCATACTTGTAGCTAGGACCATCGGCACCAGCAGCTAATGTTTTCAAGGAGCTAAGTAAAACGTCTTGAGCCTCTCTGAGTTTATCACCAGAGAGAGGGGTTATTCCGCCAGCTACTTGCGCCGAAGCAACAGTAAGAGCCAAGCTCAGAACAAAGACGACCTTCATTGACAGCATATTGAGAAAATTCTTCCACACGATTCGGAATACAATTGTTGACTAAAGAAGTCACTGTGCTGCAGCATGTTTTATAGGCATGCGAGGAAAGATCCACAATCGGATTGTGGGTTCCGACTCTACCGTTTCCATTGTGTATTGCCGAGTGTTGAGGGTGAGAGAAAGCGCTCAAAAAAGCAAAAAGCAAACAGCCAAATTTAATAACTTCTATTATGAAAATTTATTCAATATGTATGCTGGAAAATTTTTAAGGGGGGTTTTTTGTGCATTATTAGTTTTGTATAATCATGTGTTAACACTCAATTCAAATATTAGCTATAATTACGATTTGTTTCGCATTTACTTAGCAAACCAGATCCGCAAATAAATCACTTTATATATATTCGTGTATAAGAGAACCACAAACCGCAGTTATATTTAACGTTACTCTCGCACCCACACTTGTCAATATTAACTACATACTAACTAACTATTCTAGTAATTAGCTTACTCTAGTACAGTGTTCATGTAACGTTCGAGAGAAGTATATAATATCAGATAATGAAGCAGAATAAATAGAAAAGAGACTAGGGTCGTTGAGTTATTTACAGGAAATACTCTCTTTTTTTGTATGTACTTGTATGTTCAATAAAATAAAACAAAAATAGGTTAATCTGCAATCGATAAGACTATTTTCCTGCAGAGAATGAGAGCATATATACAAGTATTTTGAAGTTATTGTAAATATTAAAATGCGCTGATAATTAAGTATTCTTAATTTGAAATGCCGAACACAATAATGTTCTGATTTGCGAACAAAGGTACTGATAGTGTGAGACTATCTAGTATTATGAAGTGTTTGAGTGTGTGTATAGTATTGTTTAAAAATGTAATAACTTATCAATTAATATATAACTTGAATAAGACACTATCGTTTAAGGAAATTTCATGATAACAGTTTAACATAAGCAAATTATATTTATTATAATTGTTCGTCCACAACAAACTTCTATAATTATTCATCAGATGCAAAACGTTATAACTAATAAGAATTGATATGCATATTATTCGAATGAATTTTACAAGTTTACGTAAATTGATTATATATGCATTAAACCCTAGTGAAAACTAATCTCAGGGAATAGGTGAATAAACCCAGATCTGTTGCTACATAAGTGTGCTTTATAATTGATAATAGCTTCAACGTATTTCTTTGTTTGATAGATCATGCTTAAATTAACGTCGTATAGGTCACAGCCGGAAAGTGCACTGACCATACAGAGATACTAGGATGGATGACTTGATCTCAATTTCAAATTCGTAAAATTTAATGCGAGCAAATTTCTATTAATATATTGATAGACATATATTGTATTGAATATAAATCTGCAAAACATCTTTATATGTATGATATTTTTATATATAATAAATAAAAATCATTTAAAAATTCGCCTCTATTTCGGTATCATCCTCACAGTTGATTCTGATTTTTGTTGGAGTTTCCAGAAGCGAGAGCTGAAGTCTCATCTCAATTGTGCAGTGCTTCGTATTATTTTCAGCGATCAGTTCCACTGTATAATAATATACTACATCGGAAATCGACTCACTCGTCACACTGGTTATTTTAGCAACTCTGTAAATATGGGAATAATATATATAAATCTGATTTGTGAAGAAGTTTTTACAATTTACTTATAGCGGGAATTATTATCACGTTCGGCAAGTTTAAACAGGATTTCATCTAAATACTCTACAGCCGTTATTAACTCGAGTCCACGTAACTCGTATAAGTTTTCAGAATACGGAAAATCCTGGGCATTGCTGACCGCCAAACAGTTCACTACCAGGATACCCAATAAATTAAAGAACCTCATATAGTTCATTGTGGACTATAAACTGGTTTTGCTAGCGATCATGGGTATTTTATATAGCTATAATACAGGTTGCTTTAAACAATTTTAAATAAATACAAAAGGAAATTAAATTCAATTATTATTCTTTCAACTTTTTAATGTGTTTTTCACACGCATTGACTTTATTCAAGTGAATCATCTGAGAACGGCTGAACCGATCCTAATCGCACATTAGGATGATGTCGCATTTTTAGATAGCCCCTTTCTTTAGAAACTTTCCCATAGTCGTAATCATCATAGCCAGCGGACCTATAACGATAAAGTTTGCCGGTATCTTACTCCAGAGTTTGAATGAGTAGATCTCTCTTACTGGTTCTTGAAATCATTTTGTCCTGTAAATCCATCCAAAGTAATCACAAACGACATGGTTTCTGTATCGTCTGTCCAAAGATAAAACTTGTAAGATCACGAAAAATGTTTTTAAATAAAATCAAAAATACCTTGGTTTATGGTCGGATTATCGTAGCTGAAAATTTAAAATATTAAGATAAAACAAATTTTAAATATAATATATATTTACATATACTCATTGCTATCATCTTTAGCAAGGCCTAATACAGATGCCTGACGGACTATTCTCTTCCCGATCGCACCACCGAGAACCGAGTAACTACCCACAGTTACAACAGCAATTGTAGCCACAAGATAAACAAACCGCATACTAAACATTACAGTCTATAAACTGATTCATCAACCACGCAGGGGTTGGCTTTTATACAAATCTAGATATATGTACATTAATAGTCTGTATATCTATCGGATATTTTTAATTACTCAACATTGTAACAAAATTTGTATTCATAATAATATTAATTTGTTTTTCACACGCAGTTTGTTGTTTTAGAATGTTTTTTCGATGGTTTGTTCATCACCGTCCAGATTGATTTTAATATTAATGCTATTTTGTTGCAGCCACGGTTGGTGCCAGATCTGTACATAGCTCTCCTTGATATCATCTCCCTGAGAGAGTTGCACCTTCAGGTGGTATAGTGTGCCGGCAACTACCTGCGACGTGACGGATTTTACTTTAACCAATCTGCAGAGTGGAAGAAATAATCAATAATTACTTTTATTAATATGAACTTATTATGTAACTTACTTAAACGAGGGTCCATTGCCGGTGGCCAATTGGGCCAAAGACTTATCTAGCAATTCGAGGGCTTCCTGCAATTTCTCACCCTGTAATTCCCCCGAAATGCCTCCACAGATAGGGCCGCGTTGGTCGCTCATGTTCGCTGGAAAAGAAACTAGTAATATTAAACTGATAACATACTGTAGACTATGTTGATATGCTGCCGGCTGGCTGGCAAGACACCCCTTTTTAAAATACCTGATATGCACGTTGAAACAAGACAATTATAACAAGCAACACTTGGGAACAACAACTTTTATACTTTAATATCGCTTTGTTTGGGAATGCGACGATGACTGAGCGCGCGCACACTGAAACAGATTGTACAGTCGGCTGGCAGTGTGTGTATTCTTTGTCACACACACACACACTCACAATGAGAGCGAGTAATTTTGAGTGTTATTCACTCTCAGAGAGCGAAAAATAGTGACAACAAAGATAAGTATGAGCAGATATGGGTGCACTCCCCTTGTATACATAAAGGAACGCATACAGAAAAACATTTGTATATTTATATGTATAAGTATCGCTCTGACTCATATCGTATTATTATGGAATTGACTATGGGACTGCGCGATGTCATACGGTAAATAATTGAAATTATAGGGTGTCGGAACTGTTAACTTACGATATCAGCGAGATAAGTACTAAATCGATAGTGACATGTATAACATTGAAAGTTCAAGATCGTTGAAATGATTTCCATGCAAATTACAACAGTATCAACATATCACAATGACATAGGCTATTTGTATTGAAATCAATATTATAAAGCGCAGCGTTGCAGAGAAATGAGTTTTTTGCTAAAATTAAAAACCACTTTGGATTTATTTACTTCAGCATACCAATTCTTCAAAAACAAAAGTGAGGTACAAATTTAAAAAGCCTTAAAGCTAAGCTCTTTACGCAGTTTAATTAACTCATTAATCAACGATCTTTCGATGTTTCTATGGTACAATTAGTGTGTTTTTTACATCCATATATATACATATACCTACATATATATGCACATATATGTACATATGATTATTAGTGACCCGCATAACATTTTTCTCAATTTACAATTGAATTCTCTAAGTAAATATTTCAAAAAATACGTTTGCCCCTGCAAGAGAGTAACTTAAGAGAAACTTACTGAGTAGTTTATTGTTTTTGTTTAAGGTTTAAGGTTTAAAGTTTAGTAAAGTAGTATATATTCCTTTTTGGGGGGGAAACTAACAAGCGCTACAAAACAGTTCCAATAACAAATCCCTCTCCATGTGATAGTTCCTTTCAGATGTGTATATGCACATGTTCCAGCAGCTGAGCGCGATCCGGAAAATTTGCCGAGCACATCTCACACTCAAAGCATCGCGTCCTGCGCTCAGATTTGTTGGCAGCTGCCGCTTTGGCCGCCGCATCGGCAGCATCTGCTGCGGATACCACCTCAGAGATGGAAAAGAATCCGGAGCTAACATCCGATGAGCTGGCATTCGTACCGCTACTCACATTGTACGAGTCGACGCCGTAGTTGAGATACGAGCTCGTCTTACTGCTGGCAGCAACACTGGATGACTTTTTGGAGCTGGAAGCGGAATCTGTTTTGCTTCTGCTGTTGTTACTGCTGCTGGTGCTGCTGCTGCCACCGCGCTTGGTTGCCGTCCGAAAACTAGAATTGGCAGTGAGCTGACGCAGGTGCCGTGATGTGCGCGCCGATGACGATGAGGATGTGGGTGTGGCTCCATGTCCTGCAGATGTGACACGTTGCTGGCTCTCGACCATTTCACGTAAATCCGGCGAAGTGGGTTCGATTTTTATCAGATTCTGTTCCTCCTCGGGAAGAAATTGTGGTGTTGTCGATGATTCGCTGGTGAAACGCAACCGTGCATTGCGATCATGTTTGAGCGGGCTACGCAGAATCTCCTCCAAATCATTGACTATACTGGGATTAAACTTCTCGTACGTCTTCTCGCGCAACAGTCCCGCATCGATCAACAGATGCGTATCATCGTACATCAGCTGCACGCGCTGCTGTTGTTCTTGCTCCTGCTTTATATGCAATGGACTGGAACTAATCTGATTAGGAGGCTGTAGGGCAGGTGAAATTATTTCATAATCATCAACTATGCGCGAACTGGCGACATTGCTTGACTTAACCAGACCCAGCTGGCTGGTCTCGCTTGTGTTCGTGCGCGTTACGTATGTCCGGCCTCGGCCTGTCTTCTTCGAGACATTCTCCTGTGGCACACGTGACTTTTCCGTATGTATCATGCGTGGACGTGCGCTACTGCTGCTGTTGGAAGTTGAGCCGGTGGCTGCCAAACTCTTGGACGCCTTGCTAGCCTTCTTCCTGCTACTGCTGCGACTGCTTGTTGAAATGGAGGTAGAATTCGATTTGCTGCACTCGTCGCCACCAGGTGATCCTGTACCGACTGCGGATGCAGTTCCAGCTGCTGACTTATTACTATTGTTCGTCTGCATCTGTGCCGGCTGCTTGCCACTGCGTCGCGTCTTCGACGTATTGGTACTACTTGATGAGCTCACGGGCTGCAGCGTTGTATCATTAACAACCAGCAGCGAGTCAATTTGATAGAAACCTTTGTAGGCATCATCACAGGCCTGACCATTACCGCCGCCATTCGCATTGCCATTTGACTGTGCAAATTTCTCATCCCAGAGTCGATCCGGTTGCTTAACAGCAGAGGCATTGTTATGCACACTTCCTGCAACGCCATTTGCCACTGCTTTCGCTTGGCTGGCAGCACTGCGCTTGCGCTTCTCCTTTTTGGGTGGCGGTGCATCGTTTCCGTCAAAGAGATCGTCAACATTTTCCACATCTAGGTCGCAGAGATCCATGTCACTGGCATATTCCTCGCCATCCTTGTGTTCGGCTCGCATGTGTGCAATCTCATGTGGTTGCAGTTTCCTACGTCGCTTATACTTGCGCGGACCAGTCTGCAAAGATAGTTCGAATGTTTATAAAGAATCAATGGAATTCCCTAGGTTACTCACAATTGGCTGACGCTGTTTGGCTGTGTTTGTGTCGCTGTGCTGGATGAGATGCTGTATAAGCTCATTGGATGACGATAAGTCAGCTGTGCAGACAGTACAATGATACGTGCCCCGAACAGCATCGAGTCCCGAATGATGAGAACGTATGTGCTCACGCAGCACGACACGTTGGTTGAAAGCTCGTGGACATACGCTGCAGGCATAAGGCTTCTCGCCAGTATGAATCCGCTCATGCTTACGTAGTGTGCCGCCATCGGCGAAGGCCTTCCAGCAGTACCGACAACCATATGGACGTTCTCCCGTATGAATGCGCACATGAATCTGTTGCGAGCTGCGTGAGCCAAAGGTCTTGCCGCACTCGTGACATGGAAATAGTTTCCCCGGCGAGGTAGTGCTATGCGAATGACGATGATTGGAAAGGGTGCGGCCATCGGGGAACTCCTCGTGGCACACCTCGCACACCACTGACTTGTCGCGATGCGAGGCCATATGTCGCTTCAGGCGGGCTTTGTTATGAAAGTTTTTACCACACTTTGAGCACGAGTGGCACTTCTCACGCGAATGATCCCAGGCGTGTTTGATCAGGGCCTTGCGATCGCGGCATTCCTTGCCGCACAGCACGCATGAATTTGGCTTAAGCTCGTGCGGATGACGGGTGTGCAGATGGCGTTTGATGCCCTGCTCCTCGTAAAAACTAATTCCACACAAGACACATCTGCAAGTTGCCAAACATTGTTTTACATCTGTTTTGATTATATATAACCATGACTTACTTGAAGGGGGGAAAGCGTGCGTGAATCTCTGCATGAGCAAGCAGTTCCAATGCGCTAGGAAACGATTTACCGCAGGTGTGACAGCAGTGTGGTGCATCTTTGGCATTATCAGCTTCCGCATCAGCACTGCCCTCCACATCTGTTGCTTGATGAGCAGCCGCCGCACTTCCCGCGTTGCCAAGCTTATGCTGTTGTTTGGTGTGCCTACGCAGCAAATCTTGGCGATGAAACGAAATACCACACTCGCTGCAGTAGAAGTCGCCATAAAGCTGATCTGGCTCCGATTCACTGGCACTATCCTCACCCGCCGAGGCTGGATCGTACTCTGAATTGCTCTCCTCAAACTGATGTGTTTTCTGATGCTCCTGCAGACTGTGATTGTCCCAAAACATTTCCTGACATTGATTGCATTCGAAGGGGGAGTCCATGCGATGATTCTATCCAAACAAAAGAATTGTCAGATCTACCAAAGTCTTTAAATTAACAAACTAGAACTTACCTTAATGTGCGAGACAAGCGCCTTCTCGCGAGCAAATGCCAATCCACACTGTTGACAAACAAAGGGTTTGCTGTCATCCAAAACCGGATAACGAGAACCGTCTACTGCTTCAACAGCTTGGCTGCTGTCCATAGGGTTCATCGCATTGGTGGATGTTGCACTGTCGGCTAGGGGTGATTGTAGCTCATCACAATGCATATACTGTTGCATATCGTCTGTTGCCTGCTTGTCAGTAATCACAATGTACTGTGTGGTCTCCTCCTTGGGCTTCAGACGACTTATACGTCCACGAGCTGCTGTGGGAGCTTGCACAGAGCTGACGGAAGCATAGCTGGCTTGTTGCACAACTTGACTGGCTACTGATAAATGCTCTTGCTCCAGTTGCTGTCCCTGATCCTGTATTTGCTCATGCTCCTGATCCTGATACATTGGCCATTCTTGTTCATAGAAGTGATCATCGCCTTGGCGATGTTGCTGCAGTTGGGGCTCAAATTTAATTGAAGCTGCTGCCGCGGCCTCCGCATCTGCTGCATCCTGAGCCACAGCATGTGCCTTAAAATGACCTATGAGCTCAGCGCGACGTGAAAAACGCGCACCGCACAGTTTACACAGGTGTGGACGATCGTTTTGATGAGCCAGCATATGATTATTAAGGCTGGCCTTTTTGCGGAAACGCCGACTGCAGAAGTCACATGGATAAGGACGTAACGCCGTGTATTCATCCTGTTCCATATCCAGCAACTCTAGGGAATTCGAATTGCCAGCAATTTGCTCAGCAGCGATTTCCACACTACAAGCAAAGAGAAACCATTATCCAAAAGTAATACACATATATGGACCGAAGAAACTCACCGTTCGGCGCCTTGATGCTGTACCCAATCATCAGTTATTATTTCCTCGGTTACAACCTGCGCATCATCGTCGAATGACTCTGCATACTCCACTGTCCCGCTGTCTGTGATTAGAACTGTTTCGCCGTCAGTTTCGTTGGCAGCTATAATTTCACTCAGCTGACCGTCGCGCGCCATGAAGATTAGATTCTCGGCCGCCATTTGGTCAAGATCTTCATCGGTTGCATTCCCATTTACCAAGTAGGCAGCAGTCACCTCACTGTCGGGTGCGCCGCTTTCCAGCATATCAACCTCAGACTCAACCGCAGATGCGTGCTGCTGTATCCATCGGATGCCGCCATAATCCTGATTGTTCATAACTCAACTGCCCTGTGCCTGTGCTCTGAAAAGCGAATTATTGTTATTGTTTATGCACAAACAAATGGAAATGGTTTACAACTTGTTAGCTTGAGCAACAATTGGCTCTGGCACATGTGCTCTGGGAAAAAGTCGGCAGGAGAGTGAGAGAGAGCAATGGCGTTGCCAGAGTGTCGCACAGAAGAGAGCGTAGTGTTTACTTTTTTACAAATTACGCATAACACGCATGTAACACACAATGAAACTTTACGAATTATTTAACGTAACAGTTGATTAAAAGTCATTTTAAATTATAAAATATTGCATATTATTTAAAAAGTTGCAATTCACTGTACGTTGGACTGGCAACCCGGCGGAACTTCCAGGCAGCATACACAAGCCGTCCTGCTCACACGCACGTGCCGCGCTAAGCGTTTGCAATAATACTGTTTAATGGCCAAGTCGTCGTCTCATAAGATTTTGCCCAACTTATAAGTCTGTGTTTTATTTATATTCCAGAATGTTGCACATAACCTCAAGTTTAAACACATAAATAAACAAACCGAACCGGCAACCTGAGCTCTATCTTTGCACAAAACTATAGAATACAAATGCGTATATTTGACATTTAGGGCAATAGATGGCGCAGTCGTGGCACTCACACTTGCGCGATTACATCACGCCCAAAAATTCACATTAATTTAATTTCAATAATTTTTGTCCAAAAACTATCGAGACCGCTGAACTTCGGCGTGATTTACCTTGAATTTGAACTTTACATTGATGTCATTATTTATTTGTAGGGCGGCAGTATTTAAATGCCAAAAATTGGTTTTCAAACTCAAACTGAAAATACGTACGAAGTGAAAGAATTTTTGCAGCGAAACCACATACATAGTTCCCTACTATTCCAACAGCTGTTGCTATTCCGCACATGTGTGCGTGAGTGCTCTATTGTGTGTTCACTGTTAATGTTAAGCCGTATACAGAGTTAACATTTCTGTAGACTGTTGATTTAATTATAATTACTTTATTCACTTAAATATGCGTTCGTTGTAAATTAAAGGCAGAATTAGTGTTTTTTTTTTGAGTATAAAAGTAACCTATTAGACTGCAAAAGGCGGTTTAGAGTTGTTTGTCATGAAAGGAATAAACATACTCACAGATATTTTTCAGTACCTTATGTTACAGTCACTTTTGAACACTTTATTTAAGTGTTGTAAAACAAAAAATGTTAAGCATTTGTTTTTTTTCCGTTAAAATTATTATTATAAATGATTTTTATAATGATTACTAGTTACTATTTAAAACGAATTGCGCCAATTTAAAACTTATTTAGTCAGTTGTCGGCCATAGAGCGGCAATATTTTCCCGATTTCCCAGCAGTGGTTTACTTGGCCTAAGACATTTAGTAAGTCTATCACGTTCGAAATGCATTCGCTCCCAAACACAACAAAACATTCCATCACCCACACAGTGCATGTTTCTCTTTCGCCCAGAGCTTTGCTCTTCACACCAAAGAGCAATGCAAATGATGAGCGACGCGCGTCGCCCAAAGCGCGCCAAACTTTTTCTCCGCACGCCTTTGCCTTTGCCGTTGCTGCTGGCTTTGCCTTTGCTCTGCTTTTATTTTTATTGCTCTGTGCGGTTTGTTGTGCTGGGGCTGTGCGGCTCTGGGGCAGCGTTAGCCAAGCGACTATTTAATTTTCGTTTTGCTGTGGAACGGTTTGGCGGCCCGTGAGCGACGTGCGCGTACCGAATATATGAAAAATGTCGGGTACAATCTGTTCGTGATTGAATTTTGATTTGTACGTAATTCAGAGTGTGTGTTCCTTTCCATGTACCTTCTTGCGTTACTCTTCTACACACATATTCGTACACTTGTACACATTTCGTTGGTACAAATATCAATCAGTTAAAGCATACAGTGTCGCCATCTAGTGCCGGAAAATTTGCGCAATACGCCAATTATAGTTTTTGTTGTTATTTTAGTAAGTACTAAGTTTGGGCTAAATATAAGCGGGATGATGCGAGATAAAGAGAATAAGAAAACAATAACAAAGCAAGAAATTCAACGAAAACAAATGCTGCAAAAAATACACCATCCTTTGGCAGGCGGCGACGACATCAAATGTCAAACTGTCGATCAACATCAAGGCGAAATATGCAAGATGCGTGTCTCAAATGCAAAGAGGGCGCAAAATGCTCTGGCAAACGTGCATGTACTATGTGTGTGTGTTTGTGTTTGTGTGTGTGTGTATCTGACTGCGCGTATGCACATTTTTGCAGGCATTTCCATTTATGTAACGCCTGCCCCACACACACACACACACACACACTCGCTATCCTCCTCCTCCATCTCCTGCCTTCTCTTCTCTTAATCTTGGCGCTGATCTCGCTTTCGTCTACGCGTTTTGCATGTCGAAGCTCGACTGGCCAATCGGAATGATCGGGCAGGCGGCAGGCGGCAGTCGGCCGATTTTACCCTTCTCTGGAATGCGTTTAATTCGAATTTGAATTTCATCGTTTTGCATGCTGTTTTTATTATTTGATTCTGCTTTTCTGTTTTGTTTTTGTATTTGGCTATGCTCGCTTGTTTTTACAACGCAAAACACTTGTTGCGACTGTATGTATGTAGATTGTCCAAAGGGAAGAAATCAAACTAAGCGCAAACTTAAATTAATATTCCACGCACTCCCACACTCTCTCTCTCTCTCTCTCTCTTTATCTCTCGCGTTCTCTGTCCTCTTTGCTGGTCGCCCGCTTGCATGCTCTTTTCCGCTCTCTCGCACTGGAACAATGTTGTTATTGTTGTTCGATTTGCTCGTCATTGTTATCGTCGTTTTTGTTGTGTTTTCGTTTCGTTTTGGCTGCTGGAATTCGGCATCGATTGAATTTTGCGCATGTCCAACGCATTCAATGCTTAATGATCATGGCACACGCTCCACTCATAGCAAGTAAAAGTCAACGGTATATGGACTGGAATAATCGATATGTTTATCGATAACAAATGTGTGGGGTCCTTGCAATAACGTCATGTCAACATGTTATCGGTTGCTTATTGTTATTTATTATTAATGAATAGGTACGAATACCTTATCTGATATAGAAAAAGAAGAAAATACCGAATATACATTGTCTAAATTCTAGATAGAAATGTAAAACTATGCAGGCGACAACAGTTGTACTACATTTTAATTGTTGGCCATTTGCATAGAAATTGTCGAGACATCATCGACGCGTTGCGAGACCTAGAAATCCAACAAGTTGACGATCTCATTGATGGTTTTATGCGCTTGTCGACAATTATTTATGTATATATTCATACACAATATGGGGCGAGCAGCGGGCACAACGAGTGAAGAACGTGTCATGGTGCCATGTCGCACTGTGGTGCACCCACATAAAACATTTTCTTTTCTTTTTTCGTTGTAGTCTTTTGGCACACATACCGAACACGTTATATTTGCGCTTGCGATAAGAGAATGTGAAAGTCCGAGGAAATTGACAGAGCTGTCAGTTTGTCACTTGCAGAAAATCGAAAAGTGGGAGGGATGAGGGTAAGAAGAAAAAAATGTGTCTTTCTCGCGATCTATCAGAAAAGATGACCAAAGTCTGGCATGATTAATTACGTTTTAAATGAAACACAACGCAAAAAAAAGTAGGCAAGCCAGACAGACAGACAGACAGAGTGGGCGACGAGCGAGGCGACGATGAGGTATGCTACGTACAACGTTGCGTATGCGTGTTCTTTACTTGGCAGCTGTTGCGATATGTCTCGTTGTCCTACTCTTGCAAGCTGCTACGACAATCAGCTGATTGCTGTGCTACATTTTTGCTAGATCCTCTCTCCCGCTCTCTCTTTTTTTACTCTCTCTCTCTCTCTGTTTCAGTTGTTCTAATTTTCCTACTGAAATAAAAAAAATCGCGTGCTAACACAAATTCATTGAAACCTTTTATGTATTTGTTTTTTTTTTTTATAAATAAATTAGCAACCGCAAGCTCTTTTTGCCTCTCTCAATTCTCTCCCTCTCTTTCGCTCTTTGTCTTTGGTGCTCTTTGACAATCAACATAAATTGTGCTTCAGCATTTCGATGGACAGCAAATTATTTTAATTGTTTAAAAACGAATCGATTGTTGCGACGCACACAAAGCTCGAGTCTCCGATAATTTCGTGTATCGGCTTCTGTTTTTTTTTCGATTGTATTTATTATAAATTTTATTGACAATCGCTTGGCAAGTGCGCGCGGCGCGATTTCAGTTCTTCAATAAACTTTTATTGGCTGTTTGACAAATTCGTGAACGTCTCAATTGATTTATTTGATTTAGACCCGCTCGGTTGCAAAACATTTTCTCGCAAGTGCACGGGTGTGTGTGTGTGGTTGTGTGTGTGTGTGTGGCAAACGTGCAATGAAACGATCTAATAAATCGTAACAATATATTGTTTATTTTCTGTGAAACGCTTCGATTGCCTTTTTGGCTGCTTGTAAGTGCAAAATCAATAGGAATTTTACGTGGCATATATATATTATGTGTATGGTTGATTATGGAAATTTTTATTGTAAATGCGTCATAGGACCCCACACAAAGTGAATCAAATTTATCAAGAAAAGCAACTATAGGAAAACAGTAAACAGATCTATAAAGCTAAAAAAATATGAAATAAATTTAAGAAGCAAACAGATACAGCAGTAACATTTAATTTTTTTTATGCCTAAGTTATAAATCGATATAGTAACTTTCCAGTTTTAAATAAAAATACTGAACCTCTATTTACTTATATATAGTATATTTGGCATATACATATAAATATTTGTTTTATTTGTCTATTAATAAGTAGATTTTACATTTAAAATGTTTCTCCAGCGATTTGTTTACCTCTTTCAACGCAATAAAATTTATTGGCAAGTAAATTTGCTTTTTCACATATTTGCATAGATATATCTGTACATATAAACATATGTTTTCGTCCGTAGACGTCTGCAGATGCTTCTCGATACGATCACAATGCATGATTCAGAGCGTCAGGTGCTGCAGACATTTATTTCTATATAGTATTCAGAAGTATTTGCTGATCGCACGAGTATTTGGCGCTTAACTTGAAGATCATCAGATTGATGATGAGTTCTTTTCGTTGTTGTCGCTACTGTTGTTTTTTTTTTGGGACAAGCCTCCATTTCGATTGGTTCCCTGATTCCCTGGTGCCCTACCCCATCTCCTTTTCCCCCCTACCCGCTTTCCTTGTCCAAACTGCACGTCAATTGCGCGCTGGGCCTGCATGCTCCACTTGATCTTGTCGCTGTCGCTGTCGCTGTCGCCAGGGGTAGACATTAATCCCGTTTCGTGCCGTCGTGGATGTGGATGTGGATGTCGCAGTGCCTGTGTTGCTCTTGTTGTTGCTGCAGTCAACGGCGCATTTACCTAAATTGGAATTTCCGGTAAACCGTAATGAAAATCGTAGCAATCAAACCGAAAAAACACACTGAGCGAAATGTATAAAAAAGCAAGAAGCGACAGGCAGAGAAACATGTAGAGTAGGGTATATTCGTATACAAAAGCAGGGAAACTTTCAAAGCTCAGAAGAGCTTTAATGTGCTTTCTAGATTGTTATTCTTTTACTGTTTTATTTTATATAACTTATTATAAAGAATAATTAGTTTTTTCTTTATAAAATTATTATTATATGTATTTTGTAATAAATTATTCAGTCTTTAACCCATGTAATGTAAATATTAATTCTGTGGCAAAACTTTTCTTCCAAAAAAAAATAATATTATTGCGGTAAAAAAAAGCTTAAAATATAAATTTAGAGAAGTAGTTATTTTCAAGTTTTTTGTTAATATATATAATACATATACGTTTTTTGGCATAGTAATATGTATTTATAGTAAATAATCAACTGGCTCAGCAGGCCTGTAATTTAATTCAATTACGTTTTTTGCTTCTCAGGAGATGTTTCTATTGGGAAAAATAAATTTCTAACAAAAAAAAATAAAATGGTATTTGGGACCAGTGTGGAATGCATGCATTTTTTTGAGAGGGGGAAGCACTCAAATGGCACACTGACACATACACACACACACATGTATATACACATACTCTTAAATACCCTCGACCGGCACATTGATATGCAAATGAATGTCACCATCTTAAATGAAATAATCGTCTTAAACGACGCAGCGCTGTCGTCTCGCAAAATCGCTCGTCTTAATTGCTTTTCCAGTGCTCGGAGAACAAGATACACAAATTGTTAGAGAGAGAGAGAAAGAGAAAGAGAACGAGAGAAATTCATTTGCTTTTTTACGAGCCTCTTTTAATGACTTATTTACTTAATAATTTTTATTGCATATTACAAAATGTCTTTGCAAGCCTTTCAATGTCATGTCTTCTATCCACCAAACACAAACAATATACTATGAAATTCTTAGATTCCACTCTAAATTTAGATACTTAAATGTAAACAATAAAATCAAATACCAAAGCCGCAACATAAAGAACTTTTCTGTAATTCTATAAACAGTTTTTCTTGTTGGGCGAAAATTGGGTTACAATGAATGTAAACAATTAATCGACAGAACTTTTTTGTGTTTTCACAGTTTCAGCATAAGTTCGTGAACTTTCAGTCTTTGATATACTACATATAGTACAACAATTGCGAAGGTAATAAAGTTATTTACTCAATTTATTTGCTGTAAACGAATAAATCAATCGATTGCCATTTCAATGAAATCAAATCGACAATATGATAGAAAAATCATTGAAAAATTTGATTTGATTTGTGCCAAGAAAAAGAAAAAGAAATTTCGACACAGCCCAAAAGACTGAGTTGTAGGGCCCATCGAGTAGTAGGGTATACTATATTTATACAGAGAGCCTATAGGTGTTGATATATGGATGCCTATCGATTGCGAAACCAAATCAGAAATCAGAATCACTTTGCGGTTTGCCACTTGCCATGCGCCTAGAATATTAATTGACTTATAAAAAGAACAAGAAATATGCCAATAAAAATATTCCAAGCATTTCAGAGCCCTATCGGAGGGAATGTGTGGGGGAATGGGCAGGCGCCAAAGCGGGCAGCCGTGTGTGTGCCAACTATAGAGAAATACAATGCTGACGATCATTAAATTTTTTATTGCTTTGTACTTATTAATTTAATGTACTAATTGCGGTTTCTGTGGCAAGTGCGGCCAATTGCTGTCATCGTTTAAACGGGAGCTGTGAGAGGGCTAAAAAAGGGAACTGGGTGGTATGGGTTGGAATGGGGTGTATGGGGTCGTAAGGAAGTTATAAAAACTATGGAGTAGCGCGTAAAGCACACACGGTGGCTACACACATGGGCATAGCTCATGTGCATACATATAATTATGGTTTTTTTTTTTTTGGGTACCCCCGTGTCTCCTTAATCCCCCTTACCTGCCTTTTGGGGGAAGTTGCAACGTTTCCGGCCACAATATCCGATAGAGAAAGAGGGGAAACATAATGTTGGGAAAACTTTTTTGCTTCCGTTAGAAATTTTATCGAGAGTTCTCTATTTTGTATGCAGTCTACCGTTAGGCATAAGTCGAACCTGCCACCTGACTCGCTTCATACTTTAGTTTTAATTTTTCTCTTCCCTCTTTGGCCCACACATATGTATTTGTATTTGTATTTGTAGTTGCCTCTGCCATGTGCGTAGCTAATTAACATTTTAATAATTGTTATGCTTTCCCATTTTCTATGTTTCGCAGGTTTTTCGATTGTATGTCCAAAACTTTTGACTGGCCATATCCGCCGGAAGCACCTTAAGAGGGCAGAACAAGTGCAAAGCCCCTTGCCAAGTGGGCTCTACTTGAAACCACCTTACCAGACTGGACAGGCCCCAACTCCAACTCGCGGCCCTATGATAGCTAAAGCTGTAAACTAAATAGTCAAAAAACATTGAGGCAATTTTCACAATATGTCATTGGGTAAGTAACGATCAACAAAGCCAGACACCCTGTATTTTTTCAAAAATTTTGACATTTTAGACTTAAGAAATAATTTTTTTTTTGGAAATTTGAAAATTTTTTTTTTACATTTGAAATCGCGAGTATTTAATTTTAATCGATTGCGAAGGTCATAATTAGTACTAAACAACTATTAAAATCGATTTTAAACGATACTTAATTTTGGCCCAAAAATCATGTCGAAAGGGTCAAAAAATCAGACATGCAACACCCCCAACAGGCCTGGTATCTTCGTTTTACACCGATCGTAACTTTCTTAAAAATCAAACGATTTTCACGCGGAATGTCATTTTGTTTATGTTTTAACAACCTGAGTGATTCTACATTTAAAAAATAGCAAATTGACTTTTTTCAAATTTTTAATATTTTGGAAATTTAGGTAAGGGTCCCCCCTATGAAATTTTTTTGAAAAATTTTTTTTTTACATTTGAAATCGCGAGTATTTAATTTTAATCGATTGCGAAGGTCATAATTAGTACTAAACAACTATTAAAATCGATTTTAAACGATACTTAATTTTGGCCCAAAAATCATGTCGAAAGGGTCAAAAAATCAGACATGCAACACCCCCAACAGGCCTGGTATCTTCGTTTTACACCGATCGT
Organism: Zaprionus tsacasi; assembly: GCA_018904105.1. NCBI lineage: Eukaryota > Metazoa > Arthropoda > Insecta > Diptera > Drosophilidae > Zaprionus > Zaprionus tsacasi. Next base: position 2,739,086 of record JAEIFR010000295.1, read on the forward strand.
AACTTTCTTAAAAATCAAACGATTTTCACGCGGAATGACATTTTGTTTATATTTTAACAACCTGAGTGATTCTACATTTAAAAAATAGCAAATTGACTTTTTTCAAATTTTCAATATTTTGGAAATTTAGGTAAGGGTCCCCCCTATGAAATTTTTTTGAACAATTTTTTTTTTACATTTGAAATCGCGAGTATTTAATTTTAATCGATTGCGAAGGTCATAATTAGTACTAAACAACTATTAAAATCGATTTTAAACGATACTTAATTTTGGCCCAAAAATCATGTCAAATTGTCAAAAAATCAGACATGCAACACCCTCGACAGGCCTGGTATCTTCGTTTTACACCGATCGTAACTTTCTTAAAATTCAAACGATTTTCACGCGAAATGACATATTGTTTATGTTTTAACATCCTCAGTGATTCTACATTTAAAAAATAGCAAATTGATTTTTTTTCAAATTTTCAATATTTTGGAAATTTTGGTAAGTTTTCAAATTCTGGTCTGATATATTTACCTTAGTAACATATCACTCATATACATATATCTGACCCATGGTTAAGTTATCTAGGCCCCAAGCGATGCATGTCCAGTGCATGACATAAACATGACAATTCAGTTCACGCCTCGACATAATTTGACACCGCATTGAGCGGTCTAAGTGCTTGTTGCGCCCCTTCTATTTATCTGGGAAGGCACAGCGTGAGTGTGCGTGTGTGAGTGTGTGTGTTGGTGTGTGTGTGCGAGGGAAAGTGCACGACAACTGGAACACGGGCATTAGCAATTTCCCAGAACGCCAACGCATTTATCTTATGGAGTCGCAGTAGTAGCGATTCTGGAGACGCGCCAGCGATTAGTCCAAGCAAGCGATGTGCCACAGCCCACAGCAGTAGCTGCAACAGCAACAACAAAAACAAACAAACAATTTGAACAATGGGCGTAAATAAAACATGCATGGATCGTGTACTAGGCACGCCTTGAAGTTCAGAGAGAGTGAAAGAGAGCGTGAAAGAGAGAGTCACCTAAAAAGTGCGCAAAGTGCCGCATTTTCCCAGCATGCAAGACGCCAGCAGCGACGCTGGGCGCCTGGGAAAACTGAAAACTGCAACTGCAACTGCAACTTGTATGTGCCACTTATTCAATATGTAAAGATGCGCACTCTCTCTACAGTCTGGAGACACGAGGTCATCTATCAATTTGCGACAGACAACAATGCTGCATTCGGGCCATAAAAACAATAATAAAAGAGAGACAACAAATACAACAAATAATAATAAACAAATAATAGGAGCAGCAGCAGCAGTACGCACAATGCGCGATAATAAATAACAAATCAAATGTCAAGCAGCTAATTAGTCAGATTTGTGGCATGCCCCGAGCCGAGTGGAGCCGCTGTGCCCCTTTAGCTGGCGGCACTATCTCCTCCACCCTGTATGTACAGTTGCTTTGCTTTTTGTATTTCTATTTTTTTTTTTATTTTTGTTTTTTGTTTTGTTTTTATTTATGTTGACTAGAACAAATAATCACTGGGCTGATATGGGAAATGGCGCAATTAAAGCAAAAAGCAGAGGCACAGATACAGATACATACATATACAGACAGATACATATACTAATACAGCAGCTACCAGTACAATTAAGAGCTTAAGCTACACTTGCAGATACAGATACAAATACAGATACAGATACAAATGCAAATACAGCTGCAGCTATGGCAGAAGCTGCTTCCATGCCATGTCCAATGTGTCTGTCTGACAGCCTGCCAGTTGTACACCCCTCCCCCCACCCCTGCCTAACCCCTCCCTCTCTGCACACTCTATAGTACTTTATTTATAGATAGTTTTGTCGTCATTGCCATAGAAAATCATTCATTAAATCCGCATTGAATTTCATTCATTCGTGCCTTTTAATTGCACTCACAGAGCACACCATAATCGTACATAAAACACATTCGCATATTATTGTTAATAGTTCATTCAGAAATCGGAATTCAACTTGAGAAAATACAGAATACTACTGGGAATCCACTTAGGCATTGTATACTTTGCCTGGAATTTTTCTTCTCTCTCTCTTTTTCTCACTCTACTTGGGACTGTGCAAACAAATTTCTCTCACGAACTTAACGCAAATATGCGGAATACATATGGCATATATATCTGCATGCATATGGGGTATAGGTATAGGTATATATATGGATATATCTGGGAATGTGAGTCAGGTTCTGCGTAACGCACTGGCAGCACACCTGAAATATTAATTAAATGTTTTGTAAATATTTACGCAAAATTAATTTTCTGCCTCTGCAGCTGAATGTGCAATTATGCCGACAAAAGAAGTGGAGGGGGGAGAGCGAAGGAGTGTAGGGAGAGGGAGGAGAAATCGGCGATAAGTATACACGCTGCAAATTGGAACAATCGAAGTAGACCTAGCCCCCTCTCTCTCTCTCCCTCTATGGGGCTCAATTGGCAGCTGCTTCTCAATTGGGAGTGGGATGGGGATCTCTGGCCTCAATTGAATCAGTGTGACGTCACTTGTAGAGTCGGGAATGTGCGATCAATTTGTGGAACTTAGGATGGCAAAAATTGCCATAATATTTACTTATTCATTTGGCCAAAATGCAACGCAGAAAGACGGCAAAAATCTAGAAGAACTATTCCAGGGCAGAGAGCGAAGTACTCGAGTTCCCTAAGTTCTCCAGCTCCCCGAGTTCTATAAATACCTATACATCCCGCCACAGGCAGACACATTAGATGCTCTCATCTGCTGCAAATGATTCTTCATAATTGAATTACATGGGCAGCGACAAGAGCGTAAAAATTTTAATTACACACCTCATAATCATTTGCTTGAGTGCAAGAATGGGAGAGACAGCGTAGGATTTACTTTTGGGCAGGGACTGTCTGCGAGGAATCCTCTAAACTTGATCATATTTCGTGTGGGTTGAGCACAACCGGAGGATCAACAAAGGAAAATCTCTTGTGACAGACACAAGGAAATACTGCATAACTCTAGAAAAATAGATATATATTTTCGCAGAGTAGGGAAAAGTCTACAAAGTAAAGATCTTAATTATTTTGTTAGTGAGTTATTTTTGCAGCTATCCTATGATACTGAACTCTAGGGAACTGATCTCTCTCTCTCTCTCTCTCTCTCTCTCTCTTTCTCTCACTACGCACTGTCCAGATAAGCAAGTGTGAGTGTGATCCTCCCCATGCCCATTCCTCTTACCATCCCCATTCCCTATAGCATATCGCATTACAAGTGCAGTCAAAGCTAAATAAATCAAAATTTGAAGTGTGATCTTCTAGAGGAGAAGAAAAAAGAAAAACTAAAGAACACGACGCTAAGTGCAGAGCGTAACAAGATCAACAACATCATCATTAGAAGCATCATCGTAGCATCATGCTGGGAATTCGGGAATAGGAGAGAGAGGAGTCTGTAATTAATGCGCCACTGATCCTCTTGGGTATGCCAATTGACATTTAACATCAACCTGTGGTTTGCAGCGCATGCACAAGGACACGGAGACGTAGAGAGACATACGGGGGGACCCTGCACATTTTTCGTATAATTTACAAGAAAATTTACAAACTTGCAGAGAAAGTGCCAGGCCCCAGGCCCCTGGTGCCTCTTCCTCTCAGTCCCCCCAGTTGTGTAGAACAAGCGATAAAAATATGCCCAAAAAAGAAGACACGCGCTTCACAGGGGATGCCAGGGAGGGATCGGGATGGGGGAGTGGAGCCTCAACCTTCAGCTGCTCTTTTTTTAGGCTTACACGGAAGAAGACGCACGATTCGTGTTGTCTATTTTTTGTGTCATGTGCTGCTGCTGCTGCTGCGTTTCCATTAAGAAAATAATTAAAATTTGTTGTTGTTGTTGTGCTGGACCGAGTGAGTGACTTGAAATCTGTTGAGCAGATGTCTTGGATCTGGCAAGTCCTGGTTTTACGAAGAGCACAGAGATTTATGAAGTCGTTTTATGCGTTTTCGAACACCTTTTTCGGCCTGCAGTTTGCCCGAAAATAGCAGCGAATATTGCTACGAGTTCCAATGGGTTTCCGTGATCATATATAGTGTGAATCATATCATCATTATATCCCGCTGAGATCGTAAAAGTGTTTATTTGATTCTTGACACACAACAAGCAACCGCTAACCGCTACGCCCCCTACACAAACTCAAGATCAGGTAGTAAATATTGTTTTCACACTTTACAATGTATAGGGAGAGTGTGACAAAGAGAGAGAGGGAGAGAGAGAGAGGGAGAGAGCTCTCACCTTTGTCACCTTGGTCTCGTTGTTCGTTTTCCCGGTCCTTGTTTTTCTTCTTCTTGTTTTTTGGCATTTCCGCTGTGGATTTTTCTCGAGTGCCCCTAATCATTAGCATGTCCCGCACGTACCATGCGGAAGTCATGTTGGGCTCCTTTTCGAATCCCTGGCCACATCCTAAACGCGCATGCCGCCGCCTTCTTTTCGCAACTTGTTTTCATTGCCAACGATCCTTGAGAGGATTGTGTGTTCGAGTGGTTCGTCTAGTCTAGGTTCGTTTTTCGGAGCCCTAAAAGATCTATGCATGCACATTGTTTTTATAGCAATTGTTGCTGCTGGAACATCCGCTCTGTTTTGTCGAAGTTGTTGCCGCGTGGGCGGAACTCACTCTCTCTCTCTCTCTGTCACTCTCCCTAGGAAAATTCTTCAATTTTAATGGGTTTTTGTTTTCGTTTCGGCCAACTAAAATAACACTTTTGTAGGTTTCTTCGCATTTAATGAGTTTTAAAGCATTCGACTTAGTACGATGCTCGTTTTATGAGCTATGGATACGTAAAAATAACTCAAAATTAATACCAGAAAAATACCAAATTATTACGCCTAGAAACTTCATGGAGATTATAAGAAATGCAAATGTATTTTTCCCCTTTTTGTTTCCAAGGAAAACGACTCCAGGCAAGCACCTGCACAATCTATCACAATAACTTTTGTTTAGGAAATCAAAATCAAAATAATAATAATAATAATAATCAGAATGCCCCCCATAGGCCCGCTCAACAGTTGCCGTCGCCAAACTTCCGGGCAGACTGACGTAGCATTTGTTTTTTTTTTTTCTTTTGGTTCCCCTCGCTCTAGAGGAGATGTTTCCCCTGTCTGCCGCTGCTGTTGGGGTTAAATCATAAAAAGTCGAAAATAATAAACAAAATTTTCAATTGAACGTGAAGGAAAACTCGTAGTGCGCATAAAATGACTCAAAATACTTAGAGAGTTGGGGGAGGAATAGGACTAGCAGATGGGGGAGGGAAGGGAAAGGGTAATGAGACTGCTGCTGTCGAAGAAATTCTACGAAATATCTCTGAGTAAATATGACTGCAGTTTGTTAAATTGTGTATGGAAAATTATTGAAAAAATATATAAAGAAAATAAATTGCAAGCGATTTTCCATAGGGAGTTCTACATAGTTCCTTATAAACACTTGTCAGCGGAATTATAATTATTATTATTATAAATTCCGCATACACTTCCTGTACAGCTGCAGTTGGCTTATGCCTTATATGTTACCAATCTAATCGCTTGTTAACAATCACAAAAAAGTGTGCCAGGAAATTGTAGATAGAAGCGGAAAAAGAAAGTGCAGCCCTATATATAGTTTCCCCTGGGGGAAAGGAGGGTAAACTCACTTATTACTTCCAACTCTCAAGGTGAATCACTTCATCAGTGCACCCAAAACTGACCCCAGAGCCCATCAAAGTGATTAACCTGTCAGCGCCATAGAAACATCAGCGAGTGCTGCAAATGGCGCCCGCAGGAGAAGGAAGAAGGGTTGAGGCTTGAGGGGATGGCGGGCAGGCAGGCACATCTCGGGCTGCTCGTTTGCCGGAGCGTCTACAGATTTACGACGAGCACATAGTAGAAGTCGCTAGACACGCTGCCAGAGTGCGTGCAGGCGTAGACAACGACTTGACATTTATGTGTATGTATGTATGTATGTGTGCAGGCAAATACACTTTCATAAGTGCAAGTCTATGTACATGTGCATATACTATGTACATTTCAAGATCATTTGCATCCACGAGCGACGGCACACGTTCACAATGCACACACACACACACACTTGCCCCTGGAGAGGCGCAACGATTTACGCCGAGTGCGCACTCAAGGAGGCACCCTCTTCACCTCAAGCGAGGTCTTCCTCTCTCTCCCTCTCTCTCTCAGCTCTCTTTCGCTCTCCTTCTCTAGTATGTTTCTCCCTCTCTCTCTGCATTTTATGAACTACGAAATGTGCAATTTCTACGTCTTTTTACGAGTTTTCCATAGGTCCCAATGTGCATGGCATCTGCCTAGTTGCAGTCCCAGTCCCAGTTGTAGTTCCAGTTGCAGTCCCAGTCCACTTCAGAAATTCCACAGTCTGCCACATGGAGTCGCTCTGGAGTCACAATTATTATTGTGCCCGATCTGTGAGCTGTACACTGTGTGTTCCTTTTCGCTCTCTCTCTCAATGTTCCCAGTCTAACGCATTTTTAATGTGCATACCTCAGAGCTCTGGGTCTTTGATGGTTATACTGATGCCCAACTTGCCCCGTTTGCCTCACGGTACCATCCATACCATGCAATTGTGAAGTTTTTCCCTGCGTTTTATTGGCATGCCAAAAATATAAACGGAATGTACCAAATATTTCGATTTGAGTTAAACTAAGTTCATGCTATAAGATCATATAGTTTTAGAAAAGTATTCAGTACTAAATAATAAATTATATAATATTCAAACTGATCTAAGCTCAGAAATCGTTGTATATATCAAAAAATAACTTTCTAGCTACAAAATTAAGTTTGCAGTGCGATTTTAGTCGATTTAAGATTACCCCAAAAGGCGTGGACAAATTCTAATACTAGCTTTAACTTCCCCCAATACATATAAGTCTTTTTACAAAATTTGATGGATCTAGCTCTCATGAACTCAGAGATATAGGTGTTCATACAGACAAACACATGAAAATAGAGTCAAACAGATATGAGAATAGAAAATAATATTCTCCCTGTACAATACACTATTATTACTATCATTTGCTTAGTCTGGGAACCCAACAAATTGAGAATCATGATCGTATTTCCTATACAGACAAAGAACAGGAATGGGAATCGAGTCGAGACGAGTCGAGTCGGAGACAGCGGACAAATTCAAACTTTGACACTGATAAGACACGACGAATACAAAACTCAGGATTGCCGCAATACTAATGATATGTTGCTGTTGTCGCTGTTGTTGTTGTTGTTGTTGTTGCTGCTGCTCTTACCTATCGGAACTCATCAAATATGCGCGACGGGCACAAGACACAAAACGTTCCCTGCATGTTTGGGATGGGACCGGCAGGGGGGACTGAGGCATGGGATAGTTGGTAGGGAATCAGTATCATGCATAGGAATATTTTGATCATGCGAAAAACGCACGCAAAAGAAAAACATGCGCAGGTATAACAACAATGTTGCTGGAAAACTGAGAGAGTTTTTCCTGACAAGCAGAGGTAGAGACGGCAGCGACGTTGACTGCGACAGAGGCAGAGGCAGAGGCAGCGAGAGTGAGTGGGTGCAATATGGTAACCATATTTAAACACTGATCCCGCATGCGTATGTGAGTGCGTTCTGCTGTGCGTGTGTGTGTGTGTGTGTGTGTGTGTGTGTGTGTGTGCGTCTGCTTGGTGTGTGCTGTGTGTGTGCGAGGGAGAGTGAATGCTTGAGTGCTGCAGCGCGCAGGGAACAACAGCAACAACAACAACAACAGCGTAAAATAACCAAAGCGGCGCAAGGGATTCTCTATGCCTGCGCCAGCAGCGAAGCGACGCCGGCAGCGGCAGCGGCAGCACGATCCACAGCGCAGCGCAGACAACTCAAGTGTTTTGTTCTCGTTGAAGTTTTAGAATTTATTCCGTTTCGGGATTTCAATGCAGACGCACGCGCAGCGCGTACAACAACGAAAACAAAAACAACGAAAACTTTGGCCGTTACAATTTGAATTTGATTTGGCGCGCACAAATTCAAATTGAAATCAATCAAACTGACATTGCGCACAATTCACTAAGTGAAATCAAAAGGTTTTCCATTTTTGGCAACACTCACGAGTGTCTCTACGAGTGTATTCGAGTGTATTCGTATCTTGCTCTGTGTGTGTGTTGTTTGTTTATTTATTTTGGCGCGTGCGCATGCGCAGCCAGTGAAAGTGCAGCAGGAAAAATGTATCATAAATTGCAATTGTGAATAGACACAAATAAAAAACAAGAGACAATCGTGCGTAGATTGCACAAGTTATCAAATATCGATACCCACAAAACGGAACGGTTAAAGCCCGCTTAGGATCTCAAAATGTTTGTCACAATGGATAATTCGAACGCCTTCTTCTCAGGTAAAATTGAGGATAGCAAAAGAAATTAAGAAATATATTAGACAGGTGGAAATTTTTAAGTTATCAAAGATTTTTAAGGATAAATAAGATGGGAAAAGTAATACATTTTTAAGTATTTTTCAAAGCTTTAAGTAGCTTAAAATAGGACTGAAGTCTGTTTAAAATTTTGAGTATCTTCTCTTAAATATTTTTCCAAGTTCCAAGATCAAATTGAAGTCTTCTCGGAAACTTCAATTTAATCCAAGTTTTCAAAGTATTAGCCTCATATGATTTAACTTTTAGCTCTGTTTTTAATAATATTATTATTTTATATTATTTCTTTTGCAGATAATCCCTGTTATTTCTGCCATGACACCAAATCGCCCCGCACACCGGACTCCCAATCATCGGGCAAGGTCTTCTCGATCTTCACACGCCGCAACTCGAAGGGCAGCAGTCCGCGGCCACTGCAAGGCAATCCGGAACAGAAGCGTCTGATCACATCGGCCAATCTGGATACGACGGCAACGATGGCCTTTGGCAGTCCGCGCGGCAGCTTCAACTCCCTTGGCGGTCTCTCACAAGTACGTACTCTCCCTGCCCCTATATATCGCACAGACTCTTCCATAAAACTCGAATTTATCATGTCCGATCTGGCGAGCTTCCTGTTGCTCTAATAGTGTCTCCTCCGCCTCTTCCCATGCCTCTTGCTAATGTTGCTTCCCATCCACAGCAATCGTTTGAACTGCAGCCGCTGATGCTTCACCAGCGCTCATCCAATTCGCACTCGGAATCGTTTCGCGAACGTCTCGGCTCCTGCAACGAGACGCACAGCTCGCACTGTCCGGGCGGCGGGGCGGAGCACGACGATGTCTTCAATACAAGGTGAGTGATCTGGGGTGTGCCCTTGCTGGCTTTCCTGTACAGGATGCAGCTGTTGACAGTTTGCCAAACATGCCACATGCCACATCCACCTCCGACTCCATCTGCACCTCCACTCAGCCACTCCCTCAAATTGCATTCCCCATTTCATCATTGCCTCGATCGACTGTGCTAATCGTGCGCACTTCTCGCTTCTCCCTCATCTCCTCCAGCAAATCTCAACGTCATCACACACTGCCAAGCGGCGGCACACGTCGTCACTCGTTCGGAAACTGGGCACAGCAGCAGCAGCATCAGCAGCAGCGACAGCATCTCAACACATCCGCCTCAACGTGCACATCGCCATCGATTGGACCGAGTTCGCCGGATGAGGTGCCCAGCATGTTGGCGCCTCGACCGCCTCTGCTGTCGCCCAACAAGTGTCGCGGCACATCGTATCGCAGACGAGGTGAGTTAAAGTTCCAAATATCATAAAAGAATATACCTAAAGCCTTCGATGGGTTCTATTTAATTTTCTAGAAGGTTAAGGATTATAAATAATTCTCAGACTTATATGATATATACGTACAATTATATAAAAATAGCTGTTTTTGAGAAACCAAAACTTGAGAATTTTATATATTTGATTAATTAAACATGTTTATTTCTCTGTTTGTCTGTATGAATGCCCAAATCTCAGAGAAAATAAGAGCTAAAGCTACCAAATTTGGTAATATCACGCATATTTATTTGTAGTAACTTATAGCATATTTCAAAATCTTCCACGCCCACTTAAAACGTTTAAAATCCAATTTCAAGCTTAATTTTAAAGCTAGAATCTACATTTTTGGTGTGTATACCAAAAATAAACAGGCAAATATTTAGTACAAATTTGCTTGCAATCAGATAATAAATAGAGCAGTAATAGAGCAGTAATTCAAACATTTAGGCAAATGCAGTAAATCTAAGCTTGACTGTTGCCTTTAACTACTTGTGATACAATAATAAATAACTATATTAACTATAGTATATGCATAGCAATAGAAAAGAGAGAGAGAGAAACTTGTGGGGATAGTTGAATAAATGTGTAACAAGTCGCGTATTAAGAATTCCATTCGATGGCCTCGTTTGGCGTTCGCATTTTTGCACTTTGTGGCGGCTGTCAAGTTGACAGGCCGATCCCGAGAAATGTGCGAGCGCGCTCCGAGCTCTGACGCTGTGCATCACGTTTGCATATTAAGGAACCCCAACCTGCTACCCTCCTCCTCTGCCTCCTCCTCTAGGCTGCCGGTTGCCTGCTGTTTGCTTGCTTAGCAGGCGCCAGGCGGGTCTCTCTGTGCCTTTTGCATTTAACAACATTTAAATGTTTACGCAAATGATAATTGTTGTTGTTATTGTTGTTATTGTTGTTGTTGTTATTGTTGCTGGCAGTGTCGCCACATTGTCGCCAGTGTTGGCTTTGTTTTGCGACGTAATGAGTCGCCCCACGAAGTGCTGCTCCATCCCAACTGACATTTGTGGCCCGCTTGACATTGACAGTCAACGTCGTCGCCATCGTCGCCAGGCGCTGCCTGCGGTGATATATGCTCCCGAACTGGGTAGCTGCATGCCTGATTGCTCCAGCGCTTGAATCTTCCGATGACGAACTGCAGCTCAAAGTCACAACATGATGGTTTATGATGCGCTCAGGACAACTGTTGGTGTTGTGATTATTTATAGTCGAAGGCAGACAGGCAGGCAGGCAGGCGATCCTCCATTGATTTCAAGGTGCTTCATCGATAGCTGCACTTGAAACACACTTGTGCGTTATCGAAAGATCGATTATCGAATCAGACAGCGGTAGAGAAAAGAAAAGACATGATGACAAGATGTAGAGCTCTTAAGTAGAGGCAAGTGTTTGAAGTAGTTTCTAAATAAAAGTCAAGTAAAACAAATATAAAAAGTGAATAATAACAAGTTTAAAGACGGCTTATTTTTCGTGTAACTAAAAAAATCTGAAAAATTGAAGAATATATTAACATTTTATTTTTTTACATTTAAAAAAAGTGTTAACTTGGTTTCACAAGTAAAACTTTAGTTGAAACTATATTCAAGCTTTCTTCCTTTTCCTTCCTTTTCTTATCTCAATTTAAATGTATTCTTTAACTTATTTTAAACAAGAAAAAATTAGTAATATATATATAATATAGAAATCGCATAGAGACATAATAATATGTTTAAAGTATCATTAGAAATTCATTAAATTATTAATATAACCATGTACTCTAATTTAAAAAAAGAAAAAAGACACAAGCTTCGTTAGGCTTCCATGCCTACCACATATTATGCTTTCCCAGTTCCGTATACTTTGTTTACTTAACCCCTGCTGTTCTACGCACTGGGCGACACACTTTACCCAAGCCCACACATGGTCAACTAATGGTCTCGCTGACCATTTGGGTGAGATATATGAGAAATATGTATGTATGAATGTGAACGAACGGGACAGTTGCAATTACAGTTCCACTTTGTCGCCCGTCAATTGACACACTTTCTGGTAACTTCAGTTTTAACACCTTAATATGATTGAAGGCAAAAAGCAAAACAACAAAAATATTATAAATTTCCGCTACTTCCCCCTCCCGAACCATATACAGAAACGAGTTCATAATTTTCAAATGTTCAACCATCAAACGGCAATATGTAAATGAGATAAACATTGCCGCAAGTACGTGTGTGTGTGCGTGTGTGGGGCCACACATTTCCGGCAAAAGTGCAGCTGAAGTTGCATTTCCATTTCCACAGCGAGTCTGGTAATTGTTGACGGGGCAACATGGCGGATGCGCAACCTGCCTGCAGAAGCGGAAAAGGCAAACAAAACAAGAAAATGACAAAAGTCAATAAACGAATCGATTCGTATCGGTTGCCTGCCTCGAGTGGGTGTGGCAGCAGCACCATGACAAGCACAAACATAAATTGAAAATTTGCACAACTGCTGAAGAGGAGGCAGGCGGGGCAGGCAGGGGGCGTGGCCAATTGTCCACAGTTGGAGTTGGTAGCAGGAACTTTGCATAATTGTTAGCACTGACCGTTTGGCTTGTTTTGGGCCCTCGAGTTGGCTGTGCTCAAACGTGTTAATAGCACGGAAGCGCAAAAACTCCTCCCCGCCTCCCTTTCCCGCCCCCAACACATGCTGCACTCCCACTCGCCCGCGCAGCTGAAGTGTTTTGCATATGGCGCGTGCCATGGAAGCGTTTTGGCCAAATTTGGCAGCAGCACCATACAGTTTAGGCCAATTGTATGCATGCAAATGTTGTGTACATCAAAGGCAGGCAGCTGAAAATGGCAGGAGGAGGAGGAGGAGGAGGAGTACGAGGTGGCAATGTGCCATACATCAATCTATAAACATCTCTCTCTCCCTCTCTCTCTCTCTCTGTGGCAGGTGCTTTGGGGTCAAATGTTGCTGCACTTGTTTATGCCCCAAGCAGAGGCTGCTGCTGTTTCTTGTTTTGCTGCACACATCTGCTCAGCTGCATCAGATTACAAACAAAAAGAAGAAGCCGCCACGATCCACCCCAGAGCGGTAGAGTTCACTGGCCACCAGTTCCAGCATAACCCATAACCCTGCCCCTGTCTGTGCCTTGTGCCCCGCATAACAAACAGGGTAGGAAAATGCTGCTGACTTTTCTGTTTATTTGTGAATTTTCGTTGACCGTCGCCCCCCAGCTCCCTCTCTCTCTCTGTTCCCACTGCACACCTGTTGCATTCATAAATATTAAACAAAATTTCAGTCTCAGTCGCAGTTCAGAATTTACATAATTTTGGGATAACGTAGGATAACACAGACAGCAGGAGTTTTTTTTCTGTCTCTCGGCTTGCATTTTGCTCACGTTTCAGCTAAAGTTTCCTTTTTCTTTCCTCTTCTTTTTTTATAATAAGAAAACAAATAGTTTCTGTCTGGGAAAATTCTACACACTCCATTTGCATTATATATATATATCTATAGCCTGAATTAATATGCTAAAAAATATATTTCTCGGCACATACAACGATATTTATTGCATTTATAGCAACTGTCGTTGCCCTTGTCTGCAGTTTCTGTCGCTGCCATTTAAATCAAAATATTTATTTATTTATTTATACATAATGTCTGCCTGTCTGAAGTTGTTTCTGGCGAATTCTAACTGTAAGGCGAATCTTGCGAAAATAGCCGAAGCCATTGCGAATTGGCGCTGTTGGCCACTTAAAATGCCATAATTCCGTTTATAGCATGCGCTACGGACTCCGATTCCGACTTGGAGTTGGGTAGTCCCCCTGCCTGTTGGGGCTGTTGGGGATTGCTTAAAATGGACAGCGCGTTGATTAAACGTCACGGGCACGTACAACAACAACACATCGTTGACTTTTATTATTTTATAATCTTTTTACTGCATTATTTATCGAAAGAGAGAGAGAGCGACAGAGCGGGAGAGAGAGAGAGTGCAGGCCAGAGAGTCGCTCTCACATTGATAGCTCATTATTATTCTTGGCATTCAAATCGATTTGGAGGCCCCAAGCCAAGCCAAGCCGAGCCACGACAGCCCGTAGCCAGTTGATGTTGAAGGACTGTGGCAACTTGACGTCAAAGTGCGAGCGTTGCGCATGCGCCATTTAAACAGACTCTCAGTGTATGTGTAACCGAGTGTATGTGTGTGTGATGTGTCTATAAACAGTTGCAAGAGCTCTTGTTGTGCATGCAGTTCTAGTTCACAATCATCAAAGCAACAAAATGGTGCTCAAAATCGAAGACATTGAAATGGAGACGTTCTGCTGCGGTGAGTAGTGCAGGCAATCCCATATAAAGAAGGGTAAAAAAAAATAGAAGAGCACTTGCCTCTGAAGTGCCCCGCAAGCAATTAAGAAAACCAGCACAGGTTTTCAATCCCAAAAGCACTTGGAAATGCAATCGACGTAGAAAACAAAAAAATCAAAGCAAAAGTGCCGTGTCGCTTGGGAGAATTACAAAAGGGTTTCAAGAGCGCATTTTCCTGCTGCTGTTTTTTTTTTTATCATTTTTTGGGAGCCGCTCTTGAGTAATTAAAGGATTCTAATTTCCGCTCAATTGACACGTTGAGCATGCGTTCAATTTCCGTGTACGTGCGATTACCAGAATATATGTATGTATCTGTTGCGCCCCTGTTTTCCCTGATAATCCTGATATACAATACTGCGCACATAGAGCACGTGTGTCTGTGCGTAGCTGATCCACCCTGCCCAGACAGACGCTTCAAATACAATATGATGGGGGAGCTCAAAAATAGAGCACAGATTGAATTTCCGCTGAAGCTGCGCCATTTAAATCGTCTAGACTAGGTTTTTGTTTTTTAATTAATAATGAAAATATAGAAGAAGAAGAAGAAGCAGGAAGAACAACAAAAAACGAAGCCAGACATTTAAGCAGGGCATCCTTTGCAGCAACGAGGGGGGCACACACTGCAGCCGCACTGCAGCTGCCCCAAAACAGATGTGCAGCAGCAGCAGCCGCATGTCAGCGCGTGCTCTCCTCCTCGACTAGGCTTCAAAATTTTCATATTTTTCCCATTTTGCTTTTTCTTGTTTTTTTTTTCGTTGTTTTTGTTGTTATTTTCGTTGCCGTTTGTGATGGCCGCGTGCCGACGTCAAAGCAAAATAGATGGATAAAAATAGCAAAAGGCGAAGGCAGGCAACGATTTTAATTGAAAGGGCTGTGCGTGATGCAAATGCTGAGCGAGCAAGCAGGCTGAGGGGGCTGATGAGGAGTATGAGCAGAGGAGGGTGCCATAACGCGTAAGAAGGGACCACAGCGCGTCTTTGGGCGCAGGCGCAACGTCTGGCAGCGCGCAAATGTGGCAGGTGCCGTTCCAGTGCAGCACAATATGAACATACATAAACATGAGCAAACATACAAACACACACACACACACATATATGCAGACAACAATAACAACAACAGCAGCAGCAGCAGCGGCGTAACGCAGTGTAACGTACAATTTGCAGTTGTAGCGACGCCAACAGCGACGCACGCACCGGAAATCGTTCATAGAAGGCACAACTGATGTCGCAGCATAACTGCCGCTGTATGCGTGTGTGTGTGTGTGTGCGTGCTGTCAAAGTTTGCACTAGAGATGAGCGTGTGCAGCTCGTGTGCACGCACGCAGCACTTCAAAGTTAACATTATCGAACTTTAATCGAATCGGCTAAAAATCGGCTAGCCTCCACTAACTCACTTTCGATCAAAGCGAGTTTTTGTGTGCTTTGTCTATCGATATTTGCACACGCACACATCTCTAGCTTGCAGCTTAAATTGCACGCAGGAAGCGCTCTCGCTCTTTTAGCTCAATGGTATTTACGCAGCATCAGTTCTCTCTCTCTCACGCTCTCACTCTCTGCGCTCTGCTCTCTGCTCTTCACACTCAGCTCTGCTCTGCTGCTGTGCTCTGCTTTAATAAACGGAAATGAAAAATTTGAGTTGATTATTGTCAAGTTTGTTTTTGTTGTCGCTTGTTCTTGTTTTATTTTTTATGCGCCTCCTCCAAATAAAAAACAAAAAAAAAACCAGAACAGAAAATCATAATAATCAAATTTGAATGCGACACTGCTGCGTCGACCACTTAGTTACAAGAAACCGAAGTGAAAACTGCGGGCTCTTTACATATGGGGTATGATGTACTATGGGCTCGTTAAAAGAAACTGGGTTTACTCACGTCAATTAACCTTGGAAAGGGCGATACAGGAGGGCAAAACAAAGAGCTTATAGAACTTAAAATTGATCTCCATATGCTTGAGTAAAATATTTCCAGCAACTTCCTTTCTTATCCTCATTTCAAATATATTTTGAGAGAGGTATCCCTTATGATAAAAGTTCTCATAATGTACAAAATCAAATGATGTGTGAGACATTGCCTTAAATTGTCCAAAGGAATATTTACGAGGCTACAATTTCAGCCCCGTACCCGGCACCCTCCCCCAAGGCTCCCCGGCCTGCTTTGAGAAGTGATGTTTGTTTCCCTGACATGTCGCTTTAAAATTTATGTAGACATTTATTAGCATACGGTGCGCATAGATCTGTGAAATGGCTGCCAAAGTGACACAAATGCATCCCGTTCTCCGTTCTCGGCGATTCTCAAATGCATTTCCGTAACAGCAAAACATCAAATAAATAACCGAAAATGATGGAAAAAAAAAACAACTCACACACCTTCGAGTCGCAAAGCATTTGAGATGTTTGATGAAGTGTTCGACAAAGTTGTCGCATTCTCCCCCAAAAAAAAAGAAACAGAGATGCCACCACCACAGCGGGGGCGGTATTAATCAACAGACCACTGCGATAGGGTGGAAGATGAGAGATGGGAAATGGGAGATGAGAGGGAGCTCGTGCTAAGACCACAAACGTTGAATTTTACACGATCATTTTGAGTTTTTTCTTCTTTTTTTTTAATAATGACAATTTCCTCTCGTCAGCATTGTCTAGAAATCGGGTTCCATCTGACAGACAGATGGGTGTCTGCAGGAGGGGAAAGACATTTGACACCTGCTGCACAATTACTCAGCGCTCCCAACTAATACCGGGAATATACTTTTGAAAATAGATCGCTAACTAAAAATAGATGGTAAAAAGAGTTGCCTGTTGCCTGTGGCCCGTTGCATTGTTGCCATAAGAAATGCAGTCTGGGGAACACAAGATAAACATGTGGGATTTCGTATATATTGTATTATGTATGCATGTGTGGCAGCGCGATACTGCCTGTCTGGCAGAGTCAACCCACTCCCTCGCCATGTCCAGGCCCCAGCTCCATCTCCATCTCCATTCAGCCCTTTTATGACAGCGACAGCAATAACAACAAAAAATAACAAAACATTAATGTCAAAAACATCAAAAAAATAACATTCAAAGACACCAGAGAGGGGAGGGGGGGGAGTGTAGTCCGACTTCCAGTTGGATTCCAAATCGGAGTTGTTGGAGTAGAAGTCAAAGTCAATTGCTTGGGAGCTGACAGACCTCCAAAGTTGTTTACAGCAAAAAGAACTGCATTAAAAATGCAACTCACATAAGCTACGACTACTCTGAGGAGTCTCTCTGAGTCCCTAACATAGACTATATATCGGCTAAATCGCATTTGGAACAGACTTTGAATCTCTCTCTCTCTCTCCCCTCTCTCTCTATGTTTTATGAAGTCTCTCGCTGCGTGTATTGTTCCGTCTATGGAAATGTTTCACATGCCGCTATAAAATTTATAACTTGGCCAGGCATCATCTCTATATACCATACTAGATTCTCTACTTGTCGGTAGAATGAACTCCTGAACTCACACTCCCTGAGATTTTCATGCTTGCCGAGGAAAATAGTATTTCATGCATGATTTTCACACAGCACGCACATGAGTTGAGGAAAACTCGTTGTTTATGTTTGCTTTCAGATGATGTGGGGGAAAATCGTTTCTAGCGAAAATTCCCGACATGCAGACGATTTTATGATGTGTTTTTAAATGTTTTCATTATTAGCCGTTTCACTAAGCAAATAAATTTCCTCATTAACTGGGTCAAAAGCGGCTGCAGTTCATTTTTCTGATAAGCTGAATTTTTTGAAGAAATTCTCAAAAATATGTTGGAGCATTCCAGTGCATAAGTCAATCAATACCGAGGTCTAGCTGACCTCTCTCTCTCTCTCTCTCTCTCTCTCTCTCTCTCTCTCTCTCTCTCTCTTTCTCTCTCTCTGGCAAATGCGAAACAAACTACGCACTGATTGAATACACAAGACGCGATGCAGGCGCATTTATCGTCATCGGCCAAATCGAATGCAATGTCATTTATAATCGTTGTGGCCGAATTGAGTGCCCCTAGAGGGCTCAACCGATGTCCAGCACACTATTGTTAATTCACAATAGACTGAGAGAGCGAGAGAAAGAGAGAGAGAGAGAGAGCGCGCACAATTTACAAATTTAATGAACCTCAAACTAAGTGCAGCCGAGGGGTAAATTGAACCGTTAGACAGCTGGTGGGCGGAAGCCAAGGCGTAGGCAAGTTGTAGGCGTTATAGGGGAGAGCTCACGCCCCTAACCAAAACTATTTCAATTGTTGCTGTACGAACAACTATAACTAAATAACTAACTAACTAGATAAGCCTCGCACAGAAGTTGCCCGTGTGAAAGTGGAGCAAGCGATTAATATTCATATACATATGAATACATTCATATTCACTTCTACTATATGCATATGTTTATATATATTCATGTGCATATCAGTGCTAACGCGTGCCTAATTGCCCATTGGAATTCACAAATCTGATGCGGAAATCAACAATTAACCGAGCGAACCAAAAAAACCCAAACAGTTTTAATCAAGTGGCCCCAAATTAAAAGATGCGCTCGTAATTAAGTTACAGTTGACATAATTAAATGATAATTGTGAGCACAAGAGATGGAGATAGACAGAGAGAAAGAGAGAGAGAGAGAGAGACATTTGTTTTTGTATGCACATTTGAGTTTTATCTGAATGAATACATGTATGTTGTATCTTTTACCCAAATGGGGAGGGTTAATTTGTGTATCGTCCGGTTTGGCTCGGTCCACTCCGCTCGGCTCGGCTCGGCTCCACTGCCTCGTCGAAACCGCCTTGTGGCCGCAGTCCATTTAATCCCGCATCATTTGTTCATTTTTCGTTGATTTATGTCTTGCTAAAATGTCACACAACGCGCGGGCATTTATTCTCAAATTGTCCACAGAAATCATGGAAAAAAAAGAACAGAGAGTGAAGAAGCAAACTTTGTAGAGGAATGCAGATTTGATATCCCAAAAAAGTGAAGAAAACAAAAGTATCTTTTCATAGAATTAACATCATGAATTATGTGAGTTTTAAAAAATTTGTCATAAATTTAGTTTCTCAGTAAAAAGGAAATAACTCTGGGAACATATAAAATATTGCATTTGGAATTCCTTAAAAATGCTTGTGTTTAGCTTGTTTCCCGCCAACTTTTAGCTCGTATCATAGCCTCCTACAATCTCTCTAGCTATAACTAAACTAAACCCGTTCCCAGTCCGCCCACTAGCACAAGTCGAGCGCCAGCCAAGCGCGTTATTTTAATCAATTAATTAGTGCTCGGTCGTAGTCCTCGACTAACCCCAAGCTAGCGTCGCGCGCATTCGCTGCCAGTTCCAATCGAAATGCTGAAACGACAATTAGCGTCGCGTCTCTAGTCGTGTCGCACGCGCGCAATTAAAATTTCAAATTTTTGCCAATCGAAATTTGATATTTATAATTGAATCGAAATCGATATCGATAACGAGAAACAACATGGCCGCCAGGCTCTTCGGCAGCTGCATGCCGCGACGCAGTGCGAACGAGAGCAGCTACGAGTACGTGGACATGAGTAAGTGGTGGGAGGGAGACAGAGAGAGAGAGCAGGCGGATGCATTTGCTCCCAGTTGGCAGCAGCACTTTGGCACCATTAAAAAAACATCGATCAAAGCGCCAAAAAAATGAAGAATAAACAATCGCGAAATTTTTGCAAATTGCTGCGGCACACACACACACACACATTGTTGAGTGCTCGAGTGTGTGTGTGTGTGTGTGTGTAAAAATAAGACTGTGCGCCAAGAAACAAAGGGACGCATTTTTCTTGCAATTGCCCTGGCGACTGCTTAACAATTACCAGATGTTGGCGTAGACTCTTCGCTGAAATATTGCCCACATTACGCCGGAGTCTGACAAACGCAAGAGAGACAGACAGAGAGAGAGAGGGAGAGAGTGATAGAGCATCTGATTCAATGTCAGTTGGCAGACGTACACGAACTGTCGTCTGTCATGTAATTGAGTGATAAATTTCAATGCAAATTTCCAGCTGGCAAAGCGGCCCGAAACAAAAAGGCTATAAAAAGGCTAAAACCAGGTCACAAAAAAAGCCTGCAACTGCTGCGACCACGCACATTAATCATACAAAATGTTTTGGCTGTTTTCAAGCTAATTATGTTGTCATGCGTTTAGAAAACGAAAAAGAGAGAGAATAAAAAAAAACGTATTTTCTTTTGCTCTTTCAATCCGCATGCAAATTTGGCGCGTCTCTCCACTTGTCACAGTCCTTTATTTATAATAATAATAATAAGAAGAATAAAAGACAGCAACTGCCTCGGCTCCCCTTCGGCCGCATAATGAGCAGCAGCTGCCACATGCAACAGGAAGAACAGAGTAAAGAAGACGAGAGGAGACGAAACGCCGCAGCCTGACGAGGCGAGACGCCTTCAGAGAGACGGGCAAAGTGTCTTCGCGTTGTGTCGCCATTTGTGGGAGTCAAGAAGTTCAGCACGCCGGGCAGAGCATCAAATGCAACAGTAAATTTCGGTTTGGCCAAGAGATAACATCGCCTCGCTATGTCGCATCGTGATCTCCCGAGTGAAAAGTGATTCAATTCGATTTGAGATTTATTTAAATGCTGCAAACGTGACTGAATTTATGATGGCCGAAGGCATCGCTAGTTGATTAGCCCAAATCGGGCAATTAATTAAATTGTCTCTCTCTGTATCTGTCTCTAAATTTATGTTGTTTTATTTAGCTTAAGTCCTCAAGCAGTCCCCGAAAACAAAAGCGAAAACAGTCGTGTCTCAGTTGTCGCCGCGAACTGTTTAGACTTGTGTAAAAGTGTTGTATGGAAAAAAACATAAAACATATCTACAATATGTAAGAAATTCCAGAAATCACTAAAGAAACATTAGTTGTGAAAATCAAGAAAATTAAATCATTATCAGCTGAACAGGTTCCGTTTTACTATATTCCCCGATAGCATTCAGGTGACACAGTGCCACAGAAATTCCCAATTGAAATTTCTTCTGTTTGCGCTTAGCTAACTTTAAAAATATTATCGTGCTCGTGCGGTGAAAAGAAAAACAAACCTTTTTTTCTTTGGGAAAAACTCAAACATGGGCTATTTGGGTAGTCAGTCCTGGCCCGCTGGGGTCATAAATCGCTAAAGTCAAATCTTAAGTAAACACATTATTTATCAGAGAGACACAGGCACACACACACAGACAGTCCAAGAATACTCATACTCACTCTCTGGGGTCGCTAGGGCCAGTTCTTTATCAGTCGCAGTTCCTCATTCCCTATTGCACTTTTCGCTGATCACAACGATCGTCTTCGTCTTTTCATTTCCATTTTGCAGACAACTGCGGCAACGCGAACAACACAAACGGAGCCTCTGCTGGAACTGGCTACGGCTACGGTCAGCCAGGCTACAACATGGACGACATACTCATCATAACCGCAAAGCACAGCGAACGCGCCTATCTGCGTGCGACTTTCCTGAAGAACCATTTCGACAAGATCACCAAGCAGCGCGGACGCAAACCATTCAAGTGAGTATAATATAGATTAATTTTAAATATTTTAAAATATCTATATAAATTCAGAAAATTAAGCTTATGATTTTAGGATCTTTAATATATATTTAGATTTACTTTGTATTTTAAAATCGAAGTTACACGAGTTCATTGAGAGAAACAGACTTTATCGATTAATCGATAACTTATTAAATCTTTTCCTTTTCTTTTTCCCTTCACAGTTTTCTGCACATCAAAATTGACGATGGCCCCTTCAGCGAGGAGATCGCCCAGAAGTATCAGAACACCGCGCTGCAGATCGTCATCCTGTGCCCGGCCCTGCTGGCGCTGCCGCACAGCTTCCTCATGGCGCAGCTGCAGTCGATCATTCGTGTGGAGAAGGTGCTGGCCATATTGCTGGACGTGAGCGAGGAGAAGGTAAAGGATATGCACAAGACGGCACTGCCCAGCTACTACAAGTGGCGTCGCTGTGTGGTGCGTGACAATGATCAGGCACAGATCAGCAATATCTTGGGCATTGCCACAGATATACTCGGACGTGCGCTCTGCCAGCGTCCGCCGTGCCAGGACAGCAGTAATAGCAACAATAGCAGCGCAATATCACGCAGCTTGTCCAGCTGCTCGGAGGGATTCACTGTGCTGCCCAAGAAAGTGAAGCAGGGTCAGAATAAGGTGCTGGCCATGTTGTCCGAGCCACTGAAACCGAACGATATACTGAAATTGCTGGTGGAGAAGTCGGGCGAGCTACTCGAGATTCGGAACTTCAAGTGTCGTAATCCGTACACTGTACAATTCGCCATACCCGAATCCTGCATGGAAATCTCCACCATGATCGAAATACGCATCGAAAAGAATAACAAAAGCCTCGGGGCGCGTCCCATCAAATGCGAGAGTCGTCTGCGCGAACTGGAGCAGCTGCTGCGCATTGAGGATTCTCCCATTGAGTTCATGTGCCATGCCCTGGGCGTGGGGCCCTTGGAGCGCGACACCTTGGATCAGCATCTGCTGCAGTGCTTCCAGCGCAACATGCCACCCAATTTCCATCTTCTAAACGGACCCTACGAGCGCCAGCCACACTTCTTCTCACGCCTCGAGTCCAGTCCCGAGGAGTACCCCACGCTGTTGCACTTCGCAGCACGTTGGGGCTTCAATCGTCTCTGCCTGCAACTGATGGAGTGTCCCGGTGGCGACACAGCCTGCGGTGTACGCAATTGCTCTGGCCGCACACCTGCCGAGCTGGCCGAGCAGGAGGGTCATCACAAACTGGCACAGAATATTGTCAGCTTCTCAGAGTTCCACAACCTGACCATGGTGTATCATTACTTCAAGGGAGTGGACAATGCAAGCAGCGGAGCCAGCAGTCCGGGTGCACAGACCAAGCCGAATGGCGTGAAGTCTAGTGCTCAGGTGGTTATCGGTGCGGTACCCACATCCCCGAGGAGCAGCAAACCAGCCAAAGAGCTGCCCACACCACCGGCTGAGTACATGGAGATGTCCAGTGGCTCGGAGCGTGAGAATACGCCCGAGGTGCGTGCCAAGACTGAGACAATGGCCATATCGAATCTCAACTATATAAGCGTGGAGACTGAAGATGAGAACCTGCAGAGCTGCTCGACCGAGAAGCATCTGGAGACAACAAGCAAAGTGCTGGAGCCACCAACTGGACCGGAGCAAACCACCAACGAGCTGCGCATCAATGAACCGCCATACTATCACTCCAAGGATCAGAACAAATCGGAAGATGTAGTCGATGGAGCAGCCAATTACCAGGCCACAGACAAGTTCAGTCAGGAGTGCTCGCAGCTGCTGGAGAATCAGGCTCTGGCTGGCAATGATTACGTGATGCAACCCTCCAATATACCGGTGACCAAACCCACTGCTGCTGCTCTCGATGATGGCAACTATCTGTTCCAGCCCTCCAATCGACCGGTGGAGGAGCCACTACGTCAGAGTCGCTCTACAACAAGACTGGCCCAGCCCAGCCCGGGCTATGGTACATTGAAGCGCAGTGCCAGCGATGCCTCGAGCAGCACACGCGGCAATGCCGACGACGAGTTGGCCGAGATCATGCATGACTTCAAGAACAATGTGCTTTCCATACGGGATGTGGAGCTGCTGGTGGAGAAGTGGAAGCATCGCAACGATGTGCAGCAGAGTTTCCGCGAGAAGCAGGATCAAATCGATCAACTGCGTCGCGAATATGAGAGAATACACGACCATGTCAGGTCGCAAATGAAGCGAGAAACGCCGCTGGAGCGTATCAAGAAGTTCTTCTCGCGGCAGAAGCCAAACGCAGGGATGGACAAGCCGAACAGCAGCTGTGCCGATAGCCTGCTGGACGAGACAAAGAGCTCCATTGCAACATCGTGTAGCCTGAAGTCATCGGCACGTCCCATCAGCTCACTGAGCCTGCAGAGCGTTTCCAGCTCCAACTCGTCGTCGGGTCGCCTCAGCACGGGCAGCAATTGCAGCGGCGCCTCGCTTGGTGATTCCGGCACGCATTCAGATCATGAGGAGCGTCGTCAGTTTGGCTGCCGCCTGGGCACAGCTGGATCACTGATGGACAACTATCTGGTGCCACCACCACCGCGACCAGTTTTCACTCCCGTCTCAACGCCCGGCGATGAGCGCCATCAGATTGTTTTCCCCTCACCCATGTCCAGTTGCCAGCGCCTGCACACACCCACCAGTCCCACAGGATCGGAACATTATCAGATGTTCCCCTCGAACATACCCGTCTATGGAACTGGTAGCCAACCCCTGTCGACATCGCAGAGCAGCAGCTTTCTGAACACCATCATGGAGGCCAAGGAACAGGACTCGCAGCATAGCTACCAGAACGGAGTGACCCTGCAGCCCATCAAGCTGAACGAACGTTCCAACATCATCTATGGCAAGCTGACCAAGAGTCACTCCAGCAGCGGCTGCAGCTCGTTCAAGCCCAAGCAGGTGGCTTGTCCGCAGGTGGGCAGCATCGAGGTGCAGGCAGAGGTCTATCAGAATGTGGGATCCACATCGGAGGAGGCAGCATCAGAGGGCACTGGCAAAGAGAAGGCTGGAAGTCCAGTCGAGGCACCCAACTACATGAACTGCTAGGCATCACCATGTATATCTCGTAGCTCTATAAGATTTCATATCATATCATATCATACAAGTACATACTCCCCCTAAACATAAGCACATATATCTCTCTATATACATATAGAAATATATTATTTCGATATTACTGAAATGAGTATAAACTAGTTAAACGAGGGCGTAGGAGAACCCGCTCAATCATATTATTATTTTTAATTCTCGACTATATTTAGCTAACTAACTAAGTACACAATAATCAAACTGTTCTTCATCGTTTTATCTTTAGTTCTATCGTTATCGATCTTTGAAATGTATATTTTTTTTCGAAACGATTGCAAGCAACCAAAACAACATATCGTTAGGAATAAGTACAGGTCTCGTACCAACGAATTGTGTATCTGTATGTGTATGTGTAATTCTAGACATAAGTATTATACACCGCCCCACCACAACCATCAATTCCCCTATAAGCCCCCCCCCTTTAGCCATGCAGATGAAGCATGAAAAACCCGTTTGACACCAAGTTAAATGCAATAAATTTAATTCTTTAAGCAATGCACACGCTACTTTCAATGCACACGTTTCGCAGGCGTGAAAGCCAGGTGGGAGGGCGTGGGATCAGGTCGGGTTGGGTCGGGTTCTGAAGCACACAGGAAATCATGCGGAAGCCCACTACACGCAAAATGGGATTGCAACTGCCAACGTATATTTCAGTGGAGGCCATTAAAAAACAAAAACAGTTGCGATTTCCCGCCAGGCATCGAAGCTCAAATACTCTGAAGAAAGATGGTATAGGAGAAGGATATTAAAAGCGGAACTGAAATTGAACTGTGGGAAATTTTCCAAATTGTTTGAGAAGCAGCCCTATTTATTTTCAATTTTTCAAATTTCTTATGGATAAGAATTTTTAATCGCTTGCGAAAAGGTTATTAAACCCTAGCTGGAGCTAAGATCTAGATTCTTACATTTAAAAATTTCTACTTTTATAAATTGCATTTATTTCCATAGGGATGACAGGTATTTCCACTTATGAAATTCTGACTTTATGTCATTATTTTTTCTGAGCTAAAACAATTCATTTTCGCTTATGACATTAACTTTTTCAACTGTCGCTGAGCACATGGAAAACTTTACAACTTTAAACAGATTCCCGGCAACATAAACTCACTCTCGCTCTTGCGTACGTGAGTGTGAGTGTGTGTGTGTGTGTGTGTATTACATGCAAGCATGAACCGGTAACTCCTAATTCACATTCGCACTCGCACTCGACTCTCCTGCATTCGTTGTTGGAGGTCGCAATTATTGCGTATGCGGCATAGTATTTTTCCCAGCTGAGTACACTGAGCGCTAAGCCGCCATTTTCCATTTGCGTTACATGTTACGGGGGGGAACAGAATTTGAAAGCGGCTCGCTCGCTCACTCTCACTCACCACCCACAACATCCGGTTCCGCTACAGCACAGCTGACGATGCCGTTAGCCGTTAGTTGTATAGTAAATCTCACTGTCTATGTGTCTGTGTGTGTGTGTGAACGAGCCGAGAGAGAGAGAGCGCGAGCGTGACGCTTCGGAGGCCGTGAGAGCAACTTGCTGCTTGCGCTCATAAGTAGGCAACACTTTATGCATGCTGCAGAGAGCGGCACAGCGTGATTCAGGAGTTTTGTAAAAACATAAAAAAATTTTAAAATATTTAACATATTTTATATGAACGTTAACTTTCAAGCAAACAGAATTTTAAATTTATTTAATATTTTTCTTAAATTTATTTTACCCCGTGCACCCTGTGCCGAAAGCTTTTCCAATGCCGCCAGTCAAAACAAAAATAAAGCGCCTGAGCGTCGCTTGGGGTAAGAGAGCGAGAGAGAATGAGAGAGTGAGAGAGCGCAACAGCGACGAACACAAAAGCTTTTGTCACTTGGCCAGCCGAAAGCGAACAAGTGTGTATAAAAGGGACATTTCCTTCAGTCGACTACGTTAATTAAGCGCAACTGCGACGCAAATGTACGCCACAAAAATTTGATGCACAAACGAGAAAATTCATAGACTAAAACAAAAAAAAAAGTGTTAAAAATTCACAAAATACAAACAATTCAGACAAAGGACTTTAAAGTTCGGAAAATATATAGACGTACTGAAGGACTAACTGACTGTTACACAGTGCGTACGAAAACAATTCGGCAACGGCGGCGCATCCTTTCGGTTGCCCCTGAGTGCTGCTGCACTCTCTCTCTCTCTGTCTCTCAGTGAAAAACAAAAACATACGCAGCAGAAATCCAGTCCCCAACTCAACTGCGTAGAAACCAAGGCAAATCCTGAGTTGACAAGCTTTAAATATTTCAACTCTACGGAAATTAAACAGAGCATTTCCGCTTGGAACTGCAACAGCCCCCGGAGGAGCACACTACGATTCTGAACTGAGCAGGACCGCAAGGAACAGGCACCACCACTCATAAATAATTGAAGGTAGGCCACGCTGTCAGCAAGCTCGTTAAATTTATGTGGAGATTTCTCCCTGCCCTTTCCTGTCGCCTTAGTCACCCAATGCATTGGCGGGTTTTTATTTGCCTTTCAATTAATTTGTGTTTTTCTCCCTAATGCGGTTTCAATTTAAATTAAAACGTTGCCATGTGAAAAGAGCGAACACTTCAAAGTTTTAACTGTGCGAGGCATTTTTAATGATGCTCAAAACGTTAATTCAAGGAAGGGGAAAAGGGCAGGGGAACAGGGAGCAGGCTGAGCCTTTTTGAACTTGGTCCACGCGTCAAGGAGAGCCTCTTAAATAGTGTGCAAATGTTTCAGGGTTGTGTGAAATGCAAGCAGGTAAAATTCATTTTTTTATACACAGTTATATATACATATATGTGTGTGTAAGACCCGCAAGTTCTAGGTAATTCCTATGTGAAAACAATACTCTAGGTCTCTAATAATAGTTATTGATTGTCGTGCTCGTTGTCGTTGTCGTTGTGTTCAAGGACAAAGCAATTGTTTCATTAACATTCAATTACTTTAAATTGGAGGGCAAAAACAAACGACTAGCAGATATGCTAACGAAGTTAGTTGAATTTACTTACTAGTTGTATATTTATGATTATTATCAGCTGTAAAATATACAAAGTTATTGCTTAGGGTATTCCTTGGCCTGCTTAAAAACTTTGACTAAATGAAAAGAAATTTTTCCAAAGTGAAAAACCCATTGAAAGCGGTCGCTTTTGTTTACGGCTTGTCATTTGCTTTGACTTAGTTGCGATACTTGTAACTATTTCAGGTGTGCACACACACACACACACACGCACACATAGAACGTGTGTAGGGTTAGGCTGAAAACCAACACCCTAAAGTGTTTTAAGTGCTGGCACTATGGACATATGTCCCGCACGTGTACCAGCACGGAAAACAGAATGGAGTGCTGCATAAAATGCGGACAAAAGGGGCACAAAATTAAAATGTGCAAAGCTACGGCTTGCTGTGCGGTCTGCAAAGACCAAAAGCGGCGAGACGTAGATCATATTGTGGGCAGCAAAAACTGTCTAGCTTTCCAGGACGCAGTCAAAAAGACTAATAATTAAGGTCCTGCAGATAAACCTAAATCATTGCGAGGCAGCTCAAGACCTCTTGACGCAAACCTGCTTTGAAGAAGGTATAGACGTTGTTCTAATCAGTGAACAATACAAAAACCTAGCTACAGCAAACTGGGTTAGTGACAAAACTGGTAAAGCGGCGATCTGGGCATGTGGAAGCAAGCCCATTGACGATAAACCGCTGACCACTGAAGTGCATTTCGCTAGGGCAAAAATAGCTGGTGTACACTTTTACAGCTGCTATTTACCACCAAGCTTGGAAATGTACGACTACGATAGGGCCCTAGACAATATAGGAACTCATTATAGAGCTAGTCGTCCAAACATCATAGGTGGGGACTTTAATGCCTGGGCTGCCGAATGGGACAGTCGCCTCACAAATGCAAGAGGCCAGGCAGTCATTACAGCCTTTTCTCTATTAGATGCGGTGCTGCTTAATACAGGAAATATAAGCACCTTTGAGCGAAATGGCAGGACGTCAATCGTTGACATATCCTTCGCCAGCTCTTGCATAAGTAGAACGATTACGTGGCAAGTAAGTGATATCTACACTCATAGTGACCATAGAGCCATATTAATGAGTGTAGATAGACACCGCAGCAGAAGCACGCAAGAAACAGTAAACAATGGTTGGAAAGAAGACACTCTGGATGAGGGCACCCTCAGATACCTCATCACAGAGCAGCACAATGGCGCCCTTCTGCATGGTAATACCTCTGATGCGAAGGCAACATCACTTTCCAACCTATTGACTTCTGCCTGCGACGCCTCTATGGCGAGGAAATCCAAAGGTGGCCCGAAATGGAAGCCAGCCTTTTGGTGGAGCCACGAGATCGCGGAGTCTAGACGTAATTGCATACGAGCTAGAAGAACCCTATGCCGATGTAGAGATGAGGAGCAACGGGAAACCCTCAGATCGCATTTCAAGGACGCAAAAAGGAAATTAAAGAAAGCGATAAAACTAAGCAAAGCATCGCACTTTAACACCCTGCGTGATGGTATGAACACCAACCCTTGGGGTGGGGCATATAAGGCTGTAATGAGCAAGATAAAAGGACAACGAGCAAACGCTCCGGCTTGTCCACAACTCCTGCGCACGATTGTTGAAACCCTTTTCCCAACACAGGGGAATCAACATAATGAACCTACTGATGTTTGGACGGATGAGACGAGTAGATTCCAAGTAGATGTAGATGCTGAGGAGGTTTTAGAGATAGCTAAGACTTTCGCGAACAACAAGGCGCCGGGACTAGATGCAGTACCCAACAAGGTATTGAAGATAGCGGTAGAAGAGAACCCCACCCTGTTTGCAGAAGTATACACAGAGTGTATACAGACAGGGACTTTTCCGAAAATCTGGAAAAGACAAAGACTGGTACTAATACCAAAAGGTAACAAACTGCCAGGCGTTGCCAGTTCATACAGACCACTCTGTATGATAGACACAATGGGGAAAATGTTAGAAAAAGTAGTAGCTAGCAGGCTTAGCACCTTCGTAGAGGAAGTAGGTGGTCTATCGGATGACCAATACGGTTTTAGGAGAAATAGGTCTACAGTAGACGCGATCAGTAGGGTTAAGCAGATTGCTGAAGAAGCAATAGCAGGAGATAGGTGGCGAGGAGGCCAGAAAAAGTACTGCGCTATTATTACCCTTGATATAAAAAATGCCTTTAACTCGGTGAGTTGGCAACATATCATGCAGGCGCTGCGTAACCTCAACACGCCTCGATACTTGTTAAGCATTGTCGGTAGCTATCTAAGTGACCGTACACTTGTGTACGACACTGAGAAAGGGCGAAAACAATACCAAGTTACAGGCGGCGTTCCGCAAGGATCGGTTCTTGGACCGCTCCTGTGGAACATTGTATATGATGGGGTATTACGCCTTCCACTAAGGGATGAAGTTAAGATCATCGGATATGCTGATGATATTGCTGTCATCATAGTTGGAAAGCACCTGGCGGAGGTGAAAGACAACAGCACCGATGCCACGCAAAGGATAAAGCAGTGGCTGACCGAGCACGACTTAAGATTAGCCGGGGAAAAAACTGAGGCGGTTCTCATCTCAAGTAGAAAGAAACTTGAGGATGTGACGCTCAGTATTGACGGATTCAATATCCGAACGGGCGCTACAATAAAGTACCTAGGCATACTCATAGACGCCAGGCTGAGCTTTAAGGCGAATATTATCGCAATGAGCGAAAAAGCAGCCAGGGTACAAATGGCACTCGCAAGAGTAATGCCAAACATCGGGGGCCCAAGGCAAGTGATACGGTCACTCGTATCACGTGTCACCCTATCGGTGTTAATGTATGCCGCCCCTATATGGGCATCAGCGCTTGGCAGGACAACTTACGCCCGACACTACAATGCTGTAGTGAGGCGTAGCGGCCAAAGAGTCTGCAGCGCTTTCCGGACGGTATCCGGTGATGCCATCCAAGTTCTAGCAGGCATAATGCCGGCTGACTTGATCGCGCAAGAGTACCAAGCGCAATATAATAAGAGGCACAGCCAAACTCCTACTGCTTACGATGAAGGTAAGTTCATCAGGGATTGGCAGCAAAGATGGGATGCAACAAACAGCGGGAGGTGGACACACCGACTGGTGCGGAATATAGAAGTGTGGGTCAGAAGAAGACACGGACAAGTGGACTACTATATGACCCAGTTTCTTACAGGACATGGTTGTTTCAGGCGCTATCTGAACAAGTACGGCCATGATCCTGAAACTGTGTGCTATCTTTGCAATGGAGACGATGAGACTGTGGAACACATTTTCTTCCACTGCCCTTATTATACAAACGAACGGGAAATCGTCAATAGACGCTTAGGAGCTAATATTAGTCCAGCAAATATTATAGGGCTTATGCTAGAGACCCCAGAAAACTGGGAATGCATTAAACAAATGTGTGTGTGCATTATGGTAGAGCAGCGTAGGCTAGAAAGACTGCGAAACTCTCCTTCGCAGCAGCCAATAACCAGGTAGAGCCACCACAGGGCTAGCTCGATCCCTTGCGAAGATTTATACTTTAGGAGTGGTGCCGCAAGGGGTAACACAAAACGAGCCGTAGGAAGAGCGTTTCGTGAGCGGGTTTTTTAGTGGGTGCATGTCCCACACTACCGTCGCTAGGACGGTGTCTTTTTATGATTTTTCCCGTGAACGCTCTAATATATAAAAAAAAAACACATAGAACGTGTGTAGAGTGCATTTGTTGTGCGAATTGTATGCGACACTTAGACAAACGCAAACGCATTCAGCTGCAGCGCTTAGTCCAGGGAGAGCTGCTTGTGCCACAATTTACCGTGCTTTTCTGTGTCAGGCAGGCAGCCAGGGGGTTAGTCAGGGGGTAGCTAGGGAGGCAGACAGCCAGGCGGACAGGTAGTAGATCCCTTAGCCAGAAGCAAGCTGCCCGTGCAGTTGGTATAATTTTAATTACCACTCGAGCGACTCGACTGAGTCAGCGACAGAAAAGTGGATGTGAAAAATGCATCTGCTTGCCACAAATAGTGCTTGCCGCATATATATAGTATACACTCATATACACACTAGAACATACGTATATATATATATATATATACAGATTATGTACAAAGCTGCTGCGCATTGACAATGTGAAGCGCGCCAACAATGCGTGCTTCTCTTTTATCTGCCATTGTTAGCAGCTTAAATCGAAAAGAAAAACCACACACACTAAGCATATAGTAAATACACACACACGCATACACGCATTTGATGGAACTAGCAATATTGCGCATACGCCGCATATGCCTCAGACAAAGGTATTTCCTGGGAAATGCCGCCCATAATTGCGCATTTGCCGCTTCGCTGAGTAAGCAAACCACAGAGAACCATAGCCGCACCTCAGTTATTGCCCTTTCCCATCATCGAGCATCGATTTTGGGTCACTCTAATATCCATTCGCATACGCAGCCCCATAAAGTATTCGGAAATTTACATATATTTTGCCTTTGAAACGTGCTAATTTGAGCGTGAGCTCTTGAAATATGCAAAAGCTTTGATTGCCATATAAGGTATGAAAATCAGATCATATCGTACTAAGGGGCTATTTAAGCAGTTGTCTAATTAAAAGTTTATGCCTTTAAAAACGACAAGGTAATTGTTTTAAAATATTTAAAGCAAAAACAACCTGTTTCACAGGGTAATCACATACGATTAGTTTTTTTAGTTTCCAATTTAAATATGGGCACACTTTTTGTTGCATTGGGTCATTGCTTGGCCCGAGTTCAAAGTGCAGTAATAACCAACACACAACGAGATCATTATAATCGTTGAACTTTTGGACACTCACATGGCGACCATCAAAACAAATAGTCCAAATCGCCACATGGCACAGGAGCAGCATGTTGGCCAACGAGATGCCATAAGAGTTTTCAAAGTCGTTTTGATAGACAACATAAATTGGTTTTTATGGAAATGTACCATGTGACATTTATCGCTGGCAATCAAAGCAGGGCAAAGGGCTTGATGTTGGGGGAAGGGGAAGGCACAGAAATAAAGAGAATTGTCTATCCATGAACGATATTATACGCCATATTGTTTTGTGTTATAATGAAAACTGACCAAGGGCAATGTTGGGGGTTTTCAGGTTATTTAACCAGGCTTTGGCAACAGTTAAGCGACTGTCACGCCCCTGGGCAACCATATTTTCGTTTTGTTTTGGCCACCGTGCGGCAATTTGGCAAAACAAACCCGCAACGTTGCAATAGTCGTGGCCAAAGCTTTTTCCCGACATCCTTTTTGTTTCCCTATGAATTATTCGCTTTCAAAGAGGGCTGCATTTTGTTTTCCTATTTTTCCTATAACTGTGACCGACATGTGACCCCAACACACACACACACACACACCGATGTAACTTCATGCCTCGCTGCATTCGAAAGGGTTGTGCAATAATTCATCAATCTGAGTAGCCGCAAGCGACGTTAGAAACTCAATTCGCCTTCGGGTATATTAATTATGCAAAGCATTTTGTACTTCCCTCACCTCCCGTCGCTTCCATTAACCACTTTTCCTTTGAAACTAGGATCCTTAATTTGCCATTGTTTGTCTGAGAAAAGTGACAGCTGCAGGCAAACTACTTAAAGAGTTGCAGACTAAGACAGACTTTGAGAACCTTTCATATATGTATATTATTTAAAAGTTTTTAAAAGGCTGCAGTAGATTATTTAGAGTTCCTTTTGTTTCAAGCTGCAACTACCCATTAATTTTATAATTCCCAAAATATAAAGTAATTGCCTCGCAACCTCAACGTAATTAACATTAATATTCCAGCATGTTTTCCTCTATGAGCTGAGCCCAAACTTATATCCCAAGTAAATTTAATATTCATGCAAAAATGTCAGAGAAGTCTGGCAAAGTGTTGAGTGAACTCAAATACCCGACGGCAGTTGCAAAAAAAACTTTTTGGGGGGACACACACACGTACTTGATTGCATGACAGTCACGGCCAAACCGGCGGGCCAGACAAGTCTGACATTTGGAAATGCCAAAGGAACTACGTATAGAAAAATGGAAAAAAGGATCATCTAACAAATAAACAAATCGCAGACAATTGAGTGAGTGACGTGCTGTTTGCCAAGACTGTAACTGACACACGTCCAGAAGGAGCGAGAGAGAGAGGGAAAGACCCATATCAATTAGAATTCAATACGTTCGTCCGAACGACATGTAATTAAGTGTAATTTACCAGACAAGAGAGAAGGCAAAATGGCAGAAGGAGCTGAAGGAGGAGCCGCTTGACAGGCGGCCATATTATGGCATGAGTTATGAACGTGGCACAGCAATGAATGTGCCATAAATTCAACTATAAACTATACCCTGCACTGTCAGAGTACAGAGCAATAAAGTAAATCAAAGGATTCCAAAGGAAGTCCTTGACAGTGTGCGACAAAAGGACGCAGCATGAGCGTGTCGTGACAAGACCATAGAAGGCTTACCGGCTTTCCGTACGTCTTGTGTGTGTGTGTGTGTGTGTGTGTGTGTACAACTTTCAATTATTGAATGAAACGACAAGCGACGACACACACACACACACACATAGAGAACAAACCGGCTGCAAATATTTGCAGCATACCCGGAGGCGTTTCGGCCAAACGCCGCATGTCGAGCTCCAATTAAACCCAAAAACGTAAACAATTTCCTGCATTTCCATTTCACACTAGTTACGAGAGTAACAATAACAGCGCCAAGTGTAGCAACAGCACAATAGAAACGCATACGCGACGGAAAAATACCCTATAAATAAAAAATATGTACATATAAGTTACTGCAAATGGGAATGAAATATATACGAAATTCAGTTTAACGTATTTACTTCTTTAATTTCTAGCTGCTCAGCATACTCTGCGCCACTATTTGTGCAGGGTATTCATACGTTTGCGTGCTCTGCTCCGTTAACTCTATTCAACTTGTT
This sequence comes from Zaprionus tsacasi, assembly GCA_018904105.1. Taxonomy (NCBI): domain Eukaryota; kingdom Metazoa; phylum Arthropoda; class Insecta; order Diptera; family Drosophilidae; genus Zaprionus; species Zaprionus tsacasi. The sequence goes on from JAEIFR010000295.1 coordinate 2,773,721, forward strand.
GGCAATTTTCCCCCGCTGCGGCACGCCTCCATCCTCTCGCTCTTTGATTTCGCTTTTTGCTGCAGACTTTCTCAATATATCTGTGTGTGGCCTCGTCTGCGGTGCTTGCGGATTCTTTGAGCAGAAAGTGAATGTTACCAGAATATGGTATACTATATAGACACATACGTGTGTGTGTGTGCGATTTTGCAGAGGAAAGGCCGCATTTATCTTGTGGCTTCGAAATTAGCATTTGGCATTTTGAATTTCTCGCTTTCGGGCAAAGTTTCGCAACATTTCTTTAATATAACTTTGCAAGCCCCAATAAGGTCACAGGAAGCGTAATCCAATTAGAGATAATCATCGCATCAGATTGGTTTCGCTCGACATCTCACAGTAAATGCTCATTCGGAATTTAGTTCTTATTCAATTATGCATTAACGAAAGCTCGTCAAGCGCTTTCTATGTAATCTGTAATCCCTCTAAGCCATATGATTACGTATGTTATTTTGTCCTCTTCTTTCTTCTATTTATATTGAATCACACGAATACGGAAAATTTAACTAGAAGATTTTTCTTTTTTCAGACAATCCTTTGAAAATGCAAAATTGTTTTGCTTAGACGACGACCGAGAATAAGCTCCTGAGCTTCAAGAAGAAAAACCATGTCAAATGTAAATATAACACTTGATAATAAATAATATAATATAAATAAACTAAATACGAAATTTATCTCTTATATATATTTTTTATGTATCTATTTATTTTTCTTTTAAAAATGTACGTTGCTACCTGTGCTGATTAACTGTCAGTTGCCGATCGATAATTTTAAATATCGATTAATAGTTAATCAATTGATATGCAAATATTAATGCAGTGATTGGCAACACCGGCGTTGCCAGATCCCCAATTGTATTTTAAATCAATATGAAACAGACATTTTTTTAATATTCACTTAACTCCTTGCAGCTGCTTCACATGGACAAGTCCAACGGCAACGGCGTCTTTGCATCGAGCAGTTGCCACACGGATAATGCGACAGCAACAACCACAGCAGTAGCAGCAGCAGCTCTGAGTGCGGCGAATAATATCAACATCATGAACGGTGCTGCCGCTGTTGCAGCTGTTGCAGCAGCAGCCGCGACGACGCTACCGACATCCGCATCCAGCGAAGACCTTAGCCAGAGCCTGTCCGAGTACACTGATGCCGACGAGAGCATATCCGCGCCCACAGAATTCCTTGCCGAGGTGAGAGCTCTAAAGCTGAAGCTGCATGCAAATGTGAATTGCACTCGAATGGCAAACTGAAAGTAGGAAGGCAAATCTAATTTGAAATCCTTTCAAGAGGATTACTGAGAGTTGGCTGACTGAGTCGATGCTGCCTTGTTGGCTTTTGTCCGCCGGCTTATTGATTGCTTATAAATTGTTTTCGAGCGCATTTAACTTTAAGCCCGACCAACTTTTGCCATTCTATTCAAAGTGGGCCAATGGGTCGGGCGTTGTCGAGCCTTGTTGTTCGGGCCGATAGCATTGTATGCAGCGCAGCATGGTCAGATTTCTAAAGGATTCTCTATGTTATCTTTCCATTGCAGTTCCTGTCAGCCGTCATGCTCAAGGACTACAAGAAGGCGCAGAAATACTGCAAATTGAGTGAGTGAGCAAGCAGAATCCTTTCTCTACAATAATTAATATATCAACTCGATACAGTTTTGCAGTATGAACCGAACAATGCCACGGCCAAAGAGTTCTATCCGCTCATCATGGAAAAGCTGCGGGGTGAGTTTACACTTCCTTTACCCATCACATCTGGTTAATTAATCGATGGCTTACAGTGGCTGCATCGAGTGACAGCGACGAGAACTATAATAAATCATCCTCACCCGAGCTTGCACTGGATTTGGAACCAGCGTGCGAGGACAGTGTAAGCAGCCATAGTAACAGTCATAGCAACAGCATCAGCAGTGGCAACAATTGCTCCGACGAGGACAACGATGACGATGTGGAGGTGGATGATGACGAGGATGATGATGACAACGATGAGGACGACGACATCGATGTCGTCGATGTAGAGGAGGAGGAGAGTAGCAGCGGTGACGATTACGATTTGCCCATTGACGAGCAACAGGACGTGGCCGCAGTAGACGGCCTGGTGGCTCACACATCCCACTCGCATTCGCACTCCCACAACGACTCTGGCTCGTCACGCAACTCGTCGAGTGGCGGAGGTGGGCGCAGCGACAACACGACTCATTCATACTCCAGCCTGTTGCTGGAAGAGGAGGACGACATTGTGCCAGCTAATCTGCAATTTGGCAACAAGACAGCTACTGAAACCGACCTGGACGTAAGCAATGGTATGTAAATCATATAACGAAATATTTACTTGGTATTATTAACTACGTATCTATCATTCCTTATCGATTTCAGGCAACAAGGTAACCTCCGCTTCGTGCAGCGATTCAGAGTCCCCGACCGAACCGTTGACCCAGCGTCTAGCGGCCATTTTGCGCTCCAAGTGCGGCGTTTCGGCTAGAAACAACGACGACGAGCCCTATTGAGGCGAAACTTTTATCAGCTATTTATATACACCCATATTTACTCTATATACATACATAAAACTATATTCTTGTACTTAAGCGCCAACTCGATGCGAACAAAGTCTACACATCCTTTGCCCAACTAGTTGCCGCCAGTGCGATTCGCTTTACGAACCTAGAAACCGTCCCTAACAGCATACAAGTATTTCCTCGTATCGAACTCGTACTCGAACTATAGCATGTTTTTTTCGAAGCAGTTTCCCTAGACAAACATATCGTACAAACTTAATAGGTGTACTTATAGCAGTCATACGTGTATTGTGTATGGAAAAAATATTTAGCATAGCTCGAATATGTAGGCATCATTTGTTACAGAATGAAAATAATAATAACGTAACAACAATAATATTACTATGGAAGTTGATGCGAAAATTGTAACGTACATATACACATATATATTACTATACATGTATGTATATCGAATAGTGTAATGGAATATATATATTTTACTAAGCCACCCATGCAATGCGCACACAACTCGTCAGAATAATATTGTTGGAAAACTTTACACGTTAACATTTTATAGAAGTCGAGATTTTTTTCCAGACAAGTTTATAACATACTAGTATTAGTTCAGTAAGCGGCAAAGTGCGGATAAGTCTGATAATGAAGGAACTTAGAACGAAGACATGCAAGAAGTAAAACAACTGAAATGGTCCAAACTCTTAAACTATGTAGAATGAAACCACGCAAAGACCTTATTTTCTAGTTCACCTTTTGATCTTTCGTTTCACAAACAAACATGAATTTAAGACCGCTCTATGAGCATTACTTGGTTACAAAGAGAGATTTACCCTACACATGAATATAAACAAACATACGTATACTCACAATTATTCATATGTGTTTATGTAAGATTGAAAAGATATAATCCAATGCATGTAAAGTATAGAGTTGTATAGAGTTTTAAACTAACTTATGTTTTCACCTTATTAATCATATTGTATTCGAAATATATTGTACGTCTAACGGTATCCATCATTAGAAATTGTAATAAAGAAAGAAGGCGAAAAATGTGTGGTCTTTTGATCTTTAGATAATAATCAAACTAAACGGGTAAGATCTTAAAACAATAATTGGTAGACCGATTCTTACCTTTAAAGACATATCTTCGAAATCCAAAATCACAAAACATTGATTATCGAATAATCCATTTTCAGAACTTTATATGTCAGTAAATCGTTTATTTACATCTTTTGCTGTCAGCCGTACAGAAGTCTATATGGTTAATATATTTAATATAAAAACGTGGTTCGTATATTGAATGTTTTTAAAACATTTCTTACTTAAAGATTCGTGATCGATCAAAATACATATTTTATCGGCGCTGATCTGTTAGTAATATACGGATATATGTAAGTATTTCTATTTTTCGATGTGAACGCAAGTTGGACTGCTTGTATAACTGTATAAAAAGACGTCTGAAAATCGTTAATACAAAACTTGTCAAAATTGTCTTTCTATATTAAGTCTATTTGAGTGCCGAAAAATGTTATGTACTATGTATGTTTCATCCATTCCAGCTATCCTATCCATTGCCATCTGATATGTAACAAACTACTCTCATTCTCGATTTATTGTTTTTTGATTGCGTTCTCAATTGAATACTGTTTGTCTGTTTGCTCTTTGTTTGAATATGTCTCTTAATACTTATATGATCCAATCACTTTTTATTTATTGTTTCTATGTATTTGCAGCACCATCACCAACATAATGTAAACAAAAACTGTAACAAAATTATCCCTATTATCGTGTTGCATATTAAATTATGTTTGTAAGTTGCTCAGAATTAAAATCAGGTAATCAAGCATTGTTTGTATCGTAAATTGCACGTGTTTGTTTTCCTTTATGATGTTTCCTTGCTAAAGCATGTTGTATGCATGTACTGTGTTTGATTTCAAATGTTGTATAGTTGTATAGTGTGTTGTCATAAATCGAAATTCAGTATCTACATAGCATCATCAAATAATAATAAACTAGATTATGATTCTCGAATATTTGCATACGTTTCTTAATCTAAGGTATTTTTAATCATACACATTGGAAACGTTTATATATGAATTTTTGCAACATTAAATCTCGTTCATTGACTGTTTTCTGTCTTTTCAACGTCCCAATATTCAATATCGTATTTTTAACACCTCTTCTAATTGTCTCCAAGACTTGCAATATGTACACGATAGTGTGGAAGTAACAATATTTAACATATCTAATCGTACTCGATTTACTTTCTGCTAATGCTGTCGATAAGTTGCACTCTAGCGTAGGTGTATATGTGTCTTCTAAACGTGTGGTGTGTGTGTGTTTATACGTTTTATATGCCCTTAAGTATTATATGCATAAAAAAGAAACTTTCTTTTGAAAACTTCAGGTGTTCCTTGTACTCTTCAGTAGAATTACATATATGTATATTATATAAGTTTTGTATGTTGGTGTGCTGTGTGTTATTTAAATGCTCAAGTGTGTAAAGGGTGGGTAATGACATCAAGCTACCAGAGAACTTAAGGAAATAAAAAGCGAATTTCAAATTAAAACTTATACAAATCTTTAAAGTATTTATTTAAAAGTACAACATCAAGGCACATACTATGAAAATACATGTGCATATAACTTAGAAAAGGTATACGTACATAATTATTTATAAAATTAAAATAGATTTTAACTTAAGTCTTAAGGCGCACCGGGGAGACGCTTGTCTACTCTTAAATTAATATAGAACATCAACATAAATGGCTGGACGTGGCAAATAATTCAACAGTGATATGTATGTGAAACTAAAATTTGAATTTGAAATGAAACGAGCTACAACAAAAACAAATAAAATATAATATAGATATCAGTCAATGAAGTTGATATAAAATGAACTATAATGGTTATTCTATGCGTTTACGTATTAATGTGCTGTGTGTGAATGATCGAATAGAGACTTTTCATCTTGATTTTAAAAACTTCTCATCTCTAGAGACTATATGTGTGCACCCCTTTTTGTTCATTTTGTTCAGCCTAAAGCTTAGCTAATGTCTAAGACAGCACGGGTAAAAGCAGAGGGGGGATGAAGTGTGCATTATGAATAAAGTTATGATGATTGATTGCAATACACAATACATTTTAAAAACTGTACGTGCATATGTGTTTCTTAAAAGCTGCCTATGACAATACTAATGTTAAACTTAATAATTGAATTTAAAAATAAACAGAAGCTACTTTCGAGCTCATAATAAATCACAGCGTATGGGGCTATAGCTGTGATTTAGTACCGCTTCTATAAGCAGTTTGTTGTTTCTTTTGCATCCTCAATGTTGGTGTGATCCTTGATGAGTAGCTTCGTTGGATACTTGTTGAGCTGCGCGAAACGCTCCATGACACAGGAGGAGCTTAGGCGTGCCTCGGCATCGTGATCCCAGCACTCCTCCATTGTGTCGCAAAATACACTGAGACCCTGTTTAAAATTTTGATTAATATACGAAATCATTTCAGATATTTCACATTTTTTACCGAGTGCGATCGCCAGGTATTCAGTAAACGTGGACGCAACTTCTTCATAACAACGCTCTCCTGCACCTCATCCAGTGTGGGACGCTGGCCAAGTTCTGCTTCGAAAGGCAGTTGATACTCGCCCACGGGTCCCACGACATCACAACGCGAGACCATTTCCCACAGCACAAGGCCACAGGCATATACGTCGATGCGCAAGAAGGCATCGCGATTGAAACTTATGGCACCTTCCAGCACTTCAGGCGCCATGTAACGACGTGTGCCCACCTGACCGTGTGATTCGCCACATGGCTTACCCGGCTGGAATATCATTGCCAGGCCAAAATCAGCTATGCATGCTGTCAAATCTCCCTTAAGCAATACATTTTTCGATTTAAAGTCACGATGCGCTATTGAGGGCTTTACACCTTCCGTCTTTGTGGCCAATATTTCCTCGTGCAAGTGTGCCAAGCCATTGGCCATAGATTCGGCAATGCGACAAAGCTCCAGCCAGGTAATCGTGTGTGACTTAAGATAGTCGCAGAGCGAGCCATTATGCTGGTATGTGGAAATCAGCCAGTATTCGGGCTTATCCAAATGTTTCTCAACGCCCAAGAATTCCAAAATGTTTGGATGCCGCATGCGTGGCAGCTTGTAAATTTCATTCTCCGTAGTCCAGGACTCTTTCTCCTGCATACGAAAGATTTTTACAGCCACATCCTGACCGTGCAGCTTAGCCTGCCAAACATCTCCGAAACGACCGCTTGCCTTCTGTTCCAGCAGCTGGATGGGACGATTGCTGAGCAGTGGCGATGAGTTGGTGATCTCCGCTTCGTGCTATAAATGGAAAATTATGTTAGATCAATTTATATACATGCAAATATTAAAGATCTTAGCTTACCGTTGGTATTTCGTTGAAGTGCGCTTGCTTGCGACGACGATAGAAGGCCAGGCTGAAGATTAAAAGGACCACCAGAACGGCAAATAACGACGAGCCGATTATATAGTAAATCACATTGTTGTTCACTTCTGTTTTCTCCTTGGGCACTGCAAGACAATTAAAACATATGAATGTCATTTCATATATGTAAGTTAACTAGAAATATCACGATATGTCAGCGCATAAACGCAAGAAGGTTCTCCCTGCACTCTCTACAGGTGAACAACTTCTCAAGTGGCACCTGTAGTCGACAGGGTTGGCTCTGGACTGTGGTAACAAAATGCAAAACGAAAAAACGAAAGTTCGCCCCCAATTTGGCATCTTTTTATATACATCTCTATATGTGTGTGTGTGTGTGCATATGTACATATATCTCTTTAGCTGAGATAAAAGGCAGCTCCAAGCATAAAACAAAAACAAAATGAGAGAAGGGCGCAAAGGCAGAGGCACCCCAACTGAAAGCAAAACAAGTAATAAAATGTACTGTCAATCGCTATCGACTGTAAGATACCCTTCCGTACATATTGATAAATTTACTCGTTTCTAGATGCTTAACAAGAATTGTTACTTTGTAGACTTTTCCACGCCTTCATCTACCTGTTACATTTGCATACAGATAGTATACTCCTTCTTTTTCATAATTTTCAATGGTCGAAGGGTATACAAAAGAAACAACAAAATGCACGTGTGCTTGTGCGGCAGGAACAGGGCACAGGCAAATTGCAACACACGCAGCAGCTGCTGTGAGAGCTATAGAGAAGGCAACTCCACTTTATACATGGAGAGTTCGTTAACACGAAAAAACGTTGCGAGGGTCGCGATATGTTGTAGGTTTGGGGTACAACAACTGGGTGGGAGTTTGGTGGTCATGCCACCCTCAAACTTGAAGATGCAACAAAAACGAGGCAACATATAAAATAAATATGCTATACCGAAATTGGGGTAAACAGAGAAAGAAAACGCAACGACCGAGGTAGAGAGAGAGAGAGATGGAAATAGATGCAGGCTCCCACTCGGACCTTGTGTTGTTGCCTCCGTTGTAGTGGGCATCCATTGCTGTTCCTCATTGCACAACGAGCCCTGGCAGCAGCAAAAGTATAAATTCCCCTGGCGCGGCGGTCCCCGTGCAATGCATTCGGTCTGGTTGCACTCATGCATGTCCGTGAAGCAGCCCTTAATCTTGATAGTCTTAGCGCCTGCAGCAAAACGAGAAACGCAGTAGAGAAATAAAAACAAAATCAAAAATTGTTGGCATATTTCCGTGGATTATGCATTACTCACCCGTATCCGGGTGTGCGGTCCATAGTGCATAACAACTGGGCGTCTTCTCCGGTTCCACCGGGCAGGGTTGAATAATGGTGGCGCAATCGTTGCGCGTATTGCATTCGGTCTCAGCGAAATGTTCGCATTTAATATTATGGCCCTCGGGCAGGATTGCGCCGCCGGCGAGTTCCAGCAACTGGCAGCCTGTCGGAAAGCGAGACGAAATCAGTCAGTGACTTTGATATGTATGTATGTATGTATATCTTGTAGTATGCATATTTAAAAGAGTAAATAGTAAATAAGTAAATAAAAGGAACCTTTGTAGGCATATCATGTATCTACCACACAAACCGACCGACCACCGAGGGACACTGGACCCACGCGACGGACCAACGACCCTAATCGACGTCCCCTAATCCCGGTGGGCATTGTGCTGGGCACCACGCCGGATCGGGGAGTGCTCAATGAGTGTTGCCATTGAAAGCCAAATGCAGAACCTGCAACATAGCCACACACAGCAGCACAGTAACTCAGCAAGCGCAACCCCAATTCAGGCAGAGGACCATACAAAATTAGCTGCACTGGCCACACAGACCCTTTGAGTGGGCCCTAACCCCAATGCAAATGCAACCGCTACTCGGTGTCTCTGTGTATGTATGTATATATGCACGAAATTCGCGCGCAAATCCACGTGAGAGTGTGCATTCACGGCAAACGCACAGTGGGAAGCATTCAATTAATTCATTTTACTAGGAAGAATCACGAATTAACAGATTTTTTGTAAGCACGTATTAAAACTAAAAAGTGTAGAAGTAAAATTGCGTTTTATCTTATGAATATTTAATTAACCTCTCTATATGAACTTTAACTAAATGAACTCTGTCCCACTGTACCCGGGTAATCGGATCTACATAAGTGTGCGCGTATGCATGTGTGTATACTCATGTGCATGGGTGCACGTACGTGTGTGTGTGTGTGTGTAATCATGCTTTATAGTAAAGTAGATACATAAGCATGCACATTATGCAGATTGAAAGGGGATGAGTTTAAAGTGGCGCTTGTTGAAGAAAAAAAGAAACAACAAAAGCCAAAGAGAGAGAGAGAGAGAGCGAGCACGCGAGCGCAAGAGTTGGTTGTAAGTAAAGGGGATCTGCCCCTATGCGCACGAATCGTGCATACAACAACAAGTTTCTAATGCAACGTCATCCATTCAAAGAAATCATTGCACACACACCCACACACCAGCCCAACTACTCTCGCACACACACACAGCTCGAGCGAAGGATTGTGGAATAAAGTAGTAGAACGTGAAAGAAAAACTACACTTAAAACAACTACAACGTAGGCGCCAAGATATTCGTTGGTAGGGGGAATTGAGGGTAGGGCAGGGTAACTGTAAATATTATCGACGGCGACAGCATTTGACTCGACACACAAACATTCGCACTCAATTAGAAGAGTGATATTTACATAGATGAAATGTATGTATGTATGTGCAATATTCTCACACTATATTCACATATTCATATGCTCATGTTTGTTATATATGTACATATGTAGGTACATTTTTACATAAAAACACACACATACCTAATATAAGCTGCGCCACAAGATAAAGCACAAAGTCGTATTTGGACATTGTTGCTGCGTTATCACTGTTACTTGTTTACAATACAAAATGTATACGTAACAAAACACGCGCGTAACGTTGGTTAGAGAATTTCTGGTTTATTTTGGCACATAAATTTTCCTTTTTGGAAATAATTTACGTTGTTTTAGATTGGCAATGCACAAAATTACATGTGGGATAATTAAATGCTTCCTGGTTAACTTTGTAATTACGATGCACTTATGTATAAGCCCTAGAATTTAATATTTAGTGCTATGTATGCACATATATTATTATGTATACACATGCAGCTGAACATACATACAAATATATGTATGTATATATGTATACAATTTATTTTCCGTTTCTACACTTGCAGCAGAATCGCTGACCACACGTTTTTTCCATGCACATTGTCGCGTTGAAGATTAGTTTTAGTCGTTTTTCATTTATTGTATTATCTTTTCCGCACTATAAATATTTTTTAATTCGACAATTAAAGAGTCTTGGATTTATAATGTGTCTTTTGCTCTCTGTTTCTTTTCACAATCACGGTTAACACAATTGGTACAAATGTACCCAATCTGAATGTACACTTCACAACACTCTAAGCAGAGTGGCAACACTGTGCACGCAAGAGGGCGTTTTATGTGATTGGAATTTATTTATAATACATTTTTCTGGTCACACTTAAATTATAGAAAATTACTTGTAATAATTATCGATCACTGAATAGTTTTTAATATATATTTATTTATAATATACAGAATATACTTCTTAATTTATTTAAAATATAATATCATATAAACATACATAGTTTATAATATTGGTATATTAAACAACTTCAGTATGGCATAGTAAATAACTTTACAAGAAACTTTAGCAAAATGTCAGTTAAATTTAAATCTGCAGTTTCTTTAAAAATGAATTGGGGAAAGCCCGCGACAAAATAATTTAAATTAATATGAACCGCAGCCATGACAAGCAGTTTACAATCTGTTTTCTCGAGAAAACTGATGATTTCATCACGAAGAAAAGGCGTAGGAAGTCACGTTCTTGATTGTTTTGTTTATCATGCCGATGCAATTAATGATTAGATAACGGCCAATTGTTGACCAATATAATACAAATACAATGTAAATTTACAAATATTATATACATTAAAACCATATATAGTTAAGCTAGCATCACTTCGTTCCATCGAGCTTGCTCAAGCCATCAGCGTATTGAAATTCTGGGCTGTTCTCGTACTCGCACATGTCCAGGGCGATGACGCAGCTCTCTTTTACAACACGTTTGTCATCGTCGGCGTAACGGTTCAAAATTTCTATGCATTCCTCGGTGGCGATGGCGCCAAGCGCTTCGGCGCACTCATGACGTACCATTTCGTTTTCGAGACGATCTTCGAGATTCTCTTGCAAATAGGGTATGCTGCAAGGTTCCTGTAACTGGCCTAGGACAAAAGCAACTTCGTGACGAAACAGAGCTGATTTGTCTTTTAATCCTTCGGCAAGGGCCAACACGCTGTCTTCGGTACGCAAGTTACGCAGACTGAACATTGCTCGGTAGCGATCGAAAAGGCTTTGCTTAGGATCTAGATATATGGCCTTCAGATCGTCCACGCTCTTATTGCCGGTTGTCGGAGGAGATGGATCCACTGATGCGTATGGATTGTTGTCATCCACTTGTTGGCCGCTCTGCAACCAACGGACTCGGTCTAGGGCAATGGCACATGTTTCGGACACTTCGACGACAGGATCTTCTTTGTATTTTTCAAGTATGGGGAGCACGTCTGGGTGACCAATAGCGCCTAAGGCTTCGGCAGCCTCATGACGCACCATGGGCTCTTGAGTGGTGTCCTGCAGTACTTTGGTTAGTATTGTGATGGCTTGAGTGTCCTGCATCTGTCCCAAACAGTAGGCCAATTCGTGCTTCAGCAAAGCGGAATCGTCGTCAAACGCTTTGCTTATTGCCTCGATGGCTGTGTCACCTCCGATGTTTTTCAATGTAAAGAGTGCCCGGAATCTTTCCTTCAATGGGCGCTCCTTGTTGTTGAGCACACTTCCAATAGCCTGGATTTGTTCATGTGATACCATCTTTGCTTATTGTCAATATATATTATAAAAGTAAATAAACTAGCTAGCTCAAATTGCTTGTGCCTCGTGGAAATTTATATTGTAATAACGATAACGATTTCCAATTAATTGGCTGACCGCCACAAAAAAGTTGGCACGTTTCCAACACTGATAAAAAAGCCGCCATAAATGGTTTCTGTCCAACACTTGTCATTAAGAAGAAGAAAATAGTCCAGTTGTTGAGTTACGTTTGTCTGTGGCTTCGAAAAAAATATCAAAAAAAGTGCTAAATTTAACATTTTTTATAACAAAAAATAGTGAAATCCATAATATAATACATCTTGATTAGAAAGCCGATTAGTAAAAAACATAATTTTTATTTGAAGACAGCTAAAATTGCATTTAAAAAATTTGCGCGTTCACGGTACGTTCAGCGTGGCGTGTGTATGTACATATGTGTGCGTAATATACCTGATAGTTGTGCGAGTGCCTTTGAATCGCTGTCCCAGTGTAAACGAAGAGTAAAACGGAACTCGCTACTTTGAACTGAAGCGTTGCAACCGAAAACATTGCAAAATACAAGTTATTTTGTATTTTGTAAGCAAGTAAATACCACCACCGAGTGTAAAATGTCCGACGAAACAAGCATACAGAGACCAGAAGCAGAGGCTGCTGCGGCGTCCAATGTTAATAATGAAGAAGATCCAGAAGTTCTACCGGCGGCAGATGAAAAAAAGACACCCGTAAGTGTTGAAATTTGTATAATTGTATATACTTAGCCATAGTCACAATTAGCACCGGGGGTCGGTCGTGCGATAAGAGACACAGTGCACAATATAACGGAGAGAATTATCTGGAAGAGAGCGCGCATTATAGATATATATATACATGTGTATACAAACGTAAATGTATTGGAGCACGCAGTAATTTTCCAAAATCCATACAATACATATAAATATATTTTGAAATTCGTAGTGCATTTTGTGTATGCTATTTACACTGTTTCGTGTTGATGTTAATTTGTTGCCCTCGTGTGCGCGCGCTTTTCCCAACATCCCCTGTGTGTGTGTATACGTGTACATATACATGGGTGTGCATGTATATTTGTTTTTTATTTGTATGCGCGCGTGGTACACTCGCTACAAGTAATCGGTAGTCTCTTTTGTGCACGTTTTACCACTGCGAGCGCGTCTGTCTCGTTCTCGTTTGTTTTTATTTTTCTTGTTCTGTTTTCGACTTTTTGTTGTTTGCTGTACTTTGTCATACATGGAATTTTGTGCGTGTGTGTGTGTGTGTGTGCATGCATACGTTGCGCCAAAGATTGGGCTTGTGTTTACCGTTTAATACTTTAAATGTTGCTGGATGAATGGGTTACTAGGTTTTTCATTTGAATTCACACTGAATTCAACTGATGTCAGACTGTTGTTTAATTCCATTTTTGTTGTGGCGCAATGGTTTAATCTGTATGTAAACAATCTTTGTAGAAGCGCACACCCAAGCGACGCTCGTTTATTGAGCGAGCTCAGCGTGAAAGCGAGGAGCTAGTACGGACCATGGGTGGCAGTCTGGAATTGGAAGGCGGACGGCGAACTCGGTCCAGTACACGGGGAACACCTTCCCGTGTTGCTGATGCTGTCACACCTCCACCAAACAAAAAGGCTCGCACTTCGCCAGCCACAACCAAGAGTGGAGGACGTGCACGTGGTGCTCGCAAACTGGATGTGGGCGGTGAGGAGGTCGATAAAACGCCTGTGAAAGCAGCTAAAGCAGCTGTGGAAAAAAAGACGCCAGAGCCTGCTAAGGCAAACGTAAGTAAATTAAACAGTTCCACGAGAAACATTCTAATAAGTTATCACTTTAGCTGTCGGCAAAGAAAAATAAGAAGGAGGACAAGGCCGAGAAGGCTAAGCCAGCTGCCGGAAAAGCCAAGGATGAAGTCAAAGTCACAGAGACTTCTAAATCTAAGGCCACAGAATCGAAAGAAAAAACACCCAAGAAAGCAGAATCTAAGGATCAACCAGATTCTGTTGTTGAGCTGGCTGAAGCACCAGAGGAGAAACATAATAACGTTGATCATGGGAAAGAAAGCACAGAAGAGCCAGAAGTGAAGGAAGATGCTGTTGAGAAGGTGGAAAAATCAGAGGAACCAGCTAAAATTGAAGAGCCGGAAAGCAAAGATACAACTTCTGAAGACGTCTCAGCCATGGAAGTGGATGAAGTGAAGGAACCAAGTGAAGAAAAGCCCAATGATGAGACAACCTCTGCGAACACTTCCCTATCTAACGATGGCGCAGCAAGTGCTGAGGAAAAGAAAGAATCGGAACAACCAGAGGAAAAGGAAATTGTCGTAGAACCAAAAACCGAAGCCGAACCCGCCAAACAGAAATCACCTGAGCCTATGGAAGTTGATGGGAGTGCGACAATCAGTTCTGATACTGCTAAAACCATATCATCCGTAGATGCTGTGCCCGTAGCCGACGCCAGCGAAACGGAGCCAGAACAGACAGAAACAAGCAATAAGGAACCTGTTGAATTGGCAACTGAGGTCAAGGAAGACAATGAAAAAACATCGGTTGCCAGCGATGTTGAAAGTACATCTGAAACTGCTAAAATCACATCAGCACCTGTCGAAAACACATCCGCGCCTGTCGAAAGCACATCCGTGCCTGATGAAAGCACATCAGCAGCTGTCGAAAGTTCCTCCGAAGCTGTTGAAGCCGTTCAGAGTGCACCAGAAGCTGTCGAAAGCACATCAGCGGCTGAGGCTGTTGAAAGCAAACCAGCAGAGGTGGAGAGCACAACGGCAGCTGTCGAAGATACGCCAGCGGAAAACAAAGAAACTGTTGTTGATGAAACACCTGCCAGCAATGATGTGAGCAAGCCGGCGTCGGATGCCGCAGTTGAACCTACATTGGAAGCAGCAGCCGTTAAGGAGTCACAGGTCAACTGTGAAAACAAATCGGAGCCCACCGACAACGGTAAGTGGGTGTTGATTCTTTCCATTTCGATTATGATATTCACTAAATATTCATGATTTTTTTCTTACAGGCGAACCGAAAATAGTTAACAATGCCGCAGAGGATGGTGAAAACCATGTAACGCCGCAGGCCTGCAATTAAGCAGCAATATTCATGTAATAATGATGATGATGAAAACCACTGTAACTGTAGCATGTGCCGAAAGTGTACAAACGCAACTTCGACTCGATCAGACAAGATGCCGCCAACAATCAGAAAATAATTTAAATTTCCTAAACTGAGGCGCCTTATGGAACCTACGTCTAACTCTATTTAAATTGACAAATCTATATATATATATATATATTTTTAAACCACAAAATGGTATGATTGCAATTCAGCGTCTTCCAGTCTTTGGCATGAATAAGCAACGTCTTAGACTGTGACCAATGCTGTATTTTCATAGTCTAACCCGCCTGCAATTTTCCCCCTACACACACACACACACCGACATATACTACACCCACCCACAGACACACCCACACGTTGTTGAAAGCATCAAATTATAAATAATATGTACGTGTACATTTAATTAAATTGGATACAACAAAACCAGAAATACATTATTTAAAAATGTATGTAAAATAGATGTTTTTAAATTATAAGACATAATCTTTAATGCAAGTCTAATTTTAAAAATCAATTTGGACACACTCAAAAACCAAGAAAAGATTTTTAACAATTGATGCGTCGTTTGAGAAGATTTTAGTAATTTTGCATGAAGTTTATCAATGTCATTTACATTATGCAAACTAACTAATAATACAAATATATTCTATCTTAACTTTCTTTTTCTCTGCTGCTTACACGATAAGCATTTCGCTTTTAAAGTTGTCGCATCCATTTCTAAGATATCAAACTTGACGCATCATGGGAAAAATCTTTTCCAGACGATCTTAACTAATTTACAAGTAGCAATGTAATATTTTTCAATGAAAAATTCTAAGAAACGAGAGCATCAAAATCCACTGGAACTCTTTTTACAAACTGAACTAATCAGTCGGACCGTTTTTGTATGTAGCTGGATACTTTCTGTGTAAGAAATTCTTCATTTCAATATTCTTTTGTAAATAAATCTTTTAAAAATACAAAAGAGATATGATAATTGTGTTATGAATAAGTCTATTTGTAGTATATGTATAAGATATTTTTTGTTATTCTCCTTCAACATCTTTTGCCTTCTCGGCGTGTGTTGATGAACCCTTTAGTGGCAACTCTTCGAGTTCCACAACAGGATCGGGTACCTTTAGCATTTTGCGCACAAAAGGAGAATAAAGCTTTGGATTCTGTTTTTCGTTCTTGTCGAGAGGCCATACGTAACTCATGGGTACCGCCCAGATGAATATGAGAATAACGCCCAGCACTTTGTACCAGTAGAAGGAGATGTCGTAGATGGAAAACTCTCGATTACTGCCGAAGGCATTCGTAATATTTCTGGGTGCTGGTTTCGTTGGTTCTGGCGCTGCAGTTGTGACGTTGCTTCTACAAAATACCATAAAATAACTTGGTATAGGTCGTGTCTCCAAGCAGACATTTCGGATACACTTACATTGCATTCAGAATGTTGTATAGACCCCGCTCTTCGCACTGATCCAAGGAGTTGGGCAGTACATCGTATCTTATGAGACCCGCATCAAGATTCATCTGTGCATTGATAATGAGCCAAAGCATGACGACCACACTGAATATAATACTGCTCATAGCGACCTTCCCATTCACTCGAGGCACAAACATGCCCAGCAAAAAGACACCGACCACGGCTCCCGTGTTGATACCCTGAACTGTCCACATGGTCTGCAATATGGATTTGAACTTCTGCACCACAATACCACCAAGAATGCAGTAGGCTCCCATTAGGACAATGACCATTTTCATGATTCCATTCGCCCTGGCCTCCGTGTGGCGAATATGCGGTTTGATGTAGTCGAAGTAAACCACGCCGGCGAGTGAGTTAAGATGTGCGGATAAGGAACTTAGCGAAGCGCTAAAGACACACGAGATAAATAATCCGGGCATGCCAGGAAGATTTCCCATTATGTCCTGTATGAAGAAGGGCATCATCTTGTCCGGCTTGCTGACCAACTGTGGCAGGAAGCATAATATATGTATATTCTGAGAAGCTATATGAGGTAGTTAATAAGGTAGACTTACGCCTGCCTGCATGGGGTCACATCCATAATAGTGAGCAAACATTATAATTCCAGCAAAAGCATTGAAAAACATAACGACCAGAAATCCAATTCCCGCAACATACAGAGATCTGTACAAGAACATAAGGATTAGTCCTTGTAAAGGTATTTGTTCCATATTACTTACTTTTTGGCATGTCCGTACGATGGCAGAGAGACAATACGCTGTACGCAACTCTGATCTAGTCCAATTTTTCCCGTCCAAAGTATCAAACCGCTGGCCAAACTATTCCACACCGTTGCCCGTAGTCGTGGATCAAATCCAAAACTGATGGATAAATTTTATTAGATCCATAATACCTACAAGAAACTGTACAGCACTTACTCAAAGTTTAAGCGACCCCCAGCAGAGGCGTTTTCGAGGACAGCGCTCAATCCACCAGTACGCATTGTTCCCAAAACTCCCACCATCACCACAGAGAGTAACATAACACCCGCTTGTACGACATCTGTCCAGACCACGGCCTTTATTCCACCCAGCATGGTGTAAAACACACAAATCGAGGAAACAATCGTGTTGATCAGGTGAATATTGACGCCAGTGACTGGAAAGGGAAAATAGTAGAGGATTAGTTCTTATAAAGTATAAATCCATAGAAATTATTCTTACCTTGTGAGAATGCAAGCGAAGGAATAAACATAAAGACGGGCAGCATCAAGAACTGGTTCAAAATGAAGGTCATGGTAACGAATTGACGTGTGCGTCTATTGAAACGCATCTCCAGATACTTTTGAAATAAGATAGATATAAAAGATGAATTTCACTCGGGTATATATTTATACTAACCTCGTAACAATTTACAATGTTAGTATCATAAAAAGTGGGCACAATGATATAGATCAGTATTGGAATTGTCGGGATCATCGCTAGCACTGCAAATATGAAGTTGAAACCGAATGTGTAGTTCTCTGCGGGAACTGACATAATGGCAACTCCAGATAGTTGACTGAAAAGGAAGTATTATATAATTGAGTTTAACAGATTGCTAAAAATAACTTGAAACTATTTCTTAATTAAGATAAGCTAAGATAACACATATGTAGGCCTTCAAAAGGAACTTTGAAATGATTGACAGATAAGCAGCGTATGTGAAGCTTCAAGATCATGTAATCAACTCGAAGATACAATATGAAGCGTAATTTTATAATTTATACTGCAAGATTTTTGTCTAAGTACAGTTTTATTTAAAACGAATCAATCTTTTAAAGTCAACTATTACCCAAAGATTCCAATTGTAGCATCTTTTCAGAAGGCTCAAATAGTATTTAATGTAATGAGAAATCTACCAACCTGGAGACCAACGATATGGCTATCGGTAGAGCTTGCATCTTTTTGCCACCACGAAGATATTCGTCAGTTGTGTTCTTGGCCTTGGCGAAGAAGCCAAAGTAGACTCCGATGCTGGCAGAGACACTCAACATGAGTATAAAGACGGTATAGTCTGTTATACCAAATTTAAGATCCTCAATTTTTGCTGTGCCAGCAGCGATAGTGCTGGCTGAAGTTGTGAAGTCACTTGACATCCTGATACGATAATCCTTTAGAGACAATTCTTCCGATTAAATTTCGATACACACGCGAATAAAGAGATCTTGGAGGCGTGGATGCTGCCGGTAGACTTATGGATATTCCTATCTGACTGCACGCTTAAGTAGGAGTGATAAGTAGCTTATCAGCTTATTTCGAATGGTTGGTAGACAATGTGGTAAAAGTTTATGTGCAATCATAAATTTGAGGCGCCATATACTATATGTATTTTTCCAACGTTTTCAATCGTACATACTATTCTCATAATGAGTTTTCATTATGATGTTGAGAATCTATATCTCTCTCTCAATTTCAAAGTGGAACTCAACAATTTCAAAGATCTGCTTGCTCGACTTTTGGGGGCTCGTCCTAAGATTTACGTACGATAATGTCGCCTCTAGCCATAAAAGAAAATTTTTCTCACGTAAAGTCTACAAGATTTTTGTGAAATATTGCCGAGATAAGCGCAATAAAAATTAAATCTAATCGTAAGCTAATCCTTTGATAGACATGACCGGTCTGCAGACCTGCTCTCATATGACTCAGAACTCTTCCACCCCCGCGATATTTCAATAAAATACCAGAAAAAACAAGTATCAAAAGCTAAAATCGAGGGCAGCTTTACTTAATCAAAAGCTTTTAGAACAAAGTAAAAAAAAGTAAATGCTCGCTGTCATATACCCTACTATTTAGGTTATATCTTAACGAATACCCATAGGGTAACATATGAGTAGCAGAGTTTAGTATATAGCAAATATTTTTTATTTTCTCATTTAAATTACATTCAAAACATTAGAAAAGACATAAGTTTTATTGGGAATTACTCCTCCTGGGATTCCAAGTTTTTCCCTTGTTTAATATCAATTTTTATCTCAGAATCCCTTTCGACGTGGGATTGCTTAAGAGGTAATTCCTCCAGCTCAACTTCCTTGGGTATATTCATGAATTTTCGAATGAACGGACTGAATAGTTTGGGATCTTGAGATTCTTCTTTGTCAGTCTTCAAAATGTAACTCATTGGAACGCCCCAGAGTAGAGTTAGCAAAACGCCCAACACCTTATACCAGAAAAAGGATATTTCAAATATTGAGAAGTCACGATTGCTTCCGAAGGCAGTTGTAATCAGTCGTGGAGTTTCCGGAGATGGTGGCTGAGTTACGGGACTCGTGAGGTTATTGTGACTGGTTTAGGGTATATAATATATAAAATATAAAAAATTCACAAATCTAACTTATTTCTTACATTGCAGTATAAATTCCTTGATATTGCGGCGCTTCGCATTGATCCAGAGAATTTGGAAGCATTTCATATGTTATAATGCCGCTCTTAAAGTTCATCTGAGATCTGATAATCAGAAAGAACATAGCAAATACACTGAAAATAATGCTCGACACGGCAGCCTTGCGATTCGTACGCGGAAATAGCATCCCCAATAAGAACACGCCCACTACAGCACCCGTGTTAATGCCGGTTATAGTGATTACCGACTGAATAATCGAATTAAAGTTCACCACAATGAAACCACCAACGATACAGTAGACTCCCATTACGACGATAATTAGTTTCATTATGGAATTGGCTCGTGCCTCCGTATGTCGAATGAAGGGTCTTATATAGTCAAAGTAAACGACGCCAGACAGGGAATTGAGATTCGCAGAGAGGGTACTGAGGGCTGCGCTGAAGACGCAAGAGATAAATAATCCCGGCATGCCAATTATATCACCCATTATGTCCTGTATGAAAAATGGCATCATTTTGTCTGGTTTGCTGACAATCTGCAAATAGAATCTCGAGATCAGAGTGAAATTTCTCAACAAAAAAATTGAATAACTTACCCCAGCTAATATAGGATCGCATCCGTAATATCGAGCAAACATAATGATGCCGGTAAAAGAGTTAATTCCCATGATTATAAAGAATCCTATGCCCGCAATTATCAGTGATCTGTGTATAATCAAAGTATTTTCTAAGTGATGTTTAGATGAAATCGTAAGATAATACCTTTTGGCATGACTATACGAAGGCAGTGAGACAATGCGCTGTACACAGCTCTGATTGAGACCAATGTGACCAGTCCACATGAAGAAACCGCCAAGAAAGGCATTCCAAACTGTTATACGAATACGTGGATCCAATCGGAAACTATAAAATAAATATTTATATATTTTTCTAACTTATAAGTAATTACTAAACTTACTCCAATTGTAGACGACCTCCGGCACTGGCGTTATCGATCACCGTAGTCAATCCTCCCGTCTGCGATGTGCCTAGAATTCCCACTAGAACCACCGAGAACAGCATTATACCTCCTTGTACCACATCTGTCCACACGACTGCCTTGATACCACCCAGCATTGTATAGAACACACAAATTGAGCAGACAACCGTGTTGATTAAGTGAATATTCATTCCGGTTACTGATAGGGGAAAGAAAGCATATATAATTTCGGAATTTCTGTAAAATGAGTAAGTAGTAGACCTTGTGAAAATGCCAGCGATGGTATGAACATATAGATTGGTAACATCAGACACGTGTTCATAATGAAAGTTGCCGTGATCAATTGCCGCGTTAACTTGCTAAAACGTAACTCCAGATACTGTGGATAAAGCATAAGTCCGGTCATAGCAATATAAAAGTTCCAATTGATAGTCTCTTACCTCATAGCAATTGGATATATTGTTCTCATAGAATACGGGTACGATAATGTGCACCAAAACGGGCACAACGGCAACGATTGATATTACCATGAAGATATAATTGAATCCGAAGGAGTAGTTCTCGGCGGGCACCGACATAATGGCTAAGCCGGATAGCTGACTAAAAAAATATATAAGTTTCAGTTAGATAAAACTGAATCTAGGTCTAGGTCGATCTAATAACAGTCTCCAACTCCGTCTTATCAATTTCGGTATCTTAACACATATTTTAAAGTCTATTATATGCACAACCTACCTGGCTACCAATGAGATGGCTATAGGGAGTGTCTGCATCTTTTTTCCACCTCGCAAGTATTCTTCGGTCGTGTTCTTGGCCTTGGAAAAGAAGCCAAAGTAGATGCCAATCATAGCGGATGCACTCAACATAAGTGTAAAGACTATATAGTCTATTGTGCCGAATCGCATAGTATTATCAGCGCCCATGGACGTTGCCAGAGTTGGGGACGTTGTGGTACTTGACATAGTAACTCCTTCTTTATTATACCCTTGCAGAGGGTATATTAATTTTAGCCAGAAGTTTGCAACGCACCTTAGGAGACATCTCCGACCCTATAAAGTATATATATTCTGAATCAGCATAAACAGAGGAGTCCAAAAATGGATGTCCGTCTGTCCGTCCGTCCGTCCGTCCGTCCGTCCGTCCGTCCGTCTGTTGCAACGCGAACTAGTCTCTCAGTTTTTGAGCTATCTTCATGAAACTTGGCATATAAGCTTCTTATTGCTGCGAGCTGTAAATAAGTCGGAACGAGCCAGATCGGACCGATATATCGTATAGCTGTCATAGAAACTATCGGCCGATTTTTGTTGTTTTTCAAGATATTGCAACAAGATTCGTCAAATCTTATTCTTATTACGTTCCTAATGTGCTGTCAAAATTGTATCAAAATCGGACCACTATAACATATAGCTGCCATAGGAACAATCGGCTGAAATTAGGGTTTTAGTATGCAAACCTGTTTTGTTCTCGGAAATACAGCACATTATCAATACTTTTTAATGTTATACAGTAACCCGCCCTTATTTTTTCCATTTAAATATCTCAGACGTTTATATTCTATAGCTGTTATAGGAACAATCAGTCAGTCCGTCTGTCAGTTGCAACGCAAATTAGTCCCCCAGTTATTGAGCTATCTTCATAAAAGTTGGCTCACAAGCTTTTTAATTCTGCCTTCATTAAATAAGTCGGAACGGGCCAGATCGGACTGATATATCGTACAGCTGTCATGGAGCCTATCGGTCGATTTTCGTTATATTTCAAGATATAGCTATCAGGCTTACCACATACAAATCTAAGTATGTCCTTAATAATAAAGTTTCATCAAAATCGAAGTTTTATAACTTATAACGATCAACGATCGGCCTAATGAAGGTACCTGTTGCAATTTTATGAAAATATGAGTACTATTACATATAGCTGTGTACAACTGCAAGGGTATAAAACCTTCGGCAAGCCGAAGGTAGCCTTGCTTTCTTGTTTTTATTTTATTTTTACATTTACATATTCCGCAAGGTAATTTCTGCTGTCTGAAGCCTGAATGTGCACTGATCCACTGTGAACACGATATCGTTCCGTTGCACTGCTTTCAAGTTATCTAATCTGTTGAGATCTGAGATCTTCTGCTTCTACCGTTTATAATAATGACTCTCAGTTTTGATAGGAACTCTGTGTGGAAGTATCGCCAGTGACATATTTGTTCCGATAAAAAGTATTTTAAAAATAACTTTGATAATATGTTATGCTTAAGATTCATTAAAACATATAGTTGTAAATCTCTGAAACATATATTATAACCATGGAATCGCTAAACACATTTTATATTTAACAAGTCGGTAAAGCTTCAGTCGACCCGACAGTAAGATACCCTTCGCCCAATATCCAAAATCTGTTACAAGCGTGTAATCATACTTATAATTTAAAACAAAGAATTCTGCACAAATAATTCTACTACATATAGCTTACTCCATCTTAAAAACTCGTTATTTAAAATTTAAACTTAAATTATTTTGTTGAAAAATCATAGGGGGATAAATTTCCAAAATATCAAAAAATATCAAAATATGCATTTTGCTATGTTTTAAATTTAGAATCACTCAGGTTGTTAAATCATAAACAAAATGTCATTCCGCGTGAAAATCGTTTGATTATTAAGAAAGTTACGATCGATGCAAAATGAGGGTACCAGGCATGTTGAGTGTGTTACATGTCTAATTTTTGGACCACTTCAACATGATTTTTGGGCCAAAATTAAGTATCGTTTAAAATCGATTTAAATAATTGCTTAGTACTAATTTTGACCTCCGCAATCGATTAAACTTAAAAACTCGCAAATTTAAATTTGGAAAAACCTAAATTTTCAAAATTTCGAAAAAATTCAAAACATCTACTTTGCTATGTTTTAAATTTAGAATCACTCAGGTTGTTAAATCATAAACAAAATGTCATTCCGCGTGAAAATCGTTTGATTATTAAGAAAGTTACGATCGATGCAAAATGAGGGTACCAGGCATGTTGAGTGTGTTACATGTCTAATTTTTGGACCACTTCAACATGATTTTTGGGCCAAAATTAAGTATCGTTTAAAATCGATTTAAATAATTGCTTAGTACTAATTTTGACTTCCGCAATCGATTAAACTTAAAAACTCGCAAATTTAAATTTGAAAAAAAAATGTTGTTGAAATTTCACAGGGGGGACCATTACCTGAATTTTCAAAATTTCGAAAAATTTCAAAACATCTACTTTGCTATTTTTTAAATGTAGAATCACTCAGGTTGTTAAATCATAAACAAAATGTCATTCCGCGTGAAAATCGTTTGATTATTAAGAAAGTTACGATCGATGCAAAATAAGAGTACCAGGCATGTTGAGTGTGTTACATGTCTAATTTTTGGACCACTTCAACATGATTTTTGGGCCAAAATTAAGTATTGTTTAAAATCGATTTAAATAATTGCTTAGTACTAATTTTGACTTCCGCAATCGATTAAACTTAAAAACTCGCAAATTTAAATTTGAAACAAGTGGATATGGCTACAGTCGAACGCCCGACAGTAAGATACCCTTCTCCCAATTTTTAAAATCCGTTACAAACGTGTAACCACACTCATAATTTCAAACAGAAATTTTGCACAAATACTTCTACTACATATAGCTTTCTCGCTCACACTCACACAGCGACGCACGTTAAGAGTGACGTCGACGTCGGCGTCAACTACTGAAAGCAGCGCGCAGGCTGCTGCTCGTACATTTGTACTGAAAACGTTGACTTGAATAACTTCTGTGTTATTGGTCCGATCGAATTGTAATTTGGAGATTATGTTTGTATGACATTCAGCTTTATAGATACCAAAGCAGAACTTTATAAGTTGAATACTTTGCTTAATAATCACAAATTACCGATTTGCGGGGGCTGTGGGCGTGGCATCAAACATTTGAAATAAACTTCATCTGCTTGGGAATTATGGGAACCTCCATGCCAAATTTGGTGTCTCTAGCTCTTTTAATAGCTAAGATCCGTTGTCTCAAACAGACAGACGGACAGACGGACAGCCGGACAGACGGACAGACAGACGGACATGGCTCAATCGACTCGGCTTGTGATTCTGAGCAAGAATATATATACTTTATGGGGTCTGCCACGCCTCCTTATGCCTGTTACATACATTGCACAAAGTTAGTATACCCTTTTTTGACCATTTTCAATGGTCGAAGGGTATAAAAATGTTGTTGAAATTTCACAGGGGGGACCATTACCTGAATTTTCAAAATTTCGAAAAATTTCAAAACATCTACTTTGCTATTTTTTAAATGTAGAATCACTCAGGTTGTTAAATCATAAACAAAATGTCATTCCGCGTGAAAATCGTTTGATTATTAAGAAAGTTACGATCGATGCAAAATGAGGGTACCAGGCATGTTGAGTGTGTTACATGTCTAATTTTTGGACCACTTCAACATGATTTTTGGGCCAAAATTAAGTATTGTTTAAAATCGATTTAAATAATTGCTTAGTACTAATTTTGACCTCCCCAATCGATTAAACTTAAAAACTCGCAAATTTAAATTTGAAAAAAAAAAATGTTGTTGAAATTTCACAGGGGGGACCATTACCTGAATTTTCAAAATTTCGAAAAATTTCATAACATCTACTTTGCTATTTTTTAAATGTAGAATCACTCAGGTTGTTAAATCATAAACAAAATGTCATTCCGCGTGAAAATCGTTTGATTATTAAGAAAGTTACGATCGATGCAAAATGAGAGTACCAGGCATGTTGAGTGTGTTACATGTCTAATTTTTGGACCACTTCAACATGATTTTTGGGCCAAAATTAAGTATTGTTTAAAATCGATTTAAATAATTGCTTAGTACTAATTTTGACCTCCCCAATGAGAGTACCAGGCATGTTGAGTGTGTTACATGTCTAATTTTTGGACCACTTCAACATGATTTTTGGGCCAAAATTAAGTATCGTATAAAATCGATTTAAATAATTGCTTAGTACTAATTTTGACCTCCGCAATCGATTAAACTTAAAAACTCGCAAATTTAAATTTGGAAAAACCTAAATTTTCAAAATTTCGAAAAAATTCAAAACATCTACTTTGCTATTTTTTAAATGTAGAATCACTCAGGTTGTTAAATCATAAACAAAATGTCATACCGCGTGAAAATCGTTTGATTATTAAGAAAGTTACGATCGATGCAAAATAAGAGTACCAGGCATGTTGAGTGTGTTACATGTCTAATTTTTGGACCACTTCAACATGATTTTTGGGCCAAAATTAAGTATTGTTTAAAATCGATTTAAATAATTGCTTAGTACTAATTTTGACTTCCGCAATCGATTAAACTTAAAAACTCGCAAATTTAAATTTGAAACAAGTGGATATGGCTACAGTCGAACGCCCGACAGTAAGATACCCTTCTCCCAATTTTTAAAATCCGTTACAAACGTGTAACCACACTCATAATTTCAAACAGAAATTTTGCACAAATACTTCTACTACATATAGCTTTCTCGCTCACACTCACACAGCGACGCACGTTAAGAGTGACGTCGACGTCGGCGTCAACTACTGAAAGCAGCGCGCAGGCTGCTGCTCGTACATTTGTACTGAAAACGTTGACTTGAATAACTTCTGTGTTATTGGTCCGATCGAATTGTAATTTGGAGATTATGTTTGTATGACATTCAGCTTTATACATACCAAAGCAGAACTATATAAGTTTAATACTTTGCTTAATAGTCACAAATTACCGATTTGCGGGGGCTGTGGGCGTGGCATCAAACATTTGAAATAAACTTCATCTGCTTGGGAAATATGGGAACCTCCATGCCAAATTTGGTGTCTCTAGCTCTTTTAATAGCTAAGATCCGTTGTCTCAAACAGACAGACGGACAGACGGACAGCCGGACAGACGGACAGACAGACGGACATGGCTCAATCGACTCGGCTAGTGATTCTGAGCAAGAATATATATACTTTATGGGGTCTGCCACGCCTCCTTATGCCTGTTACATACATTGCACAAAGTTAGTATACCCTTTTTTGACCATTTTCAATGGTCGAAGGGTATAAAAATGTTGTTGAAATTTCACAGGGGGACCATTACCTGAATTTTCAAAATTTCGAAAAATTTCAAAACATCTACTTTGCTATTTTTTAAATGTAGAATCACTCAGGTTGTTAAATCATAAACAAAATGTCATTCCGCGTGAAAATCGTTTGATTATTAAGAAAGTTACGATCGATGCAAAATGAGGGTACCAGGCATGTTGAGTGTGTTACATGTCTAATTTTTGGACCACTTCAACATGATTTTTGGGCCAAAATTAAGTATTGTTTAAAATCGATTTAAATAATTGCTTAGTACTAATTTTGACCTCCCCAATGAGAGTACCAGGCATGTTGAGTGTGTTACATGTCTAATTTTTGGACCACTTCAACATGATTTTTGGGCCAAAATTAAGTATTGTTTAAAATCGATTTAAATAATTGCTTAGTACTAATTTTGACCTCCCCAATCGATTAAACTTAAAAACTCGCAAATTTAAATTTGAAAAAAAAAAATGTTGTTGAAATTTCACAGGGGGACCATTACCTGAATTTTCAAAATTTCGAAAAATTTCAAAACATCTACTTTGCTATTTTTTAGAATCACTCAGGTTGTTAAATCATAAACAAAATGTCATTCCGCGTGAAAATCGATTGATTATTAAGAAAGTTACGATCGATGCAAAATGAGAGTACCAGGCATGTTGAGTGTGTTACATGTCTAATTTTTGGACCACTTCAACATGATTTTTGGGCCAACATTAAGTATCGTTTAAAATCGATTTAAATAATTGCTTAGTACTAATTTTGACCTCCGCAATCGATTAAACTTAAAAACTCGCAAATTTAAATTTGAAAAAAAAATGTTGTTGAAATTTCACAGGGGGACCATTACCTGAATTTTCAAAATTTCGAAAAATTTCAAAACATCTACTTTGCTATTTTTTAAATGTAGAATCACTCAGGTTGTTAAATCATAAACAAAATGTCATTCCGCGTGAAAATTGTTTGATTATTAAGAAAGTTACGATCGATGCAAAATAAGAGTACCAGGCATGTTGAGTGTGTTACATGTCTAATTTTTGGACCACTTCAACATGATTTTTGGGCCAAAATTAAGTATTGTTTAAAATCGATTTAAATAATTGCTTAGTACTAATTTTGACCTCCGCAATCGATTAAACTTAAAAACTCGCAAATTTAAATTTGAAAAAAAAAAATGTTGTTGAAATTTCACAGGGGGGACCATTACCTGAATTTTCAAAATCTCGAAAAATTTCAAAACATCTACTTTGCTATTTTTTAGAATCACTCAGGTTGTTAAATCATAAACAAAATGTCATCCGCGTGAAAATTGTTTGATTATTAAGAAAGTTACGATCGATGCAAAATGAGAGTACCAGGCATGTTGAGTGTGTTACATGTCTAATTTTTGGACCACTTCAACATGATTTTTGGGCCAAAATTAAGTATTGTTTAAAATCGATTTAAATAATTGCTTAGTTCTAATTTTGACCTCCGCAATCGATTAAACTTAAAAACTCGCAAATTTAAATTTGAAAAAAAAATGTTGTTGAAATTTCACAGGGGGGACCATTACCTAAATTTTCAAAATTTCGAAAAATTTCAAAACATCTACTTTGCTATTTTTTAAATGTAGAATCACTCAGGTTGTTAAATCATAAACAAAATGTCATTCCGCGTGAAAATTGTTTGATTATTAAGAAAGTTACGATCGATGCAAAATGAGAGTACCAGGCATGTTGAGTGTGTTACATGTCTAATTTTTGGACCACTTCAACATGATTTTTGGGCCAAAATTAAGTATCGTTTAAAATCGATTTAAATAATTGCTTAGTACTAATTTTGACCTCCGCAATCGATTAAACTTAAAAACTCGCAAATTTAAATTTGAAAAAAAATGTTGTTGAAATTTCACAGGGGGGACCATTACCTGAATTTTCAAAATTTCGAAAAATTTCAAAACATCTACTTTGCTATTTTTTAAATGTAGAATCACTCAGGTTGTTAAATCATAAACAAAATGTCATTCCGCGTGAAAATCGTTTGATTATTAAGAAAGTTACGATCGATGCAAAATAAGAGTACCAGGCATGTTGAGTGTGTTACATGTCTAATTTTTGGACCACTTCAACATGATTTTTGGGCCAAAATTAAGTATCGTTTAAAATCGATTTAAATAATTGCTTAGTACTAATTTTGACCTCCGCAATCGATTAAACTTAAAAACTCACAAATTTAAATTTGAAAAAAAAAAATGTTGTTGAAATTTCACAGGGGGGACCATTACCTGAATTTTCAAAATTTCGAAAAATTTCAAAACATCTACTTTGCTATTTTTTAAATGTAGAATCACTCAGGTTGTTAAATCATAAACAAAATGTCATTCCGCGTGAAAATCGTTTGATTATTAAGAAAGTTACGATCGATGCAAAATGAGAGTACCAGGCATGTTGAGTGTGTTACATGTCTAATTTTTGGACCACTTCAACATGATTTTTGGGCTAAAATTAAGTATTGTTTAAAATCGATTTAAATAATTGCTTAGTACTAATTTTGACCTCCCCAATCGATTAAACTTAAAAACTCGCAAATTTAAATTTGAAAAAAAAAGTTGTTGAAATTTCACAGGGGGGACCATTACCTGAATTTTCAAAATTTCGAAAAATTTCAAAACATCTACTTTGCTATTTTTTAAATGTAGAATCACTCAGGTTGTTAAATCATAAACAAAATGTCATTCCGCGTGAAAATCGTTTGATTATTAAGAAAGTTACGATCGATGCAAAATGAGAGTACCAGGCATGTTGAGTGTGTTACATGTCTAATTTTTGGACCACTTCAACATGATTTTTGGGCCAAAATTAAGTATCGTTTAAAATCGATTTAAATAATTGCTTAGTACTAATTTTGACCTCCGCAATCGATTAAACTTAAAAACTCGCAAATTTAAATTTGAAAAAAAAAAATGTTGTTGAAATTTCACAGGGGGGACCATTACCTGAATTTTCAAAATTTCGAAAAATTTCAAAACATCTACTTTGCTATTTTTTAAATGTAGAATGTCATTCCGCGTGAAAATTGTTTGATTATTAAGAAAGTTACGATCGATGCAAAATAAGAGTACCAGGCATGTTGAGTGTGTTACATGTCTAATTTTTGGACCACTTCAACATGATTTTTGGGCCAAAATTAAGTATTGTTTAAAATCGATTTAAATAATTGCTTAGTACTAATTTTGACCTCCCCAATCGATTAAACTTAAAAACTCGCAAATTTAAATTTGAAAAAAAAAAATGTTGTTGAAATTTCACAGGGGGGACCATTACCTGAATTTTCAAAATTTCGAAAAATTTCAAAACATCTACTTTGCTATTTTTTAGAATCACTCAGGTTGTTAAATCATAAACAAAATGTCATTCCGCGTGAAAATTGTTTGATTATTAAGAAAGTTACGATCGATGCAAAATGAGAGTACCAGGCATGTTGAGTGTGTTACATGTCTAATTTTTGGACCACTTCAACATGATTTTTGGGCCAAAATTAAGTATTGTTTAAAATCGATTTAAATAATTGCTTAGTTCTAATTTTGACCTCCGCAATCGATTAAACTTAAAAACTCGCAAATTTAAATTTGAAAAAAAAAATGTTGTTGAAATTTCACAGGGGGGACCATTACCTGAATTTTCAAAATTTCGAAAAATTTCAAAACATCTACTTTGCTATTTTTTAAATGTAGAATCACTCAGGTTGTTAAATCATAAACAAAATGTCATTCCGCGTGAAAATTGTTTGATTATTAAGAAAGTTACGATCGATGCAAAATGAGAGTACCAGGCATGTTGAGTGTGTTACATGTCTAATTTTTGGACCACTTCAACATGATTTTTGGGCCAAAATTAAGTATCGTTTAAAATCGATTTAAATAATTGCTTAGTACTAATTTTGACCTCCGCAATCGATTAAACTTAAAAACTCGCAAATTTAAATTTGAAAAAAAATGTTGTTGAAATTTCACAGGGGGGACCATTACCTGAATTTTCAAAATTTCGAAAAATTTCAAAACATCTACTTTGCTATTTTTTAAATGTAGAATCACTCAGGTTGTTAAATCATAAACAAAATGTCATTCCGCGTGAAAATCGTTTGATTATTAAGAAAGTTACGATCGATGCAAAATAAGAGTACCAGGCATGTTGAGTGTGTTACATGTCTAATTTTTGGACCACTTCAACATGATTTTTGGGCCAAAATTAAGTATCGTTTAAAATCGATTTAAATAATTGCTTAGTACTAATTTTGACCTCCGCAATCGATTAAACATAAAAACTCGCAAATTTAAATTTGAAAAAAAAATGTTGTTGAAATTTCACAGGGGGGACCATTACCTGAATTTTCAAAATTTCGAAAAATTTCAAAACATCTACTTTGCTATTTTTTAAATGTAGAATCACTCAGGTTGTTAAATCATAAACAAAATGTCATTCCGCGTGAAAATCGTTTGATTATTAAGAAAGTTACGATCGATGCAAAATAAGAGTACCAGGCATGTTGAGTGTGTTACATGTCTAATTTTTGGACCACTTCAACATGATTTTTGGGCCAAAATTAAGTATCGTTTAAAATCGATTTAAATAATTGCTTAGTACTAATTTTGACCTCCGCAATCGATTAAACTTAAAAACTCACAAATTTAAATTTGAAAAAAAAAATGTTGTTGAAATTTCACAGGGGGGACCATTACCTGAATTTTCAAAATTTCGAAAAATTTCAAAACATCTACTTTGCTATTTTTTAAATGTAGAATCACTCAGGTTGTTAAATCATAAACAAAATGTCATTCCGCGTGAAAATCGTTTGATTATTAAGAAAGTTACGATCGATGCAAAATGAGAGTACCAGGCATGTTGAGTGTGTTACATGTCTAATTTTTGGACCACTTCAACATGATTTTTGGGCCAAAATTAAGTATCGTTTAAAATCGATTTAAATAATTGCTTAGTACTAATTTTGACCTCCGCAATCGATTAAACTTAAAAACTCGCAAATTTAAATTTGAAAAAAAAATGTTGTTGAAATTTCACAGGGGGGACCATTACCTGAATTTTCAAAATTTCGAAAAATTTCAAAACATCTACTTTGCTATTTTTTAAATGTAGAATGTCATTCCGCGTGAAAATTGTTTGATTATTAAGAAAGTTACGATCGATGCAAAATAAGAGTACCAGGCATGTTGAGTGTGTTACATGTCTAATTTTTGGACCACTTCAACATGATTTTTGGGCCAAAATTAAGTATTGTTTAAAATCGATTTAAATAATTGCTTAGTACTAATTTTGACCTCCCCAATCGATTAAACTTAAAAACTCGCAAATTTAAATTTGAAAAAAAAATGTTGTTGAAATTTCACAGGGGGGACCATTACCTGAATTTTCAAAATTTCGAAAAATTTCAAAACATCTACTTTGCTATTTTTTAGAATCACTCAGGTTGTTAAATCATAAACAAAATGTCATTCCGCGTGAAAATTGTTTGATTATTAAGAAAGTTACGATCGATGCAAAATGAGAGTACCAGGCATGTTGAGTGTGTTACATGTCTAATTTTTGGACCACTTCAACATGATTTTTGGGCCAAAATTAAGTATTGTTTAAAATCGATTTAAATAATTGCTTAGTTCTAATTTTGACCTCCGCAATCGATTAAACTTAAAAACTCGCAAATTTAAATTTGAAAAAAAAAATGTTGTTGAAATTTCACAGGGGGGACCATTACCTGAATTTTCAAAATTTCGAAAAATTTCAAAACATCTACTTTGCTATTTTTTAAATGTAGAATCACTCAGGTTGTTAAATCATAAACAAAATGTCATTCCGCGTGAAAATTGTTTGATTATTAAGAAAGTTACGATCGATGCAAAATGAGAGTACCAGGCATGTTGAGTGTGTTACATGTCTAATTTTTGGACCACTTCAACATGATTTTTGGGACAAAATTAAGTATCGTTTAAAATCGATTTAAATAATTGCTTAGTACTAATTTTGACCTCCGCAATCGATTAAACTTAAAAACTCGCAAATTTAAATTTGAAAAAAAAATGTTGTTGAAATTTCACAGGGGGGACCATTACCTGAATTTTCAAAATTTCGAAAAATTTCAAAACATCTACTTTGCTATTTTTTAAATGTAGAATCACTCAGGTTGTTAAATCATAAACAAAATGTCATTCCGCGTGAAAATCGTTTGATTATTAAGAAAGTTACGATCGATGCAAAATAAGAGTACCAGGCATGTTGAGTGTGTTACATGTCTAATTTTTGGACCACTTCAACATGATTTTTGGGCCAAAATTAAGTATTGTTTAAAATCGATTTAAATAATTGCTTAGTACTAATTTTGACCTCCGCAATCGATTAAACTTAAAAACTCGCAAATTTAAATTTGAAAAAAAAATGTTGTTGAAATTTCACAGGGGGGACCATTACCTGAATTTTCAAAATTTCGAAAAATTTCAAAACATCTACTTTGCTATTTTTTAAATGTAGAATCACTCAGGTTGTTAAATCATAAACAAAATGTCATTCCGCGTGAAAATCGTTTGATTATTAAGAAAGTTACGATCGATGCAAAATGAGAGTACCAGGCATGTTGAGTGTGTTACATGTCTAATTTTTGGACCACTTCAACATGATTTTTGGGCCAAAATTAAGTATTGTTTAAAATCGATTTAAATAATTGCTTAGTACTAATTTTGACCTCCCCAATCGATTAAACTTAAAAACTCGCAAATTTAAATTTGAAAAAAAAAGTTGTTGAAATTTCACAGGGGGACCATTACCTGAATTTTCAAAATTTCGAAAAATTTCAAAACATCTACTTTGCTATTTTTTAAATGTAGAATCACTCAGGTTGTTAAATCATAAAGAAAATGTCATTCCGCGTGAAAATCGTTTGATTATTAAGAAAGTTACGATCGATGCAAAATGAGAGTACCAGGCATGTTGAGTGTGTTACATGTCTAATTTTTGGACCACTTCAACATGATTTTTGGGCCAAAATTAAGTATTGTTTAAAATCGATTTAAATAATTGCTTAGTACTAATTTTGACCTCCCCAATCGATTAAACTTAAAAACTCGCAAATTTAAATTTGAAAAAAAAAATGTTGTTGAAATTTCACAGGGGGGACCATTACCTGAATTTTCAAAATTTCGAAAAATTTCAAAACATCTACTTTGCTATTTTTTAGAATCACTCAGGTTGTTAAATCATAAACAAAATGTCATTCCGCGTGAAAATTGTTTGATTATTAAGAAAGTTACGATCGATGCAAAATGAGAGTACCAGGCATGTTGAGTGTGTTACATGTCTAATTTTTGGACCACTTCAACATGATTTTTGGGCCAAAATTAAGTATCGTTTAAAATCGATTTAAATAATTGCTTAGTACTAATTTTGACCTCCGCAATCGATTAAACTTAAAAACTCGCAAATTTAAATTTGAAAAAAAAAATGTTGTTGAAATTTCACAGGGGGGACCATTACCTGAATTTTCAAAATTTCGAAAAATTTCAAAACATCTACTTTGCTATTTTTTAAATGTAGAATCACTCAGGTTGTTAAATCATAAACAAAATGTCATTCCGCGTGAAAATCGTTTGATTATTAAGAAAGTTACGATCGATGCAAAATGAGGGTACCAGGCATGTTGAGTGTGTTACATGTCTAATTTTTGGACCACTTCAACATGATTTTTGGGCCAAAATTAAGTATCGTTTAAAATCGATTTAAATAATTGCTTAGTACTAATTTTGACCTCCGCAATCGATTAAACTTAAAAACTCGCAAATTTAAATTTGAAAAAAAAATGTTGTTGAAATTTCACAGGGGGGACCATTACCTGAATTTTCAAAATTTCGAAAAATTTCAAAACATCTACTTTGCTATTTTTTAAATGTAGAATCACTCAGGTTGTTAAATCATAAACAAAATGTCATTCCGCGTGAAAATCGTTTGATTATTAAGAAAGTTACGATCGATGCAAAATAAGAGTACCAGGCATGTTGAGTGTGTTACATGTCTAATTTTTGGACCACTTCAACATGATTTTTGGGCCAAAATTAAGTATTGTTTAAAATCGATTTAAATAATTGCTTAGTACTAATTTTGACCTCCGCAATCGATTAAACTTAAAAACTCGCAAATTTAAATTTGAAAAAAAATGTTGTTGAAATTTCACAGGGGGACCATTACCTGAATTTTCAAAATTTCGAAAAATTTCAAAACATCTACTTTGCTATTTTTTAAATGTAGAATCACTCAGGTTGTTAAATCATAAAGAAAATGTCATTCCGCGTGAAAATTGTTTGATTATTAAGAAAGTTACGATCGATGCAAAATGAGAGTACCAGGCATGTTGAGTGTGTTACATGTCTAATTTTTGGACCACTTCAACATGATTTTTGGGCCAAAATTAAGTATCGTTTAAAATCGATTTAAATAATTGCTTAGTACTAATTTTGACCTCCGCAATCGATTAAACTTAAAAACTCGCAAATTTAAATTTGAAAAAAAAAATGTTGTTGAAATTTCACAGGGGGGACCATTACCTGAATTTTCAAAATTTCGAAAAATTTCAAAACATCTACTTTGCTATTTTTTAAATGTAGAATCACTCAGGTTGTTAAATCATAAACAAAATGTCATTCCGCGTGAAAATCGTTTGATTATTAAGAAAGTTACGATCGATGCAAAATAAGAGTACCAGGCATGTTGAGTGTGTTACATGTCTAATTTTTGGACCACTTCAACATGATTTTTGGGCCAAAATTAAGTATTGTTTAAAATCGATTTAAATAATTGCTTAGTACTAATTTTGACCTCCGCAATCGATTAAACTTAAAAACTCGCAAATTTAAATTTGAAAAAAAAATGTTGTTGAAATTTCACAGGGGGGACCATTACCTGAATTTTCAAAATTTCGAAAAATTTCAAAACATCTACTTTGCTATTTTTTAAATGTAGAATCACTCAGGTTGTTAAATCATAAAGAAAATGTCATTCCGCGTGAAAATTGTTTGATTATTAAGAAAGTTACGATCGATGCAAAATGAGAGTACCAGGCATGTTGAGTGTGTTACATGTCTAATTTTTGGACCACTTCAACATGATTTTTGGGCCAAAATTAAGTATCGTTTAAAATCGATTTAAATAATTGCTTAGTACTAATTTTGACCTCCGCAATCGATTAAACTTAAAAACTCGCAAATTTAAATTTGAAAAAAAAAATGTTGTTGAAATTTCACAGGGGGGACCATTACCTGAATTTTCAAAATTTCGAAAAATTTCAAAACATCTACTTTGCTATTTTTTAAATGTAGAATCACTCAGGTTGTTAAATCATAAACAAAATGTCATTCCGCGTGAAAATCGTTTGATTATTAAGAAAGTTACGATCGATGCAAAATGAGGGTACCAGGCATGTTGAGTGTGTTACATGTCTAATTTTTGGACCACTTCAACATGATTTTTGGGCCAAAATTAAGTATTGTTTAAAATCGATTTAAATAATTGCTTAGTACTAATTTTGACCTCCGCAATCGATTAAACTTAAAAACTCGCAAATTTAAATTTGGAAAAAAAAATGTTGTTGAAATTTCACAGGGGGGACCATTACCTAAATTTTCAAAATTTCGAAAAATTTCAAAACATCTACTTTGCTATTTTTTAAATGTAGAATCACTCAGGTTGTTAAATCATAAACAAAATGTCATTCCGCGTGAAAATCGTTTGATTATTAAGAAAGTTACGATCGATGCAAAATAAGAGTACCAGGCATGTTGAGTGTGTTACATGTCTAATTTTTGGACCACTTCAACATGATTTTTGGGCCAAAATTAAGTATCGTTTAAAATCGATTTAAATAATTGCTTAGTACTAATTTTGACCTCCGCAATCGATTAAACTTAAAAACTCGCAAATTTAAATTTGAAAAAAAAATGTTGTTGAAATTTCACAGGGGGGACCATTACCTGAATTTTCAAAATTTCGAAAAATTTCAAAACATCTACTTTGCTATTTTTTAAATGTAGAATCACTCAGGTTGTTAAATCATAAACAAAATGTCATTCCGCGTGAAAATCGTTTGATTATTAAGAAAGTTACGATCGATGCAAAATAAGAGTACCAGGCATGTTGAGTGTGTTACATGTCTAATTTTTGGACCACTTCAACATGATTTTTGGGCCAAAATTAAGTATCGTTTAAAATCGATTTAAATAATTGCTTAGTACTAATTTTGACCTCCGCAATCGATTAAACTTAAAAACTCGCAAATTTAAATTTGGAAAAAAAATGTTGTTGAAATTTCACAGGGGGGACCATTACCTAAATTTTCAAAATTTCGAAAAAATTCAAAACATCTACTTTGCTATTTTTTAAATGTAGAATCACTCAGGTTGTTAAATCATAAACAAAATGTCATTCCGCGTGAAAATCGTTTGATTATTAAGAAAGTTACGATCGATGCAAAATGAGAGTACCAGGCATGTTGAGTGTGTTACATGTCTAATTTTTGGACCACTTCAACATGATTTTTGGGCCAAAATTAAGTATCGTTTAAAATCGATTTAAATAATTGCTTAGTACTAATTTTGACCTCCGCAATCGATTAAACTTAAAAACTCGCAAATTTAAATTTGAAAAAAAAAATGTTGTTGAAATTTCACAGGGGGGACCATTACCTGAATTTTCAAAATTTCGAAAAATTTCAAAACATGTACTTTGCTATTTTTTAAATGTAGAATCACTCAGGTTGTTAAATCATAAACAAAATGTCATTCCGCGTGAAAATCGTTTGATTATTAAGAAAGTTACGATCGATGCAAAATAAGAGTACCAGGCATGTTGAGTGTGTTACATGTCTAATTTTTGGACCACTTCAACATGATTTTTGGGCCAAAATTAAGTATCGTTTAAAATCGATTTAAATAATTGCTTAGTACTAATTTTGACCTCCGCAATCGATTAAACTTAAAAACTCGCAAATTTAAATTTGAAAAAAAAAATGTTGTTGAAATTTCACAGGGGGGACCATTACCTGAATTTTCAAAATTTCGAAAAATTTCAAAACATCTACTTTGCTATTTATACCCTTCGACCATTGAAAATGGTCAAAAAAGGGTATACTAACTTTGTGAAATGTATGTAACAGGCATAAAGAGGCGTGGCAGACCCCATAAAGTATATATATTCTTACTCAGGATCACTAGCCGAGTCGATTGAGACATGTCCGTCTGTCTGTCCGTCTGTCTGTTTGAGACAACGGATCTCAGCTATTAAAAAAGCTAGAGACACCAAATTTGGTATGGAGGTTCCTAAATTTTGCAAGCAGATGAAGTTTATGTTAAATATCTGATGCCACGCCCACCGCCCCCGCAAATCAGTAATTTGTGATTATTAAGCAAACTATTAAACTTATAAAGTTCTACTTTGGTATGTATAAAGCTATATACCATACGAACATATTCTCTAAATTTCAATCTGATCGGACCAATAACACAGAAGTTATTCAAGTCAACGTTTTCAGTACAAATGCACGAGCAGCAGCCTGCGCGCTGTTTTCAGTAGTTGACGCCGACGTCGACGTCACTCTTAACGTGCGTCGATGTTTGAGTGTGAGCGAGAAAGCTATATGTTGAAGAAGTATTTGTGCAAAACTTCTGTTTGAAATTATGAGCGTGGTTACACGTTTGTAACGGATTTTAAAAATTGGGAGAAGGGTATCCTACTGTCGGACGTTCGACTGTAGCCATATCCACTTGTTTTTAAATGTAGAATCACTCAGGTTGTTAAATCATAAACAAAATGTCATTCCGCGTGAAAATCGTTTGATTATTAAGAAAGTTACGATCGATGCAAAATGAGGGTACCAGGCATGTTGAGTGTGTTACATGTCTAATTTTTGGACCACTTCAACATGATTTTTGGGCCAAAATTAAGTATCGTTTAAAATCGATTTAAATAATTGCTTAGTACTAATTTTGACCTCCGCAATCGATTAAACTTAAAAACTCGCAAATTTAAATTTGGAAAAAAAAATGTTGTTGAAATTTCACAGGGGGGACCATTACCTGAATTTTCAAAATTTCGAAAAATTTCAAAACATCTACTTTGCTATTTTTTAAATGTAGAATCACTCAGGTTGTTAAATCATAAAGAAAATGTCATTCCGCGTAAAAATCGTTTGATTATTAAGAAAGTTACGATCGATGCAAAATGAGAGTACCAGGCATGTTGAGTGTGTTACATGTCTAATTTTTGGACCACTTCAACATGATTTTTGGGCCAAAATTAAGTATCGTTTAACCACATTTATAATTTCAAACAGAGTACAATTAATTCTACTACATATTGCTTACTCGCTCTCACTCACACAGCGAGGCTGTGCATAATGCTTGGTTTAATGTAAATGCTATCTCTGGTACAATGTTCCATTCACGATATCTTAATGATGGTTGTTTAAGTAACTTACCCTAGGTTAAGCTACTCATTAAGATATGCCTTTGGCTATCACAACGTGAATTAGTTTATTCTCTAGCATAGGTTTATGTAGTGTAATTAGGTATACTTCAAGTTATATACTAGTATATCTTAAAATACTTATGAGAGACCTCAGCTAAAAAGTTTGCTTTACGTTTCTGCAATATTTTCTTTCTTTTTCTCGATCTTCAGCTCGGGAAGTTCTTCGCCAGACGTCAGTTCGTAATGGACGAACGACTGTATTACTGGAGATAAAAGTTTGGGATCAAACTTGGCATCATCAGCGGGACTTAGCAGATAACTAAGGGTCAGGCCAACTAACCAGGTGATAATAAAGCCAAGGACAATGTACCAATTAAAGGACAGATCGAGAATATTGATTCCATCATCCAGTTTGGTCACGATGGTTTCATTTGCTTGCAGAAGTATCGAAGCAACTGTTGTGGTTACATTCAGACCAGGACAATTTTCAGTACTGGTCACGAGGGTTTCGTAATGATGACGTCCCCAGCTTCCCACTATAATGTAGACCATGCAGGAAATACTCGCGAGGACGCCGCAAAGAGCCGCCTGTGGATAGATGAAGAGATTAAACATTTTTTGGAGTATGAAAAATTCTTACTAACTAACCCGACCATGTGCTCTGGGCACCAGCATGCCGAGCAGAAAGACGCCAGCTACCGAGCCGAAACTAACGCCGCCAATCGAGTAGACGATCTGCAATATGGAACTGAACTTCTCGACGACAATGCCACCAATGATGCAATAGATGCCGGTGAAGAAGACGAACAGCTTCATAATGCGATTTGCCTTGTGCTCGGTGTGATTGATGTGTGGCTTGATGTAGTCAAAGTAGACGATGCCGCTCAGCGAGTTCATGTTGGCCGAGAGCGTGCTGAGGGCAGCGCTAAAGACGCACGAGATGAAGACTCCTGGCATGCCACTAAGATGACCCATGATATCCTCCACGAAATAGGGTACCATCTTGTCCAGCTTGTTCACTTGACCCGTGCTGAGCGGATCACAGTCGTGATAGCGTGCATACATCACGATGCCCGTAAAGCAATTGAAGGTCATAATGAAGATGAAACCGAATCCGAAGAGCACCAGCGATCTGAGGGGGGGAGTTTAATACAGATCTAATGATTCCCTTTTCAGAACTCACCTGCGAGCATGCTTCAGAGAGGGTAAGGAAACTATACGCTGTACACAGCTCTGATTGAGGCCCACATAACCGGACCAGTTGATAACGGCTGTGATGCATATGTTCCAGAAGGTAGCCCTAGTCTTCATATCGAATGTGTAGCTGCAAAGAGTATATACATATGTGAGTTATGCAACAATCCCAGGGATTACCTTGCTCAAACTTACTCGACATCCAATCTTCCACCTTCATCCGCAATGCGCAGGACTTCTCCAATTCCGCCAATGCGATGGGCGCCCATGAGACCCACCAGCACCACCGAGATGACCATAATTGCCGCCTGTACTACGTCGGTCCAGACAACGGCCTTAATGCCACCCTGAAAAGTAATACATAAATTCGACCCATCGTAATCATATAAGAGTTCTCTTCTTGCTTACGATCATTGTATAGAATATGCAGATGCTGCAGACCACCGTGTTGATAATGTGCACATTAAAACCGGTGACTAGAAGGCAAAGGTATTATAATATTTATAAGTTAGCTTAGGATATACCAACTCACCCTGTGAAAAGGCCAGCGAAGGCAGAAAGATAAAGATCGGCAGCATTATAATACCCGTTACGACAAAGATTAAAGTTTGCAGCTTGCGTGTTGCAGTATTAAAGCGCAGTTCCAGATACTGTAAATTGAAATTCTGTAGATCGATTATACTATATATATATTATTAACATACCTCATAGCAGTTGGTTAAGTTGTTGTTGTAAAATACAGGAATGATCACATAGTTGAGTAGCGGCACCACCAGCAGCATACAGATCACATTCAGATACCAATTTATACCATAGGCATACATCTCCGCGGGTATAGCCATTATAGAGATGGCCGACAACTGACTGGCCACCAGGGAGATGGCTATGGGCAGCGTCTTCATGCGTTTCCCTCCCATCAGATACTCATCGGTTGTATCGGCACTTTTATCGAAGAATCCAAAATATACTCCAATGCCCGCCGATATGCTCAACATGAAAACGAATACTATATAATCTGTTGATTGGAATGTAAACTGATCGCCGATCAGGTCGTCGACCGTGTCATTGAGTGCAGCCGACATTCTGGAACTATATTCTTT
Organism: Zaprionus tsacasi; assembly: GCA_018904105.1. Classification (NCBI taxonomy): domain Eukaryota; kingdom Metazoa; phylum Arthropoda; class Insecta; order Diptera; family Drosophilidae; genus Zaprionus; species Zaprionus tsacasi. Next base: position 2,815,504 of record JAEIFR010000295.1, read on the forward strand.
GTCGCCTCTGAAAATCTTCACTAATCTGGCGCGATTTTCTGCTCGCCTTTATATAGCCTTTTTTTTCCCCCGCATCTAGAATTTAATCTTTACACTGGGAGACAACGTTTCGACAGTTCAGTTATAAAAATTATGATCTTTAGATCTTTTATCAGCACTGGGAAATTTATCTGATAAGCTTTGAAGGTGATGAACCTAAAATAATAGGCTTATCGGCGTAAAATTACTTGAATTAATTCACTAACCATATATGTAGTGGCTTCTTTTCTTTGGGAATAATGCAAGTCATCTGAAAGATATTAAGAGAGAGAGGAAGAGTTAGAAGTAAAGCTATACGAAGTAGGTATACTCTTTAAACTTGGTTTCCTTGAGTTTTACATATAATTAATCTTGTAAACTGAACTGCTTAGGGATTGGATCGGCAAACCTTATTTACATTTAGTTGAGCAGCAAATACTCTAAAGATTTTTTCACATTTCGTGCTAAAATGAAAATACTCTCAGCAAACACATAAACTAGAAGAATCCCAAAACTTAAGATTAGATTATACACCGTGAAGATCATCAGAAATGGAAAGCAAGGCGAAGCACTATGACAATCTGTCGTGTGTCGTTAATATAATATAATGTTGTGACGTAACTTGCGGTTTGTGGAGTTGCTGTTGCCGGTCGCATCACCAGACCCCTCTCCCCTTCCCCCTCCCCTGGCCAGCAGTCTGTGATGTTGCCACATTTGGCATCAAATTGAAAATTACTAATGATGCTGCCTGCATGTTGGTTAAGTGGCTGCAGTTGTTGTTGTTGTTGCTGCTGGTAATGGTCAGTTAGCCCCTGCCCCGCCGCTGCAATGTGGCCCAATCCCAGCTGCAGCAACTGTTGAAATCATCGCGTAATGAGTTTGGCTCTCAAGCGCCACTTGACGCTTCTCCGTTTCGGATGCTTCTCAAGTGCTCCACAAGTCAGGGCTACCAGTTCACCAGCAGCTGCCAAAAATACACAAAAAAAAAACCAAAAAAAAAGTGAAAGGATTTTTCGAGGCAGCTCAGGTAGCTTGATGTGGTTTCTCGCTCTAAGATCACGTAACATCTGTGTGAATTGTGATTTTTCGAAACGACAACGCAGCTAAAGTGGAGCACATGAGGCTCGATTGCTTCCCATACCAGTTGCTGTTTTAAATGCCAAGATTCTGGGTCAATATAATCAAATAAAGTTATGAATCTATTAAGCGACAGTCTAGTACAAAAAAATAATAAATTGTCTTTTTCTTAACAATTTTATTTACGAATCACACGGGTCACATGTAGATGGCCCACCCTGTATAGTATCCATTTGGAAAAATGAAAAAGCTTGTGCATTTTTTAACGGTGACAAAATTTACTATTTTTTTTATTATTTTCATATTTTTTTTTGTTGTTTCTTTGTTTGTTTCATAAAAATAAAAACACTTACAGGCTAATAATGCGTTATAACACGGTTCTGGAGTGTTGTTTGTCTTGTGTGTTTGTTGTTGTTGTGGTTTGTGTTTCTTCTTCTTTTCGTTTTTGTTGTTCTTGCTGTTGTTGTTGAGAAAAACTATTTACAAAGAACAAAAACGAAGAATTTCGCCCCAAATTCGGGAAACTCAAAAAATGCCGGGCGAAATAGCATTTTGAGTTTGGGAGAGAAGGAGAAGGATAGATTACAGAAAATTACAGTCGCTGAGTGTCGGATCTTATGGAGTGGGTTGGAGAGAGAGAGAGAGAGATAGCACGAAATTTTGGTAATAAAGTTGGATGGGGCAGAACGTAACGCGACCGATCGGGAACGGGCGTAATGCTCTACAACTCTAGTCGAACTACGTTTTCACTCAGCTCGCGTCGCACGGTTCGGGGTGGCGTGTGGCGTGTGGTTCCTTTCCTATCTTCCAATTGATGTTCGTATTGTACCCATAATTCCGTTCTTGATTTCAGTGATTGCTGTTGTTGTCGTCCTCGTTCTACTTCTTCTTCTTCTTCTTCTGGTTGTTGTTGTCGTCGGGTCTGGTCAGGCTGTGTCATATAATTGTCGTCCTTTCCGTCGTTTTTCATTTTTGGCAGCGAAAATTGTTTTTGTTTTGGGCATTCATTGTGCATCATTTGGCTTAGAAGGGCGCACCATAGCTACCGCTGGGCCTTGAGGGAGCACCATACGAGCCGGACGGGGCACTGGGATAGCCACCGCCGCCTCCTTGCTGCGAGCTTTGCTGCGCGAACTGAGCCACCTGGATGGCCTGGCGCACACCCTCAAGATCGATGCCAACAACACGTCCACCGCCGCCACCACCGGGAGCACCATAGCTGCTTGAGGGCACACCATAGCTGGAGGATGGTCCACTTGGGTAGCCACCACCACCACCACCGCCGCCGCCGCCACCGCCTCCCTGTTTGCTCTCCTCGTTCAAGAGAATCTGGCGCACCTGCTCCAGCAGCTGTGGGTCAACATTCTGACCCTCCGATGTCTGGAAGCCACCGCTGACGGCCTGGAAGCCACCGCCGCCGCCACCGAATGAGGATCCGCCACCAAAGCCACCGCCAAATCCACCACCACCGCCGCCACCTCCGCGTGGATAATTATATCCTGATGGTGGCTCTGCAGCGGCCAGAGCAGCCAGAGCGAACACTAAGAACTGTTCAGAGAGAGAGATAATCCGACAGTTAGGCTAATCCAATCCAGAGGTGTAATCCACTCTCATCCAGCTGTACTTACCACTGAGAAGGAGTTCATAGCAATGAGTTTTGTAGTGTTGTGTGGGGGAGAGAAGTAAAATTAAATTATAAGGTAAATTTAGTTGCTTTCGAGTGGGGAGCCAGCGACTGAATGCATTCCAAATGCCAGGCAGGCCCCCTTTATACTCGACTCCTCAGTGCGAGGCGACGCGACGCGCTGCGACGTTGCGCCGGCGTCTTCATCGCATGCTGAGCAATGCCACCCTCTGCCCTCCCCTCTCTCTCGCACTTCGGTGACTTGGTCGAAGCAACATCATTATCGGCAACTTCGTCTTCTTCACGATCACTAGCGCTAGCGATCCCCACCAAGTCGTTGAACGGTAACGATCATCAAAACACACACACACACACATACAAGCAGCTGCGACTCATACCTTCATCTTCAGCTGCGACTTGTTTTGGCATCCGACCTGCGGCCAGCAACTCCATCTTCAACTCCAGCGCCCTCTTCAGCTCCAGCTCCGTCGAGCATCCCGCATCGCGTTTCCCACCGTAAAGCAAAACACAGCGCACAGCGCTGCCAGAAAGAGTGTGAGTGAGAGGGAGAGAAAAATCAAAAAACTAAAAATGAAAAAAATAAAAATAAAATGTCGCTAATAATTTCAACTGCATTGGAAATTTCTTTGGCACTTTCCCTGTCTTTCGACATTTTCGCTTGGACAGCGACATCTCCTCCAGACTGCGACCAGGAAGTCATTGCCCAGGAAACTTAACGTTATGCCCAACGATTCGATTACTGGATAGTTGTCGCACCTTAAAATAAACATCACTTTCCCCCCATGCGCCGAGCGCGGTTCTTCATTCTACTGTTCGATTGTCATTTGGCAATTGATCGATAAGTCGATAAGACATTTTTGTTTCAGTGTTGTGAAACGTGCAAATTCAAATTAAAACAAATAATTTCATTTAGTTCTTCATTCTACTGTTCGATTGTCATTTGGCAATTGATCGATAAGTCGATAAGACATTTTTGTTTCAGTATTGTGAAACGTGCAAATTCAAATTAAAACAAATAATTTCATTTAGTTCTTCATTTTACTATGCCATTGTCATTTGTCAATTTATCGATAGGTCGATGACATATATGTTGCAGTATTGTGAAACGCGCATATTCAAATTAAAACAAATAACCTCATTTAATTTTCACTGTGGTTCTTCATTCTACTGCTCTATCTGGGGATCTCTTTCGGGTAATAAAACCAAACCAATCGCACCTTGAGTGCGACTATTACGAAATGCCATGAATTTGGCCTGGGAAAGAGCCATATACTATAGTCTCTTGATATGGACTAGTGGGGCTGTGTGTGCAATTAAAGTTGGCCGATTTCCCAAGGAGTTTAACTACAGACACATTTAAATTAACATACAACAACAACAGCAGCAGCGGCAAAAGAGAAGAAGCAGGTGATAAAGCCAAAAGATAATAATAATATGGTACATATATTTGCACGTAATTCGAGACATTTGATTCACTTCACGTTCGCACTCTCGATACGCTTTATGCCCCAAAATGATATAACGTGCCGCATCGAATCGGACAATGAGTCAGGGCTTTAAATGGTAACGGTAAAATGTGTAGATATGTACAAACAAACATATAAACATATGTAAATATGTATTTTGGAACGAGCCCACAATACGTTCTGACCCACAATACGTATACGTAATGTTGTCAAGACTTCCCCCCCCATTTAATGTCGACATCGTGGCTTGAGAGCCCTCTCAAGATAATCCCAAAGAAAAATAAGAAAAACAAGATACAAAGAAACGGAAAAATGTTACCGCAGCCCAATCAGTGTGCCCATAATTGTGGTTTATTTACCTAAAGTACGTTAAATAGATGTGTTGTATATGTGAGTATAGTCTGTCTCTGTCTTTCTCTCCTCCTACTTTCGCAAAGTGCAACAGCTTTTTTGTTTTTTTTGCTTTTTACTTCTTTCGTTTTCGGGTTGCAATGCGCATGGTATAAGGGCTTATTGGAAACCTTCACGCTTCAAAGTGAAGGACTTTGTGCGGCGTCTGCGTGCGGCGTTGCGTGGCAGCGAGCCGGCAATGACAACAGCGGCACGACTTGCCAGTCCGACTCTGCAGTTTGGGGGCAACAAGATGAAAGTCAACACTTAACACTCCACGCCGAAGAAGAAGAGGAAGAAGAAGAAGGTGGCGATGAATGAGGAGAAGCCACAACTGCGGACAGTGGAGGCATTTCGGTTCATTTCGTTCGAGCTCGAGCCCGAAACTTCAATGACAATGCGCTAAATCATTTTTTGTTTCTCGTTGTCTGCTTAAATTATTTTTATCAGCTTCGCTTGTTATTGTTGTTGTTGCTGCTGCTGCTGCTGGCACTGTCACTTTGGATTTCAATTCGGTTTATTGTGGATTGTGTGTGAGACGTTGTCTTGAGATGCCTAGCGAAGGTCTCTATCTCTCTCTCTCTCTGTTTCGTAATTGTCCATTTTGGCCAAGTGCGCACTGTAATTGGAGTAGAGACCGGAGTCCCCTTCATTATGCTGTGTGCTCTTTTCTGGCTATGGGGCATGGGTGTCATTCTGAGCTCCAGCTGCAGCATGGCATTGGTCGCCCTGGCCTGTATTTTTGCAGTTTTTGTTTTGCCTGCCGCTTTCGGTGGCTCACTCTGCTTGGCCGTTCGCTTTTGTTTTTAAATACTTTTTTTTTTTTGCAACTTTAATAAAACGCTTTATTGCACGCCACAACGCACACTTTACATGCGAGTGTGTGTGTGTGTGTATCTGGCCAAATACATCATTAACACGTCCACTAGGTCAGCGTAGACGAGAGCCGCCACAGCGCCACATCATGACTTACATTTCGGTTTTTTTTATTTTTTACGCTTTTGTCTTTTTTCGCGGCTTGGTGTCGGCGGCCTAAGTAGATGTTCATTATCGCACACAACTGTAAAGTATGTGCGTAAGTGTGTGTGAGTGTGTGTGTGCCTGCAGTGCGTGCGTACACACATTGGTAATTGTTATGACACTCTAATTGGGGCAGAGCTAACAGCAAAATAACAACAAAACAAAAAATACTGAAACTGCACTTGGCAGACGCGCGCAAATCGTCGATTGTCATTTGCCAAATGATCGATAATTCGATAAGGCATTTGTTGCAGTATTGTGAAACGCACAAATCCATTAAAAATAACCTCGTTCAATTTTCACTATGGCCAATTGTTTATATTCAAAGGGCAAAATATCTAAAAATAGTTTTATATACAAATAAAAAGCCGTAAGGTGCAAAAAAGCAGACATTTATTTCTTGAAGGCAATGTCTTTAGTTTAACAATTTCATTACATGGAATTATCTTATCTTTGGCTCATTTTACAAATATGACAAGCAGCTTAACCTGACGATCGTTAGCAAATCATCTGCATGTGGTGTCTTCTGCAAAAAAAAACGAAAACCATGATTAACGGCAAGGAGAAACCAATTTTTCATCGCCACTAACGCGAGAGTAAAAACTGATTTTTCCAGCGTATTGATGACAGTGGCGGAAAATGCAGTGACAAACACCGAGAATATCGCAAGCTGCGGCTATAATGGCCGCTGCTGATGAAGATGAATGTGCAGAAACAACGGGCAACAAATGCAGTAAGACTCAGTTTTTCGGTATAAGGCAGGTATAGACATACGAATCGCAGTTACATAAGGCTCCAACGCAGAAGAGCCCCTTGAGCTCGGATGGCAGCAGTAGCAACAACCTCGATGTCTTCTGTCGTTTCCTCAAAAAGACAAAACAAGTTTGGTTTGTCCGACACAACGTCTTGAGCCGTGCTCCTAGCTTTATGTAAGTCAAGCGTGGAGACTAACACAGCCCGAGACAGCTAAGGCAGCAGCAGCGGCAGCAGCAACTGCAACCGGCATGAAGGCAGATGAGTTGTCCATGTCGGCTGCAATTGCAGGCAGCGCAACCAGAAAACAAGTGGTTGGTGGAGAGACGCTAAAGGTGCGGGAATATACCTCCATAGGCTATGTAAGTGAAATTGCATATGCAATGCGAACCGAAACTAGGCAAAAAATATAAAAGAAAAGATGCTGTGAAAACCAAACGTGCATAGAAAAGCTGAAATTGTTTGGGAAATTGCCGCGACACGTTTTGCCATGTCTGCGATGCCGACGGGATGGTTAGATGGCTGGCTGACTGGTTAGTTCGCCTAGCGGATGGTTTTGGCAACAACTCGATTTTCCAACCACCAACACATCATGTCCACGTCCACTCTCGCCTCAGAGATCCGTTGCAGGTTCTGCGCGCACAAACTTTAGCCTTTGGGTTTGGGTGCTAACATTTGATCAGCTTATGCAAAATTAGCAGCTGCCGCCATGGATTCGCACTTGCGCAACGTCTCCGTATCTGTTGGGTTACTTGTTGTCATGAGGCCGCCAGCGGAGATTCTCAAAGCGGCTGGCCAAAAGTAAAAGTGCCAAGACATGTACACACATACATAAACATGTATGTATGTATGTATTAATCTTTTACCCATCAGGTGAATCACAAGTCAGTAATCGAATGCCGAGATGGACTCCCTGCCGGGCACAGCGTGGATCGTTTTGTTTTCGCTTGATTTGGCGTGATTTTACAATGCGTTAATTATGCCCAGACTTGGCAGGTCCATGGCATGCATGGTCAAAAGTGCAGACCTTCAGCGAGGGATGTGCCTCAGAAGTCGTTTCGGCAATTATATTAATCACTATAATAAAAATAAGTTGATGTGTAGTTACAGTAACAGTAAAAGCTCATTAAATAAAAATAAAAGAAATGTTAATTTTATTATAAAATATAGAAACATATATTGCATAAATACATAGATAAATAATTGTTATTGATGCAAAACAAACAGGTAAAAATTTCTAGAGTTGATTTAGAAACATTGCATACTTTCAGGCATCGCATTTTATAGGTATACTAAAAAATGTTCGATTATTTTTGGCCAACTCTGACAAGAATTTTAACAAGAACGAAATTACAAAACTATCGATAACAGCGACAAATGTGAGTAGAAGTTTGTTTAAAATAGTAGAGAAAATATCTTCTGTTTGCTATCGGTTTTATTAGTATTTGTTAGTTTTTTTTGGAATACAATTTGAGCATATAAAATAATATTAAATTGCTAAAACTCATTGGATGGATAAATTATGAATCTCTCCATATAAATTTCAAATTTTCAAATAAAAACAAAAGAAACCTTCACCAAATAAGTCTCGGTCACACTTATTTGCGAACAGCTGATTACGCATCAACCTGTGAATGGTCAGACGCCATTACGTTACGTGCTGACGAGTCGTGTACGTGTACAATGAAAACAGGAGAAAGACGAAAAACGAAAATATATGTAAGATACTGAGAGGGGATAGTCAAAATTAATTGTGTCGATGTCGGTACAAATACAAAATAACAGCAGTACGAAAAATTACTAAAATATTTATGGTGTCTGACGTCAATCGCAAAAGGCAATAGAAAAACTCAAAATTAACATCTTTCTCGAGTCGATCAGCCAATTGGCTGGCATTGCAACAAACTGCGACAACATGCAGCTGCTAATTTCAAGTGTTTGCATGGCGCTGACCAGCGCCGTTATTGGCAACGCCTACTACCAGAAACAGCAGTTTTATCCAGCCGTCGTGTACATCACCAAATCCAATGCATCCATGGCTGTAAGTTAATTGCACGAATCCGTAACAAACTTCCGTACCCATTATACGTTTGCAATGATTTTTCAATTTCAGGTAATCTACATACAATTCTTTGTGATAGTATTTATGTTTGGCAAACTACTACGCAAGGTATGTGCTAAATTATCATATAATTTCATTTGATTTCTTACTAACAATTATTATTTGCAGATATTCCTAGGCACTCTACGCGCAGCCGAGTTTGAACATCTGCTGGAGCGATTTTGGTACGCACTGACGGAAACATGCTTGGCGTTTACCGTGTTTCGAGACGACTTTAATCCCCGTTTTGTTGCTCTCTTTACGGTGCTTCTATTTCTCAAATCATTCCATTGGTTGGCTGAGGAACGCGTTGACTTTGTAAGCATTAACTGAAATAGGTATGGAATCGTATTAGTTTTATGATTATTTCTAGATGGAGCGATCTCCTGTATTGGGCTGGTTATTCCATATACGTGTTGGCAGCTTACTGACAATGCTGGGAATCCTAGATTATGTACTGCTCATGCACGCTTATAATTCGACTCTTGTACGTGGCCCCACAGTGCAGCTTGTGTTTGGATTCGAATATGCAATCCTGCTGACGGGCATCGCCAGCACGGCCATTAAGTATGTTCTCCATGCTGCTGAAATGCGCACCGATACTCCATGGGAGAATAAGGCGGTCTTCCTGCTGTACACTGAGCTTGCAATCGGTTTTATTAAGTTGATCCTGTATCTGCTATTTGTGGTCATCATGGCAAAGATTTACGCGCTGCCCATGTTTGTTTTCCGACCCATGTTCTTCACCATACGTAATTTCCGCAAGGCCCTAAACGATGTAATTATGTCCCGACGCGCTATACGCAACATGAACACCTTATATCCTGATGCAACGCCCGAAGAGCTAAGACAGTCGGATAACATTTGCATCATTTGCCGCGAAGATATGGTTAATCACTCAAAGAAGCTGCCGTGCGGTCATATTTTCCATACGACCTGTCTACGTTCCTGGTTCCAGCGTCAGCAAACCTGCCCCACATGTCGCCTGAATATACTGCGCACACCTACAATCAATTCAACAGCAATGCCGAGACCCGCCGACGAACCCGGCAATGCAGCTGGTCCAGCTGCAGCTCAGCCAGCACCTGTACTCAATGGAGCGGGTAATGTTATACCGGGTGCAACGCCTGGTGTAGCCGCTGCACCAGATATTCGTCTGGCAGCAAATGGTACAGCAGGACGAGGCACAGCTCCACCCAATTTTGCAGAACTTTTCGGCGATGCAAGTAAGTTGAGACCGGACATGGTTATCGTTTTCAAGACTAACAACTTAATAATTGTGAATACTTTCTTTCAGATGGACTTCCCAACCTTGCAGCAATGCCACCGCCGCCACCAATGCTTTCCCCGTTTATGATGCAGCCACCATTTGCTTACTTTACGCCGCCAATTGGCCCTCCACCGCCCATGCCATTGGATCTGACCAAGTTCAGCGACGAAGAATTGCTTGCTATGGAGGGCACCCAACGCAAGCATATCGAAGAGCGCCTTAAGGTAACATCAAATACAAAAATTGTTATAAATAAAACAAAATATACGTTTCCATTTACAGATGCTGCGCAATACTATGCTTATGCTGGATTCCGCCAGTATTCTAATGCAACAGTATCAAGGAATAATGGCGCGCCTTCCTCAGCCCACAGCGGCTGCACCGAGCACGCAAGCATCGGGACCATCTGCTGGATCAGTGGCTACTGAAGTGCCGAATATTACGACAACAGCAACTGTAAATACCCAACCATCGTCTTACGACAATCCCAGTACATCACGAGAAGCCGCAGCTGCAGCATCTGCTGCTGTTGCATCTGATACAGAAGCAAAGCCGAAGGCGCAGGAGGCGCAGCAAAAAGACGTTGCAAAGCCTGCGCCTCATGTAAACGTTACAGAGAAAGTTACTATCGAGGATCTGGGTGCCGAAGAAGATGATATAAACTCCACGCATACAGCGTCCATGCAGCTGGAATTCGAGGACAACTCTGAGTTAAGTGAATTACGAAAACGACGCTTGAAATTCCTTGAGGAGCACAATAAATCATCAACTGGCGGTGACAGAACGGATTAAATGTCGTGGAACTGATTTTAATCAGCAGAAGCAACAGCAGCCTTTACGCCCACCATCACCTCGCCCTCACACGCACATTCGTGCATTCATAATTTCGATGTGTATTCTATGAATGGATATTGATAATTGTTTCTTTACCTATATCTTTTATAAAAACCTTTGACATTGTTATTTAGGCTTGGTTTGCAATATGGGAAACGCTAATGTCCAAAATTGAAATGCGTAGATTTTGTCTAAGGCTCTTGGCTCACATACATAATGCGCAGATTGTGTAAAGGATCTGATATTGTACGGCGGGCGAATTTAATATAGATATGCATGTATATGATGTATCCATTTGTATGAATATATATATATATTGTGTATAAACTAATTTAGAGAAGGGGAAACTGATGATTTGTATTTAATAATATTATGTGTATAATTAATGTGAATTATATATATTATGATTAAAACGAAAAGACGAAATTAATAATGAAATATAAGTATACAGAGTATAAACTAATCAGCAATAATTTAAACACTTAAACTACACATAGATAACAACTGTGGAACGCCTAGCTCCTCGCGCATGAAATATCTCCATTTGAACGTTGCCGGATCAAATGCGCGACTCAAGTTCGCGAAACTCGCCAGGATCTGTAAAGCGCACAGTCAAAATGTAGAACAGTGAAGGAAAAGGTACCAAAGACAATAACGCATAATGGTAATTTAAGGAGGAAATTCCAAATGCGAGTAGAAGCCAGTGAACAGCTAAAAAATATTGATTGGATTAATATAATATATGACATCAGCTATACGAGAGGCAACTTACAAATTATGACAACGTTCTTCATTTCCCACACAGATGAAAGCAGCAAAGCCTTTTGGGTTTGATCAAGCTTAAGTGCATAATGGATGGCTGTGGCCACCATTGACATGGCTATGCTCAGATAGGGAAATGAATAATCTGAAACAAAACTTGTTTATCGGGGAAATATGGGGGTTTATGTGTGTACTTACAAATCAAGCCACAGCATGTACCGTGTATTAACGTGAGTAGGGGCAAGAAGTACAGAGCAGAGTATATGGGGGCCTTGCCACGCACATCTAACATAGAACTGATCAATGGCCGTATCAGAAACATGTTGATCAAGCACAAAAAGTAATAAACCAAGACAATAGTTTGCCTATTTTTGATGTGGAAAATCATTAATTGAATTATACAAATTGCGTTTGTAGTCTACATACAACGGATAGACGGCTTCCTGTGTGCAGTGATACGTTGACTCATAATTGGGATTGGGATTATAGAATAATGTGTACCAGTCCGTGAGCTTGCGTACTTCGCAGGCATATAAACGTAGCTCCCACATGGGTTCCATGAAGAGAGTGGCCAATATGGCTGCTAAAGCGACCTCAACAAACGCGCTGGCTGTCAGAATCAGTTGCTTTCGAGAAAATTTCCGATCTTTGGCATCCATATCAATGAAGAAACAATGCATCATGAGCGGCAACATAGTCATAAAGCCCAAATAAAGCCACGAATATGTACTCAGTTCGTCTCGACAGGGGGTACATGCAAAGCTTGCGTTTACCTGTAATCAATCAATTCATCTACATATGTATGTAAGTAATCAAAACAAATTATAAACAAACTTACCCGTGATCCTCGGGGACAAACGCCGCAGCTACTCCAAGTACCATTATCGAGCAGCGAACGACCACAATAAATGCCAGGACAGCGATCTAAATAGTTGTGCATATTTATGCCACAGCGGTATTCATTATTATTGTTGAAGTAAATATAATATTAGCGAATATAAAGAACTAAATAATATCGACTACAATAACAACAGTATGTGGCGGTCTGTCGATAAATAATAGGGTTGCAACTGGCAAGTGGTTCTTTTAACTATCGATATGTTCCAAGAGTGTTGATTGTCAATCGGCCGGCTACCACAATCTATAGGCCGTATACACAAGTTAATTTCTTAATTAATTCCATTACATGTACTTAGAAAACAATAATGAAGTAAAAATAGGGATTTAAATATATAAGGCAATTCGTTAGAACTATAACAACAAACGACACTGTTGCCAACTTTGACCATCCCCAACGGAGACGCCATTTTGGCTATCGGCCGGCTGATTTGTAAAGCTTAGGAGAGCCAGCCAGCAAAAATTGCAAAAAAAAAAAGATACATAATTAGTTTTTAATAATTTGTGCTACAACTATGAAACTTTAGCAGCCAAGCCTAAGCAGTGTGTGTACATATATCGTGGCAAAATCGTGAAACAGTGTAAATTAATGCGTAAATTAGCAAAAACGCACAGTGTTTTAGGGCGGATGCACAAAATGGTGAGTTGTGCAAAAGCAAAACGATTGGTGACTACATTTGTGTGTGTAGATGTGAGTAGTTCGCGTACGTGTGTATATTGAATAGGAAAAATGTTGCAAAAAAATGTACGGAACGTCCTGCTCTTCTAAGTTTAATAACATTTACTTGAATTACAAGTAAATTAACATTTGCTAGTATATATTTATTTGAAATCCTTCAAAGAATACATTTATACTTATTATATATGTATGTAAATTCCAGCTCAATTCTAAGTACGTCTGCCGTTGCACTTGTGCTGCGGGTCCATGCCCTCCCCCTACCTCTTCATTGCAAAGCTTATTTGTATGTAAATATAAATTTACGTATATACAAACATACTTATGTACGTAAATTCATCCGTATGCAGTGTTGACAACGAATAATTGCTCAAATGATAAGTTTAAACGTCAGATGTCAGATTGTTGAAAATAAAAGTTTCGACCTGCTTTGACGGACGGTTGCGAGAAAGTGAAACGCAGATTATACGCAGGAAACCAACGGCTGGCTGACACAGGACTTGAGTTAAATATAATAATAAAAGTGAACATAATTTTCGCGAACAGTTTTAGTGGTTGCTCTTTTATCCGTTTTCGCATGTCCCGTCCCGGTGGACATGATTGTGCCGGGTTGTAGGGGTTGGGAAAAGGTGATCCACAACGCAGTGTCGGGGCAGTGATGTAATTTTGGGAAAAAAGCAAAAATGTTCTTTGTTTGCCTAAAAAAATAACAAATAAATAAATATAAGCGTGAAATGAACAACGTAAAATGACAACGACAACAACAAATAAAATTCACACTCTTGTGAGTGTATGCGAGAGAGTTTATGATGTGTGTGCTTGCTTGCTTGCATGCGAGTATTCATATTCATTTGGCCACTGCTACTCGGCTCGGCACTGTGGCTCCTCTCTCGCCGCTTCGACCCTCGTCCGTCGTCTATTAAATAATATTGATTTTTCATATTCAAACCCCACTCTCGGCACTCTCATGCCACAATTTGCTCGCTCGCTCTTTTCGTTCGTTTGTGCGTGCGCCTGACTGTGTGTGTGTGCGTGTGTGTGTGTGCGATTGTTAGTATGTATTTGTGTTTGGGTGCGAGTGTGTTTTTTCGGCCTCCTTTGTGCGCTCGTATTCATTTGCTCATTGCTCATTCTTCTTTTTTCTTGCTTCGTTGCAGTTTATAGATTTTTGCAATTGTGTCCGTTGAGAAGAAATATGTAAACTAAACGCAGCGCGCCGCAAACAGCAGCAGTGCATGCACATAACAACAACAATATAACAGCAAAAGTAACACCAACAATTCTTATTGGCATCGCAATAAGAAAAAAAAAATCTAACAAGGGGCCCACAAGAAGCTCGAAAAGGTTTTCTAACGTCGTCGACGACGCGACGTAGACGACGCCGACCAACAGTGCCTATGTACATTGGTTACAACAAACATCATTCATTCATTTGATAAATTACATCAAGCAAGGAGCAACAACAATAACAACCAAGCAAGAACGACAGGTGGAAACGGAAGAAAAGTCTGTCTCTGTCTTTCTGGAACCAGGACTGCCATAGCCATAGTCAATAGTCAAAGCCAAAGCCGCCCAGCGTAGACTTCTGTAGAATTACGATAAAAACACAATAAAACACGCAGACACACACAACATACACACCCGATAAAACTACACCCTTAACACACAACAACCACAAACGACGACGGCGTTACGCATTGGGGGAGCTCGTGCAGCCAAAAGGCGCCACAATGACATTCGATACGCGCCGGCAGGGCACAGGAACTGGCCAAGCCACGACCAACAGCACCAGCAGCAGCACCACTGGTATTCCGAGCACAGCTCAAAGCGCTGGCAGTGGTACGGGTACAGGCACTGGGACTGGCTCTGTCACGGGCACGGGAGCGGGCACAACAGGAGTCACAACATCAAACATGCCTAGCAGTGGGGGTGATTCCAACAACAGCAACACCAATAGCCAGGAGCACTTGCAGGTGGCTCAAAGTACCGATGCACCCGCAGCAGCTGAGATCTCCGTGACAGTTGTGTAAGTATCAATATTGTCATTATACCATTTTTCTTGTTAAGTGTTTAAAATGGTTTTACGATTTCATAGTAGAAAATTGACCGTTTTCATGGATAAGGCGTGTCAAATAAGTTCTGTAAAGGTAAAAAAAACCAATAGAGTTAGTTCTCAGTTTTTAGAATAAAACACACACATGAACAGCCCGATTAGTTAATTTATTGTTTACTTAAATGCAATACAAACATTGGAGTATTAGTTAAGTCCAATTGAGAAGCTTTTGAGCACCCTTAGCAAATAACTAAAGTGTTGTTTGTCTCAACGGAGCACAGCAAAGCCAAGAAAAGAAATTCAAATCACGAGTTCCGAGTCACAATACATAGGCAAAGTGCGCTTGTGCGTGCTAGTCGTGTATAAGGTATGAGGCGAAATAGGCAAAGCTAAATAAAAAACACGAAAGGTAGCGATAATAACAAAACAAAGAAAAAATATCGCTTATCTGCTTAGAGGTAAACGTGAATCACGCATACCTTGATAATCAAAATCATAAACTGATGCCGAAAATAGTAATGTAATGAAGGGATATTAAAACTCATTATTTTTATTTAATGCAGGTCACCTGAGAAGCTGATAGCATCTTTCCCAACTGCTAAGTTGCGATCCTTAACACAAAAGATATCTAATCCACGTTGGGTGGTACCTGTTTTGCCTGAACAGGAGCTGGAAGTGCTATTAAATGCTGCTATAGAATTGGCCCAGGCCGGTATGTAATCCTATATAATTTGTATAAAGTTTGAATCTTAATATCATATTTTTTCTAGGTGTCGATCATGAGTGTGAACCGTGCGTGGAGTTTTATCGCAATGGATTGACAACATCCTTTGCTAAAATTCTTACCGACGAGGCAGTCAACTCATGGAAGTATAATATCCATCACTGCATTCTGGTCTCCTGTGGCAAGCTGTTGAATTTAATTGCAATACACATGCAACGCGATAATCCTTACCTTCTCGATCTGTTGGCCATTGTGTTCGATCCAGACAATAAATTCAACACTTTCAATGTGGCACGTCAGCCAGAATGCTTTGCGGCCCCCGAATGCATCTGGGGAGTGCTAGATAGTAACAAAATGTTTGCGAAGCCACCGCCAGAGCCAAAGAACCCTCGTGGTTGGCTTGTCGATCTCATAAATCGCTTTGGCCAGTTGGGAGGATTCGACAATCTGCTCGAGCGTTTTAACAGCGGCCTGGAATTATTGAAGCGCAATCAAAACAATAGCAAAACATCTATTGGTGGATCAACATCGGCGGGAGTCAAAAGTATTGGATCCAGTGAGAGTGGAATAGATGGTTCAGGACAAGACAATCGGCTGACTTTGGCGTTAATTCATAGTCTATTGAGACCTTTTGGACAGTGCTATGAGCTACTAACGCCTGCTACCATTGCCAAGTACTTTATGCCCACTTGGAATGTCGTGTTGGATTTGCTTGATAGTTTCACCGATGAGGAACTGAAGCGTGAAGTGAAACCAGAGGGTCGCAATGACTATATTAATGGCATTGTAAAGTCGGCACGTTTTCTGGCCAGTCGATTGACCGGCCAGGAAGAACTGATTCGCGATCTTGAAATGTTTCGCCTTAAAATGATATTACGCCTTCTGCAGGTGTCTAGCTTTAATGGCAAAATGAATGCCCTAAATGAGATAAACAAGGTGCTATCATCGGTAGCATACTACTCACATCGCTCCCAACCGTTGCCCCACTGTATGCCTGAAGATGAAATGGATTGGCTAACAGCTGAGCGCATGGCACAATGGATTAAGTCGTCCGATGTACTTGGTATTGTGCTCAAAGACTCACTACATCAGCCACAATATGTGGAGAAGCTGGAGAAGATCATTCGCTTCTTAATAAAGGAACAAGCACTTACGCTCGACGATTTGGATGCTGTATGGCGTGCCCAGGCTGGAAAACACGAAGCTATAGTTAAAAACATGCACGATCTGTTGGCCAAACTGGCATGGGACTTTACACCTGAACAACTGGATCATCTTTTCGAGGCGTTTCAGGTAAGTTAATGATTATTGTGGATAATAACTTTAAATTTTACTCTTAATTATAAATATGACTAATAATACCTAATCAATTTTACCATTGACTTTTTACAGGCCAGCATGACGACCGCCAATAAGCGCCAACGAGAGCGACTACTTGAGCTTATACGACGTCTGGCTGAAGACGATAAAAATGGCGTGATGGCACAAAAGGTGCTAAAGCTCTTCTGGACACTGGCCCACAGTCAAGAGGTGCCGCCAGAAGTGCTTGATCAGGCGCTTGGAGCGCATGTCAAAATTCTAGACTACAGCTGCTCGCAGGAGCGCGATGCTCAAAAGACTATCTGGCTTGATAAGTGTGTAGGAGAGCTAAAGGCCGGTGACTCGTGGGTGTTGCCCGCGTTGCGACTCATCCGCGATATCTGTTGTCTATATGATACGACACCCAATCACGCCCCGCGCACACAGACTAGCATTAATCGGCAGCAGGTCATTGAGCGTCTACAAAATGACTACTCCCTTGTCATTCTGGTCACTAACAGTCTGACTGCCTACATGGATAAAGTGCGTTCCCTAGTGAATGAGACACCAAGTCTAGATGCTGCAACCATTTTGATTGATGGTCGATTTCCGCATCACGCTCAAATCGCCGAGCGTTTGGAGTTTTTGAAATTCTTGCTTAAAGATGGTCAGCTTTGGCTTTGTGCCGATCAGGTACGTATTACCCATATGCTTTAATGTTTAATAGTAATATCAAATATCTTTTCTTTCCCATTTACAGGCCAAACAAATCTGGCATTGTCTGGCTGTGAACGCCGTTTTTGCGGCAGACCGCGAAGAATGTTTCCGCTGGTTCGGTAAACTAATGGGCGAAGAGCCGGATCTAGATCCCGGCATTAATAAGGACTTCTTTGAGAACAATATACTGCAACTGGATCCACATCTGTTGACTGAAAGTGGCATAAAATGCTTTGAGCGATTTTTTAAGGCTGTTAATTCAAAGGAGGATAAGCTGAAGGCCATACATCGCGGTTATATACTCGACAATGAGGATCTTATTGGCAAGGATTATCTGTGGCGTGTGATTACTACTGGTGGCGAAGAAATTGCGAATAAGGCTATTGATCTGCTGAAGGAAGTATCAACAGCTCTAGGTCCGAGACTGCAGGAGCACATTACTGAGTTCCATGAGATGTTTATTGGCGAGTGTTGTTCTCGTTTGCGGACTCATTACAGCAATATTCTCATCCTGGGAAAAACCATGCTGGAGGATGCTGATAACCAGGACACAACTAACGATGAATCCAAGGATACAAAGATGCGTTTTATCGAGGCAGAGAAAATGTGCCGCATTCTTAAGGTGCTTCAGGAGTACATCAAGGAATGCGACCGCTCTTTTAGCGGCGATCGCATACATCTGCCTCTCAGCCGAGTCACACGCGGAAAGAATACTAGTCTCTACATACGTTTTCAAACAACCGGACGGCCCATTGACGACATTGAAATTGTGACGCATAGTAATGAAACAATGGCAGCCTTCAAGCGCAACTTACTAAAGCGCATCAAGGGGAACTCCACGACTAATAGCAATATAAAGGTCGACTTGTTTTATACCAACGGTGAGCTCATCGAAGTCTACGACGAAATCAATCCCCTTTACCAGTACACCATACGCGATAAAATGATATTGACGGCTAAATTGACACCCGTCGGTATAGGACTGGCAAGCAGTCCTGACTCCTCTAGCGACTCGAGCACAGGTTCGCCACCCAGACCATGTCCTGATATGCAGCGCGTCGAGTCAGAGAGTACGCTGCCTGGCGTAATCATTTCGCAAAACTATCAGTACACGGAGTTCTTTTTGAAGCTTCATCAATTGGGAAGTGACTTGGAGCACGGACGCCTACGTGACAGTGCCAAAGTGCTGCTCCACCTGCTGCCATGCGATCGTCACACAATGCGGATGCTGCAACTTATGTGCCGCGTTCCCAAGTCGCCTGCTGGTGATGGCCCCAAGGATGAAGATGCGTTGAGCGGAAGTGGTCAAAACGCTAGCGATTCGGTAATTCTCTAAATATATTATTAATGGTTCACTCATACTAAAGTATAATATTTTTTAGCTGAATGCGGAGGATTGCACACCTGAGCAAATGTTCTTGCATCCATCACCAGCCCAGGTTCTGTATAATTTAAGCGTACTGCATGGACTGTTAATACCCGCATTGGATCCTCTGGGAGAGTCAGCACTACAGGTGCAATCAGCTTGGATGCACTCAGGTTGTGCGCATTTCGTACTCGAATTGTTGACTAAAAACAACTTTTTACCAAGCGCTGATATGCATACAAAACGAGCATCCTTCCAGTGCGTACTACGTCTGGCCAAACTGTTTCTGTATATTGTTGGCAGTGTACTATCACGCGTGGGCGACGAACCAATGATATGTGACTACGACCATGGGGCACGTTCTCAAGTGGACATTCTTAAACAGAATTTTTCGACAATGCCTAACAATGCTCAGGGCACGCTACGTGCTATTTCGGCTAAGCTAGCCGAGATTTTAGCTACCGAGATGCTATCAGCCAGCCAAGAAGGCGAACGTTGCCGTGCTCTCTTCAGCTCCACCTTGCAATGGTCTTGCCCAGATATAAGCACTATCAAAGCGGTGGTTCACCTGGCCTGGGCCTCCTCTTGCGGTAATCTACAGGCGTTAGGCGGAAGTAACGATTTTGAGGATGATGCCATCATACCCGATGGTCAAGACTTCAGCATGTGCAAGGAGGCATTAGAGGTGTTAACGATCTCGTTTATACTCAATCCCAGCGCTAACGAGGCGCTGAGCAATGATCCAAATTGGCCTAAATTCATAACCTCAATTGTGCTGAAAAATCCATTGCGCCATGTACGTCAAGTCGCATCCGAGCAACTGTTTCTCGCATCCACTTATTGCGCCGGTGATCGGCGTCCTTTCGTCTATATGGTCAATCTGCTCGTAAGTGCCCTTAAGTCTCTGGTGCCTCAATATGAGGCTACTTGTGCGGAATTCTTTTCGGTGCTTTGTCGTACGCTCTCCTATGGCTGCATCTACAACTGGCCATTGCAGATTGGTGAGGGCCTTCTTGGAGACGAGATAAAATGGCTAAGGAAAATAAGAGAAAATGTCAAGGTTACTGGCGATACGCAGGTGCATGAGGAACTCCTTGAAGGACATCTCTGCCTGGCCAAGGAACTTATGTTTTTCCTTATGCCCGACTCAAAGGCGCAGCTCAACGAGCTAATACACGAACTCATCGATGACTTTTTATTTACGGCATCGCGCGAGTATCTGCATTTACGCAAGCATGGCAGCCTGCGCCTTGACACGGTGCCCCCACCCGTGTGCCGTAGTCCACACACAATTGCTGCCGCCTGTGATCTCCTTATTGCTTTGTGCCAGCTCTGTGTTCCTAATATGAAGCTACTCACCAATACACTCATCGATTTCGTATGTACTGGTAAGTATTCCGTGAGAAACTTATAGCATCAACTGAATTAATTTAAATTATTTCAATTAGACACTGATCCGTTACGCGAATGGGATTATTTACCACCTGTGGGTGCCCGACCACCCAAAGGTTTCTGTGGATTGAAAAATGCTGGAGCTACCTGTTACATGAATTCCGTACTGCAACAGCTTTATATGGTGCCTGCAGTACGTGTGGGTATCCTTAAAGCGTATGGTGCCGCCACAAATGATAATGAGGACTTTAGCGGTGACTCTGACTTGAGTAGCGGTAGCATTGGGCCATCCTTCTTTGCTGGATCCTCCACAATTACTGCAATGTCGTCTACATCCTCGGCAATTGGTGGCGATGATGCCACAGATGTGCGTAAGAATTACCACGTGATTATATTGAAGCATGTGCAGGCCATTTTCGCTCATCTTGGCCACAGCGCACTGCAGTTCTATGTGCCACGTGGACTTTGGACACACTTTAAGTGAGTAGATAACTTTCGGTAGATTGTCGGTAATTTTGAGATAATAATTAATACTTTTAATCAGGCTACAAGGTGAGCCAGTCAACCTGCGTGAGCAACAAGATGCCGTTGAGTTCTTTATGTCTCTGTTCGAGAGCCTCGACGAGGGATTGAAAGCCCTGGGTTACCCGCAGCTGATGAATGCAACATTGGGCGGATCATTCAGCGATCAAAAGATTTGCCAAGAGTGTCCACATCGCTACTCCAAAGAGGAACCATTTAGCGTATTTAGTGTCGATATTAGGAATCATAGCTCATTAACCGAATCTCTGGAACAATATGTCAAGGGAGAGCTACTGGAGGGAGCTGATGCATACCATTGTGATAAATGTGATAAAAAAGTATGTGGATTAGCACAAGAATTTAAAAGAATTTCCCTTATATTAATGTTATTCTACTTAGGTAGTTACCATTAAGCGGCTATGTGTCAAGAAGCTGCCGCCCGTGTTAGCCATACAATTGAAGCGATTTGAATACGACTACGAGCGCGTTTGTGCGATTAAGTTTAATGATTATTTTGAATTTCCGCGTATTCTAGACATGGAGCCCTATACAGGTGAGAAAGTTTTCCCACTCTGACTACTATACAGTTAGTAACTTTCGCCTTTAAAATAGTTTCTGGCCTAGCTAAGCTAGAGGGTGAAGTTATTGAAGTGGGTGATAATTGTCAAACAAGTGTTGAAACAACGAAGTACGAACTGACCGGCATTGTTGTTCACAGCGGGCAGGCATCCGGTGGCCATTACTTCAGCTACATAGTATCCAAGTAAGTACTATATAACTAGAGTACACAATTGATAGTTTAATATAATCTTGTTTGAATTGCAGAAATCCAACGAATGGCAAATGCCAGTGGTATAAATTCGATGATGGCGAGGTAACCGAATGCAAAATGCATGAGGACGAAGAAATGAAGGCCCAATGCTTTGGCGGCGATTACACGGGTGAGATTTATGACAACAATCTAAAACGCATGCAATATCGCAGCCAAAAGCGCTGGTGGAATGCATATATGTTGTTCTATACGCGCTGCGATCAAAATCCCACTAAGTTTGAATCGAGTGTGGAACAGTTATCACTGACCGAAAGCCGCAGTGGCGTGCTGCCATTACCAAAGCCAATTGAACGTAGTGTTAGGTGAGTAATCGAACTACTGTGAAATCTTTTCATATACAATTGAATGTACACTTTATTCTCACGTATTGCAGACATCAAAATATACGCTTTTTGCATTCGCGTAGTATTTTCTCGGTCGAGTTCTTCAATTTTATCAAAAAGCTGGTCAGCTGCAGTATTCCATCTACTCGAAGTGATAAAATTGTAAGTTAAATAATTTGCTTATCTAAAATGTTTTATAACTTTAAATATTCCACATAGACATCAGCCGCTGAGGAGCTGTCCCTTTTGGGTGTGCAGTTGGCATCGCAGTTTCTGTTCCACACAGGATTTCGCACAAAGAAATCCTTGCGTGGCCCTCCCATCGAATGGTAAGTAATCTCAAATGAATACACGCCGTAACAATAATTAATTTGCAATATAAATTATAGGTATGACACGCTTTCACATCACATACGTTCCTCCTCGCTGGTGCGCAAATGGTTTGCAAATCATGCACTGCTTTCACCCCCATCGCGCCTGGGCGAGTACATATTGATGGCACCCTCACCAGACGTACGCACAGTGTTCGTTAAATTGGTTGTGTTCTTTTGCCATTTCGCCATTAACGATGAGCCACTTATCGGCTATGAGGGCAGCAACCTCTGCGAGCAGGTCCTCATTAGTGTGCTGCGTCTTCTCAAATCCGAGGCTGCCGACTATGGCAAGCATTTACCGCACTACTTCAGCCTATTCAGCATGTATGTTGGCCTAGGTACTCGCGAGAAGCAGCAGCTGCTTAAGGTAATTTACTCACACACGCTTGTGTGTCCTGGTCCTGAAAATGCTTTAATATTTGTTCATATGCTTTTAGCTAAATGTGCCGGTGCAATTCATGCAAGTGGCAATGGATGATGGACCAGGTCCGTCGATCAAGTATCAATATCCAGAGTTCAGTAAACTGCATCAGGTGGTGTCGCATCTAGTGCGCTGTAGCGATGTGAGAGACAAGTGTCAGAGTTCGAACCAGAATGCGCGTCCGCTGCCTAATCCATACAAGGATTCAAGCATTTCTCAGGAGGATTTGACACCCTTGTCCAGCGAGTGTATGGACATTCTTTTCAATCGTACCGGGTAGGAAATGAAGGAATAATTCGTTTTTGTTTAAACTACAACATAGCTTTTATTTATTATTTTAGGTATATTAAGAAGGTCATCGAAGATACAAACGTGGGCGACGAAGGTCTTAAGTTGCTTCAGTATTGCAGCTGGGAAAATCCACATTTCTCGCGTGCTGTACTCACTGAGCTGCTGTGGCAATGTGGCTTTGCCTACTGCCACGATATGCGTCACCATACAGATCTGCTACTAAACATCCTGTTGATTGAAGATTCCTGGCAGCATCATCGCATTCACAATGCACTTAACGGTGTTGCTGAGGAGCGTGAGGGTTTGTTGGACACGATACAGCGTGCCAAGACGCATTATCAGAAACGTGCCTACCAGATAATCAAATGCTTGACGCAGTTGTTCCATAAGTCGCCCATTGCACTACAGATGCTGAACACCAATCCTACCATTAGCCGTCACTGGAGTATTGCAGTAGAGTGGCTACAGGAAGAACTAGAACGAACACGCGGCATTGGCTGCCAGTATAACTCGTACTCATGGTCTCCACCGGCACAGAGCAATGACAATACCAATGGTTACATGCTGGAGCGTTCGCAGTCAGCAAAGAACACCTGGTCCATGGCCTACGAACTGTGTCCGGAGGAGGTGAGCGAGAAAGCAACAACGGTGCATATTAATGAAAATTATTTTGAAACATCAACATATGCTAATGCTCTTGCCTTTTTAGGATCAGGAGGAAAACAACGAATCTGACTTAGAGTCCAACGATGACAACAAGCAGGAGCAACTTCAGCAGCCGTCACAAACTCAGCAGACATTAAAAGCAGATGGTAGTGCCAATGATCAGCAGAAGCCGCAGGAGCAGCAACAACAGCCGGACAACAAGACGGCCAACTATCCGCAGTTGACAACAATTCCAACAATTGGCGGCTGGCCAGCACCGACATCGACACCAACGTCGACCCCGGGTCCAGCCTTGAACCCTGAGGCCATAGATGGCAATGCGATACCACGTCTTACACGCCAATTGTTTGGAACTTACATCTCCACGGGAGGTGGAACTTCGAGCGGAAAGACTGCTCTTACGACCGGTAATGCTGGTGGAAGCGGCAGCGGTGCAAACAGTGAGACAGAGAGTAGCGCTCAGGAGACAGTGAATGTTGATTCTAACATCAATGGCATGACCAATAGCTTGGAACATATAAAAATTTCAATGGAGAAGGTAATTAATTGAGCTTTAGATAGCATCCTGATGCTCTGGGAGCTATGTTTATGTTGTTGTCCTCTTGGTTAGTGTCCTGCCTTCCCATACAAAAATACATACATACAAACAAACTACACTTTACACACTAAAACATGGTAACTTTGTTCTAATTCTTTCTCTATTTCAACTATCCAATGAACTCCTTTCGGTGTTTCGCTGTTTCGTTTTGTTGTCCCTTCCTTCCTTTCTGACAATCTGTGCGCAGGGAAGCCGAAATCGTGTCAACCGAGGAGGTAAATTGCCGCCGGCGTCGGAGCTGCTAATGCCGTCACTGCAACAACTACAACAGTCACAACAAAAACAGCAACAACAACAACAGTCACATCAACAGAAACATCAACTACAGCTCCAACTACAACCAAAACAGCAACAGCAACTACAACAACAACAGCAGCAGCAACAACAACAACAGCTACAGCTACAACAACAACAGCAACTGCAACAACAGAAACAACAACAGCAACGTGGTGATATTAGCAACAGTTCCACCAGCCGCTTAATTTGATTTGCCGCCAAGTTAGTTAGAGTTGTTCATTTAATTCTTTGATCCGCCCACAATTGTTTGTTTATATTTAAAGTTCTGTTCTGTTACTCTGCTCATTCAAACAAGACAAAACCAATCAACCCAAGCTAAATCCAACCTTACTTAAATAGAGCTTGTGCCACAGAAACTACTTTTGTTATCCACCTATTGCCTACCCCATTGATATGCCTGTCAATGGGAAGGAGTGACTGCCCTAGATTTTCTCAGCTAAATGCTTTATCGATGCAGACACCTACCTATACACAAACCCCTCTACACCTTAACTCACATTACTTGTACATACCACAATATCACACACACACATACACACAAATAATTTCTGCTAAATTGGTATGCAAACGCCTAAAGCACCCGTTAACTTTTCGAAGTGCCTTTACTATATACTATATACGTATATGAATGCCCAATTTTAATATATTCAGTATAAACACATTAATTTTGTTTATCTATTTCTTTCACAGCAATTGGCGCACAGGAAAGAGCGAATAATAAGGCCATTGAAAAAAAAGAATGTTTTCGGAAATGCAGAGGAAACCGCGGAGGAAGCAACAACTCCCCCAACAGCAACAACAGCTTCTAGCGCATTGACAGCAACAACAACAACAACAACAACAGCAGCAGCAACAGGAGAGGAATCAGTTGCAGTGACCTCAAAGATAGCGGCAACAATAACAGATCCACCATCCGTAATGAAACTTTCTGACACAACAACAGCCACACTAACAACATCAACAACAATAACACCAGCAACAAATACAACACCAACTACTACCACACCAACACCAACAACAACAACGGGAGCGGCTGAACTCAACTCAATAATCGAGAAAAACTTAATTTAAAATTCTTAGATACAAAAATAAGTTTTTTTGCAATAAAAAATACTAATCGCAACGATAACAAAAACAACCACAACAACAACAAAACACCAATAGCTTGTAAGCATCCATCTGGTGGTGAAGGAAGAAGGTATAGTTTTCGGATGGGTGCTGAGTGGGGGCAAAGCGTTGTAAGAAACGAGACTTAATGCTAGAAATTATTATTAACAATCGAAAAAACATAAGAAACCAAAAGAGAAGAGAGGCAGAACAAGAAGAACAACAACATGAATGCGATAAACGATATGCAGACGAGATTGAAAACGAAGTTAAGTAATGAAATATGAAGATATATAGAAAAAAAAAACTAAGAAATGGTATGTACCAGCAAAGAAGGTGTTTAAATAGTTATTGTACTTTATATATTTACCTAAATAAATTACAAACATACACACACGAACTCACACACACGCGCATACATACACAGCGACACACTAACACACTTCTATACTATGATGGTTTAAGTTGCACGTTAATAGTACGATATAATTGTATTTATATAGTATATATAACAGATGTATTACGCATTGAAAGCGAGCAATCTAAACATAAACTGAATCAAATGAAACCAACTAACAGATCTACATGCATACATACAAACAAACATACATACAACAAAGAAACAAACAAACATACTTAGGAAACAGAATTAATTCGGCTATTTATCGCTCAGCAGGAAGTTTTGATTAAGGCGAAAACAAACCAAATTTCATCTTTAGTACTCACAACATAATGCCACAAGTGTCGCCCATTAAAAGCGTTTCCAGCAAACAATTTTTCAACTGAAAAACTGTCGTAACTAGCAAATAAGCGCGCGATGCGTGAACCAAGGGAAATCTATTGAATGCTAAATCAAAAAACAGTATAATGAACGCCAGAGATGATAGGACAAATGTGGACTAAACAAAAGAAAACAAGAAGAGAAGAGATCGTAAAGTAAACTTGATTATGTTTATACTAAGTATATATATATACAATTAATTTTAATTATTTAGTGTTTTTGTATTAAGTGAAATTTGTTAAACATTTATTAAATTATTATGTTTTAAGTTGCAAAATAAACGCGAAATGTAAGCAAACTATGCATTCTATTCAATGATTTGTTTGACAACCAGAACAATAGTAACATTGCAATAGATAATCCTTTAAATCGATCATATTACATGATGAAATATGCAACTGTATTTTTATTTCCACACACCCACATATGCATATGTCTTTGAAGTGAATGCGAAAATGCGAACGCTTATAAACCCCCTAAACTAAACGAAAAACAAAATAAATCGAACAATTTTTTTGTTTAACTTTATTATACAAGACTATGTAAAGCATTTGCATGGGATTCCTCAGTAAACAAATAAAACAGATTTCGGAACAGTTACTAAAGAAATTCCACATTTAATGTCAAAGGACAAGACGAAAGTCCATTATATGGACATAGTTGCTCTTAAATCTAATAAATGCACATGGTAAAGCGTAAAACAGGACTAAAAAACCAAAATAAGAATTCTGTAGATAAATGCAACAATTTCCTGGTACACCACAGTCAATAGACAAACGACTGTTTAGTTTGTCGCAGCCTCGTCAACAAAGGTAATAACTGCAGCACCTTTGGCTACATTATCACCTTCGGCACCGCCAATAGATTTAATCGTGGCATCTTTCGGGGCCTTCAAAATGTGCTCCATTTTCATAGCTGCCAAGGAAATGGAAAAGGAGTTTTGTTATATATCTTAATAGCAATGATTGAGTAATTATGCATACCAATAAGTACGGCAAGACTGTCTCCCTTTTTGACATTATCGCCTGGCTTGACCAACACTTTCTCCAAGACACCAGGCATGGGAGCTACCACTCTGGAACCTCCACTACCAAGTTGATCGGCTTGAACACTCAAAAATTTGGGTTGCACCAGTTCGAAATCCAATTTTCCATTCTAAAGGGTTTGAAAAGTGATAAGTTGATGTTGATAGGCATAAGTTCTGCATAGGATTACCTCCAGGAAGAGTGTAACGTTCGATCCATCGATATTAGCATTATAAGTGGAGATATTGTTATCAATATTTGCTCGGATTTTCAAACGGTCGGAGTCCAGTACACGTTTTGCCTTAACAACCTGCCATGCTCCACCATCAACGCGGATTTCAATGTCATCATTGTCGTATTTCACGTCCACAGCATAAACTAAAATGTTATTGATAAGAGATAAAGATACTCATTGAATATCAGTAGATATTGGGTATACCCTTTTCGTTTGCCTTCAGATTGTAGCTACGAATAAGCGCGTAGTTAAGACGCGCGTTTGGTGTTGATGCAAAGGGATCCTGGTTGCTGATGGCGTTGCTGCTACCCGCCTGCAGCTCATTGAAGACCAACGAGAGAGCGGCTTGGCTTAAATGCTGCTGTTTGATGACAATCGGTGGAAAGAGAGTATCAAAATGTTGATCAATGAAGCCAGTGTGAACGTTGGCCAGCTGGAACTCTGGATGCGAGGCCAGGTCAATGAGAAAGTTGATGTTCGTCTCCAGACCAGAGATCTAAAAAATATAAATATAAGTTCCTGTCCAGAACAAAACTAAATCAAATACTTACATGATATTCACCCAATCGGGCAATAAGCGAATTGAGAGCCTGCGTGCGATTTTCGCCCCAAACAACAAGTTTGGCAATCATTGGATCGTAGTGAACAGATACTTCATCACCTTGCCGCACACCAGTTTCCACACGCACTTCAGCACTGGGCTGTGGAGTGCTGAGGTAGCGTAGAGGGCCAGCTCCAGGCAAAAAGCCACCTCGAGGATTTTCCGCGTAGATGCGAGCTTCGAATGCGTGTCCACGGCGCGTAATCTGATCCTGAGTCAAAGGAAGACGTTCACCTGCCGCAATCCGAATCTGCCACTCAACCAGATCGGTGCCTGTTATCATCTCAGATATTGGATGCTCGACTTGCAAACGAGTGTTCATCTCCATGAAGTGGAAGGAAAGATCTTCTTTGTCAAGAATAAACTCGACCGTGCCAGCTCCCACATAGCCTACTGCCTTGGCAGCGCGTACGGCAGCCTCGCCTAGCTCACGACGCAACTCTTCCGTTAAGCCGGGCTAAAATCCAATAAATTATTAATTATCGAATGACAAGTTTAACGAACATTTGATTTTTTTTACCGCTGGCGCTTCTTCGATAATCTTCTGATGACGCCGCTGAACAGAGCAATCACGTTCCCACAAGTAGACAGCATCTCCGTATTGGTCAGCGAATACCTGCACCTCCACGTGGCGAGGAGAACGCACATAACGTTCCAGCAGCACTGAGCTATCTCCAAATGCCTTTTGTGATTCAGTGCGTGCCGAGTTCAATGCAGTAAGAAAATCTTCGGGTTTCTCAGCAATTCTCATACCTTTGCCACCACCACCACGGACGGCCTTAATCATCAGAGGAAAACCAATGACAGCGGCTTCTGCCTGTAGACATTCGTCAGACTGATCCTCGCCGTGATAGCCATTGATGATCGGTACGCCGGCAGCAGCCATAATAGCCTTGCTTGTGCTTTTGATTCCCATGTCACGAATGGCAGAGCTTGGAGGTCCCATAAAAATGATGCCTTCACGTTGACATAACTCAGCAAACTCGACCGACTCTGAGAGGAAACCATAGCCAGGATGAATTGCCTGGGCGCCTGACTTTTTGGCAATCTCTAGAATGCGATCACCTCGCAGATACGAAGCTGCCTCTCCAACACGATAAGCTTCATCGGCTAACTCTGTGTGCAAGCTGTGCTCATCCG
This sequence comes from Zaprionus tsacasi, assembly GCA_018904105.1. Taxonomy (NCBI): domain Eukaryota; kingdom Metazoa; phylum Arthropoda; class Insecta; order Diptera; family Drosophilidae; genus Zaprionus; species Zaprionus tsacasi. Next base: position 2,845,177 of record JAEIFR010000295.1, read on the forward strand.
GATCCGAGTAGACAGCAACAGTGCGCACTCCAAGTTTCCGAGCAGTTTTAATGACTCGACATGCTATTTCTCCGCGATTTGATATAAGAATTTTGTTTATCGGCTGCACTTTCGGCGTGGCCTTTGTAGCCAAGCACCTGGAACAGAGAATGTTTATGTAACAAGTTGTCCAGAACACCACACAAGATTTAAAACAGATTTCGGATTTATTTATATTAAGTTTATTTTACCTGGCATTGTTTCCTAATCGGTGCAATAACCTCGTATACATTTGGCTAGCTAAATGTAAATAATTAATAGAACAAATTCTTTACTCTTCAGCAGCCTTATCAGAAGTATTTATTAACACGATCAACAGATGTGGTCACACCTGTTTTAAAAATGTTTGTCATGCATGCAAATATCGTACAGCACGTATGACATGCGATGTCATCGCCATGATATTTTATAAGTTAAATCATTCGAATCAGTTCAATGGCCAATATTACCATTAGGTCAAGTATATAATTTTAAATAAATTCGAACACAATCTATATTATGTTTGTCAGCAATTTGTATTTTAAAATAATTTATTTTTTACAATACAATATATCGCATGTAAAACCATCGATTGCTCGATAAATCGATGTTTCGTCCATCACTCATAAAAATCCCATTGTGACCGGCAAAAAATCTGATGTTAGTCCATCACTGTTGTCTAAAAATCGCAAGTAAACACAAATCCGCGATAGACTTGAAAATAATACATATCTGCAGAGTAATTGAAGTCTGCAGATCACATACAAGTTTACTCAAAATTAAAATAACTGTGAGTACTTGGTCGTTTCGAAATTCTACTAAATACACATGCTGCTTCCAATAGGGCTGAATTAAATTCATTCTCCGCCGAGATTGAAACATGGACAAACGTGTCACTGTGCTGCTGCCAAATGGACGTCGTCAAAATGTTGCCGTTAAGCCCGACATGACTCTGCTGGAGGTACTGGAGACGGCGAGTGCCAAGCATGGCTTTGACAGCGAGGAGCATTGCCTGAAATTCCACAACAAGGAGATCAGTCTGACGCAGCAGTTTCGCTTTAGTGGGCTGCCCAACAATTGCGTTCTTGAAATGGAGCCAACGGAAAAGAGGCGGACTCAAAGTAAAGTTGTAGTATGCATCCAGTTAAATGATGGGTCACGCGAGCAAGGGGAATTTGCGCCTACCACCACCGTTTGGGATGTTGTCGAGAAATTATTTAAGTCGCAATCGAGAGGCTACGAAAGTCCGGTCATTGTATACATGCGAAGCGAGGTTATTGGCATAGAACAGTTGCAGCGAACAACACTGAAATCATTGGGCATTCTCGAGGGTCGTGCCATGATGCGACTGTTAAACAAGAAACCAGAGGAACTTAAAACACAAGCTAACGTTTACAAGCCGCCTGTGGAGAAACCAAAAGAAAGAGATGATGATCAGCCCAGCACTTCTCGCTCGGCTACGGCTGGATCTACTGCTGGTGGCGGTGGTTTTGCAATAACAAGCGACTTAGTTAAGTCACTCAAGCGAACGGCGAAAGATGAGAATTCTCCCAAGGAAACCCAGGCTAGATCCGATACAAAAGCACCGAAAAATGTCGACCCTGCGCCGCCCAAATATGACTGGGACAAAGGAATGGGTCAATCGTTGTCCAGTCAGAAAAACAAGACGGAAGAACTCAACGAAAATGATGAGAGTCCAGTAAGAACACCACCACCTGTCAATATAATAGGACCACGGAACGCTGTCCTCTTCTCTCTGGATGAAGCGAGCAAAAATAACGATGATTTGCCTGATTCATTTTTCGATTTGACTGTTAACGATTTAAAGATGGTTCTGAGAGATTTAAAGCGTACCGCTTCGGGCAATGAGGATGCTCCGCTGCTCACCTCTAATCTACGAGAACTGGAGCGCCAGAAAACCATGCTCGCGAAACTTAATCAATACAAGGACTGTGTGCTGCGCATACAGTTTCCCAATCGCTTTGTTTTGCAGGGAATTTTCAAACCACACGAACCAATTTCCAGAGTGGAGGAATTTGTGCGAGGCTTTCTTGCGAACTCCAGCGAAAAGTTCCACCTGTTCACCATACCGCCCAAGAAGGTGTTGCCATCTGATGACACTCTGCTAGAGCTAAACTGTGTTCCCAATGCGGTGTTGCATTTTGCTTATCTCCAGGACAGTCTTAATGCGGTTAATAATCATTTCCTGAAGGACAAGTTCATGGAACAACTGACTTCCGAGGAGGGCGCTCATTTTGTGGTGCAAAAGTATCGTCTCAGTAAAAGTTCTAGGTAGTAGGCATTTTTATGTATATAACATTTTATAGTAATGGCTTTAAGCGAACAGTCAGTGTGATTCTAATGAAACTCGTTTTATGGCTCTATTCCAGCCTCACGGATCTTAAAAGGTTCGTCTGGCATGGTCTAATAAACATTTGATCCATGCTTTAAACCCGTGCAATTGTTCTTACCAGCTACACTTTCAGTTGAGCGTTCCTGGGAGGATTCACTGGATTTTTTGTTCATATGATATACTATATGCCTGAAGTACGTTAAATTCAGATGTAATGTAAGTAATGTAAGGTCGCGCCAAAAGGTCTTCTAAGATCTTTTTTGTTAACGTAATGTATTTTGTACCACACGATTCCAAAATTCCCTTATCAGTGGTCAAGTTCATTCAAAGCGCGCTGTCCAAAGTTTTTGGCCAGTGTTGCAAAACGTGGCAAGAGCGCGAAAGAGAGAGAGAGGCGCGCGCAGCCAGGCCCACAAGCATGCGCGCGCGCAGCCGTCACGTCGCTTTCGAAACCGAACCATAAGTGCAAAGAGGCCAGTTCGGATCGGCTTGGTGGGTTGCTTCGTTGTTTGGCCACAATTTCTGAATCATATTTAGTTTTCAGTCGTCTTTGCTCGCCCGCCCGTCGAAGTTGCAGTTACGCGCGTCGCGCAATCATCTTTCGTTTCAGTTTCTGTTTCTTTCGCTGTCTCGAAGCGTATGCGGTAAAGGAGACTTGGTCTAGCCAACAATTGCAGACCCCAATAAGCGATCGCTAACATGCATATGCATATGTATTACTATTTAACAAACAACGAAAACAACAACAAATTAACAAGAATGCGTGCCAATGTGAAAAAGTGAAATACATTTTTAAACGAATTTCGGTTCGAGGCCAAACTTAATTTCTCGAAACTTATTGAAACTGAAATAATATTTTCAAATGTGAAATGTGTGATGTCGTTAATTGTGCTAATTGAAATAATGAATGAAATGGAGAGAAACAACAACTTTATACAATAGCAAAACTAAAAGCCATATCAAAAAAAAAAAAAAAACAACTTTTACCCAAGATTTAAATCTTTACAAGTTTCTCGAGCGCAGAGAACTGTCGATCGTCGCACGTTGTGCTATAGTTTTACGTATTTTATTTTAGTTTCTTGTGCCACAAGGCGCCCCCTTCCCTCCCCTTTCCGGACGTGTCGACGTTTTCTGGCAGGGGGCGTGGCTTGACGACGAAAACAAGCTGCGAGCAACGAACCAACCGAGTGATTGGAAAGTGCTCGTCGTTGGTCCGTTACGCCCGAGAGCGTGGCGACGATTTTCATTTGATAAATAAAAAAAATAATATTAAACAGACAGATAGAGATAATTTAGCGGCAATCTTTGTATATAAATATCTGCTCATATTTTGATTGTTATGAAAATCGATCGAAATTACAACGTTTTTCGACCCACGCTCGATTGCTCGATTTTTATCGTCGATCGACAGCGACCTCGTCGTCGTCGTCGTCGTCATCGTTGTCGGCGTCGGCGTCTTCACTTTTACTTCAAACCGAAAGAGAGAGTGTTTGTCCAGCTCATTTGCGTTTCTGTTTACCGGTTTTTCAATTTACGCGCATTTTTTCTTGGACCCGCAATTGCTAAGCTTAAGCTTCGATATCTGTTGTGGTTTTTCTGGCGGGAGAGAAAGAAAGAAGAGAGATGAAAAAAAAAAAAAAAAAAACGTGTGATGGCTTAATTAAATTTAATTAAGGCAACTACGGATTAAGCTTCCGATATGGCGCGCACGAGTCGAGTCGTTCATAAAGCTATTTTATAATGTGCGTACATATCTTTTTTCTCTCACTCGCTCACATTATCGTAAACGTTATGTTTTTTTTGTTTATCACATTTTATTATTTATGTTCAACGTGAAGTTAGGCTTTTCCGCTCTGAGTGCGTGTAAGAGTTCATCCAAAAAGAAAAAAACATTTATGAATACGAAATACAAAAAATAATAAACGAAAACCTTAACTCCTAACCAAATCGAATTCTAGTAATCAAAATAAAGCGTGCCAAAAAATTACGAAAATGAATTTTTTCGTTATCGGATTTCTCATCATGCAGGCGGCAAGTGAGTAAAGATCTCATTTTTCCAGGGACTTTCATGGGTGTCGGTTGTGTGGTATATGAAAAAATAGCTCCAATTATTTGTAAACATTTTGGTATACTATAAAACAGTTTGTATTTCAAAATTAATATTAATAATTAGGCATAGAAAATCATGATTTCTTGCATTGGGTAATTGAGTATTTTTAACTGGTTTTGGGTTGATTTTCGAAATGAAGTTCGTGCCTTAAGTCTTCTGTTAGCGACTGCTACAGAAATGAAGTTCGTGCCTTAAGTCTTCTGTTAGCGCCTGCCTTGTCACGCATGAAATCAGTTAATAAACTGTGGCACTTGCCACACACACACAGGCATACACGTTATGCGATTAACACAGAAATTCTTTTATATCATATTTAAACGGGTTATGTCTACACAGAAGAAGAACACAAAGAGGAAGCCGGTGATGAAAATCATGTAACAAAATTCAGCAAGTTGCTTAAACTGGTTGCACTTAGCCCCGATTGCGACTAATTCAAATGAGAAGAGCATCAAATCCGATTCACCTGTCATCCGTCTACAGGTTGGGTGGTTGGCTCAACAAAAACTGTAAAACTCTGGGGAAAAACCAAATATTTTCCAACTCAGTCACGACTTTGATTGCAGCTATCGATGCTGACTGGTTTTGTTGTTATATACCCTGTAACAGTTGCCAAGGGGTTATTGAGACTCAACTGCTGACTGAGTAATAAAATAATTCTAGAATAACTATAGGTAGTATATTAAAGCTTAGTTATTTTTGTTAGAGAGCGTTCTTAAGTCGAGCTTAGGTTGATTTTTATCTTTGTCTTTGCTTCTTTGCATTTAACTTGATTGTTCGGCTAAGCTTCTGTCTGCGCGGGTAGCAGGGGGGGTTTTGGAATAGATCTAGTAGAGAGCACAGTGGTTTCTCAATGCAAACGAGCCATGTAAAACCGGCTACTTGTTGTTGTTCGCCCGCCCGATGACTTGCAAGAATTATATTGTACTTAAGAGCTTTGGCTACGGTCTTTGTTTCGATTAGTGAATATGAAACCCATAGATTATGTATAGATACATAATTATGTCTACACAGTGAGCTCGTTAGAATAAGAACTCGTAGCTTGGGCTTGAGGCTTGAACCTAATATAAGTGTGTGTGCGCTTAGCTTGCCTAGCTGGAAGAGTGCCCAGTTTATTCACAATTATTTCCACTCAGGGCCATCGCAATTTGGCAGGTGTCTGCTGGCCCATTGAATCATGAAGCTATTAATCAATTCGCATGCAAATCGCACTAACCTTCGCTCTCTGCAATTTGTCTCAAGTGTTACCAGACACGTCTCTCTACATGTGTCTAAATCGAAACCAATCCATAAAAAAAAACTCACATCAAACCTACCGCATAGTTAGATCGTCATTGAGAGATTATTATGGACATTCTGCCTAGCACACACCACGCCCCACTCATCGCTCTTGACTCGTCTGTCTTCAGTAAATCGGTCAAGTTCAGGCCCAAAGCTGGGCAAGTAGAGCACAAGCTCGCTCGGACTGAGCCGACGACGATTCGGTGTTAATTACCTTTTCGGCTTGCGATGCCATTCGACACGCTGCGAACACCACGAACCACGGAGCGGCGATAAATCTGCATAAGCGGAGCATAGATGATTTGCATACGAGCTGGGGAGCTGCAAGAGAATGTGCTGCGTGGAGCTGGAATGCGGCATGTGCATGGGTTTGGGATTATGATTTCGCCAGCCCCAAAATTCCAGCTGAATCATCTTTGGGCTATGGAATTGCTCAACGGATCCCGCCGAGCGGGCCTAATCGTTGTGCGCTTGTGTGTGGCCCAATGGCGGGAGTAGCTCATCATGATGATGGCTTCATCTGGGATGGCTGGGTGATTCATCAGTTCGCTCTCGATCTCAGTTTATTGAGATGCGTTGCCCATTTTACTCGCTTTTTGCTTTATGCGCATCTTCTCATATTTTTAGCTGCTTCTGTTTTGTGGTCAATGACGCAGCGCTTTATCGATCATTCTCCCTCCCTTTCTATTACTATGTCTCTCTCTCTCTCTGGCAGTGTGTGCGTGAGTGTGGCTTATTTTTATATAACCCACATATATTGGCCGAGAGCTTTATGCAACTTCTTGCCACAGAAAGAGGTCGCTGTAGGGCCACCAAGTGCCCAATAATGCGCATACGCCCCGTTGCATTGACAAACAAGTTTGAAATTGCTTTCAAAGAGCAATTAGCAATTCGCTTAATTATGCAGCCCACTGCAACTGCATTCCATGACACTTTAAAAAACTGCTTTGTCACATTGATGAATCGCAAAGTGGGGAAGGGGACAGAGTCTGCAGAGAGTCTCCAAATTCGGCAAAGTGAAAGGCAACGGCCAGTAATCCTTGCCCCGTTCTGCTGTGCCCTCAAAACATATACTCATATACCATATATATATATGTATAGATCTCCAACTTCTGCTGACTTCATTTGCCATTCGTGATGTGCTCCACTTTTGGCGGATTTGTGTGACCCAACAACAACTTCTCCCGCATAACTCAGGCAGACGTCGCGTTTTGTACACAATTAACAATAAATTAAAACATAATTATCGCATCTTCGGCCTCATGCGAGAGTCACAGCCTCAGACTCTATCTGTCTGGCGGCGTCGTCGTCATCTATTGTCTTGGGGCTGAGTCTGTGTCGCTTGTAGGCTGCCTGCCTGATTACTTAGGATACTTAGCCCGCTCACGCAACCCTCGCTCGCTCACGTAAGACCTTCAAAGGTCACGCACGCCGCCGACTCCAACTTTGACTCCAATTCCGTCTCTTAGCTCACACATTCCATACCAGACAACTATTTCAGACTCATTTGCTCACCAGACGACGCTGCATCGCTTCTGGGCATCTTTCTCACCCAGTTTTCCTCTCTCTCTCTGCCCTAACTCGAATGTTTTCCTCTTAAGTTATTCAGTTTGTAACATATGATGGTAACTAAGACAAAGCTATGATCAATCTTCTTCTAAGTGGAAACCCTCTAAGTATTTCCAAAACTCAAATATCTTCATCTTATTTCGATATTATAAAATGCCTATTAAGCATCTATTTGATATATGATATCAAATTAAATTTGTGAAACTAGTTTGCATAGAAAGTTTCATGTGTTCAGGTTGCACGTGCTGATTATAATCTCTCTCGAAGCCTATAACTCTATTCAATGAAATGATCATTTATATGTTCGCCTTTGATAAACATCTTAATGGTTTTTGTTGGGTTTATGTAAGAGTGATATTTTTCACATTATTAAGAGTTGTGCGCCTTTGTCAAGAAATATGTAAGGTATTTATGAGTGCTTAACCCAATATTGTATAACTATAAGTATTTGTGAATAATCTTTGTACAATTAAGATCTATGTTTTATAGACATCTTGGAGTTTGAAATCCTAAAATCATCACAGTTTTTATTAGATCTTAGTTACTATTAAAATCAATTATTTTCTTTAACTGCGACTTGGCGAACTTTACGATATCTTTATGACCGAGATCAGTGGAAATGCTCGTAAATAAAACTTGAAAGATTTGGTTTTATTTTTGAGATTTATTGGTAAGCGTATTTGGGCTTCGTCTCGACCATAAAATAAATATCCACTCACACCTTATTATTGTTTCTTACGCACACGCTTGTGCAGCTGCGAATGGCTCTCAAATTGCAATATAATTCGACATATTGTGAAGATCTCTGTGAAGTGGGCAAACATTTTGATGGGTGCTTTGTTGTCGGGCCCTATCACTCACTCACTGTCAAGAGCATCCATCGTTCAATTAGCATAATTAACTGACAAAACCGAATTAGCATGCAGATTGCCAGCTGACACTTTACACATACCAAAGTCACTCTATGTAGTATGTCTGGGCCAAGCTGGCAGATCATCTGTATAGAGAGATAGTATTTTTGGTAATGTACCTTGAGCAAGGTCAGCTTAACAGCATTAGCTTCCATTTAATCACTCGAGATCAGTGAAGTATCGTTAAAGACTTTTTCCTGTTCAGTCTCGTGGGAATTAGAAACCTTTTTAGCGCGAGTCGAGGTCAAGTTTAAAACTCTAACAAATTATCTAGATATATGTATATCTCGATCACTATAGAAAAGCGTTACTTTGACGAAAAGGGAATGGAATTCTCAGTCGCAGTTTCATTCACTTTTCAACGTTGTTTCCTTTTATAGTCAACAAAAACAACAACAACAATCGTTTTATGAGCGATATCTAGGCCTGTGTGGATGGATCCATCGAATGGGCGACATCAAAAGCCTCAGACAATGCGCTTACGCTCCGACAATGAAAGAGATCGAACATAAAAGCGACCAAACAATGCGAACTGAATGTAAAAATTGTTGAAAATTGTTAAAGATGGGCGAAAAAAATGCAAAGCAAAATATTATATGCGACTCTTTAACAGACACAAACATATAGTGAGTAGTAGGGGGAAACTGGCGTTTAGAGGTTAAGGCTTTGCGGGCCACATAAAGAAACACTTACCCAGGTGATTCGAGCTGAGGCTGCGCCCATAAATTATACCTGATATTTGCATTTATCTGGCGGCTCGCTGAGCATCAAATTGAATTAATGCCCAACAACAGTGGGACAAGCGACAAGCAAAGAGAGCAAAGGGCGAGCGCACACGACTGTGAGATACCCTGCCGAGAGACTATTGACATTTATAGCAACTATAAAATATAAATTTGTAAATAACTTAGCAGTTTTTTGTCTGATTTGATTATTAGCTGCAAAGTAGTTTCAATTCACAGTTCAGTATACGTTTCTAAAATTTAAGAAGTATATAATAATATTTTATATCGTTCGAGATCAATTTTATTTGCGTAAGGTATACACAATTATTTATTTTAAATTTCGCAATTTAAGCTATTTAAACAGCAGAGATCGACAGGTTTATATACTACATAGATAGATAAATCTGCCTTGAAATATTTGCACAAGCTAAGCTACCCTAATTATGGCGTTATACGGTATCAAAAACATTCCTCAGCAATTTACCTATATTAATGTTTCCTCTGTTGGATGAGGAGTGACCCACTTTCGCGGCAAAAGGTGCTAACTCGAGTCTCGCATGGGACAGATGAGCAGCGAGAGGAAGGAGGAGCAGGAAGAGGAGGAGGCTGCTAGCCATGGCTGAAACGGAAAGTAAGCACATGTTGAGAGTCCGTTATGTCCGGTCAATGGCACGCTCCGCGCTCCGGCTCTCTGGCACCGGCTGCATATTTATGCCTCATTATTTGTTCGGTTTCAATTTCTATTTGCTTGGCGTGGCATGGCATGGCGTGGTGCGACTCAAGTCGACTCAAGTCGCCTCACTCGGCTCAGTTCGACTCGGCTCGTCGGCGGCGACAAGTCATAAACCGAAACCAACTAAACATTTCATACAGACGCACGAGAGATGATGATGACGGTGAAAGCGGCCTGTGACTAACGTTCCTCCGCCTCTCCCTGCTCCTCCTCCTCCTGCTGTTTTTCCTCTTCCTCAGCTTCTCGCTTAAACTGTGGTGTTATTATTGTTGCTGCCTAGTCTATTTGCCGGCTATTGCTCTGCAACAGTCCCAACCAACTGCTCAAATTTGTTTCCACTGTTTTCTTTCGCTTTTCCAAAATTAATATTTATTTTGTTAGCATAGTTAATTGTTTTGCTTCGTCTTTCCAGTTGCCAATTTGGCGCCAAGCAATCAATTTTAATGTCTTCTTTTACATTTTCTTCTGCCCTTCATTCATAAGGGGGCGTAATTAAAATTGCTGCGCGCAGCCCACACGGCGTATGCTTAATGCAAATTTCCAAATTATTCGCGTGACCGCAATTACAATTGGGTAAAAGTGCAATTAAGCCAAAACTAAATCAAATTTTTGCTAATAACTTGGCTGCAATGAATGAAAGTAGTCGCTATAAGGCGTAAGTGTGATTAAAGAAAAGCCAATGCAATAAAATAATTGCAGGAAAGTTATAGTCGTATACACCCCATAATATTTAGTAATTATGTAGGTGCATTTTGTATACCCGAGCAGAAAGTTGCAATTTAAATATTTAGCTTTTATATTTATTTTTAATACGTTGGTCGTGTCATTACAAATTTAAAATATACTTAGGGATTATATGGTTTTCAGTAATCCCATTTCCAAATTTGGTGTCTCTAGCTCTTATAGTTGCAGAGATATAGACATTCAAACAGACATGACGAAGAAGAATTTAAATAATTTAAGGGATCTTTCACTTCTATCATTTACTCATGTACATATTTTGGTATACAATCGTACTTATTTTTTAAAGGAATAATAAAATTAAATATTTTTAAATACATAAACCTTGGATTAATCTTGGAACTCAGGTGAAAAGTCAAATCCAAATGAGGTAATAAGGAAGCAAAGATAATAAATATTATTTCAAAGGTATCAAGCAATTAAGCATTACCTAATCTATGATATGTAATTTAAGATTAATGTTATAACATATGCCTGAGCTAGTACTTTAAATGCTATGTAGAAAAGCACTTAAGAAATTAGAATGGCCCACGAGGCCCAGAGTAATCAGCAAGGTTATGGGGTCTTGTCATGCCGATGACGAGATGAAACTTCAAGATTCCCTTCCGTCAATGATGCTAATGATAATAGCATTAATAGCGATGCTGCCTTGTCATTTTGACTCCACATTATGTGGTTTTGGGTACACTAATGGAACCTATCGTTGGTAACCCCCCGATGAACCGCAGAATACGCTTTAATCTCGTAATGGCAAAGTCTAAAGCACGCTCCATTTTCCTTGAACCCATGAGCATGAGTGAGTGAGACCAATTAGACCAGAGTCTCTAGATCGATGCCAACGATGATCGGTTCAAACCTCAATTGCTCTCCTTATGAATATGTATACAATAACCCCGAGTAGTATGTGTATTTTGTAAGAATCCACACATAACTCGACTCGATTACATGTCCCACTTGACATGCTAACAATTTAATTTGAACCCAAAACACATTGCAATTTGGCTCAGTTGCTTTGGGTCGTTGTTGCCTCTGCTATTGGCCAACATTAGTCACATTATTCGCACTCGAAATGCATCTTTTTTGAGTATCATCGTCTCGTCTTGTAGGTCTTCGAAAAGAGTACTTAGTTTGCCATAGATCTATGTGCATAGTTCTCAAATATTTATGGTATAACTGCACCGGAAATAGAGTTTTGCGTTTGTAGGAAGGTTTCGTAATTATCTTGTTCACGGCACCATTAGCTAAGCTGTTGCCCTTTGACTGCGCTCCGTAAAATCTCATATTTTTGGTCTATAATTGCAAATTAAGAGACTTTTGAAAGGTTTCCCCTGTTAGTTCGATTTGACACCTTGATATATACAAGTTTTGAGAGCTTCACATCAGACAGTCATCAATCAGAGTTTCAGCCAACGCATCTTTAAGATTCCCAAGTATAATAAATGTGAACGTATGTTTTGGATTTATCGCATTCGTCACAATCATACATAGTTAAGACCCTTATGCGGACTTTGTTATGGTCTGCAAAAACTGTGCCAACCTGAGACCTGTTTAATTGTCTGGCCCAACCCAAAAGTAAACCCAACCCAACCCAGGCACACAATACCCACAGCAACAAATCTAAGGCTACCCGCATTTTATATATATATCATACTATATGTAGCTTGTGCATAATTGATAATTCGTTATCTGTTTTGTTTTCCATTTTCTCATTATCATCCTGACTAACCCCACCAACTGTGTACTAACCGAATACTTCACCTTTTGTATTATATTTTGAGAAAAAACTATCCTATTCTGTGTATGCTTTTTATTCTATTCTACTTATAGGATTGGCTTGCGGGACGTGCGTTTTTATGTCCGATTTCGGTTTCACACTCGATTGTAACTTCAAAAAGTCTGGACTGTTTCGTGTACGAAATTTGGGTGGCGTCAAGGCGCATTTCGGTTTAGGTAAATCCACTTGGACACAATCCCCACCGATCTTCCAGTTACCCCATCCACTCCAACCATATAACTATATATTATTATTACTACTATATCTATATTGTAAATATGATATATATCGGAATGTGTGTGTGTATATAGAGACTAGTCTAACTCGATTCGAGCTCTAATCACAGCGTTTAAGTCATCAATGAATTCATGCCAATGCCAATGACAATGTCAAGTTGCGTGAAAGAGAAGAAACGAATGGACCAGAGCAGAGAGTGGAGATCAGAGATCGGAGATCGGTAGAGCGGAGATCGAGGTGCGGTTCAATATCCGTAGCATTGACCGCCGTTTAGCCAACTCGATTCACTTTTTATCTGTACATATAATTCGAACAATAGACCAAAATCTGCGCTAGGAATAAAAACAAAAGAAGCGTAAGACAAAGCCGCGTAATGAACTATTTCCCAGTCTCCATCTCCATAACGTCTCAATCTCCATCACGGTCTGTGTCTGCCTCTGCGTCCACGTCTCTTGTTTCGGTTTGATTGATAGCTCGTCTCGCCGTATAAACCTAATTATAATTGCTTTCAGGTCTCAGTGTGGGCGACGAGTTGGGCTTCAAGGAGTCGCTTAGCAACTTGGAGAGCGATCGCCGTCGTGCTATCAGCTACAAGAATGGACCACCACCAGCCGAGTCAGTTGGAGTGCTGCCCTCGTCCAAGCAGCAGGAGGTGAGTGAGCATGTGGATTAGCCACTCCGTTGGCTGACTATAAGGTTTCCCCTGTAGGTTCATATACCCGCACAGCAACCGATACCGGACAGGCGCATCATTTCACGCTCCACGGGGCCGGTGCCCAACAATCTGCAGCTTCTGCAGCAAGCGGCGCTGGTGAAGCTGCAGCAACAGCAGCAGCAGCAGCAGAGGCAGCTGATGACGGAGGCACGACCACTCCCGTTGGGTGTACCCGCTTTCCGACCTATACCACAGAAACCCGCTGTCCTGGAGCCTCAGCCGGCGACGATTGGCGCACAGCGTCGCATCGCTGTGGACACACCGCAGCCGCGTGTGAGTGTCAACAACAAACTGGTGGACAGCAATGATAAGCCGGTAAATTGGACAAATCTCGTGAAGCACAACTCCTCTCTTGATGCATTCTCTCTCGCTTCCAGCACTCTAATCGCACATTCCATGCGGATAACCCTGTGGTATCGCAGCCACAGGCTGTGCCCGTCTTTCAGGCCATGCCCGAGTCCATTGCACGCATTGCTCATGTGGGCAAGACGGAGGTGTCGCGTCCAGAGCAGCGTACGCTGGCCAAGCATCCCAATTATCTGCAATTCGAGGAGCCCAAATTCGATCTTAAGGATGTGACCGTGGAAGAGCTTGCCGCAGCGGCAAATGTCACTGTGGACACCATCAAACATGCCATCTATGTGCGGGAACAGCAGCTGAAGGCGGAGCATCGTGCCATGCTGGCATCCAAGTTGCGGGAGGAATTCATGCGTACGTCCACGGTGAAGACAACGACGACTACGACGACGACAACCACCTCGAAGCCCAGGCAACTGGCCGAGCACAAGGTATCCAAGGTGAGATCCAGTTTGATATTCCTACAAGACGTGTGACTAAATCTTCTCTGACCAGGTCATGAATGCACCCAAGGAGTATTATCCCGTGAGCTATGACAAGAACTTCGATGATAACTTCAAGTCTAAGGTGGATCTGCCGCCCACAAGCTTCTCCTGCGGCAAGCAGAAGCACTTCCCGGGTCTCTATGCCGACACCGATCTGGGCTGCATGGTAAGAAGGCAGAGATCCTTTTGTATTTGAATCTCTAATTATAATTGTAATCCCCGCCAGGTATTTCACGTATGCGCTCTCACCGATGATGGCATGGTACGCAAATCCTTCTTGTGCCCGGAGAACACGCTCTTCGACCAGACGATTCTCAAATGCAATTGGTGGTTCTATGTGGACTGCAGTGCCAGCACAAGTGTCTACGACTCCAATATACCCATCTCGAAGAGCTACCAGCTGATGAAGAGCCTCACGTACTTCTCCAAATACAATAGCCAGAAGAAGGAGCAAGATGGGGATAAGGATGAGAATGCGGTTGATGTGGATACGCTGCGTGAATCCATGGAGGGTGTGGCTCGTCGCCTGGAGCAGGCGAAGAATGCACAGACCCAGTTGGAGGCAGTAGTGCAGCCATCGCAACAGCCAAAGGCCGAGCACGAGCACACCGTGCCCGAGGGCGAGGGCCAACAACAGTTGGCCAACTAATGTTTTAGGCCACATTATTTGCTATCTGAGATCTAGGTTAAGTTAAGTTCAAGATCGAGCGTCTCTGGTCGATTTGCCGTCAACGTCATATAGTCAATGTCTTGCGAAAGCCAACGGTTGTCTGTACTCTCTCTGGCCAATCAATTTGTTGTTTCCTGGGGCAGCTCCTCGAGTCCGAATCCGAGTCCGAGTCGGGACTCCCACGAAACAACTAAACTAGCTAACTTTAAGCGGATTATCTCTAGTTAAACGTTGTAATCTAGTATGTATGCAAACTATGCGGTTCGAGTTATTGCTTATACCTATTACTATTTATTTATTGTATTTTTCGACAAATAAAACTCGTTGTACCCATTAAAATAATAGGAAATAATACAATTATTATAAGAATCAAAGGTATAGTATAGGCATCTTTAAGAGAAATCTCTAATTTCTAGTGGAATCTACCCTGCTTTCCTTTGCCTCTTGCATACATTGGTTCAGGGCTGCCCTTCCCTATAGCAGTAGGGTATAATTACAGGGTATGTGAGCTAATGATGCTGCTTGTGTAACCTCAGCAGCTGCGTACAGTTTTATTAGACAATTTGTGCAAACGAAACACAACTGTAATAAATAATTGGGTTCAACTTAAGAGCTACATAATGCTGGCCAGAGCAGCGGCATCTCTGGCTGACCGTGACCAAGGGTGGGGGGTCGGATCTACGTGCGTTTGCGTGGCGGCGGCATTGCTGGCTCCTCTTGCACATTGCGATCGCTCTTGTCGTGTATGTGAACCGCTTCGCTGAGCTCGACATTTGCGTGGAGCGCTGCATCGTTTGCATTGAGCTGCGCCTCCTGGGCGGAGATTGTGGCCTTGTCGGCCGCCTCTCGCGTCTCCTCGTAGTCCAGACGTGCAGCATACATATGCGATTCGGTCTGTTCCAGTTTGCCCTTGGCCTGGGCCACCATATCGATTTGAGAGGCCAACTCTGCAGCAGCTTCAGAGGCTGACTTCTGTGCCAGCTCGGAGGCGGATTGGGCATTGTTGAGGGCAGCCGTTAGCACACTGACATGGTTGATGGCCTGCTGGGCCGAATATTGAGCCGCCTTGGCCGCACGTTTGGCCTGCTGCAGCTGTTGCAGTTCATTATCGACGGCCTTGTGTGCCTCAGCGCTCTGTTCCTCCAGGCGGCGCAGCAGCACCTCCTTGCCCTTGAGCACAGCGACTGCTGTGTTAGCCGCCTGTGCGGCTGCCTGGGCTAGCGTGCTCTTGGCCACATAGGAAGCCTGTTTGCCTGCCGCATTTTGACTGGCCACAGCTGAGAGGGCTTGATTCGCCGATCCCTTGGCGATGCTGCGCAGTCCGTTGTCCACCAGGAAGCTGCCACTGCTACCGTGGGAGCTATGGGAGCTGTGCGAACTGTAGTCGGCACTCTCGTAGTGCGTGGGTGGACTACCCAGTTCATGGTGGCTGTTGTGCTCGGGGAATTCGTCGTGATTGATGGCCTCGAAAGTGTATGGCGGCACCTCGTGATCGATGACCACAGCCTGCGACGAGGCAGAGACATGCTGCGGATGAGGATGCGGATGTGGAGGATGTGGCGGAGGCGGCACACTGAGATGATAATGGGCATCTTTACGCTTCACCTTCCGGCCAAACGCGGGCACCTCTGCTAAACATGCGGAAGATATAAGTTTGGATTAATATTTGCATACACATGTAATCCCAGACTCGGGCCACGACTCACCGCATAGTAGCAGCAGCATCAGCAAGTGCAACATCGGTGACATCTTGTCGTGGACTTTGGGTTTATGCAACGTGACTGCAAATGGAGGAGACAAACAAAACATCTTATGTAATCGCATGGCAGACAGGAAGTTGCGGATGCTGCAGGTGTGCGCAGTTTCTGTGCAGATCAACAGATCGGGAATCGGTGGGTGGGAAAGCGCCGTTAGGCCATTTCAACCGGTTGAGCGGACACCTCCAACTACGTTTTGGGTTAAGCGAAAGTACGCTGCAATCCTACTCACGATCTTATAAGGAATTTACTATATGCAATTTTTTGTTTTTACTTTACGAGGAATCATCCTAGTAATAACCTTTTCCACTATGATCCCAGCTGTAAAACTATGAGGAATCATCCTAGTAATACGATTTTCATTATGATCCCAGCTGTAAAACTTATAACAATAAACAAAAACAATTTATAAACGAATTTAGCGGCTTGATGGAGAAGGACTTTTTATTAGAGCTGCATTTTAATCGATGAATCGATTATTATTCATGAAAGGATTTTAATTTATCGATTACTTACAACTTACTTTATTTTTTTTAAGATTTTAAACAATGTCAACTTAAAGAAGATTGTATACTCATCATAAATATGTAACGCCTATGATCATTAATCGCAGCCAGAGTTTTGACCTAGTATTACGCATGTTCCACATTGTATCAAAGATTCTACACAGATAAGGCGATCTTATAGAATTTCTTCTTAACTGTGTCACTTTGCAGCAAACAGAACCTGTTTCTTTAAAAGGCCGCGACCACGTCAGACCACAAACTGGACCCTGCCACCAGTCTTACACACAAGATCAGTCACACACACACACGGACAGCAATCACTCAGCCACGCACAATTGGACACGCCACTTACACGATGACACGGATGTTGCTCCCGCTACTGGACGGATACGTCCTGCGTGGCGGACAGGCGAATCGCTTCTACTGGCAGCCACACACGAGAGACGCAGTTAGTCGGAGACGAATCGACAGGTTCGTTGGAAAACACTTTTACTTTCGCGACCGCATCAAAGGAAATGCATCTGTAAATCCGGTGGATACTCGACGGTGATTGCCAGCAGCCGCCTGTATGAGGCAGGCATTTATAAACGCTCCATAGAGCTGACATTCGGTGAGACTCAACTCGGCTCGGCTCGGCCTGGTCTCGGCCTGGTCTGGTCGGATGGGTTGGGCGCATCTGGCGGCAGGCGGCGACCCGATCGTGTGCAATGAAAGTGCAAACCCGTTGTTCGTTTACTTTATGAGTTTACAATGCGGCGTCAATTGCTCCGTTTTGTTGGTTAGCGAACAAAGACAACAACAACAACTGCTAAAACATTCACTAAGACAACAAATCCCAATGGCAACAACAACAACAACTACAACTATGTATTACAATGTGGCCGGGTCATTGCTTTCTAGCTGGACCATTGGGTAATTTGAAGCCGCTCGCGTGTTTCATAATTGCCATGATATGGTTTAAACGGCAAGTAGCCTCGTCGCGATGATGCATATGTCATCTGCCAGATAAACATATATATATGTTTATTTGTACAATCGCGGATATATGCAACCGAAAGTCATGCTTCCTATCTGAGGGGAAATATGTATATGGAACCCCAGTTTTGAATTACGAAAGGCTTTGCTGACTTTGCAAACAGGTCGAGGAAGTAGCTATATATAATCGTTTGTATACTCTATAAGTGAACTAATACTTTCAATAATGTAATAAGCTGAAAGATCCTCAAATATATTGTAGATTTCCTAATCTCTACACATGTATAGTATATATAATCTTGAATATTACTCCCACTTGGTCACAAATTCATAATATCTTTAGTACTTTAGATATTTGACATACATAGAATTTTCGATGGAGACAAATGTTATTTTTTTCACCGATTCGCATAAACAATTAAACACAGACATAAAACATAAACAAAACTTTGCTTATATCCCCAAGATGGGGGGACAAAGAAAATTATAGCGCAAGCTACTTCCAGAACTTCTTCACAGACATATTCTTCTCCGCATCCTTTTGCATTACCTTGGAGACGGCCATCTCGAAGTCCTCCTGGGTGACATGGATGCGACGCTCGCGCAGCGCATACATGCCGGCCTCGGTGCAGACGCCCTTCACCTCGGCCCCCGATGCGCCGGGCATAAGCTCCGCAATCTTGCGCAGATTAATGCCCCGAGTAAGATTCATTTTTCGAGAATGAATGTGTAGAATATCGACACGTGCCTCTTCGCTGGGTGGTGGGAACTCGATCTTGCGATCGATGCGACCGGGACGCAACAGCGCCTGATCGAGCACATCGATACGATTCGTGGCCATGATGACCTTTATGTTCTGCGATGCCTCGAAACCATCCAGTTGGTTAAGCAGCTCCAGCATAGTGCGTTGCACCTCAGAATCAGCGCCACGTCCGGATTCTAGACGTGATGAGCCAATCGAATCGATTTCGTCCATGAAGATGATGGACGGCGCATGCTCCTGGGCCATCAGGAACAGCTCACGTACCATGCGCGATCCCTCGCCTATGTATTTTTGCACCAGCTCCGACCCGGAGACGCGTATGAACGTGCAATCTGTGTGATGGGCAACGGCGCGGGCGAGCAGTGTCTTGCCCGTGCCTGGTGGCCCGTACAGCAAGACGCCCTTGGGCTGGGCAATGCCCAGGGCAGTGAACAGCTCCGGATGCTTGATAGGCAGCTCGATAACTTCTTTGATTTCGGTGATCTGCTTGGACAGCCCGCCAACCATCTCGTATGTGGAGTCTGGCACCTTCTCAACCAGCATCAGCGACACAAGCGGATCCACCTTATTTGGCAGTATCTTGTGCAGGGTGTAGCTATCGTGGCGTAGAGCTACACGACTGTTTGTAGTGACATCTTTGATATCTATGTTCTTCTCCAGGTCGACAACATACTTGCCATCGTGATGGACCTTAACTAGTACTTTTTTCTTATCAATTGGCCTGACCACCTCGCCCACATAGCTGCCCTGCTCCTGCAACAGCTGCAGCTCCTCGCGCAGCAGGCGGACTACAATGAAACAATGGGGGAATCTCAGTAGATAAATATAGTATTTTATAGTTCCTTTATTTTGGCATACCCTTTGAGTTGAGCTCATTGCGCTGCGCCTCCAGACGTTGCAGATTACGCTGCTTCTCCGATACGATGAACTGCAGCTCCAATATCTTTTGCTGGTAATATGAACTGAGGCCGAGGCCGTCTGAATCTACGTTCTTCTGATTCGATGTCTGGGGATTTTCCTTAGCATTCTGCTGGCATATTTATTTGATTATTTATTCGTTCATCTGCTGCGCGTACTCACCGGAGGCGGCATTTCTCTTTGTTTAACGAAATTGGCTAGAAAAACTTAATAATTCTTATTTATCTAAGGGCTGTCGCTCAGTATTTTTTTTTTTCTAAATTCAAGTTCGGATGAGATGGCAGTTTTAGTTTGAGCTTAGTGTTGGAAAATGTGTGAGCCCTTATCGGTTTCTGTGCTTCCTGACCAGGGTGACCAAATATTTTTTTTTGTTTGATTATAGAAGTTAGCACAATTTTGAAATTAAGTATGTTGTTTTTTGTTAACAATCCAAACTGTTTATAGAACATTCAAGCAAATAATTGTTTCAACTTGAGTGAAAAGTAATACAAATATAAATAACTAAATAGACAAGTTTCTCAAAATTTTCTTATATTTCTTATATTTAATATTCAAGTTGTATATTTAAATAAACTTTATAAAGCATAATATTTAAATTACCGTTGCTTGCGACGTTGGTGAGCAGCGTACTCTCCTTGAGCGCAGTATTAAGCAACGTTTATTTCTGAGCTCTGCCTGAAAGTAGGCAACATAATTTTGCGCAAAAGACAAGTTGCCGCTTTAGCTTTTTCCCGTCAAATTTAGCCTTTATTTTTTTTTTAAGCCATCAGTAATTTAACGAATTTTTATCTTAGACTTTTGCTACTTTTTCTGTATTTCCAAGATTTCTCAATGAAATGTAAACAAAACTTAAATTTTTATTAATAGATATCATTCCATATTTATATTTTATAATCTTAGCAACTTTTTTTATATTTTTATTATTAGTTTATTTATAAGCATAGCTTTTCGCTCGAAAGTGGACATCACCGTATGCGGCATGCCTTAAGTGGCGCCTCTTCAAAATGGAGATTAGATGCAAAACCGAAATTAATATTGGTAGAACAACAATACAACAACAGAGTCAGATATGATCGCGGAACCAGAAGTACTAGTTGACCACAATTGTAACAATTAAACGAAAAAAAAAAAAAACGTTAATTGAAATTATGAAAATAGAATGAGGCGTCGCATTTTGATTAAACGCACTGACGCCCAACCTGAGACCTGAGTCATTTGAATTAATATTTACGGCACTTAAAAATATTACTAATTAAGTTCCCAACCTTCGACTATCTTATCGAGAATATTATTCATTGCCTTAGAAACACGCTATTCGGCCGTGAATTTATTAGCTGGATCAATCGCGAAATCACGTCCCGTCAACCGAATTGAGGGAAAGTATTAAATCTGGCAGCGCATTCGATTAGATATTGTTGCATAAACCTGCCGATCTTTATATATGGCGACAAGCAATCATAACATAGCAAAGCAAATATAATGATTAGCCAAAAACAGAGAGGCGATATTTATGGCCGATCTGCCAATCTCTCTCTCGCTGTCAACGAAAGTGCCCGTGTGTGGTGTAAAAATATTTGTGCTTTATTTAAGTACTTGCTAAGGGGGGGGTAATACTCCTATATACATATAATACTATCTCACAGCAATCTCAGAGACGATAACAATGAGGTGCAAACTGTTTCTTTTTTTTTCTTTTTCTCGGATTTGGTTACGCTACAATCGCGCGAAAAAAAAACCACATCGAAATTCACAAGCGAATAAATAATGAAAGATTGCTTCAACTTAAATGCTAATTAAATTTACGGAAAATATTTGACTATTTGGCTGGTGACGTTCGTCGCACGTTGCGTGGGTTTCTCTACTACAATTTTTGTTTCTTTTACTCTTTTCTTTAGTTTTTTTTTCTCTTTTTTTTTTTCTTTTCCGTTGCGCAAAACAAGTCGTTGGCCTCGCGAAAGCATTGAAATTGGTCTAGCAGAGTTTTGTGAAATAAATACAAAGATTAAGACTAAAACAAATCTATCATTTAACGAGGTTATATCGTCGTCGCTGGCTTCTCGGCCAGCTTATCGTGCAGCGTGTCAATGTCATAGATGGCCACCAGATCTTTGTTGACGCCCTCAAAGACCTGCGCGACCCGCGGCTGCAGATTGTAGAAGAGCAGCGGCTGCTCACGCTGTGCGAAATCCATGACCATCGTGGATATCACCTTGGCGGCGGTGAAATCGGCACCATAGATATGCGTACAATCGAGCACCACGGGCAGCGTGGACTTGACGCCCTGCTTGTTGATGACCTTGCGCACAAACTCCATGGAGGGGAAGATGAGGCAACGATCCGGAGTCAGCATGAGATATCGCTGACCACTGGGAGTCTGTGAAGGAATAGGAAACTTAGAAGTTGTTCCGCCTCTGGTAGAATCCATGTTTGACTTACCGAGAGCGTCTCTATGCTGAGCTTGGGTCGTGCTGCCTGGTAGAGAATGAAGATCACATTGATGCCAATGCCCACCAGAATACCCAGCTGCAGTGGCAGCACCAGGCAGGCAAAGAAGGCACTCAGACCAGGTATGAGGTCCGTTTCTGCAGAGAGAAAGAGAGATCAGCTGTGTCCTGGAAGCATTGCTAGTCTTCCTTCTACTTACTCTTGCTATGCCACATGGGCTTGATGACACGGTACTGCACCATGAACACAACCGCCGCAATGATGATGGCCGCCAGCGCCGCCTTGGGAATGTAGTAGAAACATGGCGTGAGGTAGAGCAGGGCAATGATGACGATGACGCCGGTGTAGAGATTGGAGAGCTGAGTGCGCACTCCGCTGGCATTGAGTATGGCGCCACGTGCCACGCCTCCGTTGCTGCGCAGACCCTGCACAAAGGAATTGGCCACATTGCAGATGCCCGAGGCAATCAGTTCCTGTGTGGCATCTGTGGGTTTGCCATCGGCTAAGGGGGAAACCAGAAATGAAATCAATGCTTCACTGGAATGAGAATTGCTGCACTTACCGAATGCCTGAACCACAGCCATTGTCTCGAGCAGCGCTATCAGTGGCACCACAATCAGACCCGATCCCAGCGTGGTAACCATATCCCAGAAACTCTGTGCATCCTGCACCAACTCGCCCGTTGTCTCATTCACCACAGCGTCCATGTGGAAAGGAGGTGGCCGGAATTCGGGCATTCCCTTGGGCACAAATCCCACGGTGCGCACAAGATTCTCATTTCCGCTCACCGACAGCCAATAGCCCAGTCCAGCTGTGCCGCACACGAGCAGCGCATTGCGAGCCGTGCCCACAGTCCAGAATATGCCCGTCAATAGCTTCTGGCACGTGGTCTTATTCTCCTTGGGTCCCAGACTGCAGGCGGCCAGGGCACGCAGGCTGAGCAGCAGCACAATGCAGATCAGGCCGAGCACAAAGTCCGGCCAGCTAATGTTGTGTATATCATTGATAATACTGATCCAGACCTGCAGGAACGTATTGCCGCTGGTGTGTATGCCCAGCAGATCCTTCATTTGTGAACTGAAGATGATCAGTGAGACGGCGCTGGTGAAACCGGCGCCCACTGGACCCGAGACGAAGTCAATGAGGAAGCCGAGTCGAAAGACTCCCATCAGTATCTCAATGAGGCCGGTCAGGAAGGTCAGCAGGGTGGCCAATTGCCAACTGCCGCCGGCGATTTGAAAGGAGAGCAGAGCCGAAATGGCTGTAGGTCCAATTGGGACATCCTTGCTGGATCCAATGAATATGTAGATGAAACAGCCCAGGAAACAGGCATACAATCCATACTGCAGATCCAATCCGGCTATGCCAGCATAGGCCAGCGCTTGCGGTATCACTGTCAAGGCAACCGAAATGCCCGCCACGATGTCACCAAAGATGTAATCCTTCTTGTATTGCGGCAGCCAGACCAATATGGGGAAACGTTTCTGCAGTGTCTTCAGGCGGAAGATGTTCGAGCAGGTGCTGCGACAACAGTCGCCCCAACCGCCTGATTTCGTAGTCTCCGGCTCCTCCTCCTGCTGCACAATGCAGTCACGGGATGTGTGATACAACGTATTGGTGGGTATGTCCACGGATACCTCGGTGCCATTGAAGGCACCGTTGACATGGCCCGTGTCTTTGGCACTCATCTTCAACTGTGTTTTTGTTTTGGATTTTACTACTCGTATTCGTATTCGTATTCACTTTGATTCAACACTTTTCTCTCTCTCACTTGGCCACTCAACTAGGGCTTCATCTCATCACGTCACTTCACTGCACACTCCAGCGCCGACTTGGTTTGACTTCTGGGTGGGACCGAACCGAAAACAGAGAGACTGCACAAATGGCAAACGACGAAAGACAAGAGACAAGAGAGACGAAAAAGCCAAACTATTCGCGAGCACGTTGAATGCGGGAATGAATCGAATCGAATTCGAGATCGAGCCAGAAGTAGAGACAGCACCAGCAGCAGCAGCGAAACCGTCGTCGACGCCGCCGTCGTCGTTGTTGTTTGGTGCGCCGAATGCTTGGGAACTGATTATAAATAGGTGCGCGTCGGCAAGTCGACGATTCGCTCGTGTCAGCGTCACCTGAACATCCAAGCGAACTCGCCGGCTTTCGTCCGAGCGTGGAGCCCCCGCAAAACCGGCTCTCGTGGGGCTTTTCATTTGCGGTCACTCGCGCACCTCTGTGTGTGTGTGTGCGAGTGTGTGTTGTTGTGTAGGTGTTGGTGTCATGTAACCGTCGACGAAGAAACAAACTCGAGCTGATTAAACCCAAAGCAGGCTGCATCTTCTCGAGCCTTGGGCCACACAGCGGGGGGATCCCAGTGACATTGGCCATGGCAGGGGGGAAGTACGTAGTGGCAGGCAGGGGCAGTTGCACCAAATCTCGCTTTTCTAGTTTTGCCATGATGCACGTGCTGGTTACAGCAACAACAACAACAACAACAACAACAACAATGCAAATGCCAGTGCCAACTTCATTCTGAGCAAGTGAATCGCTGGCGATTTCACACTGGTCACATGATCGCCATAGCCACGCTTAATTGGCATGCAGCTCCAGTTGCAGAGAGTTCCCCCTCCCTCCACTACACTACACTGTCGGCATTTGGCTATCACAATATTTGAGCATGATATCTGACTAATCGCAGAAATTACAAATAAATAAACACAAGAGAGCGTGGAGAGGGAAAAAAGAGTCGAAAAACAAAAACAAAATACTGTATACGATATATCGCATATTCGGCGAAATTTAACGAGACTTTGTTTACTTCCTAAACTTTCCATAAGCCAGAAAAATGTAGCGCTTTTATTGCTAATCGAAAAATGTATTGATGGATGACACTCGGTCTAAGTGGAAATCGATTTACTTTCGCTGTTAATTATCGCACTCGCTCATTTTGAGGGTGCGATAATTCGCCACTCGACAAGCTTTACAGCCCCGATAAACCTTCCTAGGGTAGGGTGAAATTGTGTATTAGGGGGGGGTCCTCAACTTACTTCTAATCAGCGACTGTGCCGTAAAACAATCGAATCATAAATAAATCAGATTTTAGTGCGGCCACTGTAAATCAGTATGGATAAGTGGAAGAGGCGGCAAACAAGCAGGAAATGAATAGGAATATATACGCTATATAAAGTATAAATTGTGTTTTCCATATAAAATCAATTAATTTGCCTTAAACCTATTCAAATTCAGCGCTCTTATCTTCCGCCTTGAGGTCTAAACCGATCTGAATTGCATTTGCATTTGCGCAGATTCTGCAGAATTCAGAGCGCAGGCGCGTGGTAAATACCCAGACAGACTTCAAGACTTCAAACTGGTTTGTTTCTTGGGGTTTTCTAGGGGTTTTTCTTGACACGAGGCGACACGACGCGTCGTCGAATCTCGAATTGTCTTGAACTCTGCGTGAGGGAATAACAATAATATAATATAATTGTTGTTGTTGATGACGATGCATGGATTTGTAACCTACAATTTTTGATGAATTGCCCCAAGCAAACCAATCAATCAGAAACAAAACACGCACACACACACTGGCACACACACACACACCTTATACACCTACACACACCTGTAGAGAGGCAGCGGTGCGTCAAAGTCTCGTCGAGAGCGGGGGGGAAACACGTGTTGAGCGCCTGACGAAGAGCTGCACAAGCAGAAAACAAGAGAAATATTCAATAACGAACGACAAACACAAAACAAAACCAACGGAAAACATAAAAAAAAACACACAAAAAACAAACGAAAAATTTAAAAAGCAAATGAAAAAATCTACATAAATTCACAGACAACAACAAACAGCGGGAGAGAAAAGAAAACAAAAGAAATCTCACGAGATTTGAAGCGCAGATGCAGCCGCACTTTTCCACTTTGAGTACAATTATATTTAGGTACATATGTAGGTGTACACGATGTGTACACGATATATCCGCAGTATTTTTTTGTATCTGGCTCATCAAATTCCAAGCCTCATATTAAATAACTAAAAAGCAATTAGTTAAGGCGAAAGATACTATTTCACAAGGCGTGAGTAAGAAGATGGAGAAGAATATGGGGGGGGAGAACAATAGAGCAATAGGGAAACCGCAGCCGCAGTTCTATACGATGGTTAGAACTAGTTAAACTGGTAATTAACACTGTCCGAATCCGTCTATAAGATACCGTCAAGTGACTAGATATGTCGGAATACATATATGAATATATAATAAGCTCATTAAGACGACGCGACGAATCATCATCCAGTTGAGAGTTACGAGCTGCGAGTTGTTAACCCTAATTATTGCATATCTGAGATACTTTCGGTTGTGCGGTGAATGTGCATATAGATAGGTAGAGAGGTACTACACATATATAACGATTATAAGTACAACAGACCGACGTAACTGATTCATACATACTATATAGGGATTGTGATTTACTTATTTTGTTTTCCGATTGTTTCACTTTCGTGGGCGATACATAACCTGCAACCCGCCTCGTAGACATCGATAACAATTAAATGTGCATAACTAATCGGAGATCGTTAATTACGTTTCGTATAAATTAAACGAAGTCTTAATGTCGTTGGCGTGCGGCTAATTGTGTGTGTCGCGGCTGGAAAAGCGAACGGAATCGAAGACCGAAAATCAAAATAAAAAAAAAAATAAACAATAACAACGGAGCGAGACCTGTCGCGGAATTTCTCACAGCAATTAGCGGATAATTCGCTACGGCAATTCGCAACATCATTCCCTTTATGGCGGGCAATATGCTATAAAGGACCATAAAATCGCAGTACCACGGCCTAATTTCGCAACCTGCACCTGCGCTGCACGGGCGGGACGAAAGCCCTTGAGCCATCGCCATAAACCTGACTTGGGGGAGGCTAAGGCCAAAAGCAGCTTAAGCTGCACACACGAGCACGAGCAGCGTGTTATCGGTTATCAGTTCAGCTGATAAATGGCCACGCTGCTTATCACACACATTAAAACAGATGGGTGAGGGGGAGGGGCAGGGAAACGCATGTCAATTTGTATGCACAGTTCAGTTGCAGCTTCGTAGTATTTGCGTATTATTTATGGTGTGCACGTAACGCCCGACAAAAAGCTAACTGTAAAGTGTAACTCCGGCAAACACGAGTCGGACGCGGTGTGTGCCCAGTCAGCTGATCATTGTAATCGCCATCGCCATTGCCGGCGAGCATGATGAATTGCTGCGGGCCAAGTTTGTCAGGCGCAAACACAGCAGCAGCAACGGTTAATTGTGCAGGCGATTAATTTAACACTATCGAGCAGCACATTACGATCCGGGCAAGACAGCACAATGGCATCTGGGTAGGCCTACTACGAATTATGACATTACGCAATGATATGGAATGCATTGAGGCATGTAAATCACTTGCAAGGCTGCTCACGTGACGCATCTCTCATATATCGATAAATTTATCGCATGCGATGCGATGGTCGCGTTATGCAACACTCACGCTCTCTCTCTCTCTCTTTCCAGCACTCTGACGCTGTTGTAGGAAGTTCCCCCAGCCGCACCTCACTAACTATAAGTTAGGGTCGCCGGAATGCGTGTCAGGGTCCACATCACACAGCACACCACTTGACCAAGTTCAAGTTCGACTGCCATGCTCCATGCGCATCCAGCGTTGTTCCGGGCTCAAACCCGGCTCTCCGTGCACTGAGCCAAATTCGTTGTAGCGTTTTCGTTGCATCGAGATTTAAGTTGAGACGTTTTCGTTGTTTTGATATCGTGTAGATTTCCGCTTTATATTGTTATTGCTTTTATTCCATGCGAATCGGCAGCGAATTCCCCGTCAAAACAAAACAGTCAATAAATATGTTAATCAGTATAACTGGCTGGCCATAACGATCATTCATGACATCGGTGACGCCTCCCCAGTCTCAATCTCCATAAGCTTCTCCTCCGAGAGGCGGGAGGGAGACTGTATTAATGCGATCACATGACCAAACCCAATTGGCGACAACAGAAAAACGCAAAATCGCAAACAGGCTGCGCGTCCGACAGGCCTGGCGAATACTTTTACCATGGCGCAATACGGGTACTCACACATATTCGTGTGCTGACAAATGAATGCAAGATTAGCGACAAGTTTTTTCTGACAATGCAAAAGTCGAACAGAGTCTCTGCAGTTCAATGATCCCGCAGCAGCAGTTCTTTGTATCGCATATTGTATTGATAACTTGATAATATGATGCTGATTTTCTCTCGACACTCAAGCAGTGAATACCCCTGCTCAGGTAGAGAAGAAAACTATAAAAAAACGTAAGTTAATGAGCATGAACAATATAAAATAAAAAACGTAATGGAACCCTAAATTGCCTTTCGCCTTTGTTCGTTAAATCGCTAAAAATATTTTTGTTAATTTCAAAATTGCACTGAGGACGAAATTATCCAAATTTGAGTAGTATTTTCGTTATTTCCCCCCGTTTTTTCCACCTTTAATGGGTGTGTGTGTTAACAATTGTACACTCAGTCCGTCTGTCGGTCGCAAAGTGGCGCTAAACGGCGGTCATTCAGACGATTTACGAGCGCTAATGAATGGTCAACAGGCAACTTGAATTAGCAAATCAATTTTTGGAGTGATAAACACCGAACGAGGGGAAACAACACAAAAAAAAAGAGCGATCGGCCTAGGTGAATTTATGTGTCATGCTCGATCACTGATAAAGCTTGAATTGCTTTCATGTATGAACACGTCGCGAAAAATAGATATAGGAACATAATACGTTACGATACGATATGGCACTCTGTTTGTCATTTGGGCAATTAACTTTGATGGGTCACTAATCAATATGCCAGCCATGGTGCAGCATACGGAAATTACATTGAACAGTCGCAGCCAGCGAGTTCAATGCACGCTGCCAGCTGACGGGGCAACGGGGCGGATGCGCAATAAGTTGGCTAACGCTGTGCGTGACGTTGCCCGCTTCACGTGATTGCCCAGCAGCGACTTGAGTAAGGTCTATAAGACCTATGCTGCTGCGTGCTAACAATTGTTAAATGACACAAGGTGCTGTGATACATAAATTTGCATTAAAAAGTGCCCCAGAGACAGACACGGAGACTGAGACTGAGTCTGTAATCCTGACAATTAGCAAAAGATTACAATTTATTTTTAATTGCAGCGTGTGCCAACCGGTACTAAGCACTTCGTACTGGGTAGTACCCAAATAGTAGAAGGTCTTAAAGGCCTTCAGAGCGAGCAAATATTTTGATCATCGTTATCAGCTATTCTGTTGTGCCTCAAAGTCAGATAAGACAGCTTCAACCTGACGCATTGTTGCGCCCACTGTTTGTCAGGTAATCTCGTGACCTCCCTCTATACAAATATGCGCCAAAATATATTATAATAAGTTACAAATATGCGCCAAAATTTATATAATATCAAAGGTAAAACACTTATAGTTTCCTTTATTGCATCATTAAATTATAGTTTCTTTGTGGTTGTTCCTGCTCTGTAGTGGGTTATTAAAAGATATATTAACATACTGGCCCCACATAGTCCGGGAGTGCAATATGACGCAGTTAATTGCATTCTTCTCAACTATGCAAATATTATATGCATATTTCTTAGCGCATTGTGCAAATATTTGCCAGCTCAAGTCGCTGTGGGAGACTGATAGACAGACAGCCCTTAGTTGGGTCAGGTTGCACCCATTGTTGGGAGTCGTAAAATAATGCCAATATTTATTATTTCACTAAACACCACAATGAGGAATGTGTGTACCTCAATCAAGGCGGCAATTCCAGGTTCTACAAGCTCCAAAGTTGCAGTTCAGATATGCATGACGTGCCGTAATCTTATCAGTCAGTTCTCATTTCCGCCCCAGCCTGAAACAATAACTGACTGAGACGGAGCATGCTAGGGAATGTATAAATATTGGTTTGAATATCTTTTGTCAGCCTCCCACCGTAACTCATATCACTGTCTCTCCTCGTTTATTTGTCGAAAATGTAAATTTGCTTATACAATTGATAATATATATTGCAAAAACTCGAGAACTTTCAATTTTCCCTACTGGCAATATATATGACACACAATAAATCGTGGAGCAAATGCATAGTCAATTAGTTTTTTATTTATAGGCACTGTGTTTGAGTTGTAAATAAAATTAAATTTAAAATTATAAAAAGTATATAAGCCAAACAAAAACTTGCCAACTGATTAGATCGTAATGAATGCAAAATTATGCGATCAAACAATTTATGACTGCCATTACTTACATATGTTTGAATTGGACGTCTCGACTTACTGAATTCCAATTGCCATTATAAATCTAAAGGAAAGCCCAATGGAGCCGCTAAATTATGATTTACCACATAGATTAGCCACCGACAATAATTGTTAATAACGGTCTTCCCGTCTCGAGTGCAGCAATCGGTTAATTATTAGGTTAAACTACTCTCTTGATTAGATTTTATTTTATTTGCAGTTAAAAAATTTATGGAACGCTTATCTTGTGGGTTGGTTACCTTAAGAATAAATGCGATATTTGTTTCTATTTGTTTGTATGTATAAATATGTATAAGTTTGGTACTAGTGAGTTGAACAAGTGCGGAGGAGTTAAAGGTATAATTTTATGTATTTTATTTTAGATATTCTTTGTTTCTGTTTTTTTTTTTCTGAAAATTCTGGCAACACTGCGTACGATTTGCACTTTGCATAGAAATAAATGTGTCTACCGATAGACCGATAATAAAAATCGATTATGCTTATGTTTTACAAATATCATTGCCTACTTTTGGTTGTGATTTAAGGTGTTTACACCTGCTCTGGTCTGATAAAAGCACTGATAGCGCGGCCTTCTTATCCATATCTTGTCTACTAAATTTTACTTATTTTCCTTAAATAATCAATAAACATTTAACAAGCGATTTTAGAAGTATTGCTCAAACCAGTTTTTCAAAACAATTTCGAATATTCAATTAATCACTAATGGATCGCAATATCTGCGTTCGTTTTCACAAAATTTCAATTTGAAAATTAAGCAAAAAAACCGTTAAGCCTTGAGATTAATGAGAAGCCCAAAAGTATGCAACTCAATATTTAAGAAATCTTTGTAAGTCTCAATTCCAATTGAAAAATTCGCCAATTTTAAAGCATATTTAATTTTATTTGAGCAGAACGCGCTAAACGTATTTGATTTATTAAAATTAAAAAGGGGGATTAGGGGGATAAACAAATATTATAAAGGCGCAACTTCCATGAAGAAACTTCACTGGCAAGTGACACTTTGTGACACAGTGCAGTGGGTGATGCATGGGTGTGTGTTTATGTGTGTGTGTGTGTGTGTGTGCTGATGTTTGCAGTAATTAAATGTGTCTCTAATCCTCTAGTGTAACATTCCGAAACAGATATGACATCGACTCCTTGTTGTGAATGCGGCGTATAGCCTCAGCGATCAATATCGATATATCGATCGTTTTGATCTTGTTGCACTGCAACTTCTGTACTTCATGTGGAATGGTATTGGTCACGACAATCTGAAAACGAAAGAGATATAATTAATAGAAGCACCTGCTAGCAAATACTAAGTTACACACCTCATCTATGACCGACTCCTCGAGCAGGCGAGGCGCATCCGAACTGAGTAGTCCGTGTGTGGCCAGCACATAGATCTTGCAGGCACCATTATCCTTTAGCATCTCGGCAGCAGCCACAAACGATTGCACATCGTCGATCAAGTCATCCTGTATGGCCAATGAAATGAAGTGTTAGGAACTGTGTATAGTATAAGTTTATTCATACTTACCACCATGATGGCAATACGTCCATTTACATCGCCCACAATTGTTAGCGGCGGCTTTACCTTTACCGGATGCTCTGGCACGCCCACCGAAACGGATGTGGTGCGCGTGCGGCTGCTGCTGGGAGCATGTTGTGGAGTAGAGTTTCTTGTGATTAAAGTGGCAGTTGGCATTTGGGTTGGAATATGCAATTTGTAGTGCATGGTGGTATCGTGGATGGAGGTGTGTGTTGATGTCGGACGACAAGTGCGTGTGTTTATTATGTTGTGCGTGTTGAAGTTGTTGTTTTTGTAGTAGTTGTTGTTGTTGTGAAGATCGTAACCAAAAAAGAGAAATGACAGAACATATAGAATTCGCATTGCATTGCAAACCATATATATATATATAGCATGTATATCGGTTATGAATCGAATGTAAATATATACAAACCTAGACGCCATCGGTACGCACATTTCAATAGAATTTCCTAATATATTGCAATACGCCCTGCATAACACAAATAACAGATATGAGGAAAAACAAATTTCGATTTCTTTTCGTTATAAACTCGTTGAACTCGGAACAAGGAAATAGCCAACTGCTTCAAGACACCAAATCGGAAGGCGTTTTTGCCTTGAGGAGCAGATAAACGACAACATTTTCAAGCTAAATTTATTATGCGGGATTCGAGTTGATTCAACTGGTACGTGATAAATATAAACATAAATGTGAAGGGTTAGTCAAACTATAGCGCGGTCATAGCTTCAACAATCAATGCGCTGACGTATTATGATTGTGATATTAGTATTCAGTGGGGAATTACGACAGCAGCTCTTTCTTCTTATTATTAAGCAAACAATATACACATATATATTCCTTTCTGACTCGTCTTCTTACTGCGATACAATGCAGAGTCAACAAAACAATTCGACTTGTTATGTATGTGCACATAAAGCTGGGTGATTCATTTTCGATAAATAGCAGAAGTATGCGAAATTTATACGAAAATGAAGTATGAGATGTGACAAGATGAATTCTATCATTTCGGTCATAAGAGGAGGCTAGCTAGTTTCAACAGATGAGAGCGGCTTGGGGACTTACCTGGTCGGAGGTGGCGAATATCTGCCGTCAACTTCATCGCTCTCAGCCTCCTTTTGCTCGCCATGAATAACAGCCAGGCCAAGACGCAATCGTTCCGCGTAAGAGTTGGCCTTCTTAGCAACGCCTGGATTACGGGCCACAATTACTGAGTTACGATAGTCGGGTATCTGCAGGGGGGGAATTGAAATACATTAATATATCTACTACATAGCCAATATGCCCACTGTTACTCACGCTCTCCTGAATGTATTGTAGTAAGAATGGTGAGGCGCGTAAATTGTCGACGGGTATATCGAAGAAGCCTTGAATCTCCTTCTGATGCAAGTCCATGGTAATAATGTGCGTAAGGCCCGACGTGCACATCATCTTGGCCAACAGTTTGGAGACAATGCAGCCACGCTTGCGCATCTTGCACTGTTTCGAGTACGGCAAGTAGGGTATAACGCCAACAATGGAACGAGCCGAGGATGTCTTGCAGGCATAGGCCATAATGAGAAGTTCCATAATGTTGTTGTTGGCATCCCTTTTAAATAGAACTCATGATTAGCATTTGAAATACAGTTCGCATATCCTCACATTACTCACTTGGTGCCCGTTTGTATAATGTAAATGTCCTTGCCGCGCACCGAGTCACTAATCTCAACGATGGTCTCACGATTCGATTTGTGGAATACCGAACAGCCGCCGTTCTTGACGCCCATGCGCTCGGCCACCATATTGGCCAGATCCGGATGCGAGTTGCCATTGATAATGACAATGTCCGAGGTGGAGGTGTTATCCATGTCGCTTCTGCAACGCTTCGGTGGGCGCACGCTGCCTAATCTATAGAATAAACGAAGATTCCATGTTAGAACAGGATGCAGATGATTAACTAATGGCCAAATTGACACAAAACATAACAAAAACAAACAATTAAACAGTGAACTGTGGGCGCTAAGTGGGTACATTGGCAGCTACCTGCGTTTGGACATGCTATATGGCGATATGGCTTCTCTGCTATGCGACTATATATCATAAATAATACGCGTATGGTGTGTGGTGGCGTTGCCCTGTGTGCCACACGTTACGCTTATTGATTAACCCCGTGAACTACTTGTGTTATTTATGTGTCTCCGCCGGCAACAAGCTGCAGGCAATTAGGTTCGCTGTTGCCCAGTTTGGGGGCCACCACTTTTCCACTTTTAATGCGAGTTACACCGTCGGTTGCCGTCTCAGTTAAAGTTAAAGACTGCCGTGACGCAAATTCCTGTGTGAATTCTGGCCAAAACCGCAATGCCAACTGCGCGTGTTGTTATCGACCAAACACTTGCACATGTGAGCAAGCTGTGCGTGTGTGTTGTGCCTCTGTGTGTGTGTGTGTATGGCAACGTCAAAAGTGCCAAGCAAAACATTAGACAAGGCAAAACGGCAGTCATTCAGCCCAATTCGGCCCAAACGGCCAGTTAAGCCACAAGCTATAGAGCAACGCATAGTCTAAGCCGATTGGAATCTATAAGTTCTCGCCAAGACATCGCACGCGAATTGAGTGGCGTCCAATAAAAGTGAAAGGCCAAGCTACTAAATCCGGGCTAGGTTGGGCGTGACTCGGGCTCTGCACAGTGCATTCTTAATTGAAATTCTATTTTTAATTCACGACGAAAGCAGGTCAATGTGCTGGCAGCTGGAGCAGCCTGAGGATACGCCTTGTCAGCGAAGCCGTTGAAGTGCAAGTCCTAAGGAATCCAATTAAGTTGCAAGTGCCATGGGTGATTCGGGTGAGTTTACCAGCAGATTTCATAAATCACGACACTTCCGTAAAATAATATGCCAATTGCGACGCCTCTCGATGGGGCAGGGGGGGCATGCTCAGCTAGTTGGGTTGGGTCTTCCGTCTTGGGCGAAACGCAACCGCGACTATTCAATTCCATACGTTGACGTCTGAGGCGGCACTTCCTTTAACTTGGCAGTTGCAGTAACTGCGAAAAGTTGCCTTTTGGAACGATAACCAAGACACGCATAGGTGTGCCTTCACATGGAGTTTAAAGATAGCGACGCGGCAGGATTAACCTTTGCTGGCACGGTAAGTGGGGGTTGGGCAGAAATGCAAGTCGGCACAGCTGCAGCAGATTAGCGTAAGCCCAGTTGCATTAGAAGTGCCCACGTTGCATGTTGATAGCCTCACTCGATAGAAGCCAAGATTCGACAAAATGCTGGGCATAGCTTGTGATCCCTTGCAGCATACGAGCATGTATGAGCGTGGCTCAGATGGTACATGTAGTCCCACTTTAAAGATCATCATTTAACGCCTCCACATCCTGAAAATAATTAGATTCCATGCCTGATACATTGGTTCCTTTACATTGCAGACAGCGAGGACAGCGACGGCGAGGGCGGACTGGGAAACGTGTCACGCGTTATCATACGTCCACCTGGGCAGAGCGGCAAGGCCAAGCGTGGCCACTTGTGCTTCGATGCCGCTTTCGAGACCGGCAACCTGGGCAAAGCCGAGCTGGTGGGCGAGTTCGAGTATGATTTGTTTCTCCGTCCAGATACGTGCAATCCACGCTTTCGTTTCTGGTTCAACTTCACCGTGGACAATGTGAAACAGGATCAGCGTGTACTCTTCAATATTGTCAACATCAGCAAGAGTCGAAATCTCTTCAACTGTGGCCTGACTCCACTGGTCAAATCCTCCAGTCGTCCCAAATGGCAGCGACTGCCCAAGCGTCAGGTGTTCTTCTACCGCTCGGCCATGCATCAGGGACACTATGTCCTCAGCTTTGCCTTCAATTTCGACAAGGAGGAGGATGTGTATATGTTTGCCTTGGCATTGCCATACAGCTACTCCAGACTGCAGTCATATCTCAATGTGATCGATGCACGTCAAGGATCGGAGAAGCGTTTCACACGTTGCGTCCTCGTTAAATCCCTGGTTAGTATATTGCTTCTGCTGCTCAGGGTTCCTCAATAATCTTTTTCTCTTGTAGCAAAATCGAAATGTGGATCTCTTGACCATTGATCAGGTGACACATAATCAGCGGTCGACCAATCGTTTGGATCGTAGCTTTATACGCGTCATCGTCATCCTGTGCAGAACACACTCCAGTGAGGCACCCGCCTCGCATGTTTGCCAGGGACTCATCGAGTTCCTGGTGGGCAATCATCCCATAGCGCAGGTGCTGCGTGAGAACTTTGTCTTTAAAATTGTGCCAATGGTTAATCCGGATGGGGTGTTTCTGGGCAACAATCGCTGCAATCTGATGGGCCAGGACATGAATCGCAATTGGCATGTGGCCTCGGAGTTTACGCAGCCGGAACTGCATGCCATCAGGAACGTTCTAAAAGAGTTGGATAATTCTGATGTGAGTCGATTAATGTTATTGATATTACGATAACGATAACGATTACTCGATTGGTCTTCCCTCCGGCAGACATATCAAATAGACTTTGTCATCGATCTGCATGCCAACAGCAGCATGCACGGCTGCTTCATCTATGGCAACACTTACGAGGATGTCTATCGCTACGAGCGTCATCTGGTCTTCCCGCGCCTCTTTGCCAGCAATGCGCCAGACTACGTTGCCGAGCACACCATGTTCAATGCGGACGAGCGGAAGTCGGGCAGTCTCCGGCGATATTGCTGTGAGAGGCTGAGCGACACTGTCAACGCGTACACGCTGGAGGTGTCCATGGCAGGGCACTATCTGCGGGATGGCAAGACTATTGCGCTGTACAATGAGGATGGGTGTAAGTGTATCCTCTAGATCCTTTTTAAGTCTCTCTCTATCGAGCTTGTGTGCTTTGTAGATCATCGTGTGGGACGCAACTTGACACGAACTCTGCTTCAGTATTATCGCTTCATCAACGTGCTGCCCGTGCCGCTGGTTTCAGAGATGCGTGTGCAGGGCAAACGACGGGGACGACCGCGCACACATCACTCACGTTCTCGCTCCCGATACGAGGTCAAGCCACGGGCAAAGACGACACGTTGTCATGCGCCTATTTCCTATACGAATCTTAGCATCTGCTACGACTCGGCCGGCGGCGGCGGAGGAGGAGTCTCCTCGGACGAGGGTGGCTATTCGCCCGTGCGCCCGCTGCCCATTGCGCCCGGCAGCAGCACATTTAGTGGCTATCGAAACTATCGGCGAGCTGCCACCGCCAGCTGCGCCGTGCACGATCAGTATTCCATTGGCATGGGCGAGCATGGCGGAGGCAGCCGCAGCAAGAGATCAGTAGCGGCGCCTGCTCCACTCATTGAGCTACCCCCTGGTGTCAGTGTGCCACCCAAGCCGTACCTGTCCATTATTGATCTGAATCAGCTGACTCGGGGTAGCCTAAAGCTGAAGGCGAATAGTTTTGATGTGGACGATCGGCGTTAGGGACGGAAGGGTTGCTGGTTTTTTTATACATATATGTATATCGAATCGATTTTCTACGCTTCTTGCCTGTTGCAGCTTTGTTTCTTAAATAAACAGTTATATCTAACGTATATCTAATCAAAAGCTCTTGTTTCACTCATAGAGGAAGGCAACAAGTTGCCGCTCGCCCCGAGTGAAATATCAAGCTTATCACAAACACGTTGGTAATTGTGGTATATACAACAGCCCAATCCCCCACAAATACATACATACGTATGTATATGTGGTAATTGCTGTCTATTGTTGCGCATTGCCTTGTTGGCTTGCTGCCAGAAAGAGACCGCAAGCTCCGCAGCCCCCTTCAACTACCCTGAGTCCATGCGACAGTGCGGCGTCTCCGATTGTAACGCGAGCAGATGGCGCCAAACATTTACAAATCACAGTTATCCGACACACACACACACAGAAACAGCAATTGTAGGCAATGCATCAGAGAGTATTCTATTCGTATTTCTCTCTCTCTCTCTCTTTCTTGTGCAGAATTGAGGTCGCCACAAGTTTGCGACCTTTTCACTCGAAACACACGTGAGTGCATGGACGCGTGGGGCGTAAATCAATTGTAATCTATTTATCTTATCGCGCTCACATGTTAACCATATACATACTGTCTGTTCTATATATTAATATGGAGGTACATATTTATAAACGAGTACCTGTTAATAACGCGCTCAGCTTTCGAGAGAAAAAAAACACGCGCGAATTCTTTGATAACACTACGAAAATTCGTGCAGCAAACGGACCAGCCGAACGAAACAGAAGCCGAAGCAGAATGTAAAGCAAGAGCGTGTTGATTGATTAACGCTTTCAATGAACAAATCCGTCCACGGCAGTGCTCGCAATCGCGAGCTCGAAATCAATAGAAGACACTTATCGTTTTGTATAAATAAAAACGAATTGAAAGGAATGAATAAATAAATGGAGCGCAAGAGCGAATTTGAGAGAGAGAGAGAGCGCTAAGCGTTGCCGGACAGTTGTGAGTTGTGAGAGTGTCTAGCAAATTGATAACACAAGTGAATTACTTAAAATATGGTACAGAAATACAATGATAACGATTCAGCTAATAATACAATTGTATGCATTGTTGTTTTTTGGTATATTTTGTTTATGTATTCTCTCATTTTCATTAGCATAACAAGTTTGCTTCGCTGGCACTGGCAACGCCGGCAGAATGTGTTGAACAAAACAAAATACAAATGAGGCAATACGAACATATGAAGTAACCAATACATAACTACATACATACATACGAACATATGTCAACACACACACTGAAAAGTAAAGCGCATTTAAAACTTTTGAGTTAGAAGAAGCAGAAATGGCGTGGGAGTGTGGAAGTGGAATTGGGATTGTGTGAGTTACAATTGAAACAAACAGAAAATGTACACACAGAGCGAGGCACTAATTAAATTATTGAAGCAACATATAAAATAAGCAAAGAAAAGAAACCATATGCCGTATTTTACTTGTTCCTCTGTAGTAGCATGTCGTTGCTGAAGTCTTCTTGCTGTTAAAATTTGTTAATATGTAATTATTTATTACATACACACATACGTATGTAGTATACCACACTCGGACGTTTTGCGACCGTCCTGGCGAATTATTGATTCTATTTAGCACTACTTGTGGCAACTGTTTAGAAAGTACATATATATATTTATAGATTTCGACTAGGTAGGTACAACAGAACCGTTGCAAATGAGATCACAAATGCAACTGACAAGTCGTAGAATCGTTGGCTGCGAATGAACAAGTAGCACACTTAATAAGTGGAAAATCAAACACACAAGCGTAATTTCGCATGGGCTCTTCATCTGCACTCTAATAAGAAGTGCAAACAATATGGGTATTCCTCGAAAACGACTTAATTGGTAAGCCCATGGATAAGTTATCGATAGGCACAGCTGTTCAGCAACCAAATTGGCAACATATTTAAATTACATGTAGGGCATTGCAAATTACAGTGTCAAAGAGTAAAGATATCTCTTGCTTATATACCATAATCAATAAAGTTAAATATTTGGGAATATTCTGTGCTATTAATTTATATATATGTGTTACTAGTGTGAATATTTACATACACATGTGAATGTTATCTATTCTTTATAAGACGATCTGGCAGCTTTATGCCACCAACAGTGTTGTAAGCTAACGCAGAATGGTTCGTGCATTGGCTACAGTTGATTCCCTATATCGTTTTCTGAGTCACTGTTAACTTATCCAAGTTATTGTCCTTTTAGTACTGACACAAACCAAGCGAACACGTTAAAAAAATAATAAATAAAAAAAAAGATACTCTACAATTTTTGCGCTTCTCGGGCATGCTCGTGAAGGAACGAACTTGGAAATTTTACTGAGCCTGCTTGAAAGTACAATAAACAGTTTGCAAAAGATTTGAAAAACATAACGCCCAACAGTTTTTACCGAAAATTCGGCAAACACAGAGTTGGTTTTCCCTCTCTTTGCAATTTGCAACTTTTCGGGAGAGAAGAGAAAACTGGCGAAAACTTTGATTTTCACCTACTGGATTGTCTATCGTTCCGGTCTAATTGCATTGGATACGCTAAAATTGCAATTGATACACTTGATGGAAGAACTCCCCGAGAATCTCGAGTTATTCCCAAGTTAAACTCCGACAATCATGGTTGGCTTTCTCTGCTTACTGCTGCTGGCTGCTGTAGGCTCTGCTCATGCTTCCCAAATTAGAGCGAGCGAGGTGGAGGCGCTACGCGATTTGGAGTTGGAATTGCTGGATAACTTTAGTAACTATGCGACGGAGCTGCGAGAGAGGCTCCTCATGGTTGAGGGGTAAGTGTAGGACAAACGATTATAAACTGATCAGATCCGAACATGACTCATTTTCAGAGCCATTGAGGAGTACACGCAGAGTGTGGAGAATATCCACCATCATCCCGATCTGTATCTATCGAATCCAGCCTACGCTTTCAAGCTCATCCGTCACATGCGTCAGGATTGGCAGGCCTGGCAAAGCATCATATACGAGAAACCGGGCCCGAAACAGATAACATTGCAGAAGATTTTACTCCATCGGACGCCCAAGGAAAGCTTACTGAGCAAGTCGATGGAAAATCTCTTGGACATTGCCAGATTTTATGACATCTCCCCCGCGGTTTTCCAACAGGGAGAGATGACAGGCCTGGAGTAAGTAAGTTAAACTGGCAAGACACATGACTCTGAACGCGCTTACTTCCCCATGCAGACTGAGCCCCCTGGATAGCTATCACCTGGCTGTGGAGCTGAAGCGACAGGGAAGGTTCCAAGAGGCACTCAATTGGTTGGAGATCGCTGTGCCCACCTACTCGACGTCCGAGCTCCATGAATTCATTGGCGTGCCACACTGGCGGCTCTACGAGCTGCATGCAGAGCT
This sequence comes from Zaprionus tsacasi, assembly GCA_018904105.1. Taxonomy (NCBI): domain Eukaryota; kingdom Metazoa; phylum Arthropoda; class Insecta; order Diptera; family Drosophilidae; genus Zaprionus; species Zaprionus tsacasi. Next base: position 2,885,883 of record JAEIFR010000295.1, read on the forward strand.
GTTTCTTTTCCAGGGTAAGTTCCACACTGGACAGGATTAATAGCCGCAACTAATGGCGCCACAATCCTTGCAGGTAAGCGTGACTTGGCGCTGGGGGCGCTCAATGCTGCTATCAATCTGGATCCGTATAATGTTGATCTGCGTCAGCAGCGGCTGAACGTCGAGAAGGGGTATGTGCCGACGCAACCTGAGCCAGCTCTTCCTGCTATCATGGATCAAAAGCAGCTACAATGTCGCATCCCAGAGTCCAAGATACAAACGAATCTCCTCTGCAAATACAACAAAGTCACGTGTGACTTCTTGAAACTGGCTCCAATTGCATTGGAGGGAATCCTGGAGAAACCCTTAATACTTCACTTTCATAATGTTATATACGATCGTGAGATTGAATACATCCGACATGTTCTGCATGATTGCCCATCGAGCATGCGCTTCGGAGGTGAAGTCGGCGTCCAGGGTTGCCACTTGCCCGACGACTACAGCCTGGAGACGCAGCTCATCAACGTCCGCATCGAGCATATGACCTCGATCAAGAGATTCAGTGCAGGTCTCGCTGTCATCGAGTTTGCTACCACGGAAACTCTGGATATACTGCAGCTGCAACCGGTAGGTTTCGCTCTAGAGAACTTGGTATCCTGCCTTATGCCTTATGTCTACTTTCTTTGCAGTTCGAGAACTTCCATCTGGATGATGTGGAAGGTTCCATCATCATGTTTGTAAGTTAATGATGGTCTGGGGTTGCCCTTTATCCACTTAGACTCTGCTTTATATCGTAGTTGAACGATGTGCCCTATGGTGGTGCCGTCACCTGGCCGTATTATGATACCACCGTGTATCCTCGTCGTGGCGACGCCTTGATCAGCTTCCATGAGGCGCTCGAGGAGCTGCAAATCTGTCCCAACATAGTGGGCACCTCGCTGGGTGAGCTTGCAGTAGATTCTACTGATTTACTCTCCTAATATGATCCCTTTCTTTTCTCAGTCATTGCCAAGCTGATTTTGTAGCCAGGAAGAGGGATTACCCTGGGAGTCCTCTGTTAATCCTGGCCTAGGTAAACCATCCAGGGGAATTCACAGTTGTTCCTTCTCATCGACGAGCTAAGGAGCTAACTTTCAATAAATTACTTGCGCGTAGTAAATATATATATTCTTGACTTGGAATTGGAATTGGAATTGTCCAGCTGTCCGTCCGGGTTCTGGCTTAAGATTTACTTTCTTTGCTTGCGCCTGCACTCAGCTCATTGCACCATTAAGTGGGCAATTAAATTCAATTAGGCTGCCCTCCTCCACACACACACACACACACTCCCCTCTCTCCAGGCAGCTGCGACTCCGGCTCTACTCCCGGCCATTTATCACAGTGTCGGCACGCATCGCTAGCTCCTTCTCCCTCTCTCTCTCTCTCTGCACTTCGATTTCGCTTCGCGCTGCTAATAATTTTCCAGATTTATCGTTTTTCTGCGCATTTTCCTGTTTGTCGTCTTTGGTTTCCCCTAAATGGAAAACTTTGTAGAAAGTTTTTGACTTTGACTTCGATTCGGATATCGATATGAATTTCATTGTAGGATCGATTGGTTTCACTTACAAGCAGCTTAAAATCGCTACTGCTGGATTAATGGTTTACTCTTATAAGCTGCATCTTGATCAAGTTAAAATCACTTGAAATTTGCTGGGAATGTACCTAAAATTAAGTGCAATCTCTGGAGTATCTCATCTCCCGCTTGGTCTGCATCATTAGGAGTTTTCTAGCTGAAAAGTTTTCCCTGCATTTATCTTGATTTCATCTACTCAAATAGAGTCGCATTGCCAGACTGACAGCAGGCAGGCAGCATATGCTGGGGAGGCTGCTCCTCCTCCTGCTCTGCTCCTGCTCCCAGCAAGGTAACTGCGGCAATTTATCAAAATTTGCACACGGAAGAGAAGAGTGCGCGAAATGAGAGAGAGAGAGAGAGAGAGAGGGACAAACCACAATAGCAATTGGCATGCGTGTGCCTGATTGCATGTTGTCTATGTGTGTGTTAGGTGTGTCCCGTGTGTGTGTGTGTGTGTGTGTCTGTACTTGACTTAAATTGCTTTTTTCAATGCCAACGGCTGCAGCCATTTGTTGTTTTTGTTGTCCCGTACTGGCTGCCTGTCACATGTGGAGCCAAATGTCATTTCAGCAAAATCCCTCAAGTCGTTCGTCTGTCTCTCTTCCTCTCCCTCTTCTCCCTCTCTCTCTCCCTCTTCTTTGCTGCCTCTTTGTGTGGCTGTGCGTATGTTGGCAACATTTTTCTGTGTCCCTTTAGATTGCACTGGGACAAGGTTTGTGGCTGGGCAGGATGCTGGAGAAGAAGACGACGACGAGGACGAGAACTTCGCTTGTTTTTACAAGACAATGAACATTTGTTGCTTCTGTTGCAGCTGGAGCAGCAGCAGGAACACCTACAACAACAACCTGGAACAGGTCGCAAGAGGTGCGGATTGTGCATGAATGTGCTTGTCACAACTGATTCAAACGTGAATGCACACGATGTTGGCAGAAAGTTTATTTCGTAAGAGTAATTAAATGGTCTTAAATATGAATTATAGTTAGGAGGAACTTAAACTTTAAGTGCGGAAAGATCTCTGAAAGTTTAAATGCCTTCTTGGTTATTATATATGATATTATATATTTTGTATGCATATTTTATAGATCTGTGAATCAGCTAACATCTCTTTCTTATACAACTTTACTTTTTGAATAATTTTCTAGCATTTTAATATATATATTTATTTATATATATATATATATATATATATTTTAATTTACGCTAGGAAATAGCTCGTTTTTAGCAATAGGTCGTTTTCAGAAATAGGTCGTTTTTTAAAAATAGTTCGTATATCAAAAATCAAACAAGGATTTCAAAGTAAAAACATTGCCATTTGGTTAGATTCATGCCTACCCCCAATATTGTTACTACCATATCAACATCAACTCGTTGTTAAATAGCTTTTGGTATCTGCTTTCCCAGTCCAGATCTCATTAGAGCACAGATCTGATAAGGCCTCCTTAAATCTCTTTACTTTACTTTGCCCGACTGTCATTTATTTTGTGGTTCCTCAGCTTGTTGCTCCACATTTACTTCTCCCTGTATTTCCCTGTAGTCCGCTTTACCTTAACACTTTTTCATCTTCATCTTCTTGTGGTTCATCTTCACGTCTAATAAAATTAAAATGCCAACCATTTTCACTTAAGTTCTATCCGAGATATATCCTGCTCCTTTGGCTCACTCTCTGCCAGAGCTCTAAAAAATTAGCAACAATTTTTCAGCATCGCATCAAATGCGTCGTTAGCTGTCAACCACAACGTAAGGCAACGAGGCAACCCCTCACCCGGCAGGCAACCACTTCCTTCCTTTCGTCCCCCAAAGAGGGCACTTAACAGGCAGGCAGGCTACACCTTGTTACTCTCTCCCTCTCTGCCACGCACTTTGTCATCCACGTACCCGGATCAGGGAGAGAGTGAAGTGAGAGTGTAATCTGATATGCTGCGGCTTACATTTTTTATTTGCCACAAACGATTTGCTTCCGCTACGCAATTTGCTTGAAATTTTTATTTAAACAACAATATGCTCTGGCTGAGATTGAGATTGGAGTGGCAGACTGGGAGACAGAGAATATATAGATTCTACTTCCACTTCTGCAGCGTGTCAACTCTCACCTATTCTCGAGGAAAGCTGCACAAGACACTCGGCGAAATTAATTTGCTGCAGACGACACTCAAGCAGCTGGGCGTGGTTTGTGTCCGTTGCCTTGAGGAGCACTCTCTGCCCATTCCTACTCCTTCTCCCCCTACTTCCTCCTTTTTTTGCGCGCTCTTTTTGCTGTTTTAAATTGGTTTCAAGTTCGCGTTTTGCTGCCTTTTTTTCTTCTTCTTTTGCCACCTTGGCTAATTGCAATTGGATGCGCTGCTCGGGCGTGGAATCTTTCAAAAATTTAAACGCTTTAAGCGATCGCAGGCAGAGGCAGAGGGGCAGAGGGGCAGAGGGGGCAGCGTAGTGGGCTGCTGGCGTTAATGTCAGTTTTATGGCCAATGCGCTGCGGTCCCCTTTGGCGTGCCAGCAGCAGCTGCTGCTGCCAGTGCGAATATTTTGCAGATGGGAGTAAAAATCTAATCTATGCAGGGCACACACGCACACACAGTTACCAACACTCTCACACACACATGCCCGCATCGACACTATTTTTTTTTGGGGGCACATACGCTTTTTTGTTGCATACTTTCGAGCGCAGCGCAGTTAATTGCCCCTTGAAGAATACCTAGGCAAACAAAGGCAGTGCGTGTGTGTGTGTGTGTGTGTGTGTGCCCTTTAATCGGTTTGACTTTGCTGCTGACCTGCGGCGCAACAACAAGGACAACAGAGACATGGACACGGACACGGACTCGGACATGGACACCGACAACGGCAACGAGCAGGACAAACAACGTATACGGCGTGGCCCGCAGCAGATTGAATCCTAATCGAGGTTTTGACTTTGGTTACGTTGCGTAAACACGCAACAACCGGTGCAGACGCCACACACGCACACGCACACACACACGCACACGCATACGGTTCTGCAGTCGATTTTGTAGCATACTTGCAGGCGCACACAATGTTTAGCGCCCTCTGGCGCACGGCGGCTGCTCATTTGGGGGCAATTTGTGCGCTCTGCTCCACCTCGGGGCATATTAAGAGCGGCTGCTGCTGCTGCAGCTGCCTTTAAATGCGCTTTTAATCGCTGACTTGCTGCTGGCTCCCTCTGCTCCCACTCCTGCTCCTCCTGCTGCTGCTCCTCCTCCTCCTCTGCTGCCTTAAAAGTTGGCATCAATATTGAACTGGCGCGTGTCTATGCAGCTGTTGACAGCGGACACAACTGCGTGCGACGCACGTAGACACAGGCAGGGGCAGCCGGGCACCCTTGCCCCTCCCCCCCCTTCCACACACACACACACACACACACAGAGTGCCAGGCAACTTTTGACAGTTTAAAGTTTGACACTCCAGTGTTGCCTGACACAAAGACTTTGTTCTCCACCCACCTCCTGTTTCCTCTCTGTATGCACTGCTAACTTGACTTGTCTCTGTCTCCGTCTCCGTCTCCTTGGGCGTCCGTCTGCCTGTCTGTCGCTGCTGCCCTCCCTGCGACCTTCAAGCACACAGGGAGAGCAACAGCAGCGCCAGCGCCATCACGTAAGCATTTCACTTTGTGCGAGTGGACATACCCGCTCCAACTGCCTCTCCCTCCCCCCCACATTTGTGTATGCATCAATTTTTAGTTATTTCTTGCTATTTTGTACTTTACTTTATATCTACATATATATATATTTATATGTATGTGTATGTACATATATAGTTTGCTTGATTTTTTCCACTTCTTTTTTTTCTTTGTGAAAATTTGCTTTTACTTTTCGGTTGCTGAAAAGGTCAGACATTGTCAGTTAAGTGTCCATGTCCATGTCCATGTCCATGTCCGAAAGTGTAGTTGAACATTCGAGTGCATTCCAGCAATTTTTACTGGCCATTACTCAGCTGGCTGCGTGTGTGTGTGCCGCTCCAGCTTCAACGGAGTCTTCGCTCTCCCTGCTCCTGCTTGCGACTCTTGTCTTTTCCTTTTGAATGACTTTCGGTTAGGTGTCAATGTGCAAAGTGGAATTATGGTAAATGGTATTGGAAAACTTTTATGCAGCCAAAATGGATATTAAAATGTTGACAAGCCTTGTACGCGTATAGCTCCAGAGTTGCCACCAGAGTTGCAACCTACTGCGGGCAACTGATTTGATGGCACAAGAAACTAACTCTTGGTAAATTCCTCTCGGGAGTTGATATCATATGAGATGATAGGATTAACTGGGAGAATCACTGGATAGCTTGAGCTCTTTCGGCATCTGATCATAATAAACTGATTATAATAAACTATTTAATAATCCAACTCAGAGTCTTTCCTTTATTTATATTTATTTATTTAACGTCAACCTAGATAGTCGACTTGAAATTAAAATTAGATTTATATTTTTAAATTAAAATTAAATAAAATTAAGATTAAAAATTAAATTGAGTAAAAGAAAGAAAATGTTTAAAATTAATTAAGATTATACATTTTTATAAATTTTTAAATTTAGGCTATATATACGAATTCTTTGTGTGTGAGCAATAGATGATATTTTTTTTCCCCAATGTGCTGCAACAATTATTTAAATTTATAAGGTATATATAGCTTAAATTTCATCTTGTATACATACATATATATTTAAGGCTCAATACTAAAAACTGTCTTTAAATGAATCTTTTGTGCAGTTAAAAAAAAAAAAAAATTGTATGTATTCTGGGAACTTATCAATGTGCTTTAATATCTCTAGAACAATTTAAAAACCCGCAGATTCCATCTTCAGACTGTTATCGGTTTTCTATTGGAGGTTTCTCATCTTAAAGTCCACCCCAAACACACCGTGACATAAATTACAAAATCAAGAACTAACCGAAAGCAGGATAAAAATCAAGTTATGCCTGCAAAGTAATATATATGTATATATTTTGATTTATTGGCTGTTGCCGTTGAGCCTCACATGCCTCACACGCCTCTCTCCCCGCCCCTCCCCCCGCCAACTAGGCCAGGCTAAGTAGACAGCTCAGAGGCCTAAACGTAGCAAAACAACAGGAAGAAGAGCCGAAGCCTCGCCAGGCAGACCTCGACAACAAAAGCAAACAATGCTCCACGCATTTGATTTGTGACTTGCGACTCTTCACGTAGTCGTGGGAGGGGGGAGGGCAAACGAGAGGCCAGAAGCTTCCCCAGAAAATCAACATAAAAAATATGAAAATAAAAATCACGCAACAGGATATTGAAACGTCACACATATGCCACAAGTGCGAGCCACGCACGTAGCCAGCGGAGCTGCTGGGGGAGATTGAGAGGCAGCGAAAGAGCAGGAGCAGGAGCAGAGGCAGCAGGAGCCGGAGCAGCGTCGCTGTCAGTAGGAAATCATAAAAGTTTGGGTGCAAAGCCGGCACAGGAGCAGCAGGCAGCAGGCAGCAGTTCATGCGGCATTAAAACTGTCAGAGCTGCAGATTGCCTGCCTGGTAGATAGGTAGGTATAGGTTGGCATAACACCTTCACACATGATTTATTTGGCCAGGCGTGGATGCAGTGCAGCACACAGATGGGGAAAGGGAAAACAAAACCATCGAAATTGGCGCAAAAACTTTGCACAATTTGTAAACAGTTGCAGTTTTTCTTGCTCTTTTTCTTTTGCCAACTCCCACTCCCAATCTCCCACTCCGCCGGTCACGTCGACACGGGGGGGAGGCGAAACGGCTGCTGGCATTCTGGCCAATTGTCAGTCTGCTCCAGACGAGGACGTCGACGACTTTGGAGTCTGATTGGAAGCGTTGCCTTTCGGTTTTGCGCGCCTTTGCGAGCGAACGTGCAGTGAAAGTTTAAATAATAAACAGGAAGATGACTCTTTTCTTTTTTTTTTTGGCAGGATATGCAGCTGCACGAGGTCTTTAAAGAGCGGGTTTCCTCTTTATTTACAGTTATCGAAGAAGCTCTCGAGGTGCCAAACCACATTAAAGTGCTCACACACACACACAAAAATCTCATAAGTTGAAACCTGAGAAGCGGCCTGCAGCGCGCTCTCTACCGTTACTTACGAGGTGTGTGTGTGTGTGTGTGTGTGTGTGTGTATGGCCTGAAAGCATATCCATTTCACGCACAAGTGCCATGGATGATGTTGCTCTGCCCTGAACCGTGTGTCAAATCCATTAACCTTCTGTTTACTTTTCTACGTCCAGCAAAAAGCGTACTGAGTATATGTGTGTGTGTGTGCGTGTGTGTGTGTGTGGGAAACTTGATATTTTCACTAAATTGCGTTGCACACTTGAGGCTGCTTGAAGGCAGCGATTGACACAGTTGCCTGCCCATTGTCCGCCCCTCCTCCCCCCAGCCAGGCATCTTCATAAATCTTACCTAGGCAAAAGTGGTGCGAGAAATGGGGCAGCAAATGTAGCTCACACTTACATACACACCCGACACACACACACACACACACACACGCACGAAAATGAGCATTAAGTTGACGTAAATTGTGGGCCATTACATTAACACACACAAAGTTCGAGGGGCAACCAATTAACTGGGGCCAATTGTAATTGCTTTTTGCGTGGCCAAATCACACACACACACACAAGTTAAACAAATGTGTGTGTGTGTGTGTACGTGTGAGTGTGATAGTGATATGGCCCAGCAGCTGCTACTATTCTCCACTTTCAGTTGTTGTTGTTGTTGTTATTCTAATTGAATTTTAATTACCGCTGATTTCCATTTTCGACCTTTAATTGCAACAACAACAACAACAACAACAAAAATGGCTGCCCCCATGCAAACCATATTTAATTAACAGCCGAAAAGTATGCAACAAAAAAGTGCAAAAGTTGCGCCCGCAGCATCAAAATGTACAACTGCCCCTTGGACAGTTTGAAGGGGAGGGATACGGCCAAACTTTTCGCGACTTCCGCTGGCAGGGGGGAGGGGGAGAGAGGCAGCACTCCTTGTTGCTGTTTTGGCTGCTACAAATAACCGGCATCAACTTTAATCACCTGCTTAATTAAATCAGTTTCAGTTGCTCAGGTTTGCTCCCTCTTTGCCCTCCTCCTTCCTCTGTCCAACCGCAGTTCTCAGTCGCCTTGCTCGCTTGTCCATTGTTTTCCCCGTCGCAAGGTTGTTTTCCCAGTTGTTTTTCTTGTCGTCTGCATAAATTACGCTGCATAATCACCTACAAGCGTTCCATTTAAGCTCTGCGCTCCACGCTTTCTTGCCACTTCTTCTGCTCCTTTTTTTTCTCTGCCTCTCTGATAAGCGCTTAAATCATTTACTTCTTCTCCTTCTTCACTTTTTTCTCTGCACATTTCTCCATTTCTTTTCAATGCTCTTTTTTATTTTCTCGCCTGCAATTTATTACTTTATGATTTTTAATGAAAGTGCAACAGAGTGCAGCAGAGTGTGGCTTTTTGTGGGTATAAATAATACAAAGGTGCATTCTTTAATTAAAGTTAAGATACGTGATAAATGTATATATGATATGTAAAGGAATACGCAAGAAACAACATATAAATAAGGTGCATCTTTAGTTTAATATTTCATTTTAATAGGGAAAATAATATCTAGCTTTTTACTTGGCAAATTTAAATTTCTTAAGAGTCCCAAATTACAAAATAAAGTCTCAGAAATAAGATAAATATATTATATATATATATTTGAAATGCTTCTTATACAATCAAAGTGATCTTTTAGTTTCTGTGAAACTGAAATGCATAGTATTATCATATATATTATAATTAATATATTTTAATCTGGCATATTAAATTTAAAATATCTTGTAGAATATTTTATATGCTATACTTAAAGTAAGAGTTATTTTCTGCTTAAAATACCATGTTATCATCCATTTCTTGACTTATTTTTTATTTACTTTTGCTTTAAAATAGCGATAACAGCAGCAGCAGCTTCATGGGCAGCGTTAACATTTCTGTTAACAAGCAGCCATTTCCCCTGCGCGTTAACAGTGCGTGTCGCTGTCAAGTTAGCAGCGCCAATGTTAGCTAACAGAGTAGACCAACTCTCCCAAGTGGGACTCTCTCTCTCTCTGCTGCAACTGCGCATGTCTCTCACACCTCACACCGCTGTCACTGTCTGTGTGTGTGTGTGTGTGCCACGTGTCGAGTAAGAGTGAGTGCGTGCGTGTGTGTGTGTGTGCTATGCCGTACATAATATACCTTACGCATCCACCAATCTACCTGCGCAAAGCAAAGCCACCCCACTCCACCCCCTGCCGAAAAAAAGAACTCAACCCAGCAGGCATACATAGAGCGTATGTACTGCTGCTGGGAGAGTGCTGTGTGAGTGTGTGTGTGAGTACCTGTTCTAGGTGTTGGTCTTCGTCGTCGTCGTCAGCGTCGTCGGCGTCTTCATCAGTCTCGTCGTCGTCAGCGTCGTCGTCTCTGCGAGAGAGCAGCATGCCATCCCGCTGTAGCAGACGTTGCTCTCGCTCTCACTCGCACCTCAGCGGCACCTGCCGTGTACTGCTCCCTCCCTAGTCCCTCCCTGCTGCTGCCCATCCGTCAGCATCAGGCTCAATCTTCAGTCTGGAGTCGCTGTGCCTGTGCAGCAGCTGCTGCTCTGCATTGTAGCTTTATCTCATGCTGTTCCCCTTCCCCTATCCCTCCTCCCCCCCGCTGCCTACAACTGGTACCTAACCGCAAGTGGCAGTTGTTTTGCGTTTATTTGCACCCGTGCAGCCTTCCCCCCTCCCGCTAGCCCACACTGGCGCCTCCGTTGCTCATTCGTTGTGGCGTCGTGCGTTTGCGTTCTCTCGCTCTCTCTCTCTACTCGCACTCACACAGCTGCACATGTACATAACCTCACACACATACGCACGCACACAGACAGAGAGGAATCACAGACACAGGTTGCTGCTGGCTTGCTTTCTCGCTCGCACGTCTAACGTTACCGTTAAGGTGTGCAGCATGTTGGCAGCCAACCAAAGCCGAGCACCTTGCTCGCCCAGCCCCAGCCCCAGCCCCAGCCCCAGCGAGCGTTAACCACTGCGAGGGGCTGCTTAGCTCTGCTCTGCTTGGCTCTCAAGTTTACCGACGGCAGAGACAGCCGCGCGCTACGTAAGGCTGCGCTACGTAACGTAACGTCAAGCAGTGTGGCCAACGTGTCGTATGCGCGTTATTTTAATTACATACGCCGTGTGCGCAAATTATTTGCTCGCATTTTTAAATTATTACCAGAAAATCAAGTTGCAAAATAAATCTTTGCTCTGGCAGCAGCACATGCGCTCCTTCTATCAACGTCACGGCAATGTTCTCCTGCTTGTGCTCGTCAGCGTCGTCATCCTCGTCGTCGTCGTCTCACTTTCGGCTTACACCTTGCTCTTGCCTGTGTGCGTCTGCTCTCATCGTCTCTGCAACTTTTTTGAGCTCAGTTAGGTGCTCCCAGCAGCAGCAGCAGCAGCTGGAGCAGCTTCGTGTCGCTCGTTAGTTCTCGTGTGTATCCGCCCCATCCTCCCCTGCGCTCGGCAGCTGCCTTTGCTTTTTTGCTGCTGCTGCTACGTCTTTAGGTAAATACAAATGAGACCGCTGCCGAGTGGCTCCACCTCAGAGCAGGCAGCAGCAGCAGCAGCAGCAGTAGCTGTAGCTGTAGTTGTGTAGCTGCTGCTGAGACTGTGCTCGGAGAGCGGAGAGCAGCAGGTGCGGCGCTACACTAACCCGGCCAGGCAGGCAGCCACTGGCTGGCCTGGAAGGTGTGTCTCTCCGTGTGCGAGTATGCGTCGCTGTTGCTCTCCGTGCTCTGTAGGTGCGCTGAGGGAGATGTGATTTATGCCAGCCAATGGTTGCGTCGTCCGTCTCTGTCTCTCTCTCTCGGCCCGGCGAGGTAGGTGTGACATTATGGGGCGACCGTTAGTTGGCTATACGGCTAACAAAGCCGTAGTATGTGCACCTTCTGCCACGTGCGCTTCAAAATGGCGACGCCAGCAGCGAGCAGAGCGCACCTATAGCAGCCAGGCAGCTCTACGGCTTCCCTCCTCCCCGCTGTTGAGCTGAGCAGGAGGGAGAGGCAGGAGGAGGAGTGCAAGTAGGGAAGAAACTTTTCTAATTAGCCAACTGTGGAAATTTCGCAAGCGAAGCAAGACGAGGCGCAAAAGGCAAAAAGGCGGTAGAAAGTTGTTTCTCCTCTTTATGGATTTTTCCTGGCCCGTTTTCTTTTCTTTTTTCCTCGCAGCCGCCTCTCGTCGCGTCTCCTTTTCCTTGCCTCGTTGCCAGCTGGCTCCTCCGCCATTGTTGCTGCTGTGCTGTGCTGTGGTGTCAGTGTCCTCGTTAGGATGCTGAAAATTTTCTTGTGCTTGTGCGCAGCGCATTTTCTTTTGTTGCAAATAAAATCGATAAAATTTTATAGCAATTTAATATGACCTTCATGGCATAGAGACACACATACACACAAGCGGATACACACACACACACATGCAGTTATATACACTCATTGTGTTTTGTATATTTTCTTTATTTTTCTCGTGATTTTCCTCTTCGTTTTGTAGCTTTTATTTGGCTATCTTGTAGGCGTTTTTCTAGCTAAATATATATGAGATTTGGCGTGCATTTTTGACTTTTCGAGTGGCGAAAAAGTTTTAAGTATTTCCAACAGGTCGCTATACTCAACTTTTGCCCTACAGCTTACATAGGTCAGTCTCTTGACATTGGTCCGAGTGGAAGCTGCCAATGAACTGTTGTTTTTATTTACCATTTAAGAGACTTTTCCTACGAAGAACTTAGAAGTTTATTCGTTTAAAATTTTCACTTGAAGAAACTTTGTAGATGTTTTGAGCATACAAAATTAATTATTAAAGTATTTATAGCTCACATTAGTCAATTATAATGACAAAGTTATTACAAAAGATTTAATTCAGCTTATTATTTAAAATATTAAGAGTAAAATTAAATTTTCCTCAGAATTTCGATGCTTTATTTCCAAAAATGTTTTGAATTTCTACAAAATATGGGGAAACTATGTACATTAAGAATTCGCATCAGGTAAATTTTTTACGGTGAGTTCATTGAGACATAATGATGAAAAAATAGATGAATCGATGGGAGATAATGCGCAATTATTTATAGTAATTCTGACTTTATTTCTCTAAGAGTTAAATGTTGAATGTTTATTAAAATGAATATAAAAAATAGTAGGTCAGGTTTTTAAATGATAAATAAAAAGGGAAACACTAGCGATACCCTGCTAGAAACCTGGTCTTGCTTTCCTGCAGTCCGACAATTCTTTCACAACCCATGTGATTGAAGGCAGTTGGCAGGAGGGAGAGGCGTGTTAAATGATGTTTCACGAGGCATTGGTGCAAGGCTCTAATAGCGCACTTAGCCCACTCGGCACTCGGTCCTGCGCCGGAGAACTTCAGCAATAACTCAGAGCATTAGTCGCTTGAGAAATTGTCTGTTTACCTTGTTGGGTTTGCCTTCTGCCTTGTTGCCGTTGCCAAATGGCACTCAAAGTGCACCAAATATGAAAAATGAGACGCAGGATGCGAAATTACAAACTCCGCTGGCAGTGGCGGCATCCTGGAAATCCTGGTGCACCTCCAGACATGGCCAGCACAAAAGGCAAATGAAAAGTTGAAGTAATAATTGTGCACTCGCTGGCTGAGACGACGACAACGATGACGCCGGAAGGGCGCCGCAGGCTCCAGGGGAGAAGGTGGGTAGCTGTGGCGTGTACACATTTTCATTTGGTCATGTCCGGTCCGAGGACGGTCCAATGTTTGTCCAGACGACCCCAAGTAGTGCACACACAGCTGCTGGATTTTTTTTCTTGCTCTCCTGGCTTGTGGCTCTGTCAACGGCAAATGTTGCCAGCGCAGAGAGCGGAGAGAGCTGACCGCTGTCCACACTGGCCAAGGGACACCTCGAGGACATCTTCTGCTGCTGCTGCTCCTGCTGCTTCTTCTTCTTCGCCTTCGTCGCCGTCTCTAAGTGGGCTTCATCAGTTGCGCTTCGCTGGACAGCAGCGCCAGCGTCATAATCGTTGTCCGTTTCGTTATGTTTTTTGCGCCCTTTGTGGTTTGCGGTTGTGTTGTTTCTTTTGGGGTCAAAGTTCAGTCGCGTCTGCTGGACTGCTTATTTATCTTTAAGATTCTCACACACACACACACTGCACAGGTTTTTGTCAGCAACTCTCTCTCTCTCTCTCCTTCTCCCTCTCTGAGTTATGGCCCAGAGAATGCGTCAGTTCTCGGCTCCGGTCCACACTGCGTTTTTGTCAATGTCCACTTTCAGTTGCCATTTGCAGAGCCTGTGTGTGTGTGTGTGTGTGTGTGCATTACGAGTGTGTTTGCTGTGTGTGTTACGTGTGTGTCGCACGTGGCTTGGACCTTAAGTGGAAAGTGTAGTTTTTCTTACTTAGCCGTGCCACACACGCAGTCACCTCATAAAGATTTGTGTCTGCGCGTTTTTCCTTCAGCCATAAGTCAAGTGCCCGGTCGCAGTTCAAGAGTTAAGCTTGAGGATCTCTCTCTCTCTCTCTGTCTCTCAATGGGTCAGCTAGAGAGTCAGAGGGGACTCTGACCAACTTTTGTCCAAGCCGCGTCCCAATTAAGAGTGGGCATTAAGCAATTACGGTGACCAGCTCTAAAAGACTTTGCCATTTGCAGCGGCATTAATTCAATTTGTCACACTTTGCGAGTGCACAACTTTCTCTACACTCTCCTCAGGCCACAACCCACAGTCCACACTGTCCACACAACCCGCAGTCCGCAAGAGGACACTGCCAAGTCACAGAGCTTCACAGCTTTACACTTTGGCCACAAAAGTAGAGCAGCTGTCGGGGTGTTTGGGCGATGCCATTTTCAATTTGACTATGCCGGAAGTTACCTGCTGGCGCCAGCCTCACACACACACACTCCCAGCATACACGCACACAACAGCTGGGCCGGCACTGAAGTCATTTCCTGTGCTCAGTCTGGCAGGCAGCCCCTGTACCCTGTGCCCAGTGGTTTTAAGTGTCCCATGTGGCCAGCAGGCACTAGAACTAGATTAAATTGGCATCTTTTGTTGGGAGTGCCGAAGTGACTTTGTTTTCACAAATGAGACAGAGAGAGAGAGCGAGCAAATTAAAACTTGACTCATGTGTTCTTAGTATGTGTGTGTGTGTGTTTGTGTTGTTGTACAAGCTAAAGTCCTGTGGGACCGCATGTTGATGCTGGTCGGCACACAAGTTGCTTACAGCAAGAGAAAAAGTGCAATTGCTTTGGGGCCCCTCTCAGTGATTCTCATAAGATCAAAGGAGCGGGTATAAGCAAGCATTTGCTAGTCTCTCTCGGCGATTCTCAAAAAACTGAGGTACGCTGGAGCAAGCAATGCAAATTAAAAGACATGACTTCTCGGCGATTCTCATACCTTGCAGGTGATCGCAAATGCTCAAGTTTATTTGTGACTCATATTGTAAAAGGACTCGAAGGTTTGTATGTGGAATTCCTTTGAAATGGCAATAACAGTAACTAAAATTAAGCATATCTTTAATAAAGCTTTTTAAGCAGCAACTACAAGTCTTTCCCAGCAAATCTTTCTAGTCAGAGCTGAGTCTTTCGCAGTGTATTAAAACACTTAATACATTTCTATTTATTTTGTCGGTCTCTGAACCTACTCCCAGCTCTACTTGGGTCATCTATCAACTGCTTTAATTGATTGCCTGCGTTTCGTGTCGTCGTCGTCGCTTTTGTTGCTTTTGGCATTTTGGGCGCTTGCACAAATCGCCGATTAATTAAATATTTACAAGCTCAATTGAGCGGCAATGAATGCTAATTAATTTGTTGCTTTAAGTTGAAAGGCGGCTGCTTTTCTTATCTTCACGCTTGACGTGCTGCCAGCCAGGCAGGTTTTGATTGAGTTTTACATTGATTATTGGTGATGGCATGGGATTGTGTCTCCCTCCCCAAAAAAAGCTAAGTAAATGAAAATGAAAACAACCCTTTGAAGCACCCAGCTGGACAGTAATGTCAGTCACTTCCGCTTCAAGCGATGCTCTCGGCCTCTTGGCATGTCTAATTGAAAAACTTTGCTGCTGCAATGTTGGCAGATCTAAACTGAAACCGAAACTGAAACTGAACTGAGACTAGAGTTGAGTTGGTTAGGGCAGAGTGCAAATTGCCAAACTCAAATAGAAACTGGCAAGACATACGCACATACGCACTCACACTCACAGTGAGTGCGCATAGTTATCAAACACATGAAACAATTCAATAAATGTAACTGGAATATGTTTTGTTGAGAGTTACAAAGACACTAATACGGGAATAGTTGTCGTACTTTTGCAGTGCTTGAAGTGCGGTTAATTTTGCTGAAAGTTTCTGCAAGTTGCGGTGCCTTCAGTTACTTTGGTTAATGCGGAGTACGAGCCCAGTTATCCCTGCCTTATCTCTGCATACTCTCGTCCATTTATGATGCTCGCTCTCACTTTCAATTTCTTGGCCAAAATCTCGGGGCATTTTTAATTGCACGCCACGTTTGGCATATGAATTGTGGCCGAGACGAAACAAACAAGTTAATTAAGCGTTTCCGCCACAACTGGGCAAAGGGCAAAAGTTTTCGCATGTTATCACAGCTCTGGCATCGCCTCGAACTTGCCTCCCTCTTCCTGCCGTACTCCGATCCCCATTTGCTGCTCTTAATTACAGAGATTTGTATGCCGCTTTCGGACTTTCACTTTCGGCAGGCACAGAGAGCGACTCGTTTTACACGACCCTCGACCAGTTTTATATGTAAATTTATTATTTATTAACATTAATTATGGTGCTCACTGTGTGTGCGTATGTGTGGTAATTGTAGACGCTCTCTCTCTTGCTGTCGAGTAGTTGGGGTTGTCATCAAATCTCATCTCTACTGTCCTGCTGACGTCAGCTCGCCAATTAACTGGCAATTTGTTTCGCTGCCAGGACAATGAGAGTTCGGACAGTAGAGCATGACAATGGAACAGAGAAAGGGCTGACTGGCTGGCTATATAATACTATAGTGTAGCGTGACAGTTCGATTCGAGGTATTTTAAGAGTTTTTAATTCAATAATTCATACGGACCTTTCTCTAAATTTTCAAAATATCCAAAAATTTCAAAATATATTTTATGCTATCTTTTAAATGTAGAATCATTCAGGTTGTTAAAACGTAAACAAAAAGTCATTCCGCGTAAAAATCGTTTGATTTTTAAGAAAGTTACGATCAGTACAAAATGATGGTAACAGGCCTCTTGAGGGTGTTGCATGTCTAATTTTTTGACCACTTCGACATGATTTTTGGGCCAAAATTAAGTATCGTTTAAAATCGATTTAAACAATTGTTTAGTACTAATTTTGACCTCCGCTATCGATTAAAGTTAAAAACTCGCGATTTAAAATTTAAAAAAAATATATGTTGTTGAAATTTCATAGGGGGGACCCTTAGATAAATTTTCAAAATATCGAAAAATTTCAATATATACTTTATGCTATCTTTTAAATGTAGAATCATTCAGGTTGTTAAAACGTAAACAAAAAGTCATTCCGCGTAAAAATCGTTTGATTTTTAAGAAAGTTACGATCAGTACAAAATGATGGTACCAGGCCTCTTGAGGGTGTTGCATGTCTAATTTTTTGACCACTTCGACATGATTTTTGGGCCAAAATTAAGTATCGTTTAAAATCGATTTAAACAATTGTTTAGTACTAATTTTGACCTCCGCTATCGATTAAAGTTAAAAACTCACGATTTAAAATTTAAAAAAACAAGTCGGAAAGGCTACAGTCACGCGGTGACTGTAAGAGGCCATGGATTTTGAGTTTATATATTTAAAGTAAACCTAAAAAAAAGTATCGCAAAAACATGAAATTTTGTATAAATACATTTTATTAAATAGTCGCCGCTCGAATTCGCTTTCGATTATCATTTATAATCGGAACCCAGGGAACACCACGAGGAGGCCACTACAAATGTAATGGGGTCAGTTGTTTTAAAAAACAATTTTGACCTACGAGTCGACTTGGGTTGCTCTGTGCAACCCCAATATTCCCAAAAAATTTATTTCTGCACTAAGTGCAGATAGATAGATTCTATCTATCTATTTTAATACTAACTTATCTTATATAGTAAAATAATAATTAAATGACTACATAAATAAATAAATAATACATATACTAATATTATGCCTGGCAAACCTACAACTCAGAACTTTCAAAGTCTACTAAAACACCACTATGGTGACTATATATGGTCTCATACGTGCGCGCATTGGCCCTACCTTCCAATATATTTGACATCGCCCAATCAATATGGGTATCCATATTGGTTGTAGACGATGCCAAATCTAAAAGAGACACATATTCTAAGTTTTCTAAGAAACTAAAAACCCTACGACTACACCCTCTGAGAGATCGCAAGCAAAAATTAAAATCTCCTAAAATTGTGGAATTACAATTGAGAAATGGAAACCTCTGAAATATGTCTTCAAATTCTGCTTCAAATTTTAACAATGGATATGCTGGAGTTTTATAAACTAGACCACCGTCGGCGCTCCGCGCGCCCGTTAAAATTGCATTTTCAGACAATTTGCTCAAAAATGTCATATTTGTCTTCTACAACAATAACACAAATACTGAATTGAATGAGCACAAGAAAGACGAGTTTTATTTATCTATATTTAATAAGATTGTTTGTTGAAATTTGATAAATGAAATCAAATTTTATAATGATGAAAAAAAAATAAAATAATAACTTCCCAAAAAATAGTGAAAAAGTAAAAACAAAATCAAACCGCCTTCCCGTGGGGTCGAACCTCCATCCCTTTCCCTTCGTTCGATTGCCGGCTGCTCTACATATTTGACTATCGCTGCGACTGATTGCTGAGCAGCTAAGTTACTATTTCTATCTCTTACACATACATAACCATTTTCGCATTAAAAAGATCGAAAACGCACGTGGCTGGCAGCAGCTTGCAGGCAAGGCATCACAAATCAATAGAAAATGTTAACTCGCGTAACTTCTATGTTTATTATCCGATCGGGTTGCAATTTATAGAATAGGTTCACAACGTATTTATCTAGATGTATGCAAAAGCAGAAAGTTAAGACTTCAATACTTTGCTTAATAATCACAAATTACTGATTTACGGGGGCGGTGGGCGTGGTACCCGAAATTTGAAAACGACGTTTACTGCCTAGGGTATACAGGAATCTGTATACCGAATTCGGAGTCTCTAGCTTTCTTAATAGCTGAGAATCAGACGCTCATACAGACGGACAGACGGACAGACGGACAGACAGACAGACGGACAGACGGACAGACAGACATGGCTAGATCGACTCGGCTAGTGATCCTGAGCAAGAATATATATACTTTATGGGGTCGCAAATGTCTTCTTCTACCTGTTACGCACATTCCGACAAACCTAATAGACCATGTATTTTTTTAAAATCCATGGCCTAAATATATATGTTGTTGAAATTTCATAGGGGGGACCCTTAGATAAATTTTCAAAATATCGAAAAATTTCAATATATACTTTATGCTATATTTTAAATGTAGAATCATTCAGGTTGTTAAAACGTAAACAAAAAGTCATTCCGCGTGAAAATCGTTTGATTTTTAAGAAAGTTACGATCAGTACAAAATGATGGTAACAGGCCTCTTGAGGGTGTTGCATGTCTAATTTTTTGACCACTTCGACATGATTTTTGGGCCAAAATTAAGTATCGTTTAAAATCGATTTAAACAATTGTTTAGTACTAATTTTGACCTCCGCTATCGATTAAAGTTAAAAACTCGCGATTTAAAATTTAAAAAAAATATATGTTGTTGAAATTTCATAGGGGGGACCCTTAGATAAATTTTCAAAATATCGAAAAATTTCAATATATACTTTATGCTATTTTTTAAATGTGGAATCATTCAGGTTGTTAAAACGTAAACAAAAAGTCATTCCACGTGAAAATCGTTTGATTTTTAAGAAAGTTACGATCAGTACAAAATGATGGTACCAGGCCTCTTGAGGGTATTGCATGTCTAATTTTTTGACCACTTCGACATGATTTTTGGGCCAAAATTAAGTATCGTTTAAAATCGATTTAAACAATAGTTTAGTAATAATTTTGACCTCCGCTATCGATTAAAGTTAAAAACTCGCGATTTAAAATTTAAAAAAAAATATATGTTGTTGAAATTTCATAGGGGGGACCCTTAGATAAATTTTCAAAATATCGAAAAATTTCAATACATACTTTATGCTATCTTTTAAATGTAGAATCATTCAGGTTGTTAAAACGTAAACAAAAAGTCATTCCGCGTAAAAATCGTTTGATTTTTAAGAAAGTTACGATCAGTACAAAATGATGGTAACAGGCCTCTTGAGGGTGTTGCATGTCTCATTTTTTGACAACTTGACCTGTCTATAGTTCGATCCTGTAGATTATTCTTGAGCTCATCTCAACTTCCGTTGCTTACTTTGGGGTTGATCTACCTCAGATATATAATCTTTAAAAAAATTAAAAAGATTTAAATTTCTCAAATACAACAATTTTGTTTTGCTAGTTTTTCCTATATGTCAATAGAAAATTTATAAAAAAAAGATTTTCCTCATTTTTGGCTAATAGATCTAACAGATTATGTGTTTTTTAAGAGTTTTTCTGCCAAAAAGATTGCTAAAATATATTGAAGAGAACAACAATAGTTAACAGTCGGTTAAACTTAACAGAGCCGGAAATATTACTCCAATCAGAGCTACGGTTAGTTGGTTCTCAAACCTCAGTGGAAATTTGAATTAATACCAAATGGTGCTAAAGCGGGCTAGTAATATTATTATTTAATTAAGTGAATTCAAGATTATCATGCTGCTTTGCTCTACATTTCATTTAATAAAGTTTGAGAGGTCACACTATACTTGCATCGAAAAAATAAATATAAAGTATATTTCGCTCAAACATTATTAAACAACATTCAATCCAATAATGGCAACTCATATAATTTTGGCTCTGTTGCAAAAAATTGTGCACGATACCGTGCTACTGGCATTGATCATGTACGCGCCGACGGTGGATTTAACAATCTCGCTGAATCCCGAAGGGAAACAGTTGTTTAAAATTAAACCTGGACCCGTGCATGAGAAGTTATTACTTTCTCTGGTCTTTAGTCTAATGATCTTATTGCCAACCTTTGAACGATGGCGTGGGGTGAAGAGCCGGTTTTTATTTGTAGTGCTAGTGACGCCCTGGTTTTTCAGTTCCCTCACTGCGTTCTTAAGGAATGTTCTGCGATTTGTAAGATACACTAAAACGGCAATGGAAATGGGATCCAATCAAAAAGCTCTTTATCACTTACTCATCGTTCATATTGTCATATATCTAGCACTCTTTGGCATGGCAGTAGAGGCGATGGTGCACTGGATTCACATCCATCTTTGGAAGATCAAGCCCATTAAAAAAAACGACCTGAAGCTTATTAATCGATAATATATACATAATATATAACTTTTTGTAATATAAGATGATGTTTTCTTTGATTGTTGATTGTTTTATTTATTTTTTATTTATTTCAAGAAAATAAATAAGAGGATAGTATTTTCTATCGATAACTTTCCGCGCATAAAGGTAGGCAATAAATTACGCTCTGAGTCGCTTTCAGCACACTATTATCCCTGCACACACTCTGATAGTCATTAAGCATTTAACAGTTTTACATGCAATTAACACTTAAAGCCAATTGGCTCACACACACACACACACACGCAGGCACACTATCACGCACACTTGTATATATAATGCGTGTGTGCTTAGCTGCTTCTCTCGACACTTGTCACAGTGCGTGTTAATAAAACTAATTTTATTAGCTAACTAGTGTAAGTAGCGGTTCCACACGTTGTTTGCCCGAAACACACACACTCTTATACTCTACAGAGTGTATGTGTACGTATGAGTGTGTGTGTGTGTGTGTCTGCATTGAGTGTGCTGCCTAAAACAACAGAGCAGAGCATCGCACACGTTTGGCATTAATTTAATCCTTCCGCAAAATAAAGTGATACCGCCAGCCACTAACAAGGCAAACACATTAAATATTTACATATACATACGCTACACACACACACACACACACTCGCGACTGTGTGTGTGTGAGGCTTTTAATTGCTGTCTTCAAAGGCTGAGGTAAGAATAATTGCGGGATTGGGAATAATGTGTCAGCCTCAACTGACTGAGTGCGAGTGGAGTGCGCGCTGCAAGCTGATTACATCAAAAGCCACACACAGATACACACACACACACAGAGAGGGAGACACGTCTGCCAGACAGACATTCGCACTTTGAAGTGTCAACAGGCAATAGAAACGAGGCAAAGAACGCGAACGCGAACGCGACTCGTGCCACGTTATCCATCAAGACATCTTTCACTTTTGTCAGCGAAACAACAATGGCCTCTTAATTACGTGTGAGCCAGGCCCTTTGTCTGCAATGCCCCAAGTGTGTGTGCGAGTGTGTGTGTGTATTTGTGAGTGTGTTTGTCTAGGGCGCCAACCAACTCATGTTTGCCTGACACTCTTGCTTTGGTCGCGCCACTTGTTGGCCAAGTTAGTAAGTTTTGCATCAAGTTGGCAGCCTTTGCCTCTGCCTCTGCCTATGCTGCCTTTTGGCTGCCTCTCGCTTTGACTTCTGGATATTGTATGCCATAATTAGAGCACATATTCCAAGGCATATATCGGCAGCATATTGCCGAAATGTCCAGGCGATTCCTGCAGGCCAACAGGATGTTAATTTCATTTTAAAAGCCTTGCCCAGCCCAGCCCCCCTTCCCTGGTTCTCTCTTCGAGTCTCGCTCAATTGTCACACATGACGTCCTTAGCTGCAAGCTATTTTCATCTTTGTTGCCCTTTGAATGAGATCTGCACAGACAGATGATGATATTGCTGCCCAGATGTCTCAAGGAGCACCGAGAACGGAACACACGGCCTCTAACCAATCCCAGACCAACTCCCAACTGCCTTTAGCCATTTTTCGTCGTCTTTGGCCACAATTGAGTTGACCTTTCAGTCGTCTTGCACTGCACTTCCTGCTCCGCCTCTGCCTGAGACTTTAATTAGATTCTCTGTGTCCAGTCCAGTTGCCAGTCCAGCCCGAGAGCAACTCGTACCACTTGAAGAGTTTAAATTAATTCATTTTGTATGACTTTACTATTATATTAATGTAGAAAAGACACAATAGCAAAGCGCCATTGGCCAATTTGTCGGCTCATCAATTTTTTATATCATTGCCTGCCAGTTAGGATTCCTTATATTATCTAAAGTAAGTGCAGAGTCCTTAGAAATAATTACAAATTGTTTGTGATATGTGTAAATATATTTTAAATAATATTTTATTTTATCTAGAAGAGTGACGAGAGACGATTTGCAATTTATGCATTTGTGTGGGCAGTAGGCGGGCATACAGTATTGTAAAAAAGATTATGATTTATGGGAATCAGCCTGTAAAATTTGACTTCGTTAGAGTTCGGTGTGCTCAAACAGACACCAAGCAAACAAAAGGAACATCTTGTATAAGGAAAAGGTATAAATTAATTCTATTGAATTAATTGTGTTTTTGGTATAATAAAGATGATACAAATTACACAATTTTAGCCTTTTTCCATTTGTTTTTTTTTCGCAGTCAGCCTTGTTAAATGAATATTGACTTTTCTTCCCCTTCCGCTTTCGATTTCTTCTGGCTTCATTTGGCTAATTAAAATGGCATGAACAAACAAGTTCGCACATGACGAAAAAAGCCAGCTACAATTATGAATTATCGGTGGGAAGCTGCCCCGGATGCCTGAGAGTGCCTGAACTCCTGCCATGCCATGGCATCTCCTGGCTTGCCTCATAAGCTCATAATTCATATATCGAACAGGAATGGTAGAGGCAGAGAGGAAGGAAAATCTTGAACGAACGTCGGAAATCACGTTCCAGCGGAAAAGTTGCCACGTTGCGTGTTGGATTTTAGCGTTATTGTCTTTTAAGCTAAGGCAGGATGAGTAGATGAGCAGCAGCGCCTTCATTCCGGCGACCACAACAGCTAATTAACGTTAATTTATTAAATCAGTGTGCAAGTAAAGGAATACAGGCAGGGAAGGGGGAGAAGCAGGAGAAGCAGCAGCAGGAGCTGTGCCAAAGATAAAAGTTTCACACGACTTGCTTACGCCCAGAGCCAGCAGAGAGGCTTAAGGCAGCCACTTGGGGGTTTTCCTTAGCTGGGAAAGCATGAAAACCACACGCAGCAATTATTAATTCAATTATTTTAGCGCAAACAGCACCTAAGACGCTGCTGCCAGGACCAGGACCAGGACCAGAGTGGAGCAAGCAAAGACACAAATGACTTGGTCTTATTTCAAGTGATGCCTGGGCGTGGCCAGGGGAGGAGTTGAGTTGAGCGAGAAAGAAGTCTGAAATAGAGTAGCACAAACACAATTAAGCGCACAGAGAGCATAGCAAAGCAGCAGCTGCAGCTGGAGAAGATGGAGAGGCTGGGCAAGTAAAGGGAAACCGGTGAGTCTTGCGAATCCTGATGCGAAGCGTAAATAAAGTGGCAAATTTAATTAGCAACTCGCTGGGTACGCTTTGCGAAATGAGTGTGCGAAAACCTGTGAGTAGAGAAGAGAGAGAGAGAGAGGGAAGAGGAAAGAGAGCGGAGAGCAGGCTCTACCACCTGATTGAGAGCGGCAGTCCGCTGTCGGACATGCAAATTAATAACAGCATCCGTTTCCGGTCAAAAATACGCAGCATCACGATGTAAATTACAGTCAGAAAGAGAGGGAGAGTGTGGGGGGAAAAGAGCAAGCACGAAAGATAATAATAATAATAATCATAACAATAATAATGAGTACAGTGGCCAAAAATGCTCGGGCCAACACATCCGCAACGACAAAACGTGTCCGTAACAACTTCCGGCGCCTGCTGTCTCCCTCTCTCATCCTTCTTCCTCTCTCTCTGCCTGGCTGCCAAAAACTTGCATAAAAAGTAGGTAAAATGTAAAAGTTTTGCAACTTAAAGTCACCTGCGCTGGTTCCCAAACTACAGAGAGGACACAGCATTCCTTCCCATTCCCACAAACAATTGTAGAAAACTTTACGAGCTGGGGGAATGGCATGAGGAGCAGCAGGGGAAGGACTGGGATTCTCGAATCTTCTTTGTTTCAATTCACGGCAATTGCAAGTCAGCTCATCAGGCATCAGGTATAATTTGGCCAGGGACTATTTCATTTTACGGCCAAAGTGGCGCATTTGCATAAAGTTTTATTTTCTTTGACCCGCACTTGGGGATTTCCATTCCATTCCATTCCTTTCCTCATCTTCGTCGTTGATGCCAATTTCCATTTGCGTTTCCTTTGTATTTTGTTACTTTGTCTCTAGCTTTGTCGCCGGCCGTCTGTGTGCTGATTTTTCCTACAGTTTCCTTCAGTTTTTCTGCTTTTCCTGCAGCTGCAGCGATTGAAATTCAATATTGTGCGAGAGGGTCGTTTCTTAAAGCTCTCTCTCTCTCTCTCTCTCGGTTTCTCTCTTTCTGGATGCTAATACCGTTACAACTGTTTACACTTGCACAGCGTCACACGTCGTACATCACATCGGGGGACACACCCACACACACACACACATACAACCCACACACGCAATAAAAGGTAATTTTAAAATCAAACACTCCTTCGAAAACGGGCGAGGGTAACTGAGACTGCGAGTGAGAGTGATGGTAAGAGGGGGTAGGGTATCCAAGAGAGAGGGTAGTCAAGTAAATCCTTTCAATTGCTGCAATTTGCTGGATAAATAGGATCAAAATCGAATTTAAACGGCAAACAAATTTTCGTCGTGATTTTGATTTTGTTGACAGAACTTTTCACTTATGTTGCAGAATAAGCAGATTATGCGATGACGACGTCGCTGAGCCCCGGGATAAGCCAACGAGGGTGCTTGCCATACTCTATTGAACACCTACAATCCACAAGTAAACATCTTCCTCTCTCTTCCCCCCTCACTTGCACCACAATAATAGCAAGTACATTTGCATGTGAGATACGTAGAATTACTTGAAATGAATATATTTTAATTAAGTTTTCCGTTTTCCGTTTTCCATTTTCAGTTTCGCGGTTCAACGAGCTCAGAAAACTATCAAAAACTGCTAGAGAGCACTACCTACCGTTACCAGTGGAAAATCGTGCAATTTATTTATTTTTACTTGAGCAACTTTGGCGCTTTTGGCAAAAGTTCTCTGCACACACACGAAAAGGCAACCAAGTTTGAGCCTGCAGCCGGCAACTTTCGACACGAGATTCCTCGGGATCTTTTCCCAAAACTGGCAGCATAAACAAGATTAATTTCACATGTCCAAGGACAAGTGGGACAGGGAACTGTGTGTGTGTGTGGATGCCTCAGTTATTACTTTGATTATGTTTATTTTAGTCATGGCATTAGGAATACCAATGTCAGTTTCCTTGCTCCCCACTCCCCCATCCCCATCACATTCGCACTTCATTTAATAAACTCGTGTAGACGAAGCGCGAAATGATTTTCCCCTGAATTTTTGCTACTTGCGCCTTTTGCTGGCTATGTGTGATTAACCGAGTGAAAAAACATGAGATTAGAGAAAACTATTCAGTAATTTGATTAGACGACATGGACTGTGTTGTGGAGGTGAGAGTGAGGCAGGTTGGAATGACTGGATGGGTTGGCATGCCAATGTGGAGCTTAGTGCTTAGATGAAAAATAATTTGTCTGTCTGATTGTCTGTCTTATTGTATTATCGTCTAGATCTCAGGAACTATAAGAGATATTGCCTTTAAATTTTGTAACATTACTCTCAGTTTCTGCAGTGTCTTGAGTATTGCTATAGAATTAGGACACGCCCTCTTAAGGCTCCGAAAATTGATAAAATATGCACCATAGACGAATTTTTAAAGTTAGATTTCTAAAATTAATGAAACTATGCTATGAACTGAACTATACAACGGAAATAAAGACTGAAAGCAAACTCAAGAATAATAATCTTTCAACAATCAGTTCTCATCTGTTCCTTTTATTTCGTGAAAATTTCAAACTAACTAATTTACCTTCTCCCTTCAATCTGTTCCCAATCAGTCTATGGATCAGTCTCTCTCTTTTAGCTCGTTCTGTCGCCTATTGGATGCCATTAGATTTCTTTCGGGGATCTGCAGATTAATCATTTCGAGCTCATTACATTTACGCCGATCTCGCAATTGGCTCGATCACAATCGACTCGCGGCTGGCGAATGCAAATGCCCAAAACAATCTTCGAGTGCATCTGCCAATTTGGTGCAACTTGGCGGTGCTCCAATAGCCACCGGCAAGCGGCAACCGGCAACCGGCAGATCTCCCCCAGCCAGATCTCGAGTGTGGCTGTGTGGCATGTGCCGGCACGGGCGACTTAAGTGCTTTTAATTATGTCCACGTCCACTTTAAACCAAATATCGCAAGTTTCCGAAATGCGCAAATCACGCAGCAGCCGCGTCTGGCAACGCCACACACGCAGTGCGGGCAATTAACGAGAGTTGGCCACGCCGCAGGGATTTGGGGGTAGGTGTGGTAGATGCAGGGCAGGACAAGCTGGCGCTGCTCTAAATAAACCATAACAATTTATGAAATTTTAATTTTTTACACTTAATAACACGCCAAGTGCGGCAGGAGACTTCGTCTTGCGCTCTCTCCCACTGTATAGAGACATCAACGTGAGTTGCCGGCGCAGGTGAAGGGATGAGGCCAGGGGGGAGGCATGTGCAGGGAGCACCTACTCAACATGTGTGGCCCAGGCAGCAGACACGATGCGTCGGGCATAATTAGAAACGGTGCGCCCCAAGCACGCCCAGATCGCAGCTATATTTGGACTGATCCCCGCCAGAAGATGCTGTGGGCAGAGTGCGATAAATCGCACTTATGATGTGTGAATTAAGTTTCACGCCACAAGCCAAATGGCGATTTATTTACAAGGTTCCCACACCACACCACACCACGACATTACGACATACAATGTACAAGGTACAAGGTACAAGGTACAAGGTACAAGGTACAAGGTACAAGGTACAAGGTACAAGGTACAAGGTACAAGGTACAAGGTACAAGGTACAAGGTACAAGGTACAAGGTACAAGGTACAAGGTACAAGGTACAAGGTACAAAGGTACAAGGTACAAGGTACAAGGTACAAGGTACAAGGTACAAGGTACAAGGTACAAGGTACAAGGTACAAGGTACAAGGTACAAGGTACAAGGTACAAGGTACAAGGTACAAGGTACAAGGTACAAAGGTACAAGGTACAAGGTACAAGGTACAAGGTACAAGGTACAAGGTACAAGGTACAAGGTACAAGGTACAAGGTACAAGGTACAAGGTACAAGGTACAAGGTACAAGGTACAAGGTACAAGGTACAAGGTACAAGGTACAAGGTACAAGGTACAAGGTACAAGGTACAAGGTACAAGGTACAAGGTACAAGGTACTTGCTGCCTTATTTGAGAATAAGCGAATTAAGCGAACTGTTATCTGAATTGGCCTGCTCCGGCTCCTCGTTGGCCTCCAACTGCTCCTGGAGCAACTGTTGCTGAGCCTTGAAATCCTCCTGGAGGCGCCGCTGCTCGTCGGCCTGCAGCGATATGAGTTGCTCGAAGCGCACACGTTGCTGTTGTTCCATCTTGTCCATCAGCGTCTTGCGCCTCAGCGCATCGCTATGGCCGCAGGACGACGAGGAGGGGGCGCGTGGAATGGCTTGGCTAGTCTCGCCGGCTGTGCTGCTGGCTTTGCTTCGCTGGCGCCGTGTGGCACGCTGGAGTGTGGCACGTGGATTGTAGCTGAGCCTGCGGTGTGTGCTGCTCATGCGGGCGCCGTGGTCGCTGTTGGTGCCATCTGCCTTGGCATGCGAGGAGGCATGGGCCGTGAAGTTGACCGTGCTGGAGGCACGAGGCGTGCGTTTGCTCGTCCTGCTGTTGCTGCTGCTGCCGGAGCTGGCGTTCTTTGGGTGTGATCTGCTCAAGGTTTTCGCTATTATCTTCTCCTCCGGCTGTGGGTGCGGCGTGTTGGGTAACTTGTAAGAGTTGTTGCTGCTTCTGGTGATGGTGATGGGCATGGGGATGGGGATGGGAAGCCATGGCTTGTTCACGCTCTGGCAGAACTGGCTTCCACTGGTGTTGGGCGAGATGGGAGCTGTCGCCTCGGCCGGATGACTGGGTAACTTGGATAGGTAAGGCGGATACGAGTTGTAGCGCTTCCATGGAAGTCGCTCGTCGCGATCATTGCTGGAGGAGCACGACGACTGCAGCGCCATCAGGGGTGAGAGCGCGGGACTCGTATTGGAGCGATACAGTGCCCGCCCTGCATTGTAGGATTGTTTGTTCAGCTTACGTGCCACATCCAGCATATTCTTGATGGTCTCCTCGCATGGCGCTGGCAAGGGATTGCCCAACAGGGGCTCCTTGAAGGGAGGTGGCCTTGTCGGCGATCTCTGGCTTGTTTTGGGTGACTGCATGACCAAACTGGGCTTGGCACTCGGTTCCAGTATTATCGTGGCAGATTGGTATGTGAGAGGCCTCTCACGGATCACTGCTCTCTGCGGCCACATTGGCGCTGGTGTCTCGGGCAGATGCTTCGAGCGCAGCGTCTTCAATAGCGCCTTTTCCCTGTCCGCTTCACCCGACCTGCACGACTTGACGAACTTGATGATGGAGTTCTGCTTGTTGTCGTAGATCAGTGTCTCGGAGAACTGCAGCTGCTGCCTGCTGCGACCGGTGACAGTGATTGGTGGCGGCGACATTTCAATCATGTCCTGGCCAGGACCAGCCGGCTTAAGTTTGCTCTCCAGCGGCCGCTTGGCTTGCTCTGCCTTTAGGTTCTTACGTTTCTCCTCCAGCTCCACCGCAGCCTTGCGATACATTTGCATCTCCAGGCGACGCTCCGGTGTCATCTGCAGATGGGCAAGACAAAGGATCAGTCAGTCAGGGAGCGAGAGATATAGAGGAAGGGAAAGAGAACCCAACCTACCAGCGGTGCCAGAATGGGCACGCCATTGATCGAGTACAGCGATTGGTAACCATATCCCACTTGCGGCTCTTGACTGTTTATCTCGGCGGCCATCTGGAGTAGGTAGTCCATGTTGATTAGAGGTTAGAGGATTATATTGTGATTGGAAACAAAAAGAAAAACAAGAAAATGTGCCAATTAACAAAAATTGACAAATTTAAATTTCAATTTTTGAATTCCAAAACGAAGACTGAATCGAACAAAACGAATATTATGGGTTACTATTGGATAGAGCAAGGCATACTAGACCAATTTCCCCCTTTCCCAGCACTATAGGATTCACTTTCGGATTTCGTATGCGCTGCACATGGCTTGACAAATGTGCCACAAGGTACTCAGCGAAGCGTTGCCTCCTGCCCCAGCTGCTGCTCCTGCTGCAAACACAAATAGAGTCCACTCCATTACCGGCAAGTCTGCGTGTCCTCCTGGGACTCCGTTGTGTCCCAGTGTGCACTTCCTACCGAATATGTTGGATATTTGTCCGGCTGCCTTTGCCGGTTTACTCCGCTGTAGGTGTGATTTGTTTTTTAAATTTTGCAGCCTCGAAGAAAAATGAAATGTAGAAAGAGAGAGTCCTGTCCTGGTTCTGGTCCTGGGTTGGATTCGCTCGACATTGGCCAATTTGTCGTCGCATTGTGTGAGGGGCAGGCAACTCTGGGTTTCTTTTTGGCAATGGAATCACGTAGCATTTCACTTGCATATTTGTCCAATGACATGCGACAATTTTCCACTAAATTTGGCATGTCAAACATATTTGCAGACGCAACCCCGGAAAACGGAGGCGGATTGCAGGTTGGCTGGCGGGCTAAGAAAATTCAAATTAAAACATTAACAACTTGAGACAAGATGATAAAAAGGAGGCAAGTGGTCTGGGGACATGTCAGGTAATAAACGCTGCTCTCTGCCATTGTCGTTAAGCTCATCTCCAGCTCAACTCGGCTCGAGCTGCGTGCCAAAGTCGCCAAAGTTTTGCGCCTTGGCAATTTGCTTCAAGTGGCAATTCGGGAGCGTGCCAAGTGCCTTGATAAGACAGTAACAGTAACGTAGCCGTTAACGCTGTAGCTAACTCCCCTGCCTGCCCTATCCTCCTCCGCTGTCATTCCCTCCGTATCCTCCCCAGGTGCTGTGGGCTGCCACAAAAGGTATTTATCTCATTGTGCGAATTAAGTGTTCTTCTCAAATTAGGTGAGTGCCGGCGCTGCGTGAAAACGATGAGGCAACTCGAGTGGGGGGCAGGATGGGTTGGGGGTGGGTTAGGAAGCCGGAAACTCAATCAGCGTACGTGCCCCAGTGGAACTGACAGAGAGTGCTGGCTTTGAGGTGATTTCAAAGAATGTTTTTCTTGGGGAAAATGATATGATATGCGCCACAGGTAGTGGGGTTTCAGTTAGGAGACTCTTTGAATAGGCTTGCCGGGATTGGGAATTTCCTAAGCGAGCTGACAGATCAAGTAATCCTTTGTGCTCATTTTCGCACTAGCAAAGTTTTCCAGCTACTTTTGCCTCTGCAAGCTTCTCGCCATTTGGCATTCCCTCTCTCTCTCTCTTTCTAGCGCATTTTCCGCTCACCCCCTCCCCTGGCTAGACACTCGGTTACAGTTCATAAATTCAGGGAATTATGATCCGTAACGTCGCTTCGCCTCCAGCCGGAAGCTCGTCCATTTCAACCGCAACGGCGGCACGTACACCCAATGCCCGAATGTGCCACCTCGGCGTGTGCATTGTGAAGGGAGGGAGGGGCGGGATGGGTATTCGCTTGGTTGGCCAACAGGTAATAACGGTTGCACGATTGGTTAGCCTGACAGTTTTTAAAATTTACAACGTGCAGCATGGCAGAGAGTCATAGCATGCCACATGCCGCACAGACAGCTGCAGATTCAACGGAATTCCTACACTCCATTATGCACTGTACTATGTATCGCATTTCGAGCTGGGCAGGAGACAAGGGAAGGAGCAGGGAGGGGGGGGAGGCAAATACTGGAAGAGCGTAGCGTAAGACAGACCGCAGCACAACAAGTTGTCGTCATAAATTTGATTCTTCTTTGAACCTTTGCTATTTGCTTAAAGGTCGCCGCATTTCTTTTGTCTACCGTCATTTTATGGCAATCGAATACCCTGTGTGTTTAAGCCTAAAGGGAGTTTCAGCGAAGAATTCAATGAACTTACAAGTAAAAAATTATATAGTTAAATTCTAAAGCAAAATGCAATACCAAAGAGTGTTGGCTCTAGTTCAAGAAATCTCTGAGATCTCTGAGATCTGATCAGGAAAGTGGGCTGGCAGGAAGACAGACAGACAGACAAGCAGACAGAGGGACAGAAAGGCATGACTTTAGCGATTAGACTCTTAATTGTTATTATTAAAATGATCCATTGTCAATCGTTGCCCTACTTAATAAAGTTATCCATTTATAGAGCATGCGTTTCCTTCGATTTTCTAACCATATTGGGATACATAAGGTATTTGCTAGTCGTGCACACAGCTGCTGCTCGCATTTAGTTCATATTGTTGCTGGCGGCAGTCATAATTCGATGCGGCAGACAATATCATCATTTTATGACGCAGCAATCGATGAAAGTTTTACGATTCCTACAACGATTCGCATTGGTCTCAATGTCGCAACGCATTCGTATCGATTTTGCGAGAGAGCAACACGAAGTTGAAGCTGCAGATGCTGCTGCTATGAAGAGGTCGAAGTTGAAGCTGAAGTCGAAGTGGAAGTTCAGGGCGGCAATCGCTTTAATTGAGCTGCCGCGCTGCTCATGCATATGCGCGACTCAATTAAAAGAGGAAAAACTGTGGGCGAACAAACAAACAGCAAACAAACACACTGAGCACGCGGAGGTATTTGCCGACCTGGAGACAGCCCTTTCAGGCAGAGTCCCGATGAGCTCCTCAGGGCGCAGAGTCACCGACTTGGCAGCAAGTCTGCAAGTGACTCGATGGCGTCTGCGGCGTTTTGTTGACATTTCGCGGTATGGAAAAAATTAAATTAAAATGCAAATTAGACAGTCGACTCGAGTCTTGCTGTCTTACTCACTCTTCTCTCTCTATCCCCCTCTCTCTCTGTCTTGGCCTGACTGCATATAGACCTTATAGAGCGCTTACCTCACAAAAGGCAGTGACAAATTGTTGTAAACAAAAATGTTGCGCATACGCCCGGTGGGACGAGCTGCTCGCTGTCAGTGTCACCTTGCAGGGAGACCATTTTCCAGCCTTGCCTAGACAACTTAAGATTTACCTACCTATGCCGTAAGCAGACTATGTTTAACTGGCAACATCTTAGGGCCAAGATGAATGTTTTTATTTTCCCAATGTCTGCCTTTGCCTCTGCTTGTGGTAAATTATGCAAAGTAGTTACGTAATGCGCTTGTTACAATAATTTAATCTTGTAATCTGTTTCTCTTTGCTGCGGCAAGTGCCATAAATAATTCAGCTGCAGTTCCCCGAAAGCGAGAGAGCAGCTGCTTCAGGTCTGGAGACAAGGAAAAGAAACAACTTTGCTCTCGCCAAGAATTCGCCTGCGGAATTTTTGCATTTTTAATTTCAAGGTAAACAAGCGCCAAAAGAACTTTCCATCTCGAAACGGAATGCTAATGAGCTATCTCAAGGTAACTTCCTGCCTTATCTATAGAGTACTAGTCGTACCTCTGGCAGCATCAGCAATCCGCAATTCGCATTGACATCGTGCACGTTAATTCAATTTCTGAGCTCAAAGAAAAATAAAAGCAGCGAAAAGTTTTTAATGCCAGGCCAAAGATAAACCACAGAGCAACCCTTTGAGCAGGCGGCAACTCTACGAATGCGAGGAAGGGTTGTCGCACAGGCAAATTAAAATATTGTTTGTGGTTGCCGGCAGTTGGTAATTAGTTGGGCAAAGCTTCTTAAAGCCAACGCTTAAAGGGAACTCTCTTCCTCTCTCTCTCTCCCTCTCTATCTCTTTCTCATCATAAATCACTCGAGATACGCAAATCCAGCCCCAAATCGCAGACAACATAAAAATTCAATAAGACAGTGACTACAGCTGCCAAGGTGCACAGTCTGCTGCACGGGTGAAAGCAATAACATGCCAAACACACACACACACACACACACACACACACACACACACACAGGCGACAAACAAGAAGCGGAAGCAATACACGTTGACACGTCGAACGGATACAAATGTGGCCCGGTTAGTTCCGCAGCAAGACAAAACCGTCGCGTAATGTAACGGAAACTCTATTGAATTGCGATAAAAATCGCGTTTGCCACGTTGCTACACGTTGTCTGGCACACACACACACACAGTGAGACACACACACAGACACAGGGAGACACGGGCTAAGCCATTTTTAAAGCATACTTTGCGGCTTGTCAACAGGCGACAAAATTTATTGAAATTGTGCGCCAAAAAAAAAAAAAAGAGTTGCAGCGATTCTTTTGCTCTTCGTTTTACGCTTACTTCGGTAAGGGTATGCTGACTTTGTGGATGGAAATAAATAGTAGAAATAGATAATATATTAAAAAGAACTATGAAAATAAAAGGTAAATAGGCTGAATTAATCGCTGCCAAGGACACAAAGGGGTATTGGATTTCCCCGTATGCCTTAATAAATATTTAAATTAAAAAAAAAAAAAATAAAAATAAAAATAGGTTATAAATAAATATTAAAATTAAAATCAGAAACATAAAATGTATTGTCTAATTTTTTGTAGTAGTTATTGGAGCCTTAGAATGTGTTTTAAATATACGCATGATTGATAAGGGTTTTATATAGTTATTATTAAGAAATTTAATATTTTTTCTCTTTTAAAATGTATAAATAAATAAATAGAAACATTTGTATAAATATCTTGTAAGGAAAATTGAATTTGCCTAATGTAAAACAATTTAAATTTAAGCATAGCAACACAATATAATAATGGTTTTAATTTTTAATAATATTTTAAATTATGGAAAAGCCCTTTATTTCGTAGAATCCTTAATATAGAACTCAAGTAAATGTTTTAATATTCCACAAAGTGCTTCGAGTACTTCCGAAAGGGTATACCTCAGTCGCCTGTTCTTAGTTTTGAATTCCACTTAAGGGTTTATTGTATTTCCTTGTGCTGACATTGTTATCGTTACGCTTATTGATTGAAATTCTTGCCAGAGTTGCCACCGCTGCCAGTGTTGCTGCTCCTGTGTGGCAGTGTCTTTGCCTGCCAGAGCGGCGACAGCTGTTGCCATTTGTGTTGCCACAGGTTGCGCTGCGACTGTGTGTGTGTGCATTTATCTCACTTGCTGTCAGGGGCATGCAACCACCTGCCTGACCCATTACCCCTCTATCCCACTCCCCCCCCTACTCCTTTATTCCCACTTTCCCTGCTTCTGTCACTTGCAGTAGGCAGCGCAAGCCGAGCGAGCGATGGGCCACATCAATGTGCATTTCATTTAACTTGCCACGCCCGTGTGACTTTTAAGTGTTGCCCGCAAACACACACACACACAGCCATACACACACACACACACAGTACACACCCCTATACACACACCCCGCACAGCCCTTTAGGCCGGCATTAGAAATTTGAGTGCTGGACATGACAGCTTCTGCATGAGCAACTTTAGCCCCTATGCCGAGGCCCAAAAGTCAACTGGCCAAGTGTGCGACAGTGTGTGTGTGTGTGAGATTCTGTGTGTGTGTGCCTGTTGTAGGTGTGTGTAAGGTATTATCTCGTGTGCCACTGACTGGAAATGGATGCTGCGTGCGTCATCATGTCCTACGCAGCTTTAGAAGCGATTGTTGTTGCTTTTCTTCCCATTGTTGCTGTTGTTGTTGTTGTTGCTGTTGTTGCTGTTGCTGTTGCTGTTGTTGCTGTTGCTGCTGTTGTTGCCCCGGCCAAAGTTTGTGTTTGTGTCATTGTTAAATTTTGCGCTCGAACGATCTGCAACGGAATGACATCCGTACGGCAAGTTACTTTTTGATTTACAGTCAGCTACTTTTTGTTCATCAAACGCCTGGCTGGTCCTGCCCAGACCTCTGCCCTCCCCTACCCTGCCTGCCTGCCTGGTCGAGTGTGTGTTTGCTCCAGCTGGTCGAAGGTGCAGCAAAGGTTGCCGGTTGCCTCCGTCGCTTGCCGGTTGCCTGCCGGTTGTTAGCTGTCGTTAGCATTTGGTTTAAATTGCGCAAAATGCGTGTAATTGCTGGAACTGACGATTGAATGAGTCTGTCTTCCTGCCGGACTCCTCCTGCCCCTCTCTACAACTACACTTCGACTTGAGGCCGCTGGCTTCCTGCTCCTGCTCCTTCTACTTTGCTTAGTTGCAGCTGCTGCCCGTAAGATTTAAAGTTTCTGATTTGATTCGACGCTGTGTGGACTCGGTAATTATGGACGCATTGTCCTGCAAAAATTGAGTTTCAGTTCTCTTCAGTTTGTTTTCCCCAACATAAACTTGTCTCGTTTAGTTCGGTGTGGGAGGGGGAGGAAGAACGAAGCTGTTTCCGTTTCCGCTGCAGGGCGACAAGTGAAAGTGTCTCCGAACTATGATGAAAGTTTTGCCGCTCTGGCAAGGACATAAATGTAAATAAATATTTATCATATTTAGAACTGGAACTCGAAGCCTATTTAAAGTGGGGTTAAGTAAAATTAATTTAAAAGCTTAAAGGGGTTAAAAGATGATATAATAAAATAAATACAGTAGAAAAACAAAGTAGATTTAATATATTCAATATAATATGAATACTCGTACTTGTATGTATAATTTGAATAACTAAATTTTTAAGTAAATATTTAAGCATAAAATTCAACTACAAATTTAATAAATATGTACTTTTCTGTAATTAAAAAATCATATATCATATGCAAATCAAGGAAGACTTGAGGCTGGAATTTAAAGTTTATTTAGAAGAAAAAATCTCACAAACTTTCATTGACTAAATTTATACTTTGCACATTAATCATTGATTTATTTATGCAAAATCAAAGCATTTTTTATCTTCCTTATACACCCTGCTCTACACTCCCTCCCTCTGCTCTCTCTCTCTACTCAGCTACAACAACAATTAACGCAGTTTTATTGCATTTCCACCGCAACGGGCAATGCATCATTCATTCATTCAAAAATTTGTCAATAGAGACCGCAGCCCATTTAATATATAAGCCGCTGAATGTGGCTGGATATCTGGCTGGATGGCGGGTTGGCTGGCTGGATGGCTGCCTATCAACAGGGCCCGTGCAGTAGGCTGGCAATCCCTATAGGTATTTTATTATTTATCTGGGGCGCACGATCGACGACGACGACCGTAGGCAGGCACAGGCCTGGTTCGCCATTCCCCCAATATTTAATAATATAAAAGCAATATTTTTGTGACCAAAACAATAAAGTCGCGCTGTCATTGATTTATTTGTCTGCTGCTGCCTCTGCTGCTCCACGCCGGCAACAATACACACAGTGAGTGCGAAATGCACTCGCACAATGCAACGAAATGGGCAACGGTGCTGGGTGTGTCACCTCAGCGGTGGGTCGAGCCCTTGGCAGGAGGATTGGGGAGGGGAGAGCGAGTCCTGCGACATAATTCATTTCCGCTTATTGTCAGCGTCGCGTTTTTGCATTTAAAATAACACAAAACCCAAAAGCCACGCCCCTTCCTACTGCCTAGCCCCCTCTCAGGCACGCCTCTGCCAGTCTCAAGTGGGAAAAAAATGCAGTCGGGCAGGACAATGCAGGTAAATTGACTGCAACTGGCTTTGGGGCCACACTGCGAATGCGTAATAAAGCTCAGCGAGTGTAAACGCAGCAAATTGACGCGTCTATAGAGTGTAAAAAAAAGGCACGACTCATTGCACAATTGGCCGGAGTCGCAGGGAACCGACTACACTCCCCTGAAGCACTTGGACTGCTTCCGAATCCTCCTGCTGCTCCCAGCTCTCTCCTGCTGCTGCTGCCCGTCTGAGTGCCCTGTCAGCGCTGTCCTGAACTTGGGATGACATAATTAAATCCTTGCACTAATTAAATTTCCCAAAAATGTATGCAAATGCCGGCAAATAAACCGAAGACTCTCTCGGTTAGTGGGAGGGGGGGTCGGGGGGAGAAACTACCTTAATTGCATGAGATAAGCCGTTAGACGGGGCGCATACGTAATGCAAATTATTTTCAACATTTCCCATTTAATTGCAAGTCGCTCGTCAGCCCTGGCCAGCCGGGCTAGCCATACATTCATTAAGCAACCCTTGAGCGGGCCATGCGTGTGTGTGTGCGAGTGTGTGTGTGTGTGTGTCCTTGCGGGTGTGTGTTTGGTCAAGTATCCGGTGTCCTGTGTGTGTCCGAAATGCGGCACATACATGGCATACCAGCTGGAAATTAAGTTTTCGCATTTCCACCTTTTTTTCTAGCCTTTTTTCTAGCCTTTTCTGTGTTCCCTCTCTCTCTCCTCCTTGGCCAGTTGATAATCCAGCATAATGCGCTTTTATTTGAAATAATAATGTTGCTGCCAACATCGGTCTGGGCTCATTTAGAGTGGAAAAAAGGCAGCTGGACTATGTAGGTGTAATCCTATGCCTTGTAACCATACCCCCCCCCCCCCTCCCTCCTTTCTCGCTCAAA
The DNA here is from genome assembly GCA_018904105.1 of Zaprionus tsacasi. Taxonomy (NCBI): domain Eukaryota; kingdom Metazoa; phylum Arthropoda; class Insecta; order Diptera; family Drosophilidae; genus Zaprionus; species Zaprionus tsacasi. Next base: position 2,924,063 of record JAEIFR010000295.1, read on the forward strand.
CTCATTGTCGGCCGCAAAAGTTGTTGCATGAGGTGTCAAAGTTCATAACGTTGCCCCACACAGTCCACAATTAATTCTCCATCCACAGCCTGGACATATGTATGTGTCCCAATCCCAGACCTCAGCCAGTTGGAGTCGTATAATACGTTGGTTTAATTGCTAAAATTTTCCAGCAAATTAAGTTTGATGCGTGGACAGCAGCTTAAAGTTGTGTGTGTGTGTGTGTGTGTGGGAGAAGGGTTAGGGTTGCCAGAGTTGTCAGGGTTATGCCAGATAAATATGCTAGAGGTGTAAATTGTAAATTGCTCAAATGCCTGCAAGATGACTAACGCAGGCGCATAAATTTGGCAGTTACTATAAACTGGCAGAGGGGGGAGATAGAGCAGGGTAGGGGGATGGTTAGAGCAGCAGATGAGGGCGGTTGTGGGGGCGTGGCAAGACAGGGAACGCGGTTAACCAGAGCCACAATAAATCTCACGAAAAACGATTTAAAATTTTGTACTTTCACTCGAGACACACACAGAAATGCCATGTATACTATGCGATATATAAACCACGGAGGAGTCTCTCCCCCCCGCCCCCTTCCTAGGGCTCTCTCCTGGATCTGGCCAGCTGCTTTCTTAACTTTCCTGTTGAAATTCTTGCGGCATTGCCTTCTGGTTGGCCCCAAAAATAATTTATCATTTTCACTTGAAGCTCTATGCGTGTGTGTATGTGTGTGTGTGTGTGTGTGGGAAAATTCATTTATGCAAGCGATGAGGAGAGACAACCCCTTTTGGGACAGCTGCCCCCTTCCTCTTGGGCTGCCTGTGACTTGTCGCCACATTTTAGCTACCTTTTCTAGCGAGGATTGGGGCGACATTTAAAGTTCTATTTGCAATTTAAAGTTTTTTATAGTTTTCCCCATTTTAATTCGCATAGTTCGCATGCCACAAAGAGGGGGAGAGACCTCTGCAGCTTTACCTGAAAACCGTCCGACTGGACTCCTCCAAATTGCTGGCCTGTAAAATACCTCAACATTAAAATGCCATTAATGCATTTGCGTAATGTTGTGTGTAATATTCTCTCCCCCTCCTCCCCCTTGGGCACACCTCATTGAAAGCCCATTAAAGTGACTTATGTGACGGCGCGCGCGACGGCCTGGCCTGGTCCTGGCTCTGGCACCCATTCCCCTTTGCCCTCTCCCATTTTCCAAACTCGAATTCGAACTGGTTGCGGCTGCAACTTCAAGTGGAATTCGCCCATTGCATTGGGGCTACGTAAAAACTGCATTAAAAGGCCTCGTAAAGTGCTCATCGTGTGGGCAGAGACTGGGATTGGGATTGGGACTGGGACTGGGTGTGGTTCTCCCTCGCTTGCCGTGCATTTGTCTTATCAGCAGGCTGTAGTCCTGGCATTGGCATTGGCATTGGGCAACCCCTCGACACATTTGCCTGACCATAATGAGCGGCAATTACCGCATTGGCCGCAATTTGCATTACACACTGCGAAAATGTTGCAATGTCACGGGTGTGCCAGGGTTGCCAGGGTGGCCAGGGTTGCCAGGGTTGCTACTGTGTGTAAACAGTGTGCAATCTTTTATCAACAGCAGCAGCAGACGGCACTGGCAATAGGAGAGAGGGAGACACATTTAATTGCGCCTACTTTAGCGCAAAAGGGAAACGCCATAAAAAGCCTGAAATCGCCATGTGCGATATACTTTACGATATATGGGATATATTGTGTGTGTGTGTGTGTATATATCCTTATAGCGTATGCTACAGCAAAGCTTAAATTTCATGGGGTTTATCTATGTCGATCAACAAGTGAAATTTTTATTGAACTTGCGCTTTTTTTTAAATACATATGGTTTGATTATCTTCAATAATATAAACGATGAAAAGTGTATGAGTATGTGCATAAATTATATAGGTATTTCCCTCTGCATATATCTTATCATTTCTTATGAAACTAAAGCGTCACAGACTAAATTAACAATTCTGGGGAGTTCCCATGTATGGATTTACTGGATAAGTAAGTTTGATAAGACCTTTCTCAAGTTCAATTAAATTTACTTAAGTATAATACTATCGATAGTATCGATGGATGGCAGTTAGTATGTTAATATCGATAGTATTTGCAAATATCAATGGTTTTTGCTGACACGTGTTTATAATAGTTATTAAAAAATTATAAAAAAAAACTTGACTAGATTAGACTAGTTTAAATGATCTATTCACCTATATAAGAATATGTTAAACATAAGAAAACCCATAAGATAATGCGCTATATAAACGAAACTATCGATATTATCATAAAACATTGAGAAGGTCACTTAAGCTGATAAGAGAGCTCTATAAAGGGAGATAACTTGAACATACTGTAAGATCTCTAGACTACATGCTATAATTATCTCAGCATGCTCTCGCTGTCTATGAAGTGTGAATGAAAACACCTAAATAGTTGATAAAGACGTTAATAACCTCTTCAGTATAGTTTCACCTGCTTAAACGAGTGATAAGCTAGTATAAGATTAGATAAGCAGAGCAGAGCAGTTCCAGATTGCACACACTAATCGGGGGGCGATAAGAAACCGCTGTGGAGTCAACATCGTGTGCCGTGAGCAGCAACGACAGCGACGGCCTCAATTGAGGTAAACCTCGAGCAGCTCTTGGAGCTCTTGGAGCGCGTAATCCGACTAAGTTGCTTCAATTTAAATACCGCTAAATCAACAACTGCCACTTTACGAGGCAGCAGGAACAGAGAGGGGAGGGCAGGGCAGGGTAGAACGTTGGCGGAATAAAAAGCACAAGATTAAATAAACTGCGAGTAAAATTAAAAGTAACCAAGGCATAGAGCCAGAGAGAAAAACACGCTCACTTCACCTACACAGGACTACAGTGGTTGCTCCTGCCTGCTGCCTGCTGCCTCCTCTGTCTCCTCCCTCCTGGTTCCTGCTTCCTCCCCCCGTTCTGCAGTCACTTGAGCAGCCACTCGAGCAACTTTCGGCAGAGTGTGCTGAACATTTTTACGCTTCTTTTAGTTCATTTTCAATGCATTTAACTTGAGTGACTCTTTAATCCTTGTAAGTATCTTAGCAGGCGCGGGGCGGAGGTGGAGGTGGGCGCCACACACCGTTGCCTTTCAAGTTGCCCGTCTCCATCTGCGTTGCCTGCTCCAGCTTCGACTGCGTCTTCGTCTCCGTCTTCGTCGCATTTTGTGCTACAATATTTATTTACCTTGCGCCTTTTGTGCCCACGTGCTGCAGTGGAGTCGTCTCCTTGCTACGTGCAGACATAGACCTGGCCACGCCCAGCTCAGGAGCAGCCTCTCCCTCTGTCTGCCTGCCACTTGGCATATTTTAAATACATTTCATGCGCTCCTGAATTCGCTTGTCGTCGTCGTCGCTCGTTCGTTTCCCAAAAGTTCCTCAAGGATATTTACTTCTTGAAAATATGTTTACTCGTGTTGTGCATATTTTAATCGTTTGCCTTGTAAAATGTATCTGTATCTGTGTGTGTGACTAGTCGTCTCTCGTGTGTGTGTGTGTGTGTTTTGTTGCTTGTTTAACTTGCGTTTAAGTTAAATAAGCCATGCGAGTGCGCCTTCCTCTCTCTCTCCCTGCCCTCTCCTGCTTGCCAGCTTTAATTTCTCTCTCGTTGTACCGTTATGCAGTGTACCGTTATTAGCATAATGCCAAAACAGCCGTTAGCTGCTCATAATTGTTATAGTATCGCGGCCACAAATTGCAACCAGCAGCAGCAGCAGCAGCGACATAAATTAGAAATCGCGACGCAGCGCGACGCATAAATAACGCGAGTCCTGCAGCCGCGCCTCCTTTTTGTTACGCCCCCCATCCCATGGTATCCCAGCTAATAGAAACATCCGCTGCAGCTAACTCACGTAGCCAGCAATATGATATAAGCCAGAGACCACAGAGAACCCTCTTCCTCCTGCTCCTGCTCCCATCCCCATCCCCGCGAGCAAGTGGCACATGGCAAACAGGTGTTGGTTATTTATCTACCCGGTCTGCCCTGGTCTCTGTGAAAATTTTAATGAATTCTAATGAGAATAGAGAGATGGAGAGAATAAAGATACAGATACAGCTGAACAGAGCGAGTTGCAGATACTTTGCGAAGCGCCTGCAGCGATTCGTTAGCACACGCGGCGCACTTCAACGCGCTTCCTTCTGCTGCTTGAGGTGCGTTGCAAGAAATAAATACAAACACACACTCACACACAAATACACCCAGATACACCCCTTGTTAAAGGAGTGAGGGCATCCAAGTTAGACACACAAATAGCCAGCGGGCTCAGCTCTTTTGTTTACACAAGTTTTCGCTGCTTTGAACTGCGCGTAGAGTCTGAGAATCTGCAGTCTGCAAGCTTTAAATTACTCCAACCTAATCCAAGCATTTTAGATGGTATTACCCCCGATTTGATACCTTAGATATGCGTAGTCTAGACTCCAAATACTTGCACTTAGAGTTTCTGTATAAAACTGAACTAAATGTGAACTGTATATGTTAAAACGTTGAAGTTGGGAAACGACCTATTTCTATATGCAAAACGACCTATTTCTAGTAGAAAATAAAAACCTATTACTGCTTACGAGTTAGTACATATATATGTTAGGGTGATAGGGAAGGATCCAGAAAGTCTAGGGGTATACAAAATAAATGTATACCGATTCTTAGATCTATTCTATATGTTCGAGTAGGCAAAAGACCTATTTTTAGTCGACAAAAACGACCTATTTCTGCTTGAGAGTGTGTACATCTGTTGAGGCCTTAGAAGATTATATAGAAATATGGGGATTATATAAAAAGTAAGTTTATGGATTCTTAGACCTATTCCATATGCACAGAAAAATTACTTATAGATCTTTTTATGCCTACAATTATATATAAGTACCTTGCCTTACCTTACCTCCTAAAAGAACTCACCTAAAGGCAGTTTCGTCTTGAAATTAAATACAAAGCACTTCGAATGGAATTACCTCATATAGGTATGCTTAATTTATGCCCCTTTTGCACTTTGATTGCGCAGTTTGTAGTTAAAGTTTTACCAAAACCCCATAAGGCAACCTTTTGCAGCCACATTTCCATAACTCTTCCCCAACCTCATCTCTGGGTCGAATCACCCTCTCCATGGCCAGCTTGATATCCTGCAGCCCGCCGAAATTATTTCAATTAAGTTTCTTAGAAACAGCCCCGCCCCCTTCCGGCAACCTTGGGGCCTGTAGACCGTGTGGACCGTGTGGACTTACTTTCATTAGTTGCGCTTTGTTTTTGTTTCCGCCTCACCGAAATTTATTGTCAGGTTCGATGGCTGGCAAAGTTTTTATTGCACGCGCCGCACGGTGGCGTCGATACGAAGTTGTTTTTGTTGTTGTTGTTCTTGTTGGCTTTTGATTATTCAAATTGAGCTTAATTGTTAAGGTGGCCATAACGAAGAGGCAGGCAGAAAGGGAACTTCTTCACTTCAAGTGTTGCTTGACTTGCAGAGGAAGAATCATTGCCATTAAAGGATTATTGAAAGTAACTTTAAGTGGGATAAGCTGAGTAAAGAAGGGATTACAGCTCTATAAACAGCTGTAGTTGGGTTTCATAAGGTAACTAAGCATATTGATGGATTTGCGAATAAATAACTGAAACAAATGGGCTATGAAAAGATAAAGATATAGGATAAACAAATCAGATCAAGCTTGAAAGATTTTATAGGCATTTTAACGCCTTAAGTAGCTTATACTATATCATAAAATAAAACGACTTAAGTAGTTTATACTATATCATAAAATGAAATTAAGAAGTCTTTCCCAACAAGAATGCTATAAATTTATAGCAAACCTCTCTCTTAAAGTCTCGCACACACACTTCTATGCACTTCTGGTTCCCCAATCGCTCTGGGATTGTTCCCCAATCGTCCACTTCACTTGGTTTTATTTATAGTGCAAGCCTCAAAGCGGAAATGCTTCAAGCCTCGATTTTTTGTTGTTCAAAAATCATTTGCGGTATACCTTTTTTTTGTTGCGGTGCTTCGATTCACTGTCGGCAAAAAAAAAAAGTGCTGCCAAGCTGCGTGCAGAGAGCTTTGACCAGTGTAGTAAAATGGCGCGAAATTCGTGCATTAAATGGACTGAACTTCCGGTGTGTGAAAACGTCGTTGTGCATGGCCAATGGGCCATGTTTTTCTGGCCATATGTGAGTTGCTGTTTTGCGGCCACTGACAAAAGCCAAAAGGCCAAAAGAAAAGAGAGAAAAGAGAGCGAAAAAAAGGAACTAGGGGATATATAGAGATAGAGAGCGAGAGCGAGAATCGATGCCCATTGCAATAATCCATTTTTAGCGCCATCCAGAACGAGGAACAACATCAGGCCAGGATTGAGGGCCCATTGTTTCCGCGCTAATTGTTTGGCTTTTTGACCAATTTGCCATGCGCGCAGCTACCCATTTGGTCAATGCTAATACAGAGTCAGAGCCAGGCAGGGAACTTCCTTCACTTCCTCCACCTCCCACTCCCCTACCCATTGCTTGCCAGGAGCGGCCTCAGCTGGCGACGAGATTGCAATTATTTTGCAAACAATGAAATTGTTGCTGCGTGTGCAAACATAAAATCAAATTGTTGCTAGGTGTGTGCAGCTGTTACACACAGATACAGATACAGATACAGTCTGAGATACAGTCTGAGATACAGATACATTTACGACTCGTACTTTGTGCCCGGGGAGCAAGGTGTCTGCGGGCGCAGCTGCTGCTTTGGCATTCGCCTTGATTTGATTTCTTTGCGTTTCACCTAGGGTTGCCACAGGGTTGTCAAACTTGGAGTCTATAGATATGCAAATGTGTGTATGTGTGTATTTTTGGGGGGTGCGTTATACCGATAGCTCGATAGACCGAACGTACAACAGGTGATGGGGCGCATAAAAAATGCCAATCGATTTGCGGGCTGCTGCCATTAAATTCGCATAGATTTCGCAGACGCGAGACACGAGTTGCGAAATGTGTAAATCGTTGCATGTGGCATGTTGTGGCATGTGGCACGTTGAGTTGAGGCTAAATAAATCGCAGGGCTATCTATCAAAATAAACAGATCATGACAAATGCGTCGGCTAAATCGCGCAGAACTCTGCACACCTCTTCGAGTGGCTGCAACTCTGCTCGCTGTGGCAGCGTCTTCGAGGCGTCTCCTTTGTCTGCTGCCGATGGCGATGGCGATGCCGATGCTGCTGCTGGTTTTAATTAAAATAATTTCTGGCTGCACTTTTTCCACGTGAAATTCCGCGACGAGCTCAGACGGAGAGAGGAGCAGCAGGAGAGGAGCGGCAGGAGGGCAGGGAACCGCTGTCATGTTCACTTGTCTAGCTGGCCAGGAGCGCTGCAGCGGTCGAGCCATTCCATGCCAGACAAAAAGGCGAACGCATAAATTATGCTTTGTTGACATCGCGCCAGAGCCAGAGCCAGTGCCAGTGCCGGCTGTGGCAGCAACTGGCTCTGGCTGAGGTGCCACAAGGAAAGGTACGCCAAGTAAAAACACATTGTGCAACATTTGTTGGCAGCGTCGAACGTCGAGACGTATTGCTGCTGCTCCGGCTGTGCCGCAATGTGCCGCAATGGAGTTTTAATTGTCGCAAGTTGCACATAAATTAGACATGCCTCGCGCGTGATTTGAGCTGTTCTGAGACATTTAAACTTAATTTCTCTCGGTGTATGCGAGCTCTACCTCCCTCTCTCCCTCTCTGTCTGCTGGCTGGTCAGCAGGTAACGCACGAAATGTTTATAATCATGTGGCAGCTCTTGTGCAACATGCAACATGCTTCTTCTTCTTCTTCTTGCGCTGCGTCTTGTCGTCCATTAAGTTTGGCAGCAAAAACTTTTGGCCAGCCTTTTGGCCGCCTGCCAATGTGGCAGCAGCACAAAGTAGTGTCTTTAAAGTGTGCGCCAGAGCAGTCCACAAGTTGCACAATGAAATTGCCACATCCCCTGCCTGCTCCCCGCCCCCCTGCACCTCATCGAGCCAGGGCAGGACAGGACAGGACAGGCAGGCAAATGTTTTGCATTTCAAATTGCATTTTAATCGCATTTCAACCTGAAATGCCATTAGACATAATTCGTTTAGCCGCATTTGTCGTTGTTGGCCAGCAAATCATTTCGATATGCGCCCATGGCCACGCCCACCTAAATGCGCCCCTTACTGCGATACACACACACACAGAGAGAACTGGACAGAACCGCACGTAAATCAACTTTGTCATTGATTTCGGCTGCTCCAAACTGACAGACGCACTGGACCCATTCCCTCCCCCAGTGGAGTGACCAGTGCATGGCAGCATCCATTGACGTACTGTCCAGATTATGCACACTGCATCCGCTGTTGGCCCAATCGCCGTCGCCGTCGTCGTCGTCAAATTTGTCATTTCGTAATTGATTGTGAGTCGATTGTGCAGTCGCATTCGAGTGACATTTAATCAATTTATGCTCTAATCAATCGCTCAGTTTGCATCTCATTTTAGATTCCCATTGCCCCATCTCCTCCCCTGCTCTGGCACCTGTCGGTCTGCTCTGAGGTGACGACAGCCAGGTACAAAAATAGTCGCATCGCATTTGGTTACAAGGTGAGTGAGCGCACTTGTTGAAAGGCGGGTCAGACGCAGTCCAAGTGCCTTTTGGCAACAGCCCGCAGTGCCGCGTAAACTCGTATATCGAGTATTGGCCAAACAACTGTCAGATCTGCCAGGCAATCTCTATAGTATGTATACAACGGCACTTAAATAGCTTAAATCTCGGCAAACACTCGTCCCTCGCCCTCTCGCCCTCACGCCCCTTTCGCCTCTTTCGTTTATCGATTTTCTCAAGCAGCTGCTTTGTTGGACCGAATCGGAATAAAGTAGAAAAATTAAATAGAAATGTGTAGGGAGATATTTGCTTTGAAGAGGCCTGAATACTCTTACATGCAGATAAATAACAAGTAGGAGAGGCTGAAGGCAGATTTTGCATGTTTAAGCAGTTCAGTTTTAAGTTTTACATATGATCTGAGTTTTCTATCTTTATTAAATTTTCAGTTTTTATTTGGTTGGTTTTAAATATTGTACACACGAAAATTGAAAGTTCTAGCTTTATAACTACGTCTGTTATTCAATATTTTATTGATGTACGGGGCGAGGCAAATTTTTAAACTAAATAGTCCAGAATTTGCTGGATCTAGCTCCTATAGTTCTTTATAGAGAGAATATAAATCTTGACAAATGTTACAAAATTAATGACAAAACCGATATACCCTTCCCATAGACTATGTAAATTCCAACTGACCCTGAGAAAGCGATGCTGCTGCTGCTGCTGGCGAAGAAGACGCGCCAAGCGAATTTGCGCGCTTGAATGCGTGCATAAATTTCTTGTCTATGTCTGTGTGTGTGTGTGTGAGTATGCCTTTTGCTGGCTATTATTTACATTAAGTACACACACACTCATACATGCATACAAGCTCGTGAGTGGACTAGAAACTCAATTTCCTGCAGAGGACACGGGCACATCAAATGCTTTACGGCCGCTCACTCCCTCTTGCAGTCTCTCTCCCCCTCCCCCTCTCTATCCTGACCACGTTGAAATTTAACACACGTTGCACCCACGTCCCACCCCCACCCCAAGCAGAACCACCAACACCGCAGTCGACCTCTGCGGCCCGTCTGGGAGCTTCTGCCACTTTTTCATTTTTCGCATGTAATGTGTGTAATCAAAGTAACAAAATCCAAATCATATTTCCTTCATTGACCACAAAATTTGTATCTGTGTGCGAGTGTGTGTGTGTGTGTGCGTGTGTGCGGCCCAGTCAACCCTTTTGCCTTTACCCCCCCTGCCTGTGCATAAAACATTTTGCTAGATTCGTACAATCAATGCTGCCTTACGACTACGAGCATTTCTTAACCTTGCTTGATTTTTATTTTATTTTATTCTTCGGGCAAAATTATTGGTCTGCGCATATGTAATCATCTGTGCGGTCCCCCAAGCACCCCATCCCGTTCCCCGTTCCCTTTTCCACCACGGGACGCATCATAAAGTGCACACAATCAGAAAGGAAATACGTTTTAGGTGAGGTTTTTTGGGCAGTTGAAGTCGGCCATGCCGACACTGTGCTGTGCGCTACTTTGGGACGAAATATGGTTTTAATTTAAGATATATTATTATTATTGTAAATTCAATTTTATTCAGAATTTTTGTATAGTTATAGTAAATTTATATGAGCTGATAAGGCTGAGGTCGTTTAGGTTGTAGAGAAACGACCTATTTCTATAGAAGGTTGCAAAGAATCGACCTATTTCTGTTTAATAGTGGAAATATCTGTAAAGACGCTAGAAAGTTTGTTAGAGAGTTTAGAGGTATGAAAAATATATATAGGATGATATTTAGATCTATTCTTGTTGTATAAATATAGCTTCAGCCGTATCAGAGAAATTTAAGAACCAACAAAACGTGGGGAGAATTATATATATTAAATTAAAAATATATATAAAAAAGACTCGTTACTATATTTTCTTCAAGGAAATTGTTATACTTTTCTTGTATAGACTATATACCGCACTTGGCAGTCGCCTATGCCGTAAAGGAACTCTTTTAGCAATTCCTCTATAAGTTGCACGGCATTTCGCATATGTTGGCAATTTTTTATTTATCGACATTGGCGGCGCTTTATTAAAAGGTGTTGGGTACGCACGTTCGTCCAGGCACAACGGGGTTGTCCTCGTCGTCCTGGTCGTCCTCATCGTTGAGGACAGAGAGGCCGCAGGCCATTTGGTTGCTCCTTTGTGGAAACTTTAATAAGAAATCTTTTGAGGATTGCCAGCCAGGATGTGCATTGCCTGGCCTGCAGAGCTAGCAAAACTTTTCGCTGGCAAAATTTCATTTGTGGTCAAACCAAAGTTTTATTTGAGTTTTCTCAGTTTTGGTAGTTTCAGCAGCCGGTTTCGGTTTCATACTGAAATTCAATTAAATCTACGCATTATGCACGCTGCACCGCACACAGTTCCAGCCTCAGCTCCAGCTCCAGCTCCAGTTCCTTCTCCAGACTGACCCTTTTGGGGGGCAAGGAGTACTAAATGCAAATAACTTGCACAAAAGGTGAGCCGAGTGGATGGTAAACAAATTATCAAAAGTGCTCAGTCAGCAAATGTTGGATGGAGTCGGGGATCTACCATGGTGAACACGCACACGTCTCTCCGTGGTAAGCGTCAGTTCATTATTAAAAGTTTTAAAAGCAGATAAGTGCACAGACTGATAGAGATGCTGACACTGATACGCGCACAGCAGCTCCAGAGCACCGCAGCACGGCGGGTAACTGGCTGGAGATAACGATAACCTAAGCAGCTCCGCACTACGAGCACCATCAACGTGGGCGCCACTTCACCTCTAATTGAAACATTAAGTTGCACATCACGTACGCGGTGTCAGACACCAGACGCCTCGTTCCTGGACCAGGAGGAGGAGCAGGAGACCAGAGAGAGGGAGGTGGCGCCTAAGAGTATGCTAAAATTTTGTGCTGTGGCTGCGACTGCGGTTAGCACAGTCTCACCTAGTCACCCGAAAGCTTGCCGAGATCCACCCGGCTAGCGTCAACCACTCAGCACTTTATTTTTTCCGTGTTGGCATTTTGAAAAGTATTTAACTACCCGAGGGGAGGGCAGGGGGTGGCTCGAGGGTTTACTGGGTTTTTGTTTAGTGTGTAAAGTGATTACGCCGGAAATTTGTTTGTCTATGATTTTGCATACGTGTCTATCGTTAGGAGCACTTTCAGGGGAAGGAGCTGGACTAGACTCGTGACTGGCGAGAGAGAGAGACACAAAGACTGACTTAATTGATAGATAGATTATAATCATATTTTAACATACTTAATATTGTCATAATCACTTTGACGTCTAGTTCTTATACCTATAAATCTCTATATATAATTGTCAAAATTATTGAATCACTTAAAGTTTCATTTCTTGGCGCAGGGTCTGCTAAAAAGCTGTAAACGCTCCCGAATCCACTTGTTGCAAACTGTGGAAGATTATAATGAATTATATATTCTATTATATTCGTATTTAGAGGGTACTTACCCCACTTGGAGCCCACTATGACGGGACAAGCTGCATGCAGAGTTTTTGTATTTCCCTCTCCATCATCCTTTAGATTATACCACATGATGGCAGTACCTTTTTGTGGAAAAACCGCCTTTTCTATATCCGGAAATACTGTAGCGCCGCCCTGTTCCACATCATTTAGCTGTATATATAGTTTATAATGATTATCAGAAATCTTGGAAGTTTGAGAAAGTTTCGTACTATACTTACATAAAAGAGAACCGTTGCAATACGATCCCCATTCATTCTCGTTAAATTGGTTTGCTGCGAAAGGGAAAATAAATATGCCAGATATAATATCTTCCATTTCCTATTAACCTTATCGATAACCTACCCTTGTGGAGTTGAAGTAATCGAAGTGTTTATCGTAGTGCCCGCCCAGGCCGTAGTTCATCACCTGCAACATCTCCGATCCGAACAGATCGAAGCGTGTCATATCCACAATGCGTCTATTCAAACGCTGCGTTAGCTCGTTGGTAATATCGGGGAACCAGGCAACCTTGGATGTACGATATTTGGTCCTGGAACTCTTGCCTGTTGCGTCATTGACAACTGTGGCACGTTTCAGCTGCGACTTGGCCATGTTCTGCAGCTGACTGATCTCACTGGGCGATATCACATCGTGGAAGAGTACCATATATGGATCCAGGGCAATTATCTCCGTCTTCAGTGGGGCCAATCTCAGGAACGGAGAGTTCGTGTGATTGTAGACACAGTGGAGCCGTGTGGACGCGGAGAATCCACCTCGGCAGCCCCGTTCGTAGGCACCCACAGCACGCATGTGGTGCTGCAAAGATTGTTTGAGATACGAAGAAGGTCTAAGGTGTTTTTTCTCAATTGATAAGGTTCTACCTACCGGCAGGGGCCGAACATTCGGTTCCGTTCTTATCAGAGTTTCAATTTCCGATTTGCGCAGAAGTAGTTTCACATTATCTTTTCGTAATATTAATACCGATTCTATTACCTTCAAGGCGTCTCTATAACGATCTGAAAAGAGGCTTTAATTGCAGTCAGGCAGGAGTAGGAGAGATTGGGTTAGACTTACTCATCTTGACGAGGGCTTCGGCATAGACATGCAGTATTTCTGCGCGATCTATATCGATGGGCAAAGGCAGCTCGTTGTCGTTCTGTAGCCAATGGATGGCCCGGAAGATCCAGACGCAGGCATAGTCGAAATTCTCCTGATCGTAGTAATACTTACCCATAGCATAGGTATCCAAGGCATTCAGGCTGACACTGGAATCATGTTTGAGATAGAGATAAAAAGATATGAGGTTGCAATTAACTTGATAGCTTGGAGTAATTTTCCATGCTCTGCTCTCACTTGTACTGCCTGCCATTGAGCAATCCCTGCGCCATGTCGGCAGCCATCAAACCGTATGTGGACTGTATGCGATCTATGGCTGAGCACGCCTCCTCCAGGTCGATGCTGGTGGGCAACTGATCGCGCTGCTGCTTGAGGTATTCCACTTGCTCCACACCCACCGGTTGCTCCATGTAGTGCTGCCAGCGTGTCCAATCCTCATGCATGCGACGTATGAGGGCGAATGCATTGATGGGATTGGACAAGTACTGCTCCGTCTCGAGCATGGCCTGCGCGCTTTCCGTGCGCATATCTGATACAAAACTGAGAGTAAACCGTATGTTAATTTAATGTTCCATATAAGGTAGTTCTCCGACCTACCTACGCACTATTTCCAATTTATTTTCCAGTTCATCCGCATAGCTGCTGAGATTCTCGATGAGATTGGCCTCCAGCTGCAGCAAATGCACCATGCCAGCCACCGAGGTGGAGTGACTCTTCTCCCCATCATCCTGGCCATGGACTAGAGAGCTTGCCGTAAGAAAAAGTACTGCTAGAACTGGGAGATTCCATGTCGAGTGCATTGTGCCAGACGTGTGTGATTTTGTCCACGTTCCCGGTTCAACTGAGGGCTGTGAGTTACCCGCTCGCCTCTAGTAGTACGAATGTTGACGTTGGCAAGAGATAAATGTATATAAATACACCTGGCTGGCGAAAAAAGCGTTTACCAAGTTTACCAGTCGCTGCTGCTGCTGCTGCTGCTGCTTATTGTTATTATTTTTCATTTCCCCGAATGATAAGCGACACGACGCGTCGCAGTGCAAAGCGAACCGCATCGCGCACGCCGATAGTGACAAGCGATGTTTAATTAAAGTGGGACCGATTCACCGGCTGCTCTCGGCATTCCCCAGTTTGTGCCACCCCAACAGGTGCTTCTTTGTGGCAGTACGTGAGCCGAGAGTGGGAAACCTCACCAGCTGGCACCATGAAATTTGATAAGTTCTTAGAGTTTTCAAGCTGACTTTATACAAGCTCTATATTGTTTTTAGAAACTATATTCATATTCTTATTCATATCTATGTTATGTGTCAGTAAACTTGTGTGAAATATATGTCAAATTGATTAAATAAGCATAAACATATTTATATAAAATGCTTGTTAAAGCTTTCTTTAATCTTAGGCTTCTATCAATTTTCAGATCATTAAAAAAGGTAATTAAAACTTCACAACTATTGATTAGATAATAAATAAACTTACAGTAATAATAAATAAATGATTAGAACTTTACTTAACAGTAAATTAATCTTCCCCGCTATATAGTATGACGATTTGTCATATAGAGTTATTATTTTACTCATCAAATTTGCCAATTTAATGAAAATTTATTGTTCAGATTAAATTGCGAACCCGGACGTGTCCGGTTTTCGGCGCCCGGTTCGGGAACACTCGACAGGAATGTCGCAATCTGTTATCTGCTTTAACCATGAATGATTTCATTGAAAAGCTTTGTGGAAAACCTAAAAACCTTTTTGTATACAAAATAGCAGCACACAAAGCGTGGCTATAACGCAGCCTCTCCCACTCCCGCTCCCACTCCCTGCTCCGCCCACTTGTTGGCAAAGGTATGACCAAAAAAGGCTTTAAATTTTGCACTTTTATGGACACAGCGGCTGCCTGGAGCTGCTCAAGCGGCAGAGCGGGGGCATGTGTCCTGGCGTTGATATCGGCTTAACTTTGCCATAAAACTGTCAGCGTCATGCGTGTAGTGGACGACACGGATGCAGGCGGGCAGGCGGGGTGAGCTGTGCAGGGATCGGGTTCAAATGAAATAAATTTTACAGCCAAATGGGTAGACGTGTACCAAGCAAAAAGGCCAAGCACACACACACACACACACAGAGAGAGAGAGAGATTTGTGTGGCCAAATGTCACAGGCAAATCTAATGCGGACAACAAAAGCACCTGTGACCTGGAAAATGTCTCGACGCAGCTCCCCCAGCAGCAGCAACCCCATATCACATGCACTTAAAGCCATCATGGACTTTGCAGTTCTTTCAGTGTTTGCACGTGATGTCTACAGGGAAGGGGGAACGCCATCAGAATTACCCACCGATGACGATGTTCATCAATTAAGTGTCATCAATCATCCACAAGCAGTCGAAAAATGGATCGAAATCATTGACAAGCCCACAAGGCACGAGCTCCAAGCACAGCACCGTGATATGGACAAGCTCGTTGACGGCAAACATGTCACGGTACAAAATGTAGTTTAACCTTAACTGACAAAACCACAGAGATTATTTATTTTCGTCGCAGTCGTTGTTTATAAGGCAAAATATGGGGGTGTTCTCAAAATCATAATAACTTGAAATTCTCTTAAATTAAAAGTACAAAAGAAATCAAGTTTTATAATAAATTTACAAGTTTTTTTTCTAAAATACTCTTTAAGATGCGATTAATAATATTAATAAACGATTGAGTTAAATAAAAATCAATCAATCAATGATCTGTTTAGTATTTGTCTGTATGAACGCTTTAATCTCAAAAACCTATTAAAGCTGGAACTAGAAAAGAAGGAGTCTTAGAATTTGTCCACGCCCCTTTCGTTCCCATAAAACAATCAAATTCGTCAAAAATCGTTCTTACTTTTTTATACACAATAAATATAATATAGTTAGTTCGTTTTTTGTATAAATAACTAAGACTGCGATATAATAATAATTGTTATTTAATCTGACTGGCATTCCAATCCATTAATATCGTCTACCAAATTTCTGGAACTGCCTAGAACATGATATTTGTGCTATGTCTGGGGTGGCATTTTTCTCGCTAACCTGTTCAAATATCATGCACCTAAGCACACACACACACACCCCTCACTTAGGGTGCTCTAGGTTTGGGTAGTACCTTCACGCGAGGGTATCCATTACAATCACTGTGCCACCGCCACTTGATGATGACCCACTGAGCCCGAATACAATTTCCATAAAACTAAAGCGACCAAAATGATGGCGAAAACTTTAGCTGCTTTATGGGGCTGTCGCAAACGCTTCGAACACTCCTCAAAGAGTGCTCCAAAGGGTGCTCGGATCCAGGACCTTGTAAGACAAAGCGATTAAAGGCGCCGCAGCGCTTGGCCGTCAAGGAATCTTTATGCCAATCTTGGCATTAGAAATCAATGTCGAGCATTGCACAGTTATGATTATTGCAGTTGTGGAAAGTTTTCGCCCTTAAACTGGATGAGTTCTGTGCTCCTTCTGCTTGTGGTATCTTATGTCCTCTTCGGACTGCTCCTGCTCCTGATGCTCCTGCTGCTGTTGGCAAGGTTTATGCAAATTCCAAGCGTTTATACGCTGGCAAACAGACGACCAGGCCAGGCTAGCGGGATGTCTTGGCTAAAAAATGCTTATGACTTGTGTAAACAATTTCCCATTCACTGCCCTCAACCCTCCCTCCTCGCCTGGCCTTGTGCTCCAGTTACGTGTAGGTATTCCCAGCTGGGATGCCAGTCTGTGTGTGAGTATCTGCATCTGGATCGGGTGTATAAAAATATTTTATGGACTTTGGTGCGCAAAAGTAACTTTGTGTCGTGGACGCGCGATAAGCGAAGTTTGCGTATGTGACTTCCGTTTGTCCTTGCATGTCCTTCTCGCACACACACACATACACACATGACTGTATCCTAGCCTGCTCTTTGCCTCTGTCCGTCTGTCTGTTTGCCTTCACACATTTTTATGCATTTTCTTAGCGGCCATTTTTATGCCCGCACACGTTTTCCATTAGACATCAACTGGCTGTCATTTCCGCTCACTCGCTCGCCGGCTCGCCTCTTCAGATCTGTTTGATTTTCGCCAATGATTTTGCTAGGAACACCCCTGCCAGGCACACCCCTTCCCAGCCAGGGGTATGCTTCTCGCTCTCCTGCCTCTCCTGTCTAATTGAAACTGGGTCAAGCGCGGCCATTAATCACGCGCCGCGCCTGACAGTCGCTCAATTTGCATTCGCAGCTCTAAGACAATTATCATGTTGGGACAATTACTCTTTGTTAGCACTGTAGTGCTTTGGTAACCCCCCCTTTTCCCACTGTCTATGGCAAAGTTTTGCTCTCGATTTGATCTAATTGAAATGACGCAGCGAAGGTGGCATTAATCTTCATAAGCCTGACAAGTTCATTAGAATAACAAACACGGCGCATTGATTTGCAGCACCTCATAGAGTCTTCTCCCTCTCTCTCTATTTCTGTCTCTCTTTAATCCAGCTCACCCTCTACTCTTGCCTGTAGCAGGGGAGGAAACACGCGCTAATTAAAAATGTAACTCACAGAACTGAAACCGCTTGCGATTTATCAAAGAAGTCGCCTTCATTTTTTTTTTTCATTTTTTTGCATTATGAGAAACGCGGATATAATTTTTTAGCAAGGCGCTGAAGCGAGACGCGTATAATGCGCATAATTCCTATGCCACGTTGGTCACCCGAAAAGTAAACGTTGAATTGCAGACGTCGTCGCGGACGCGGACGAGGACGCGGACACGCAGGCAGGCGACCTTTGCCAGCCACAACACGAGGCGGCGCAAACATGGCGTCAGTTTTGGCAATGAGCGCAATGGCGGCGGAAGGTAGCAGGGCAAGGTTGGAAGAGGGGAGAGGGGGAGGCGACGGGGTCAGGGCGAGCCTGTACGAACAAAAGAGGTACACGCGAAAATAAAACCTATTACCGGAATCATAATTATCTTTTATGGCCGCGTCTGTCATGACGACATTATGGCCAGCAGCACGGCGCAGCCTCGTCGGCTGCCCTTCCCTTGCCCCGCTGTTTCCCCTGCTCCCCCTGCCTGTCGGCTCGAGCCAACACGTAGCAATAAAAAACCGCGAAATGCGGCCAAGTAGCAAAAAGCATAAATTACACGCGGGCAGCAACGCAGGCGCAGCAAAGGGGAGCGCAGAGGGGGCAGGCCACATCCGTAACTCGCCAATCCTCACAAATTATGTAGACGGCATAATATCGTGCTTATTTTCATTACACACACACACACACACATACATACAGACACAGTGTGGACATCTGTCGACAGCCTGCCCCCGCTACGGGAAAAACAGGTGTTTTCTAATTTATTGACACACCCCCAGGCAGGAAGCGAATTGCTCTGTGCCCATTGTTGTTGTTGTTGTTGTTGTGCCTGTTCCCATTGTTGTTGTCCCGGCTGGTTCTGTTTGACTTTGAGATATTAAAAGTGTGATTGGGCATGGGAATGTCATCTCTCACCCGCTCTGTCTGTGGCAGACAAATCAAAGTGCCCGCGCCGCTTGTCATGTGTTTTTTAATTTCTAATATTTCACGCGTCTAATGCCACGCCCCCCTGCCCCTGCCCGCTGTCCCCCTGCAGCCAGTCTAATGCTAATGCTTGCCGCTGACAGGCTAGGGAAGGAGGAAGAGTATAGGGGGGGGCGGGGTTGCGGCCATTGTTGTGCACTTGCTGCAAATTATGCAAGACACGTCGACGTCGACGTGGGGTCTGCAGCGCGTTTCATTTGCTTCAGCGAGCACGAGGTGTGCCTGAGGTGCTGCTGCTGCTGCTGCTGTGAAGCAAAAACGTAGCATACTTTCGAGCGCAGTGCGAAAAGGAAGCGAGGCGAGGCGAGGCATAAAACGTAGCATACTTTCGAGCGCAGCTTGTAAAACGAGGCGTGGCGAGACAAGGCGAGGCGAGGCATATGCTGCCAGTTGCCGTGCGGCGGCGCTACGTGTGATAATTCTGCGGCAGCACAAAAGTTTTCTTTAAAATTGCCCAAGGCCAAGTGTGCTACTGCCCCTCGCCCTCCCTTCTTCCTTGACCAGCCAGTTGGCAAAAAGCGCAGTGCACGTGCTGCCTTTGTGTGGCTGCTCCTGCTCCTCCTCCCGTTGTTGTTGTTGTAATTGCTATTGCCGCCTGTTGACAGGACACTTCAACTATTGTTGTTTGCTCTGCCCCCTTGCAGCGTCTCACCCCTCCCCCTTTCTCTGCCCACTGTTAAATTCAGCATGAAATTGGTTTGTATTATTATTTCGCTCGTCTCGTCGACGCCGCCGGCGCTTGGGCAACACCTCAGCACCTCAGCAGCGCCGAGGGTACCCTGTACCCTGTCAGCCACAAATGTGCGCTCCTACCCCATCCCTACCTCCCTCCCTCCCTGCAGTCGCTGCTTAAAGCTTTAAAGCGGCGTGTGTAATGCATAAAAAAAACAAGCGCGCTGTGCAAAGTTTGCTTTGATGCTGCTCGCTGCTTTAATTAAAAACCGCGCTCGCACTGCGTAACTAGCACTTGATTAATTTCTGGTTGCACGCAAAAGTAGCAAGAAAAAAAGTAACCAAAACGATCCCAGCCAGCAAACAGCAACAAATTGCCGCCCAGTTGTGGGTGGAGACCATAGAAAACAGGGCGGAAAAAAACACGAAGCCGGAGATGAGGAAAAGGATCCAAATTAATTATGTCCATGCTGCTGCTGCTGCTGCTGCGCTGTTGGTGCCGCGCTGGCCGTTGCCCACTTCGTGCTTTACGTTATCAACGCGTGCTCTGCATACGTGGAACACCCTGTAGAGGCACAGGGCGGTACGAGGGCAGTAGCGACCTCTGCGCTCTGTTTTGCGCATTTCTGTTGCATACTTTGCAGCGCACGCTGTGCCTTCAGCGGGTTCTAAATGTAACTGCGTGTACTTGTCTCTCTGTGTGTGTGTGTGAGTGTGTTTTTATTTCTCGTGCATGTTCTGTGGGCGTACTGAGCTTTGATATTGAATTTTTCGTGATGATATATATGAGAAACAGAAACCTGCACGCTTAAACGACTTCGAGGGGGCGTGTTCGCGGTTTGCCTGTGATTTAATGCGCTCGCTGATTATGTCATATGATACTAGCTTGAAGAAGGAAAAGGTAGATTTACAACATCAATATGCATATCATCAAATTTATCAAATATATCATATATTTAAGACAACTTAAAAGAGAAAACAATTAACATATATTACATTAAAGCCTTTTAAACTTTAATTTTAAAATCTTTAAAAATTTCTGCTTGTTTTTAAAGCAAATATATCACATAAAACTAACAGATTTCTAAAGAGCGCGCTCACTCTTGCCACTCGCAGGTGGATAAATGTTTTGTGGCGTTTCGCAGGTCTCAAGTGTGTTCGCACACACTCAATTTCCATTTGGCAACGCCAACAAGGCAAATAATGAAATGTCTCTGGCACACACACACACACACACACACACACATTAAATACAATATTAATAATCTCGCTTGGCTCTGTCATGTGCGGGAAGAAGCTGTGTCTGCCTGCCTGTGTGTGTGTGTGTGTGTGTGTGTCTGGCTATAATCATGCCGACATTGTCTACGTATCCGAGTCTACGCAGCACACGCCAAGAGTCATCACTCATGCACACACACACGCACACACTCACAGCAGACACGCCTGATTTTTACCTAGAGCACAAAAGTATGCTATACTTTGTGGAATCGCGCGCCAGACTGGCGCCAGGCCAAACACAAAGAAGCTGCACAATCCTCCAGCTGCTCCAGCTGCCGCAATGCGAGGGTCGTCGTTAATAAAGCGACGACAAGGACGACGACGACGACGACGACGTCACTTCAGCTTAAAGCCGACTAACTGATGAGACCCATTCCGCATCAGGCCAGAGCAGAGCAGACCCAACCTTAGCCCAGTTCGATGTCAGCGTACTATTCCGATCTGTGAGTGAGTGAGTGCGTGTCCGTCCCCGTGGCAAATGTTAATGTAAATGTTTGTCTGCTATTTGAATTTTAATTACTTTTCTCGGTTTTCGCGTGGCGCAAAAACTATTCCTGCCTCCCCTTCGGAGTCCCTCCCCGCCTGTAGAAACTTTTTAATAGAATCTCCGGCTGAGCGGAGTAGCGTGTAAAAACTTTCGCAGCCAATCGAAAAGGTAGAGGGTAATGCGCCTTAATTGAAACAAGTCCCAAACCAATTGTGCCGCCATGCCGTGCCATGGCCACTTAAGAGCCGCCGCGTCCAAGTCCAAGTGCAAAGGTAGCGACTCCCAGTTGCACAATCAAAAATCAGCAGCAGCTCCGGCTCCAGCTGGTTGGGGTAGCATAAATTTTCAAATTGTTACGAGGGGGGGATGGGAGGAAATGCCTAATTCCACTTGCTACTGAGATTGGAGAGCACACCTCGTGCCCCTCCTCCTCCTGCTGCCCGAATTGCCCGGCGTCTGGCAGCTGTTCCCGGGCAAAAAGCCACAGCCACAGACAGCGCAAGATTTGCCAACGACTTTTGCACTCGGCGCGCTGTTTTATCCGATTCCCCGTGCCGGGCAGAGGCAGAAAGAAATTCAATCAAAGGTACAAGTTAATCCCGCGTGAGTTCATAAAGTTCAGCCAGGCCAATTTATATGCCAGGCGCAATAAGTTCTTGAAAAGTAAATGCCGATAGACCGTATCGGAGAGCAGAGTTTGTCCAACTCGAGAAGGTCTACAAGGCAGCTGCCTTGGCAAACTACTTTGTTTAAATTTTAAATAATTTTAGAAGAAATCAAAGTTGTTTTCCCTCTTTATATAGAGAGGGTTGTTATTATATTGAGCTGATTTCTGCTAGAGCACGCGGCGGCATCTTCAAATGTGGCGAATATCACGCGCCTTTGATGTTGCCAAACGCGAATACAATTGAGACTGCGTCGCTTCGTTAGGGAGTCAAAAGAGTTGGCAACAAAGAGACACACACATAGATAGATGTGTGTGTGTGTGCACACCCACACAAGTTCAATTAGTGTTAAGAGCTTGTCAAACAAGCTGCTGGGATTAAAGCAAAGCACGTCGTGTCTCTCTCCCTCTTCTTGTCCAGGCGTAACCCGAAATCGATTGCCAATATTGCCGGCAGCTCGTCTTACCTCAGCAGGAGGAGCAGCTGAAGCTGGAGCTGGAGCTGGAAAAACAAACGCAAGAGCCAAGGCAAACATCTAATTGCCTGGACAGAGCAAATAATGGCTAGAGCGCACTGGGGACTACTTAGAAGGAAATAAAGATGGAGTTGGAAAAAGGTGAAGGATTAATCGCAAATAAATTGATGTTGAAAAGGCGATTAGAGTGCGGGAAACACAATAGATTACCCAATGGGAACGAGTAGAGTCCTTAAAGCTGCACTTAAAGTAAATGGAAGGGAATGGGCCATAAATCATTGGGAAATTTACCTATGAATGGAAAATGTCAAAGCAAAGCAAACAGCTGGAAAAAGCAAAACAAAATCGTGAATTTCCACGCATTATCATATGAATTTCAGCAAGAGCAGAGCGGGGACAGGGGGACCCAGAGGGGGAGCGAAGTTAACACAACAAAAAGCCAAAAGTTGTATAAATTTCAGGGCACTTGATATGTGTGTGTGTGTGTGTGTGTGTGCTACATGGCGATGCATAACAAAAGGTAAGGCAAGGCAACCCTGGCAACCCAAGCCGGACATGGGCGGGTCGAAGCAACCCCAGACGGACCATCGGGTGTGGGCTGGGACAGTGCATAAATTTTCATAAATTTTTGGGATACGCAGAACTTTGATTTATATCATATTTGATTTTGTGCTAGTTGGCAACATGCTCATCATATTTGCGGGGAGTATGGAGACGGAGGGGGCGGAGGAGCCTGCAGCAACGTGTGACGAATCGCAGAGCAGAGAGAAGAGGCCGAAAATCGATCCCTTTAAAGCTGAGGCGACTGACCCTGGAGGGGGAGGCTTGCTCACTCACTTTTCACGTTCATTTTCACTGGGAAGAGAGGGAGAGGGAGAGAGGGAGAGGGGGATGGCAAGTGGTTTGCATGTTGAACAGAAACAATCAAATCGCAATTTAGTGGCTCATGGAAAAGCGATTTATCGCCGGCCAAGTTAGTCGGTCATAAAACATCCATTAACTTCGTGTCAGTGCACGCATCTCCTCTCTCTCTCTGTCTCTCTCTCTCTCTCTCTCTGTCTCTGGTCATTCATTTGCGGTATTGAGCAGGAGGTGGCTTCCAATTGCGCCTGGCTACAGAGCATCCTGTGTCACCCTGTGTGCACCCTGTGCAAATTGCTCGGCTCCGCCTCTGCAACAACATGTCAGCGTTTTATTTGCTCCTCCCGCTCCTCCGCTTCTCCGCTTCCCCGCAAACCCAATGACACGTGATAAGAAATGGCAGGCGCAAAAAAAACCCAATAGAGAGTTTGCCCAATAACTAGAAACAACGGGACGATTGAAGAAAGGAAATAAAGAAAGCACAAGTAACGAAAGCAACTCTAGAGCAAGCCAGACTACGTCATACCCTGCGCATAATTATATAGAACTTTAAAGGTTTCCAAAGCGAATATCTTATTTATTTCTTTCTCACTTAAAAAAAGACCAAGTGAAGCTTTGCCATATTGAGAGAGAGAGAGAGAGAGAGAGAGAGAGAGAGAGAGAGAGAGTGAGAGAGAGCTAGAGCGCAGGCAGCTCTGCTCGTAACTGTGGAAAATGAAAACTTGTATAACTCTTGTGATTTTTAAACGATTCGTAAAATATTTAAAAGATAGATATATATAATGTTCAACTACGTGTATGTCGGATGAGAGAGTTATGACTCTAATACTTTGTTGAATAATTACATATTATTGATTAGCGGAAGCTGTGGGTATGACATCTAAAATATGATATTAACTTGAGTAATTAAGGGTATATATAAAGCTTCTTGCCAAATTTGGTTGCTCTAGCTTTAATAAAAGCTGAGATCTGCGCGTTCATACATACAGAGAGTGCTCAATCGAGTCCGTAAGCAAAACTATGAGACTTTTTGTAGAAGTATACCCTTTTTATGGTATTTTTGAAGGGTATACAACAACACAGGCCAAACAATTGTACACGTAGCCAGCAATAGCAGCAGGAAAGGCAGCAAAGTCGGCAGAGGCAGCAATTTTCCAATAGCCACAACGAAATGTCAAAATTTTTGTCGCAAACGATGTGGCAGCTACCCCACAGTTCTGCCCCCACTCCACAATCTCTCCTCCTTCTCCTCCCCCTCTCTGTGCATTCCGCGCACTCTCGAGAAGAGTTAATTGTTGCCGGAATTGCGGGAGAGTCTGAAGTGAATTCTTGGTAAAGTGAAGTAGGGCGGGGCAGGGTATGGTAGGGCGGGGCAGGGCAGGGTATGCGCTGTCATTGCCAAAGATATTTCTGGCACTTAGCCGTAATGTGTTACGAGTGCGCCGCCTTGGCGCAAACTTTTGAATTACCTCAGTTACCGTTACATTCTAGCAGCACACTCTCTCACTCTTCTCCTCTCTCTATCTCTCTCCTTCTGCCTGCCTGCCTCCCCTTCTCATTTATGCCGTTTCAAGTTGCGCAACGAAGCACAACTCCAGGCAAACTCAATCTCAATGTTTGTCTTTCATTTGCCTTGCTGTCTTCCCTTCTCTCTCTCTTTCCCACTCTCTCTCTTGCCATCTCCCTCTGCGATTATTACCTGCTGTTAAAAATTTCATAATCTCCGAGATAATAATTTAATGTGCCGCTTTTAGTGGGCGCCATTAAAAAGTTTTACCAAGAAATTTCGGTCTTTTAATATTGCTGTAAACAGGTAATCAAGCTTAGGCCGGATGCGGGGGGCAGGGGCTGATAAGGGGCAGGGAGTGATAAGCAGCTGTCTTGGCTGTCTCTGACTCGACTTGAGCCATAAGTTACTCTACAGTTTTGTTGGCGCAATCTTCTTGCCGCATCGAAGCCACTAAATCATTTGAGACTGGGCGAAACACTTGTTAGTCCTGTCATAAGTTGTTGCTGTCCCCCTTCCCCCTCCTGCTGCCCCTGCTGCTGCTGCAAATGTGCGAACATTGCTATTAGCACTGCAGGCAGGCAGCTGGAGCTGGAGCTGGAGCAGCTTAGCCTGGCCAAGCACGCCCACGCAGGCAAGGTACACACATGTCTGTCCAGCTCTATCTCACTTTCTATGCGTCTGCTCCTGCTGTCTGCCTGTCTGTCCTCCTGTCTGTCTGTCTGTCTGCTCTGCCTGTCTGTCTATCTATCTCTCTCTCTCTCTCTCTCTCTCTCTCTCTCTGTGAAGGTATCCCTTGTCTCTACCGTCTGTTGGCCTGCGAATTTGAACTTTGCAAAGTTATGCGAATTTCTGCTGACCATCGGCATTCTCCTGCAGCGCTTTTGTTTTTGTTCCACAGTTCGAAAGGTCCTCGCGGCGACAGGACAGCAGCAGCAGCAGCAGCAGCAGGAGGAGGAGCAGCAGCAGCTGTTGCCCAACCGTTGCCCGTCTGGCCGCCCTTTTTTGCAGTCCTCGATTGGATGCGCATCCTCATGCTGCGTGCCTGAGCTGCCGTGGCAAACGATTGGGGATTAATACTTTGCTGTTTTTGTGCTCAGTTTGGCGCAGTTTATTGAAAAGGTGACACTGCAGTTAGCCAGGGCAGAGGGAAACAGAGGGAAACAGAGGAAAATAGAGGGAAAACAGAGCAAGCCAAAGTTTTGTCCCGGCCAACTTTGCACGTGTCTCCTTTGCGTTATTTTTTTCCAGTTTTGGCTGTCGATATTATCGACATGAAACATATGTGAACATGTCGTTTGACACATTTGTCAGTTGGCTGAAAGTTGGTAAGATAGAGAGGGGAGGGGGAGGGGGCAAACGATTGCGATTAAAGCCAACTTACCGTGTGGCTCATTTAAATTTGCACACACGCATCAAGCAAGCAGCAGGCGGCATTGCAGGCCACTTTGCAGCCAATTAGATGCTTTCAACAGTTTGCAATGCACACACATACACACGTAGACACACACACACACACGTAGACACACACTCTCACACACACGTTGACAAATGACGGGCAGTGTTAACGCTGTTTGGCAGCACTTGTGCGCCTCATTATGTGGCATTTTGGGCTAACCGCTTTAATTAGCTCGCCAAGCGGCGCCCACACACACACACACACAGAGCAGGCTGCACTGGAGCCTGGCCCAAAACTTGCATGTGGTCAACAGCTTCTCCTCCCCCCCTCTCAATTCCCTCCTCTGCCTCTGCCTGCTACTTGGCTGTGTCGAGTGTCGAGTGCAGCGAGTGCAAATGCGGCTAATGCGACGTTGCATGCACCTTCCTGCCACGGCTGTCGTTGACTTTAATTGAGTCACAAATCAACTTAAATATACTGCACACACACACACACACACACGCACACACACACACTCACACACACTCACACTCTGCTTGTAGCTCGCTAATTTATGGCAGCAAGTGTAGCATATTTTCGACGAGGGGGCAAAGGGCACCTGGCGAAGACAACGTCGACGCTGGCGTTAATTTCCGTCTAATGAGCCGCAAAACACGCGCAACACTCGCTGTGACAACGTGCTGAGAGGGGGCGTGGCAGGGGGAGTAAGCTGAGGGGGCTGCTAAGCAGTTGCCGCTCAATTATGCTAATTAACCGCAACAGGAGCCTGCGTACGCTGCGTATACGTGATGCCAGATCGAAGCGGAATTCATTTTGTAAGCATAGAAATTTTTGCACTGGCGCCAGGCGACACTAAAAAAAGGAGAGGCAGAGGAAGAGGAGGAAGAGTAGAAGTAGAGAAAATGAATAAGAAGAGTACTATGAGAAGAGAGAAGCAGCAAGAAATGACAAAGCTGAGCACAAAATTATTTGCAACCGCATAAAGCGAATTTTAGACAGGGTAAGCAGGCAGGGGACCCCAAGGGAAGCCAGGGCTGACAAGCAGGGGCGGCGGCTAGTGGAGCGGGGGCTGTTAAGGACAAGCTCAGCAGCGGCGTCGTCGTCGTCACAGTTGCTTCCCTGGCATTCATATTTTGAATACAAATTGCTTTATTTGCGCTGCTGCGCCAATTTGACATACCCCGCGCCCCTCTGTGCTCCACATTCGCTTCACTTCATTGCGAATTTTACATAGATATAAACAAGTGCTCCCACCTTTTCGCTGCCTGTCCCCCTTCCCTTCCCCCTCCTGCCCTCTGTCAGTCAGTGTCCTTTTTAGCCAGCTTCCCTGCTTCTTTTTTTCGCCTTGCCGCTTCTTTTGCATTTTATTACAAGCGACAACGCTTTGATTCCACGCTGAGGGTTGCTGGCAGCCACCAGGGGGCAGGGGATGCGGAGTGCTCCCAACTCTATAGGTAGTTCTGTAACAAATAGCTCCCCGATGAGCGTTTGCCCCGCATTATTTGCATGTCTTTTTTTTGTTTTTTGTCTTTTGTTTGCGCCGCAGTCGCTCAATTCGCAAATACATAATAATTTAATAATATTTGTCAGGCAGATAAATCATCTACAGTTAATACGTTGCATGACTGACAGCAGAAAGAGAGAGAGAAAGGGAGATGGGGAGTTTTAAAATGACAGGAGTGTGCTCCGTGCTCAGTCCTCATCAAGGTAGTAATAGGACAACATTGTTGACAAATTGCCCGACGAGAGAGAGAGAGAGAAATGCGAAGTGAGCCAGTTTTTATGTGGGAATTAATGTCATCCGGCTTTACGAGGCAAATCTAATGCGCCCCTCCTCCTCCGCCCCCTACTCCGCTCTAGGGCAACTTTGTTGCTCGGCTCGACTCGCATAAAAATCCACAAAAATCTGCGCTGTCAAATTAGCACGAGAGCAGAATTTTACGACTTCATATGCAGATTTCTGCTCTCTGAGGCTGAGGAAGTTATGTGTAGGAAATTTGTTTTAATTAGCTGCTGACAACAACAACAACAACAAGAAGAAGAGAAACAACAACAACAACAACAACTGGGAAACTGCGATGTGGGTTAACATCAACAATGTAGCGTCAAAACATCCGTTCGCTAATTTTAGCAATCGACCAAGAGAACTGCACAAACACACTCACTCTGGGAACTGCAACTGGAAGAGATATACTATATGTATTCTAGAAATATATATCTATAGCAACTATATGAGGTACCCCTTGCGACCTTTGAGGCCAAGCAGACACGTTCGAAAATTTACTTGTTATGATTTGCCTGACGTTTTGTTTACATCGTGGCAGGTGCCGAGCGGATCGCAGCAGCCCAAGATCCCGCAGCAGCCAACCTCAGT
The DNA here is from genome assembly GCA_018904105.1 of Zaprionus tsacasi. NCBI lineage: Eukaryota > Metazoa > Arthropoda > Insecta > Diptera > Drosophilidae > Zaprionus > Zaprionus tsacasi. Next base: position 2,952,507 of record JAEIFR010000295.1, read on the forward strand.
AACCTCAGCAACCCCAGCCCCTTCCCCCTTCTCTCTCTAGTTTATTATACTTGCCTCGGCTCGTATAATTTGATGACAAATTAATACAATGGCCTCTCCGCCATCGCTTAGCGATGGGCAAAGTATGCCGGCGATTTCGGCGATTTATTCCCCCGATATATCATATGCTTAGCTTGAAACATTTGTTATTATCGCCATTGTTATTATTATTATTATTATAATACTGAGCCCGTTTAGTGCGCGCAAATGATTCATTCAATTACAAAATGTTGTTTGTTTGCCCCATTGTTCATAATTTAATAGAAAGCATCGCATAAATATTAAATGAAAACTGAAACGTTCAAAATACTCTCTTCTCTCTCTCTCTCTCTCTATGTCTCTCTCTCTTTCTCGACAACAACAACAGCAACTATAATAAATACATGATTTACGATCAATAATTTAATATTGTTCAATTTGCACACTAAAAACATAAAGGAGACACGCGTGCTAAATATATTTTTGCTAGAACATCAATCTTATGTCGTGGGTTTTAAAGGGTTCTCTCTGAAAGTTGGGTCGAAATTGGGTCACAGTCTGGGAAAGTTGTGCAAATGCTTCTACGGATAAGAAACTCTTTTAAAGCGCCTAGATCTCATAGTCTATAAGAGCAAGATACAGAAAAATTAGAATTACATGCGCAATTTTTAGTTTATATAGTAAATATCATCATATAATATTTGAAAATGTATGTAGAATCGCAAAATAAACACAGAAATTATTTGTATATTGAAAATACATGACCTTACACAGTCAAAACTTGGTTAAAGACGTTTTTAGAGTAATATTTGAATATTCAATATTATAATGAGGCGAGTATTTATACAGATTAAATTTATTAAATTTTGCTTGCCAAATTTCTTTTGATCGTTTCATATTTTAAGAACTCATAGATATATATAATATAAAAGCAATAATACAAGACTAAAATTATTAGACTGCATAATATAGAAGTAGATATATTGACTGTTAAAGTGAGAACATGCAACTCATGTTACAGTTTTGCTTGTCAGTATTTTTTTCATATAAGAATCTGTTCTCATTGCGTTCTCTGTTAGAAAATCCATTGAAAATTCATTTTGACGTTAGTTTAACATATATCGTAAGGGGAAATGCCACTTGCTGTTAACGCACTGTTAACTTAGCAGCGCTGTTAGCACTCTCAGCCATATTCGCTTTACGCTGGCTGTGACGCAGTCTGCCTGCGGGCTGTGCTAGTCGGGGAACGTCCGTTGGGGCCGCAGCAACGAGCCAGAGACGCACTCAGAGTTGGCCAATTGACGGGGGGGGGGAGAGGCGTGGGAAGCAGCGTAATTGTGACCCAGACAGCGAGACAAAGTCACATTTGCAGTCGCTCATTTGAGGCAACTCGCATCTTCGATGGCCAAAGTTTTGGCCATTAGAGTCGAGCACAATTGCCGTGATTCATATGCTCTGCCCGAGCCCTTTGACAGCAGCGCTTTAACGGCAAACGGAAGCCACTTGAGGAAAGTTTCTCGGCGCGATGAGGGAGCAGGAACCTGTGTGTCTATGAAATCACCAGATGAGATCGGCGGATCCAACAAATCGAAATGGCAGCTGCGATTGCCGTTATGGCCGCCTTTGAACTATTGATGAGCACATTTCGAGCAATTAGCGAGCAAATTGCTGGGCTCAAGTGCCGCGGGCAGTGCTATGAAACACCCCTTTTCCTTCACCCCCCCTTTTCCTCTCCCTGCTGCCTGCCCTTGCTCCTTCCCTTTTTGGCGTTATTAATGTGCCTTGGCCTTTCGCATTTCGCTGCAAATACTTGAAAAATGAACGCGAAAGTGTTTGCTTTTACCTTTTTCCTGCTGCGGGAGGGGAGGGGGGGGGGAAGTAATGAGTTCTGTTTGTTGTTGTTACTTTTTTACTTTTGGCCAACATTCGGCGTTGGCATTTGCAATGCGTGGCACGTTGCAGCAGCAGGGGGGGGCACAGGCAACTTGACAGCAGCGTGAATGATTGAACGCGTGTCCGTCAGAGATGCGGCGTCTAATTGGTTTTTTGTCGACGGTCGAAACGGCAAGCGGCCAAAACGGGGGCTAAAAAGGGCTAAAGGTAATTTTTTGTAATTTGCAACAAGCCGTGGCAGAACTAATTTGATTTGCTGCACGGGTACGCGCTTTAAGAGGCAACTTCTTCTTAAAGCAGCAGCGAGTGGGCATTGCCTCTAATACGCACTGCCCCAAATGGCTTTCCTTATCGGCCAGGGCCAATAAACTTGGCCAAATGGGCTGCAGCAGCGGCAGTAGCAGCGCTATCAACAGCTGCGTTTCATAGGCGCCTCGGCTCGTGTTAATGTTATGTAAGTAATTTACCTCGACCTATCTGCACAGCCAGCTTAATTTACTGCCTACCCACACTCACACACGCACACCAGCTCACACACACACACATTTACGTGTTATTCAATTTTGCAAACTAAACGTAAAAATATCATGTTTCCTGGCCCCAAAACAAACAACAACAGGAAATGTGCTGCCAGAGAAGGAGAAGGAAGAGAAGGAGGAGGATGGAAGAGCAGGGTAGCTGGGGAGGGAACTGTGTGGCACTTTCACTTACACTTCGATTGCCGTGTGCGTGTGTGTATGTTTGTTGTGTGTGTTGAGTGTGCAAAAGTAAATATCAGGTTAATGGATTCGCCGCCATCGCAGCACGCAAAATTTTCACTTTCACTTGGCAGATGCTGCTGCTGCTGCTGCCAGTGTTGCCACCGTCGCTGTTGCTGCTGCCAGAGTTGCTGCGATTCAACATTTTCCACTCAATAAACTTTTTTTGTAGCTGCGGCAACATTTTCCTGCCGATAAGCAATTTACCCAGTCTCTATAACGCCTTAGCTTGCCGTGTTCTTTTCCCAGCTTGCTTCATTTGCTGCGCTCGATTTTTCAGCTAAATTTGCCAAAGGTTCCGCCAGTTTTGCTTAGGCCTGTCTAAAAAAAAGGGGGCACACCTTGTCGATTGTCTTAAGCCGCGCAAATTGCTTAATGTGCCACAAGAAATTGTTTGCCAGCCAGATGAGCAATGAGATTCGATCTAAGGGGGTGCCCCCAAGTGTAGGAGGTGCTTGGAAGAGACTTTAAAGAGTAGAACTATTTAGAATTTCATGGATTGTGCGCTGAGTGGAAAAGGAAGAGGACTGGGAATGTGTAGGGATTGAAGGAACTACATATGTTCCATATTTTCCTTTTTAAAATACATAACTTGTAATTTAAAAGTTTGTTTATGTTGGAAATATTATTCTTCATTTTATATGCAACTTTATAATATAATATTAAAGTACTGATGCAATTTATATGCTTAGAAGTCCTTTCTATATGTTCAATATCTATAATTTGATAAATAGTTCACTTTATTGCTCTTTTTTCCATTTATAGAGCGCTAAGTAGGTCTGTTCTTAATACCATATCGAATTTGTTATGCCTTATAGCGTACCTAGTCTAATTTGTTTCTCTCTAAGCTTCGATTTGTTGCCTTATCTTGGCAAATTGGCGGCACATACAGCACACATATAACCCCTTCAGTCTCTCCTTCCCCCCCTTCACAGGGTAGTGCTTATTTGCCCCGCCCACAATTCGCACATTTCGCTGCTCGTATGCAAAGTGGGCACAAGGTACGACGAGCATGTGAGCTCTGCGGGCTGAGGGTGCAGGGGTGCGAGGGTCCGCCAAGTCGCTAAGTCGTTTTAATGGCCAATAAAAGCAAAATGTTGTCACTTTTTTCGAATTTGTATAAATTTTCATTGGTCGGGATAAGCCGCTGCTGATGCCGCTGCTGATGCTGAAATACTACGTGCAATTTGCCGGGCCAAAGCTCTTGCCTGTTGGGGATGGGGAAGGGGAGGGGGCAAAGGGTTTCGCTGCTTGTCTGGCTGGGCGATGTATTTGTTGTTGTTTACGATGTAGCAAGTAATTTTTTGCAACTTATCGCATGCAACACCAACACAAACAGCAGCGACAATCGGCACTTTCTCACAGCTTCTCGACCTCGCTTTGCACTTTTCGCTTTCTCCTTTCGCGCGACTGTGTTTTCTTTTTTTATGTTTGCCTTTTGCCTTGCCTTGATTTAGTTGTTGTTTCCTTCCCTCTTACGCCTCCTTTAACTGTTGTTTGCGCTGCCTCTGGCTCTGTGCAAAATCAATTTGTTTGCTTGTGTGCTGCATGAAAATAAATAAATAAAACGCAAATCGTCGCAAATCGGCAGCAGAAGCCAATTTGATCGGTTTAGCTTTAACCGATTTTACGACTCGCTCGTGCCGCGATTTGGTTGGCATTATACATCAAGCTGATAATAATTTATGATTATTATTTATTTAATTTTCTTAGCTGTTTTTTTTCAGCAGTTGTTTAACTTAAATTAAGCCGCAAAGTGTTTCTGTGGCTTGTGTGAATTTTTCGTTGCCTACTTTTAAGCGCAGCTCAAGCTGCCATTCATGACATGCTGCATATTTTCGTTGCCTACTTTTGAGCGCAGCTCGTAATTCGTGAACTTTTGCTTGTGAATTTTTCGTTGCCTACTTTTAAGCGCAGCTCAAGCCGCCATTACTGAAGATGAGAAAAGAAATTACTAATTAATTAAATTATAAATAGTCTTGAGAAGTAACAACCATAGATGCTCATTAGGTTATAGACAAATCTGTATTCTGATCCCTAATGAAACAAGCAAATGATAAAAAAACAGGAAATAAACAATAAATAAAAAACAGGAAAGATGATACGTTTTCTTTCCCTATTTTAAAGCGCAGCTCTAGAACACGCGTAATATGCATCAAATTTCAATGGGAATTTCTCTCGTAAAATGCATGGCTCGTAAAGCGTGCTCTACTCCAATAACTCCCCCTTTTACCTTCTAATGAAATCGCGCTTGCTGCGAAAATCTCATCAAATTGTTGCCAATATCATATCGCTGAAATTGTTGTTGATGCCTTTCTGTGCCTCAGCATCTTTGCATAATTTTCATATTATTTCACCTTAGGGCACACTCTGCCCCGGGCGTGGGGGTGCGAGGTATCCCAAAAAGTTTATTGATGTAATAAATTGTTATTTGCCCAAAGTTGCGTCCTTTGTTTTTCCACATGGCTGGCAGGGCGCCATGCAAATGGGGCAGGAGGAGCTGCTGCCGCACACCTCTCTCACATGTGCTGCGTGTCAAGGCTGCATATGACTTTATGTACGTTTAATAGATCGAACAAGACACCGGCAAAAGGCATCTGCTCTGCTCCTTCTCCTGCCTCTTCTCTCCCTGCGATTTATTCACGCGTTGCGAACGGAAATGGAAAATGGAAAATGAGTTTTTACTATCGACGACGTGGCTTGTTAGGGATCTGTTTGCTGCCTTGTTAGAGATGGGCCAATTTCGATGCATTTAACTAAAATGAAAACGAAATTAAGGCGCATTAAGTGAGCAGCATCCTCTGCAGCCCCCTCTGCCAGCCCCTCTCTACCCTTTCTCCTCTTGCCCAGCTTGCTTGGCCTCAATCCAAAAAAGTATATGCAAAATGCGCGTAAAGTGTTTTTAATTCCCGCTGCAGCATCCCACGTTCCACATCCCGGCCAGCATCTCTGGCAGCAATGCCTCCTCTGTCCACTCCTCCCGCCCCCCGTCTGTCCGTCCGTTTGCTTGGCGTGAACGCGTCATTAGCGCGTCGCCAAATTAGACATAAAATTTATGAAAAACTATCAAGAAAACGCGCTGCCCCCGAGGGGATTTTGGGTGGCCTGTGTGTCGATGCTGCGTTTTAATTGATTTAATAGCCACGCAATGGAATTCATTTATTATATATCTCACGTTTTATATACATATATCTCTTTCTCTCTCTTTCTCTCTCGTATTTCTCTCGTATTTTTCCATTTTGCATTTTATATTTCGCCTCATTTTGCATTTGGTTTATCAATTAATGCGCTGCGTTTTATTGTTAAGCACATTAACGCAGTCACGCGAAGGCCACCTCGAGCCACCTCGTTGGCACACGCCCCCTACACCTCCCCCTCGCCCGCTTGCAGCGTTGCCAGATAATTGCGTGTGTGGCCGATGAGGCTGAATTGCGTGTAAATTTTAATCCAATTGTGTGCAGCCGAAAAGAGTGCAACCCACAAATGCAAACAACCAGTTCACACACACATAGACACACATATAGTCATACACTCACACATACAGACTCTCACACACACACACACACCCGTTTATGTGTATTTATTTTTGCGTACAGCTTTTCCAGCTGAATGCATTTGATTGTAATTTTCATTGAGCTACACGCCCACCGCAAGCCACCGCCCCCTTGCAAACCGAACACCCGACTCCCCTCCTCTCCTCCCCCTATCTATACGATACCCAATCAACGAACCCACGTGGCGTTGTTCATTTCATTACCACCAACAAATTTATATAGCGCTTTTATCGTTCTGCATTTGATGTTCAAAGGTGAAACAACAACAACAACAACGACAATGAACGACAAGCACAAACACGTTTGGTCGTGTACACTTTAAGCGATAATAGATATTAGCCTATTTGCTTTATAGATATGCGCGATATGGCAGATGCTCTAGAGATTTATAAAGTGTATGGAAATTTTTAAATATTCGCATATTTGAATTTAAGAAAATCTTTTATATTTCAGTTCTATAATTAAATACATACAAGTCCGTTGATAATTCTTTGATATTTCATTTTCTAAATGACTAATGTTGCCAAGATGATTGTGCATATCTAAAGAGGTCGTTGGCTTTAGACATAATTCTCTAGAATTTCACTTGCTTTAAAAAATAACTATTTATAATTTATTATATATTTTTATATAATAATTATACAAAATTACTCAGTTTGAAACACGCAACTGTTAAGCAAAGTTTATTCTTTATAGCATATACTTCTTATACACATATTATATCATTGTCTATTATCGTAATTATTACCAAGAATCTGTTTGAAACTGTTGAACCATCTAAATTCTTAATAAGCAGTTGAAATATCATTTTAATTGATATTTCCCCCACATATTATGCCGTTTTCTTTTCACATTTCCTGCTCTTTCTCTTACTTTACCTTCTTCTTATTAAATTATCCCCCAAGTGTTGCCACATCTCACCTCGAAAAGGACAAACTGATGCTGGTTCCTTCGTTTTCCCCCTCGCTCTCTCTCTCTTGCTTCCTTATTAATAATTCCGCTTAAATGCTTTCTAATCATTTCCGCATAATTCATATCGTAGAACGTTTTATGCGGCACTTACGATAAGGGCAATCCTGCTAAAGCCACGTCCTCTTCCCGTTCCCGTTCCCCTTCCCGTTGGCGTTCCGGTTCACGTTCCAGTTCCTCTGCTCCTTGTGCCTTGCTGCTGCCAGTGTTGTCCTCCTGCGCGTCGCGACAGAGTTGCCTGTGTTTGCTCGTCAAACAAACAACACGTACAGGCACACACACACACACACACAGAGACACACACACTCGCGCACAACACCTATGTATTCATACTCGATTGATAACCTTAATAAAATGCTTCACATTATGCCAATCGATTGCACACCATGAATGTGTTTATCCCTTTGCCCGCCGCCTCTGTCTCGCTTTGCCTAATACAGCAGCCATGTTGGGGGGGAGGAGAGGGGAGCAGGGTGAAGCGCAACAATGACGAGCACAAGGATGACGACGATGATGATGATGATGGAGGATGGGGAGGAGAGAGAGAGAAGCTGCTGTTGCCCAACGGTGGCAATGTGCGCGTCTACCTTCTGCGGGCTGCAGCTTACTTCAGCTCCAGCTGTGGCTCCTCCTGCTGCCCCTGCTCCTAACCATGCCACGCTCATTTAGCACTGCGTAAAGAGGGGGGTAGGGGGTTAAAGGGGGCGGCAATTGTGCAAAAAGTGCCAATAAAGCACATTCTTTGTTCGGCTTTGGCTTTGGCTTCGGCTGCGGCTCGCAAAGTGCTCAACAAAGCGCACAGGATAACGTGTTGTGTGTGTGTGTGTGAGTGTGTGGGTGTGCCTGAGTGTGTGCAAGGATAATAATAATAACGTATGAATAGGTAAAAACGGGCGGGGGAAACTCATCAGTGCAACGTAGGTGGCCATTGCCTGCGCTTGATTGCTTAGCTCTTGTTGTCTGCCTGTGTGTGTGTGTATGTGTGTGTGTGTCTGTGTGTGCCTGATTGTTTGCTCTGCCCACAGCCATCTCTGGCAGAGGTGCCACGCACACCTCATTGATTTTATTGTGTTTTTTGCGAGGGCAGCAGCAAAGTGCGCCATAAAAATGCCCACACACAATAAAAACGATGATGCGACGCTGACCCCGACTCCAACTTAGCCCATGCACAATGGGGATTCAACTAAGATGATTCTGCCTGAGCAGTCCCCCCTCTCCCCCTGCGTCTCTATGCCTGCTGCCATTCCCAGCCCATACCCATTCCACCTGCCAACCTGATGTCTATTTTAGTGTCCCAGCTGCTGCGGCTTCAGCTGATTGTCTCTCTGCTCCTCTCCGGCTGCCCCTGCTCCTCTGCCTCGCCTGCTCCCAAAATAGTTGCGGCCCGCTTTGGATTTCACACATCCGTCACCCTTTTTGGAGACTGTCAGTCTCTCGCTCGCTCTGCCGAGGCGTCTCTCTCCGACTCCCTCTCCCTGGCGACGACTGGGTCAGCTGGACTAATGAGCTCGGCCAGCAAATGGATTTTTGTAACTCATCCGACTGCGTGTGCAAATAAATGAAAAATGCATTTTCGAAACGAGGAAAGAAGAAAACTGAAAACTGAAAACTGAAAACTGAAAAGCGACGCAATTCCAATTTGGCAGGCGAAATGCACTTGGAGGCACAGCTTGTGCTACAATGTTGCCGTGTTTTGTTGCCTCTCCAACTCCTCCCCCACCTCCTCTCGGTGTTAATTTGTTAGCACACTGCAGTCGAGGCAGACAGTGATTAATTACAACGGGGAATGCCCAAAAATAAACATGGCCAAGTCCGCTGCTGCCTTATGGCTTATGCCTTTTGCCTTTTCAAGTTAATTAGTCTCAGATAACAAACGTGCGACTCGGCGAGTGTGTGTGTGTGTGTGTCACACCAGCATTGGCATATAAATAAATACTACATATACCCCCTCCTTCTCTCACTTCCTCCCCCCCATCTCTGCCTGCTTTACCTGCGCGCATATAAATTTTAAATCCGTCCTGACCACAATTTGCGCATTAAATCATTTCCAGGCCATTACACTGCACTGGGCGCCACCGCAGCGCAGCGCAGCGCATTCATTCGCTCATTCACACTGGCACTCACTCGCACACTCACACTCACATTTGGCGCATTCATTCAGCCATTGAATGCGATTCGCAGGTGAGCAGCCGCCTGGAATGCAGCCGCTTGGCACGAAATATGCAAAAATTACACAGACCAATGGATGCACTGCATCCTGCCGGGCGTGGGCATGCAGGGGGAGGGGGAGGGTGCCGTCGCTGGTGGCCACTTCAAATACATCACGCGTGAAGTGTCTGCCAGCCCCTACTCCCCTGCCTGCCTGTCTGATTGACAAACGCCGCCGGCTGAGGTGCATGCGACAGTTTAGAAAAGATAAATTTAAGTAATTGTCAATATTTCAAGCGACGTAATTGCTGTAGAGTTGCCAGGCTGGGCGGAGTAGGGTTGCCCCCTTGGGCAGTTGCAACGTGCTCGCAGCAAAGCGGCCTAAAGTGCCGCTGCCTCTGTTGCTGCAAGCGCTCTTGGCTGCCCACGCTGCTCCCCCCTGCTATCAACTGCCTGCCCCCCTCTGCCTGCCCCTTGCTTCCTCCCTACCTCCTACACCCTCTCCCTGCTGCGGCTTTATGCAGCTGCAGTTCTAGCTGCTATTTTCACACTTGACGTTTTACCAATTTGCCGAATTCTCGCACCCATTGCCCGTTTCCCTGCCCCTTGCCATTTTTGCTGCATCCTGCCCTGTCTCTCCTCTCTATCCTCCCCTTTTGGGCATTTTTTCGCTTCGCTTGTGGCAACTTTTGCACTTTTTACTGCAATGCAGCGGCAGCGCAGGCATCAATTAAACCTAAATTGTTGCAGTTGTTAACACGCAACAAAATTGTCTGCTGCAACGCTCAAGTGTCGCCTCTGGCAGCGGTTAGAGGCGGCGGGCAGAGGCGGAGGCAGAGGCTTTTGTCCAACTTTTGACCACGTTCCGGTCGAGTAGGGAGTAGGGAAGGGGTAGGGTGCACTTTTTTATTCCTCGCTGGCCGCTTCCGCTTGACGAGTTGTTAGATAAAAGCTATTTACATGTTGTTATTTATGATTTTGCAGTTCAAATGCGGCTGTGAAATATATGTGCGGCAGCTCGAAGGACGCTGCCATTGCGCATATTACGCATACGTCATGTGGTGCACTCACTCTGGCACGCTTTATTTATTTTGGCTTTAAATGTTGTTGCCAAAGTTGTTAATGTTTTTCAGGTTGCTGCTGCTCTTTATGTTTATGAACTTCCAGCTCAGCTGCCCCTCTGCCCTCGCCTGGGTCAGCATAAACTTTTCAACCGGCATTATCGAGCACACTAATCCATATATGAATGCCAGCAAGGTAGAGACTAGCAGGGGCAAGGGAAAGAGGGGTGGGGGGGAGTGCCATAATAGCCACCCCCACTTGCTGCCGTCTGTCGCAGCAACTTTATTACTTTCTGCTGACTCAGGGCCAAGTTAGGGCAGAAAAAATGGCCAACTCATGCAAAGGTTGCCTTGTTGATTTATAGCCATGCAGGGGCAGGGAAGGAGAGGGGAGGGGGCTGCTGCTCTTCACATGTGCTGGCTGCGCTGGCACCCGGGGCGTATGATGAATATGTAATGCCCACGTTATCCACCCGCACTGAACTGTGATTTACTAACTGCGAAAAGTAAATATTCAATTTTCAATTACAGCAACTAAAGGCGCACTCAGTGCCCTCTCTCTCTCTCCCCTACTCTCCCTCTCTTTCTCTCTCTCTTTGTCGTTTTTTCCATGCAATTACCTTCGCCTTCGACTGCAGCAGACGTCGCTGCTTACACGTGGCTGCGCGTGCCTCGTCTCCTCCTCTGTCTGCTGCCTCCTCCTCCTGCCTAATGGCGCTGCCTGTGTGACTTCTCCACTTTCGACAGGTTTCGCTTGGACTTGCACTGCAGCTGGAGCCGCTGCTGCTGCTGCTCTTGCTGCCGCCTTAGTTTGCTGCCATTAAAGGAAATTGTCTGTGAAAATGTGGCCGTATTTCTTTTTGCAAGGTACTTAAAATTAAATTATTGGACACATTAACGTCTTGACTTCTGCCGTGCAAGCAGCAGACATGGCAGAGTGCATGGGCGGGGTAGCGCAGCTGGAGGCGGGGGCGGGGTACACTGGCTAGCATGACGCAAGTAAATGCCACGTAATGACGTCATTAAAACAAGTGAAATGTGCTTTTATTGTACGCAGGACGATGTGCAGGAAGCTGGCACTTTTCAATTTTCCATTTCCAATTCTACGATTTTCCATTTTCTATACGCGCTCTCGCTCGCTCTCTCTCATTAATCTTAATAAAGTTAACAGCGCGACAAGTTTATCAAAGCCAGCAAGGCGCCAAGCAGCGCTTGTGTGTGTGTGTGGGAGGTGTGTGTGTGTGTGTGAGTGTGTGTGTGTGTCGCCATAAGGTGTTCGATTTGCATGGAAAAGCGACAAGTCAGCATGACTTATGTTTGCCTGGGAATGAGACGCGATTCGCACTCGAATTTGAACTGGCAAAAATTGAAAGGCAACAGGTTGCCAATCCTCTCCCACTTCCTCCTATTCCCCCCTCCCCGATAAATGTAAAGCTGCCGAATTGAGCCGAACTCAACGCCGAATCCAGTCGAGCGCAGCAGGAGCAGCAGAAGGCGGAGCAGGAGCAGGAGCAGGGAGCAGGCTGACAGGCGACAAATGAGGCGTAAATGAAATTAAACGCAAGCGCGAAAATTGCAGCGCTCTTATTGGATTATTGGCTCTGCCCGCGCGTGTGTGTGTGTCGAGTGTGTGTGTGTGTGTGTGTGTGTGTGTGCATGTGTGTGTGCTGTACAATGTGTGAATTGTAAGCTCATTTGCTGCATTAGCTGTAAGTGAATTTGGCCTCGCAACACGCCGCATACAAAGCAAGAAAATGTCATTTAATTTTCCCTTTTCTTTTCTTTTTCTATTCCTCTTTTTTTTTGATAATTTCCCAATGAAATTTTCATTTTGTTTTTCTTTTTTTGTATATGCAAAACGAGGCACTTTAAAGCTGCCCGCAGCAGTCAAAGGAAACTTTTCATTTATTCCTGTGCGGGACAGTGCACATCACAGGCACACACACTCGCACACACTCACACACACTCACACACACTCACACACACTGCTGCCTGTTAGAAGAACTAAGCAAATGTCTGCAACTGTTTATTGTTGATAAATTGCTGGCGAGGAATTAGTGGGACTGCAACGATGATGGAAGACCGTAAAAGAGTGGAAGCTGCAGTCGCCTGTCAAGTGGCTCCAGCTCCAGCTCCAGCTCCGGCTCTGGCTGTGGCCGCTGTCCGGCTGAAGCTGCCAAACACCTACGGCCACGCCCCAGTGCCTCCCCAGCTGCTGCTCGAGCTGCTGCTGCTGCTGCTGCGGGCTCGCAATGTTTTTCACAAAATGCAAATGTTGCTGCCACTGCCCACTCCGTCTGGCACTTGCTGCTCCTCCTCCAGCTCCTCCTCCTGCTCTGCCTCACTTAGGCCCGCAAATCTTTATGCCTGCCGGACTGCAGAGTGACACATGTCGGCAGCACAGAATCCCGAGTCCAGAATCAGTGCGTTTTACTTTGGACTGAAGCTGAGCTGGAGCTCAGGCTCAGCTTCAGCTCCAGCCATGCAGCGATGCCCGCTCTCAGATAGTGCTTTCATTATATTCACACAGACAGGCATACACACTACACACACACACTCGTATTTGCCCACATGGCGTATGATCTCCGCCTGCAAAGCGGGCATAATAAAGTTACCCAACTCAGAGTAGGCAGAGGGATGGGAGAGGGGCAGCTGGCCGAGGGCTTGTTTGGCATTTATTTAGTTTTAGTTTAGTTTTAGTTTTTAGCAACAACAACAAAATGATATGCAAATTTGAATAACTGCGAAATGCAATTGAGGTGCCTTCTCCCTTTCTCTCTCTCTCTCTCCCACGCTCTGCATAATAATCAGCTTCGGTTTTATTTACTCTCCCTGCAGAGATTGCTTTAATAAACTTTAAGTGCAGCCCATCGATTGTCCAGGTATTAGTTTTCTCTCTCTCTCTCTCTCTTTCTCTCTCTCTCTCTGGCCCCATAAATTCCCAGCAAATCGTCGGCCACTTCACATAAATCACTGCAATGTCCATTTTTGTCAAGGCGGAAATGTCCAATAAATTGTAATTTTTCGTAAGCTTTTCTTTCGGCTTTTCTGCTTCAATTGGGGGGCGGTGTCTTCTTCAGCTCTATGTGTGTGCGCGTGTGTGTGTGTGGGCGTGTGTGTGCCTAAGCTGCAGCTCAATCATCGTTTAATATTTATTTGCTGTTCGATTGTGAAGTTTATTGGATTTGTTGAAGAGTTCGAACTACCCAACTGTCGATAATTGCAGAGCACACTTCGCTCTCTAACCTGCCCTCTCTACCCTCCACTCCTCCCCTCTCCTTGCCCTTTAAAAGGGCTGCAGGTGTTTGTGCCCGGAATTTATTGTGTGCCCCGCAAAACAGTCGATTTGTGCCCAATTGGCTGATTTAGTTGTTATTTATTGCATCGCTTATTGGAGATACGTGTGGGTGGAACACACACACAAATACACATTGAGCACATATAAATCGTCCCTCTGTGTATAAGATTCTTGGGCCACAGAAGTGTTCGCTAATGTTGCTTGGCTGCTTCTACCTTGTTTTGTATGCAGGATTGTCTCTATATAGAAAATCTTTTGAAAATCTTAACACTTATAGAAAATATGATGAACTTTTTAAGGCATAAAATTATATATATTAATGATCAGATTTAACTGCTTGGAAGTAAAAAAAGAGTATGAAAAAAGTATTCGCATATGTTTAGTTAGAAACAAAAAATTAGACTCAAATTCTCTGTGCAATAGACGCAAATTTGCATATTGCGGGGATTATAGCCGTGTTACCCAAAATTTGACATATGTTTCATATACACCTAGTATACAGTATGATACATTACAAATTTGGTGCCTATGGCTTTTTTAATAGCTGAGATATAAGTGTTCAAACAGACAAATTAAGAAATTCAGCTCATTCTTTAATTAACATAATGACTCCAGAGGCCCCTGTGAAGTTCTTCATCTCGGAAATGCAACTATAGCTACGTTCTTGTATGACAAGTTGATTTTAAATCAACCAGCCCAAATTCACATGTGTATATCTCATTATAATAATACCTATAATACCTATTATTCTGTTTGTATAGAGCTCGTTACGTCTTATTGTATGCCAAGAATGGGATTTAAAAGTAACTGTTTGCTGGGTTTATTAAATGAGTCGGTTTTTTGGGAATCAATTGAAGGAACACATGCGCTATATTGGCCATCAATCGCTCGTCTCATCCTCGTCTCATCTCCCATCTTGGAGTCGCAGCAAACAAATTATGAACAATATGAGAAATAATGAAGCAATCGTTTGTGATTTGCGATGGAATCAAAGACGTGGCACGCCCTGCTTTTCTATTATTGTTGTTATATAGGTTTAATGCCTCCTGGGTTGTGCCTTCATTATGCGGCAAGTGGCGCATTCTGTGCATATGTTGCACATACTTCGCTGGGATTGGAAAGTGCTTCGAAGCTGGCAGGGATCACATAAACGTGTCACATCAAACAACATTGATTAAAATCTAAAATGAAATAGTAACCCAGTCGAGGACTGAGTACAGCTCACATCACGTACACACACACGAGCGGGGGAGGATGTGAGAGCAGCAGGAGGAGGGTGCACTGGACAAGTGAGAATCCTTTTTTTTCAAGCTATCCGTACAATTCAAATTTCAATCAAATGCGACAATACAATGCCAATACCTTTTGGGCACATATGGTGACCACAAAGTATTGTATCATTCGCCCCTCTCCCGTCTCTCTCTCTGTCCGTGTCCGAAATCAAATCAAAGAGGATTGACAGAGAGAGAGAGAGAGAGAGAGAAAAGGGTGCTGCATAAAATTGCCAACTAGCATGGGAGAAGCGAATTCGCAGGCTCACATAAAATCAGATAAAATTTTCATTACCTTATGGCCGCACATTATCGGCTTGCGGCCATCGTCTTGGAACTGGAGCCGGAGCCGGGCGAGCTGCCACAGTTGCCACTCTGCCGGGGCACAATGTGCTGCTGATGACGTTGAGTGTGCCACACAGTGTGCTGCCGCTGCTGCTGCTGCTGCTGCTGTTGATGATGCTTATTGTGCGACGTTGACCATAAAAAAAGAGTCAACTAGAACAGGAGCAGGAGGAGCAGGCCAACGGGTTGGCGGGATATAACCAAAAGCTGTGCCGGCTTTTGTACAACAAACGACAAACGGAAAGTGTCCAACAGGAAATAAGCAGCGACAACGACGACAACGACAACGGCGACAGTGACTCGAACTGCGACTCCAAGTGGGACTCCAACTCGGATTCGGACGCGGACGGAGTCGAACTGGAACTCGTCTGGGAGCTGCAGGAGCCAAAATAAAAAGGGTAATAATTTTATCTAGCATTCAGATCAGACACACGTCTGTGCCGAGGTTTTTTTGTTACGGATTTGCCGCATCCTTGTGGCCAGTTATGTGAAGCACTTCAAAAGGCTGCTCGAAACTTTGACAACATGGAGAGAGAGAGGGGAGAGAGAGAGGGGGGAGAGGACTCTAGCCCTCCCCCGCTTGGGATTCAATTACGTGCACCTTAAGCAGCAGTCAGTCCAGCTGCCAACTGTGATAAAGTGGCCCAGCCGAGCGCAAGTGCTGCCCAACCAATACCGGAAACGGAAGCGAGCTACGTGGCTTTGCGGCATGCAATCTATCAACATAATTGATGGCTTCGATTAGTTACGATTCTCGTGGAGACAAACGACGCAGCTCAGTGCACAAATCGGCGATTAATAAAATATACTTACTATATACAAGCAGCAAATACTCCTCGAGCTGCGAGCTGCGAGCAATTAATCTGGCCAGCGCGTATCGGGTACAACTGATAAACCCTTCCGCAGTGGCTGCAGCTAATGAAGTGCTGCGCCCAAGGAAACCAGGAATGTCTTGTAAGGCAATACAACCCAGGGTGGACTACCCTGCCATCCCACTCACCCCCGCTCCCGACACGATACTTGTCATGCATCTCGTGTTCAACTGCATGGAAAAAAGTGCAGGGAATTGAGCCGGCGACAGCGACTCCAACTCCTCAGCCGGACTCGGCATTTATTATAAATTGTAACACTCGCTCCTGCCTCCTCCCTGCCTGCTCCCTGCTCCCTGTCTGAGTTATTGGATACGGCAAAGTGCGTTGTCGCCAGACTGCGGCGCGCCAAGCTCATCAACGCGCTCCTGCTCCATGCACCGCGTGCACTGGGGGCCATAAACACACCAGGGCGCTGCCGACGTCGCATAATTTTGCCATAACATTTTGGCCCAACTAACTCTCCCTCTCTCTGTCTCTCTTGCCTTGGCTACCTTGAGGCGTCACTTCCACTGCATTGTCGCAGTAGCTGCTCCCCCCCCGTGTCCCTGCCCCATGTCATCAGTTCCGTTGTCGTGGCCGTGTACCTTGGTGCCATAAAAAGGCAGCAGCAGCAGCAGCAGAAGGCAAAGGCGACTCCACTCTGCAGCAGCTGAGTTGGTTTCCATGTACGACGCATTCTCCAGCTCTCCGACTGCTCTTGGCTGCCTGACAAAATCCCAAAAAAAATATCCTGCTGCTTTAGCCGAGTTCAAAGTCAATTGTAATTTTTATGGTTAAGTGCGACAAAATATGAAACATATTTCATATAAACATGATGACGACCTATGGAATAACTTGACTCTTTGATGGGCTTACACCAAGGGGTAGTTATAATGGAGGAGTCTGAAATACGTATGGGATAAGTTGGCAAATACGAATTTAATTTATTTAAAACTATTTCTAGCTGGTAGAACGGCCTATTCCATTTTTATATCGCTATTAAGGCGGTAGCTAAATTTTCAGTCAGCTTAGGGATATATAAAATATATGTTGGCTGATTCTTAGATTTAATCTATCCACAAACAAAAATTCTGTTAAATCGATTAAGCTAATTCAGAGTTGATTATTAAGAAACTCTTTGACATACGAATTTTATTTATTTTATTTTATTTTATTTTATTATATGTGAATAGAAGAAGTTTTTCCATATTTTATATATATAGTATATAAATAAATTTTCATGATTTTTATATAATATAATTTAGCTCATGTTTCAATTTGAACTCTTTAAAAAACGTTTTAAGCTTTTTAGGAGAATGCTGTAATTACAAAAAAAAATCTACCTTAACTGCATAAATATTTGATAACTGCAGAGCTCACCCTGCTACCTTTTTTGGCTGTCTTTCATTTGATACGCCTGCCCCGGCCTTATCAGTCAAACTGTCTGCACTGAATTAAATTAAAAAGCCTTCTTTGCACATACTTTCAGAAGAGAAAAAAACGGAATCCTAAGTTGGCAGATCTTATTAAAACTAGAGGGCACGTGAGCTACCCCATCCGTGTCGACAGTCGCTCAATGAAACCTTTATAAAAAAAAAATCAAAAACAAAAAAAAAAAGAAGAGTTTGTACCTCCCAACCCCCCGCTCAAGTGGCACGCGGTAATCCTTTTAAAAGACTTAAGAGGGGAAAAAATACCCGAAAAATTGTTGAAAAATACTTAAAAGAAAATCTCGGCCAGCACAGTTGGCGATATACCTTCATTATTTTGATGCCTGATTTAACCTGACGCCTGCCCCTTATCAGGCAATTCCGGGACGGGTTTTAGAGGGGGTTGTGAGGGGGGAGGGGCGGGCCAACAACACGTTGTTTTCATTGCTCATTAGCGGCGACAGCGCGAGTTTAATTAGCATCGACGTTACGTCTGATTCGCATTACGCAGGATGCGAGCGAAGGCTCGAGCGGATGCGGATGAGGAAGTTTGGACAGGAAAAAGGGTTGACCAAATTGCTGCTGGCAGTTCGGGCTGCTCCAACTTGGAATCGCTGCCATAATTAAGGGCTGCCCCCCCTCCCAGAATACACCTTGGACGTAGCCGTAGCTGGCCAAGAAAAATGGCGCAACGCTTTGATTCAATCAGCTGCTGCTCCTGCTGCCTGCTCCGAGCTCCAAGCCGAGGGTTGCTCAAGCAAAAACTAATTGCCTTTTCGACATGCATTTAATCTCTATTAGAGCACACCAAATTGATAGAAAACTTTGCGGGCCACATGTGTGCTCCGTCTCTCCGGGGAGACAGAGAGAGAGACTGGACCAGGAGAGACCAGACCGTGCTTCACCTTCGCCATTTGCCACTTGCCACTTGCCGCTTGCTCTTTGCTGTTTCATAAATTATTAAGGGGTTTGATTTCCCATCCAGTTCCCATTCAGTTCCTGCTCCTGCCTGGGCATCCTTTGTCCATTTTGGCATTTAAAACAAATTGTTGTTGTACGCTAGTTCGATTATTTGCCCAAGGGGTGGCAAAACTTTTGTTCAGCTCAGCCTGATAATGATGGAACTCATCACGTCTGCTTGGACCTTGTTCAGGTTCAGTTTCCCAGCTGATGGATGGGCAGAAGCGGAGGAGAAGGAGGAGGAGGGGAGAGAAGGTGTGAGCACGCCTCTTACATATCAATAACATTGTAGTTTGCCTCACGTGTCGCTATCGAGCTGACCAGCGCTGTGCAGCAGCTGTGTCGACTGCTGATGATCTTTTAATTGAAGTGCCGGGAGCAGGGTTCGTCTGTTCGTTGGAGGGGGGGAGTGGCTTCCACTCCGAGCAGGATGCGCCCAGCCGAGCACACAAAAATGCAAATAAACGCGAGCGGCATTCGATAAACAATTCGAAATCAAATTTTATGAATCGAGCGAGCCATGGGAAAAAGCCACGGGAATCCTTTAATAAACAGCCAAAACGCAACATTCCTTTGCTCCGGCCACGCCCCACTCCGTTAATTAAATCCTTTTGCCGGACTGAAGTGCCCTGAAATCTTTTGGCCAACCACGAGCAAAGTTTTTCCATTACGTCGACGTCGTTGCCGTCGGCACTGAGCGAAATCAAAAAGTAAAAATTTATGAAGCGTTTAATTGAATTAATTAAAAGCAATAATACCTTGAAATAATTGCGCCTAATAGAAAAAGTTTTGCATTGGGAGGAGGAGGAGGGACAGGCGCAGGAAGAGGCAGGCGTACCCGTTCTTATCAGGCCTTAACCCATTCCGAACTCACTCAGTCAGAGATTGCGAGTGGGCAACCACCTTCCTTGCTTTGGGGGCAAGTGTAGCACTTTTTGCAGCCACTGTTGTTGCTCTGCTCGCTTGACATACGGCAACGCTGGCAGTTAGGCGGGGGATGGGAAGGGGGAGGCGGGGAGTCACGAGTTATGTGACAAATCCTGCGCACGCAAAGCCAAGCCATAAGTCAAAATTATCAACAAGATGGCAACGACGATGCTGGGCGACGCTAGCCGTGTGTCCTGTCCATGTCGGTGTCCTGTCGGGTTGCTCCTCCTGCTACTGGTGCTGCATGCCACTGGCTGTGGCAACTGTCACGCACGTAGGCCACGCAACATTGCGAAAAATATGTCTTTGATGTCATAAATCAATTAGGATTGCCAGCGAGATGATGACGATGGCAAAGGCGATGTCGACCCCGAGGCGGGATCACGCATCAGGCGGCAAACAACTTGACTGAACCGAACTGGGCTGGTTGGGTCAACTTAAGCGCATTTTCAACTTGTTTTTAACTTTTAAACGTGACAAAAAGATGCAGGGAAAACAGGGAAACAACTTGGCAAATACCTTGAGCAAAACCTTCTTCTTTCCCTGCCCTTTTCCTTTCCCTTCTCTTTTCCTTTTGTCTTTTGTTGCGTAATTATGCCAAGGGCGGCTCGAGCCTTGACATGTGTGGAGAGTGGGGAGGGGGGAACGCGTGTGTGTTGCTTTATCAAACATAATTAAGAACTTCTCCGCTTGACAATAAACAGAAGTTTAATTATTTAGCCGAGCCTCAGGCCTGGAGCCAAGATTAAGTCGAGGAGGGAGCTCACCTTTGACTTATGACGAGTGTCGAGCTGGAGCTGCCTGATGTATTGCCTGATTTATGAGGGTCGTTTGATAAGTCCGTGACTTTTTGTATTTGCCGCGCACCTGCTCTAAATACAACACTGCTCCTGTCAGCAGTTATCGATTAACAGCTGACTGTAAAATTTTGAGAAAGCTGCGTTTTTTGGTTTGCGTTTTATAGGCATTGAAAGCAGACGATCTCGTGAATTTTAACGAAAATGGAAAAAAGTGAATTTCGTGTGCTAATTAAGCATTATTTTTTGCGTAAAAAATCCATCACCGAAACCAAGGAAAGACTTGATAAATATTATGGGGACTCTGCACCATCAATTTCAATGGTTAAGAAATGGTTTACTGAGTTCCGTTGTGGTCGTACCAGTACAAGTGATGCCGAACGTTCAGGTCGCCCAAAAGAGGTCGTCATGCCAGAAATCGTCGACAAAATCCATGGAATGATATTGGATGATCGGAGAATGAAAGTGCGTGAGGTAGCTGAGGCTGTAGGCATCTCAACTGAACGGGTACATCACATTTTACATGAATATTTGGACATGAAAAAGCTTTCCGCGCGATGGGTGCCGCGATTGCTCACACACGACCATAAGCGCAACCGTGTGACCATTTCAAAGGAGTGTTTGGCGATGTTCAACCGCAATCCAAACGAATTTTTGCGCCGTTTCGTTACCGTAGACGAAACATGGATCCACCACACCACACCAGAGACCAAAGAACAATCAAGACAGTGGGTTTCTCCGGGTGAACGTGCACCAAAGAAGGCCAAGGTGGGTCTGTCGGCCAACAAGGTCATGGCCACAGTTTTTTGGGATGCACAAGGTATCATTCACATCGATTACCTTGAAAAGGGTAAAACGATCACCGGCGAATATTATTCAGAGCTTTTGGACAGATTCGATATTGATTTGAAGCAGAAACGACCGCATTTGGCGAAAAAAAAGTGCTGTTCCATCAGGACAATGCACGGGTGCACACGTGTGTAGTCAGCATGGCAAAATTTCATAAATTGGGCTACGAACTGCTACCCCATCCAGCATATTCTCCAGATTTAGCCCCCTGTGACTATTTTTTGTTTCCAAACATGAAGAAATGGCTCGGCGGTAAGAGATTCGGGTCAAATGAAGAGGTCATCACAGAAACAAACGACTATTTTGAGGGCCTTGAGAAAACCTATTATTTGGAAGGAATAAAAAAATTGGAAAAACGCTGGACTAAATGTATAGAGCTAAAAGGAGATTATGTTGAGAAATAAAACGCTTCTTTGACGAAAAAAATATATTTTATTCAAAAAGTCACGGAATTATCATACGACCCTCGTATGACAGCTGACAGATGACAGCTACTGACAAGTGGCAGCACCCCTGCCCACTATCTGGCAACTCTACTATGTTATTAAAGAAACTACATGGGTTAAAGCCAAGAGGCAGCAGCAGTTGCCAGGAGAGAGAGAGAGAGAGGGAGACGAGGCGGCACATTTGCGTAAATCAAATAATTAGTCATGGTCTATGAGGGGGGAAGGCAGGGGGAAGGAAAACTACTCGCATTGTCCACTTTTGCCAAAGATTTTCTTTCTTCGTTCTCGGACTTAATGTCTCCCCGCGGTGCTGTTTGCGCCTCGTCTTACAAGAAGGTGTTGCAAGGCCTGCACTATTCCCTTAATTTATGCGACATTTTGTTAGTTTCCCACACTCCGTAACTCTATTTGCCATAATAACATCTAATACACTCCCAACCCAGTTCTCTAAGTTCTCCAGCCGGAGCACCCGTTGGGGTTGAACCAACAACGAGCAAGAACTCGACGCATTCATTAATTTATGGTTTTGGGTCTTCGAATTTATGTACTTCACAAAAATACAAAAGTATCTCTTGTTCTAAAACAAAAGAGACCGTACCTTAGGTGTCTTTAGCAAGATAAAGTCAATTCAAAGTGCAGAAGAGTTAATACTCTCCCGAGAACTTTCGAAAACTAAAGAATAAGTTCACATTCGAGCTATAATTGGGCTAGAATTGAGAGTCATAATATGGTATCATTATACTTTATGCATTATACATTTCTATAGAGTTTTTCTTCAAGAAATTCTGAGTTTTACACTTAAATTTAAGCTGAAACAATTATAAATAAATTTAGAAAACTTATACTTTTACTTTATAAAACTTATATGGTAACTGAAGTTTCCTTCGAAAGCAATATACGAGTTATGGTAATCAGTAAAGAACCATCATGTACTGCGTCTATGCGGCTATAACGGCATAACGGAATAACCCCATAAAAGTTGACTTTATTTTTTACAGCTGATTCACGTCTCGGGCTGCGAGTTAAGATCAGTTCGCTTGTTGATAATTATAAAGTGGGCAAGTTAATTGTTCCGCTTATGGAATCGTATTACATAAGCTCGGCTTATCTTCATCGTAGAGTTCGCTGGCCCGAGTTGGCTCTGTACCACCTGCTCCTCCTCCTCCTCCCCCTCTCCTCGTCTGGCTCTGCTCCAGCATCAACTGCAATTGTGCAACTTTGCGAGGCATGTTCTAAATGGGAAAAACTTGTTTGCAAACCCCTCGCCAGTTCGGTTAAATTTAACATTTTATTAGCGACTCACACCTGGTGCGGTCGGAGCGGTCGGAGCGGGAAGCGGGCCAAGAGCAGCGGCAGCAACTACGTCGTTCTGCTCGCTTTCGCCCGCTTTTCGCATTTGGTAATCACAATGAAGACGGCGCCGGCGCTAGCAGAGGCAGAAGCGAAGCGTCTGTCGCGAAGTTCGTTGACCTCGAATTGTGTTGAACTGATTCGATGATTCGAGAGATATATATGGCAAAAGATCTTCACAACAATTTGCCTAGAAACTGGGTTAAGCTGCCTCGACGAGAACCTGCACAGCGTGTGATCAGAGTTGCGTGATCCGTAGGTTGCTCAATCGATGCAGGGCTAAGCTGGGCAAGTCAACATGGTTTAAGAGACAAGAAAACGCAATTAGCCACAGCCCCAAATGTCAATCACGTTGGGGAAACCTGTTAACATTTTCAATGACTTTGAACTCTTTGCAGTCTCTCGACTCTTTGCATTTCCATATTGATTGTTTGCTTGACCCATTTGCGCGGAGCACTCGAGCGGCCCACGCCACTTCCACTTTCGTTGGAGCGCGACTTTCTTTAGAGTCGTGGACAGCGGAGTCGTCTCTCTGTGGCTTTTGGGCTTGGGCTTGGGTTTGGGTTTGGGCCAAGCCAAGTCGAGCCAAGCCGAGCCCTAACTGATATTGCCAACGCTTGTGGGGGATTTGACAAAAGCCGCTGCCGTTGCTGTGTAACCAGTTTAATGACGACGTCGCTGTCGCAGTCGCAGTCGCTGCCGACGTCAACGTCGCTGTCTGTGTTCTCGACGGCATCGATTCTCGATTGGCCTTTTATAAAAAGTCTTTGGCCAACTTTCTTGAGCTTCATTCGCGTTTCGTGCGCGAGCGTGACAACTTGAATCGAAGTGCGAGAGAGAGAGAGAAAGAGAGAGAGATGGAAATGAAAGTTACGTTCTTCTTGCCACTTTTGTTGGCCAGCTTTGGGTGTGTTAGCTCGCTACCTTCCTTGGCCGTAAAGGATGCAGCTGTACCCAGTTCATTTGCCAGCGCAGCATCGCAGCTGATCGCGACGCAGCTGCTGAAGCACAACAAGGACATCGATGCCAACCAGGTGCACTCCCCACTGGGTGTGGCCGGAATTCTGGCTGTGCTGGCGGAGGCATCGCAGGGCGAGACCTACGAGGAATTCGCACAGGTCTTCGGGTTTCCCAGGGAGCGCGGCGAGCTGAGAGACACCTTCGAGCGTATCTTGGGCAGCTACCAGAATCGCGATGCTGCCGTGGCACTGCCCTCGTTCCAGACCTGGTTCTATGTGTATCGCAACAACAGCGTGAGGGAGGATTACAAGCAGTTGCTGGAGCGTTACTACCATGTGGAGGTGAAGGACATCAGTAGGCAGGAGTTCGACTGGAGTGAGCCGAGTACCTCGTTGCAGCTGGAGGGAGGCGATGTGGAGGGTGACACCGAGCCAAGCAACAGCAAAGACGTCATCGGGTTCGAGACACTGAAGCGCATTAACCTGGACGACGATGCTCCCAGCGCTGCAATCAGCGATACCTACGGCGAGGAGGTGCTCAACAAGGAAGCCTCCAAGTTCGATCGCGATGTGGATGACAAACAGTATGTGGAAAAACCAGTTGCACTGGCCGAGGCAGAGCTGACCACAGAGGAGGCACCGGAGGCGACAACGGAAGCGGATGGCACCACAAATGCGCCAGTGGAAAAACAAGAAAAACCAGCTGAGATCGCCCTGACCATCGAGGAAAATGTGGCCGAGAACAAGCAGCAGAAACGCAGTGATCCCAGCGTGGAGGAAAACGAGACGGTGCAGGAGGATGAGAAGCTGCGCAAGCAACAAGCTGCCCAACCGGCAGCTACGGTGACCGCCAGTGAACCCGAGAAGGTGCGTCTGCCGCTGCAGAAACTGGAAAATGTTGTCAAATCGATTGTCAAGGAGGGAGCAGATGAGATTATGATTGCGCTGGAAACGCAACTGGGAGCGGCAGCTCGGGTAAGCCAATCAAGCACAGGGTGTTTCTGTATTAATTAACTCCCACTTCCTCTCCCTCTTCCCCTTCTCTTTCTCCCTTTCAGGCCAATGGAGCACGCAGTCTGTTCCGGCACGACGACATCACTTCTGCCTTGAGTGCCAACTCCATCACGGGTCGCGCCATCGGCTCCAAGTCCAAGATGCTGCTCTTCAACGGACTCTACTTCCACGGCAGCTGGGCACAGCCCTTCTACCAGCTGCGAGACGGCACCGACGAGTTCTTCTTCATGACCAACGAGGATGCCATGAAGACGCCCATGATGCATGCCCGCGGCAAGTTCCGTGTGGCCGATCTGCCGCAGCTGAAGGCGCGTCTGCTCATCCTGCCCTATGAGAACGCCAAGTACAGTCTGTGCATTGTGCTGCCCAACGATCCGGAGGGTCTAAGCGATGTCATCGCACAGCTCCAGCCCAGCGACTACAAGTACGCACAGGAGCACATCGAGCTGAAGCAGCTGCATGTCACGCTGCCCAAGTTCCAGGTGGAGGAGACCTCGCGCTCCGAGTCGATGCTCAAGCAGTTGGGCCTCAAGCGTCTCTTCTCCCGCACCGATGCCCAGCTGGGTCTGCTCACCGAGGACGAGGACGTGCATGTCGATGAGATTGTGCAGTTTGTCAATGTGCGAGTGGACGAGGGAGGCAGCAGCGCCAACTCTCTGTCCGCGGCCACCACACAGGCTCGTTCCCCCATCACAGCCGATACCCTGCCCGTGCCCGAGCCGGAGCCTGAGCCAGGCGTAGAGCGCTTCGATGTGAATCGTCCGTTTGCCTACTTCATCATGGATTGCGAGAATCAGTTTGTGCTCGCCTCCGGCAAGGTGTATGCGCCTGAGTTCAAGGACGAGCTGCCGCCCGTCTCCATTGAGGTGGAGCTGGAGCAGGCCTAGACTAGACTAGACTCACCAGACATCACAACCCTGTAGCCAGTAGGATTCATAACGAATTTTCACCGATGCGCCTCTAGTGCAGTTTCCATACTTTTAAGCAATAAACGAGATTTTCATTTTCCCAAAAAACAAACAAGTCAGTAAGGCTACAGTCGAGCGGGTCCGACTGTAAAATACCCTTCGAATTTTTTAAAATTAAGGCAAGGGTCCCCCCTACGATTATTCAACAACATTTTTATTTTTCAAATTTTATATCGCGAGTTTTTAATTTTAATAGATTGCGGAGGTCAAAATTAGTACTTAACAATTGTTTAAATCGATTTTAAACGATACTTAATTTTGGCCCTAAAACCATGTCTAAGTGGTCAAAAAATTAGACATGCAACACCCTCAAGAGGCCTGTTACCATCATTTTAGACTGATCGTAACTTTCTTAAAAATCAAACGATTTTCACGCGGAATGACTTTTTGTTTACGTTTTAACAACCTTTTATGATTCTACAATTAAAAAAAAGAATAAAATATATTTTGAAATTTTTCGAATTTTTGAAAATGTAGACAAGGGTCCCCCCTATGATTTTTCAACAACATTTTTATTTTTCAAATTTGTTATCGCGAGTTTTTAATTTTAATCGATTGCGGAGGTCAAAATTAGTACTAAACAATTGTTTAAATCGATTTTAAACGATACTTAATTTTGGCCCAAAAACCATGTCTAAGTGGTCACAAAATTAGACATGCAACACCCTCAAGAGGCCTGTTACCATCATTTTAGACTGATCGTAACTTTCTTAAAAATCAAACGATTTTCACGCGGAATGACTTTTTGTTTACGTTTTAACAACCTTTATGATTCTACAATTAAAAAAAAGAATAAAATATATTTTGAAATTTTTCGAATTTTTGAAAATGTAGACAAGGGTCCCCCTATGATTTTTCAACAACATTTTTATTTTTCAAATTTTTTATAGCGAGCTTTTTGATTTTAATTGATTGCGGAGGTCAAAATTAGTACTTAACAATTGTTTAAATCGATTTTAAACGATACTTAATTTTGGCCCTAAAACCATGTCTAAGTGGTCACAAAATTAGACATGCAACACCCTCAAGAGGCCTGTTACCATCATTTTAGACTGATCGTAACTTTCTTAAAAATCAAACGATTTTCACGCGGAATGACTTTTTGTTTACGTTTTAACAACCTTTATGATTCTACAATTAAAAAAAAGAATAAAATATATTTTGAAATTTTTCGAATTTTTGAAAATGTAGACAAGGGTCCCCCCTATGATTTTTCAACAACATTTTTATTTTTCAAATTTTTTATAGCGAGCTTTTGATTTTAATTGATTGCGGAGGTCAAAATTAGTACTTAACAATTGTTTAAATCGATTTTAAACGATACTTAATTTTGGCCCTAAAAACCATGTCTAAGTGGTCACAAAATTAGACATGCAACACCCTCAAGAGGCCTGTTACCATCATTTTGTACTGATCGTAACTTTCTTAAAAATCAAACGATTTTTACGCGGAATGACTTTTTGTTTACGTTTTAACAACCTGAATGATTCTACATTTAAAAAAGAGTATAAAATATATTTTGAAATTTTTCAATATTTTGAAAATTTAGATAAGGGCCCCCCCTATGATTTTTCAACAACATTTTTATTTTTCAAATTTTTTATCGCGGGTTTATTAACTTTAATCGATTGCGGAGGTTAAAATTAGTGCTAAGCAATTGTTTAAATCAATTTTAAACGATACTTAATTTTGGCCCAAAAACCATGTCTAAGTGGTCACAAAATTAGACATGCAACACCCTCAAGAGGCCTGTTACCATCATTTTAGACTGATCGTAACTTTCTTAAAAATCAAACGATTTTCACGCGGAATGACTTTTTGTTTACGTTTTAACAACCTTAATGATTCTAAATTTAAAAGATAGCATAAAATATATTTTGAAATTTTTCGATATTTTGAAAATTTAGAGAAGAAAATTTGTCATCAACATTTTTATTTTTCAAATTTTATATGGCGATTTTTTAAGTTTAATCGATTGCGTAGCGATAATCAATTTTAAACGATACTTAATTTAGGCCCACAAATCATGTCGAAATGGCCTTAAAATTTAACATGTAACATCCTTTTTAGACTATATCGAAGGGTATAAAAAACTAGGAGACGAAAGCACTTCGTTCCTCCTGCCTTTTTCCCAAGCCACTTGAGCTTGTGCATCCATTTGCTGCGCAATCAAAACAAAAATTAATTCGCTTACTCGTCGGGGAGGAACAACCACGGAACGGGCAGGGAAGATAGATCAACCCTCAGGATTCAATTGTCTGTCCGTAATATGAAATGTATCTGGCGGCGGGCATCGCTAATTTCCGTGCACCAAATTTGTCATTGCATTCAACTCTCTCTCTCTCTCTCCTCTGTCTCTCTCTCTCTCTCTCTCTCTGCCGCAGGGGTTGGCATCAGCGTCGTGACGTCGTGCGTCCGCTTTGTTGACTTAGCTCAGAGTTCCATCAATTCTCAGGCTACTCAAGCGAAAGGCGCATCCGACACGTGCCCCACGCTGGCAGGCCTGGCGAATCGGAGAGAACTCTCTCTCTCTCGCTCTTCAAGTGGTCAATGGGCTGCAATTAAAAGTCTCATTAGAATGCGCAATGATGTCTTCCTTTTGGTCTCTACTCCAAGGTGCATCAAATCCCATGCCGGATGCCAGTGAAGGCACACGCCCAGTCAAAGCAAAACTACCAAGCAAAATGTATCTAAAGACGTACACGACGCAGGAGGGGATTGGGATGAGTGCGGGCTTGGCGCCAGGCTGTCGGGCGCCAAAAAAGCAGAGGTAAAAACAGGAGTAAATGCGTGCCATGATTACAGTGATGACGACTGCCACCCCAGGCCCAGGCAAACGCAAGGAGGGTGCAGACAGGAGCAGATCGAAGCAGGACGATGCCGCCACCCAGGGCAGACGATGATGTTTCATCTTTTCCACATGAAAACTCACGTAACAAAAATTATGATAATCATAACTTTTTTTTCTCCTTGTCTGTCCCGAGAACAGAAAGGAACGGGGCCAGGGCAGCCTGTCTGTGGACCTTTGTTTTGTTAGCCACTGGACAAAGGAGACGCTGCGTCGCATTGGCCAAGGTATTTTTGGGCCAAACTGGCGTCTAGTTTTTTTTTTTGTCTGGCCGTCTCTTTATTATTATTAAGTCTTGCATATAAATCAATGTTGCCTGATATGCAGAAGAGCTCCCAAGGTATGAAAGATTTATAGGGCAGCCTCTGCTCTCTCTTTCTTAGACCTTGTTTAACATAATTTCTATGCGAACTTGAAGCAGATAAATGAAAAGAATGTTAGTTTTTTTGAAGTGGTTAAGAGATTAGCAAATGAAAGATGTATTCTCAGTCTCCCCCCACTCTACAGCTATTGAGAGAGGGATGGGGGCACATCTAACATAAGTATAAATAAACCACACAACCATAAATCCATCGTGTTGCATCAAAGACAAACATTCACTTGATGGTAATTTCAACAAGGCGTCACACCATGTCTAAGAGATTTATGGGGCTGCCCCTCAAGTCTAATTACAAGCTAAGTTCGTCGAATTAGGAATGCGCAACAAGTGTGGGAAATTTGCTGGAAACCAGCTGTGTTCCAGGAAAATTTCAACCGAAACAAACGAAATTTTGAAATGTTGCAGGGCAAACAAAGAAATACAATTGGGGCCACCCCAAGCTCCCTCGATCCCAACTGACGTTGACAATTGCGGCGTGAAAATGAAGTAAACACATGTGGACGCCAACTGGAGATTGGAAGATTGGGGGAGGGAGTGAGGAGTAGAACCCCAGAAATGCCTAAGTCAAAGCAAGGCCACTTCAAGTATAAGAAGTTCCAACATGATATAGGGATAAATTATATATGTATAGATGTGAAAAAAGGACTACAGGAAAAAAGAAGACCCTGGTTGCCTCTAGAATTCGGCAAAAGCCTCCTCGTGCCGATTGGTCTTGGCCTTTGCCTTTTGCCTACTCTCGTTCTGCTTGTCGAAGTTGGAGATGTCCTCGGCATTCATAATAGTCGGCACATAGGGTGCTTGTACGGTCTGATTGAGCATTGGTATCCAGTCGATCTCCTGAAACCATTCGTGGTCCTTGATATCCTTGTTGCCCCCATTCAAATTGCCAAAGCTGCAAAGGGAGGGGGATATATTAAAATCACAATCGATCGACTGTTCTTGGGTTAACCCCCTACCGCTTGGATAGATCCACCTGAAGTAGATGATCTATCAGATGACGCAGTGGCGCCGAGAACGAACTAGGCATT
Organism: Zaprionus tsacasi; assembly: GCA_018904105.1. Lineage (NCBI taxonomy): Eukaryota > Metazoa > Arthropoda > Insecta > Diptera > Drosophilidae > Zaprionus > Zaprionus tsacasi. The sequence goes on from JAEIFR010000295.1 coordinate 2,982,628, forward strand.
TTGTAGTCCGCCTCACAGATCTTGTTGTACATAACCATAACGTCACGATTGTGTGAGGCAAAGGGTGAGTGTCCACTGACAAATTCGTAGATCAGTACTCCGAAGGCCCACCAGTCCACGCTAGTTCCATATGGTCTCGACTGTATGATCTCAGGCGGAAGATACTCGGGCGTGCCACACAACGTCATCGTTCGAGTCTCCACACGCTACGGATCAGGGAAGAGAAGAGAAGAAGGTTAGCTGCAGCACTTATAGCATTCATCACACCCAACCACCTTGGCAAACCCAAAATCTGTAACCTTTAAATACCCATTCCTTTCCAACATAATGTTCTCGGGCTTCAGATCACGATATAGCAGACCGCAGTTGTGCAAATACTCCAGGGCAAGGAATACCTGTGCGCCATAGAAGCGGGCCTGCTTTTCGCTGAATTTCCGCTGTCTGGGAGTGGAAAAAGGTTAGAGGAGAAGGCGGATCGAAGCATCCTCGATACTTACTTGCGATGATAGGTGAAGAGTTCGCCTCCCAGCACGAGTGGTATGATCAGATACAAACTATCGTTATCCTTGAACGATGTCACTAAGTGAATGGTGAAGGGAAATCGTATCGAGTTGAGGACCTTCTTCTCACTCATCACATGCCCAACCTGTTTGGTCTTAATGATCTGATCCTTGCTCAGCTGCTTGGAGGCAAAGTAATTGTCATTGTCCTTCTCCTTCACCAGAACCACTTTGCCAAAGGAACCCGAGCCCAGACTCGATTTAATGATATAGTTATCGAGCCCAATCGATTGAGAGGGCGTATTGCGACTGAATCTCTTATTAAAGTCTTCCTTCAACTTGTTAAGTATAACCGCATAGTCAACTTTCGGACTGAAATATTGCTGTTCCGTTGTGGAAACCCGTCCCATTTCGCTAGATAATCACAATTTATTCTTACACGCTAGAGACTCGTAACTAAAGACTATATAAATTTGGAATTTTCATTACAGAAAATTTGACATCAAAGACGTGAGCTACATATGTATTATAGTATATGACAATGACAGATCAATCAGTTGAAGTTGGATTCGACAAAACTAAAGTATTTGGACCAACGTTTAAAAATGTTTAAACAATTCTGAATGGCGATTTATTTTGGACTTTGTTTTGGCTTTAGTTTCAGTTTGTTCAAAGTTCGATAGATCCTCAATGTTCGCTACCGTGGGTATATAGGGTGGATTAATCTCCTGATTGAGCAGCATAAACCAATCGACCCCATGGAACCATGAGTGATTTTTTATTTCACTGGAGCCTTCGGCTGAGTTACCTAAACTGAATAAGTAGTGTACTTAAATCGTCACATAAGTAATCCTTAATCCGCTTACCGTCTCGTTGGATCTAATTGCATTAGACCCTCGATCAAACTTCTCATCTGTTGTGTCATCGAGGAAGGATAACGCATTTCTCCTACGCATATTTTCGAGTACATTATAAGGACGTCACGATTGTGGATCGCAAACGGTGACTGACCCACAACAAACTCATAGAGGAGCACCCCGAAAGCCCACCAATCCACGCACTTATTGTACGGCTTCAACTGAATGATCTCGGGCGCCAGATACTCGGGTGTGCCACATAAAGTCGAGGTGCGATTCTCGACACGCTGTGTGAAGTGGATTGTTTCTTGGTTAGACACTTCTAAAAAGGGAGGATTCCCTACCTACCTTGGTAAATCCAAAATCAGTTAGTTTAATATATCCACGTGCATCCAACAGAATGTTTTCGGGCTTGAGATCGCGATAGATGAGTGTCATGTGATGCAGGTACTCTAGGGCAAGCAGCACCTGGCAGCCATAGAAGCGAGACTGTTTCTCATTGAACTTACGTACTCTTGGCCATGAGAGAGGTGGGTCTTTTGGTTCTTAAAGACTTTAGGGATAGATACTTAGGGGGGGTTACTTACTTGCGATGGTAGGTGAAGAGTTCGCCGCCATTAACGAAGGGCAGCACCAAATACAAGTAATCAAAGTCCTTGGTGGAGTCTATAAGGTTCACTAGGAATGGAAAGCGAACTGCACTGAGCACACTCTTCTCGTTGTGTACATGGTTGATCTGTTTCAAGCGCACCAGATCATCTTTGCACATCATTTTAGCAGCATAATAGTTTTTACCAGTCTTTTCTCGGACTAACAACTTGAAGCGGAACAAATTAGGGGGAAAAGATAACAAGGGAGAGATAGGATCGTGGATGTATTGGGGGTTAGCTTACCACGGTACCAAAGCTGCCATTTCCAATTACGGCTCGTTGTACATACCCCTCCAAATTAGTGTATGGTGATGGTTCCTGCTTGTTCCAACGTGCCTCAAATTCTTTTTTTAGATTGTTTAGAATATTATTGTAATCTTCCTTAGAATTAAATTGCTGCATGCGGAATGCGGTTCAGTGTACATTTTCCTCCTTTACGACGAGGAGACACGGCGGCAATAATGCGATAGAACTATTTCTATTATATACAAATAATTTTTTTTGTTTTTTTAATATTTTCGAAAGAAAAGGAGAAGCAAAACAACATTTCTATATTATTTTGCTTAGTTGATATATCTTGACATGTGGAGACCGAAGCTTCTTCAATTAGTCTGGCCATGGGTTTTACAAAATTAGGCCAAGGTATGACAAATTCATTCACGTGGCCACATGAATAGCCAATTTCCTGTTCCGCCCTCCCTCTCAGACAAACACACCCACTCACACCTACACACACACACACACACACACATGCACACAAGCTCTCGGGCTGAGTCCAGTCCGACTTCTTGATGTGTGCCCTGGAAAAGTAAGAAAAATTGCAAAACGTCCACTTGATAAATGATGTTAACCAAGATTACATAAGTTGGTAATTTTCTAGTACATTTATTTCGACATGTCAACTAGTCAGTTGGAGCTCACCGACATTGCCGGCATTTTGCAGTTGGCATGCGATGATGGACATGTGTGGAGCATCTCGACTGGTCTCGTCTCGTCTCGTCTCGCCTCGTCCTGTCCCGACTCCTTCCCGTGCTGCCACTGCGATTGATGCCGATAGGAGCGTACCGGATGTGTACGGCAGTTGCAGAGGCTTTTAAGGTAAATGTCGGCCATGTGGTCATTCCAGGCCAGGCTCATCTCTCTCTCCCTCTCTAACCAAATTGACAATTAATCATTATCCTAGCAGAATCTCAAGTTGACGTGAGCCGGAGATAGTTTTGGTGCTGTGGCAGAGCCAATTTTGGGTTGACTGAATCCCAGTGAAAATAGGTTTCTAAATACGGTTGGGTCACACTAATGTGACGGCATTTATTTGGGGTAGCACTTCATCAATGATTGAGTTGCAGTTAAACGGGTAAGGAGAGCAGAATGGGGGAAGGGGAACTTAAAGTAATTCATTTGTTAAGTGAAACCTGAAACAGACTGAGATTTTAAGACCTTCTTGGCCTATAGATAAAGCTTTATAAATCTGTTATACTTATTCTTCTCTCTCCCTCTCTCTCCCTCTCTCTCCCTCTCTCTCCCTCTCTCTCTTCACACTCCCAGTGCATGCAAATATTGTTTTTAATTCACTTAAAACAATGGAACAAGTCACGTACTTAACATAACCCAAGTGTTCCCTTTCCCTCAGCTTTCACTTGCACTCTCTCTCTCCCTCTCTCTCTCTCTGTCTCTCTCTGTTATCTAGTGCCATCTCAATCTTGCCAGTAAATTAGAAATCGTGCAAAAACTAAACAATATCACTTAGAATGAGCCACCCAGTCCCAGTCCCAGTCCAAAGCTGCGCTCATTTAACTTCCAGCCACAAAAGAAGCCTCCATTACCTCCCTCTCTCTCTTTCTCTATCTCGCTCTCTCGCTCTCCCAGAAGATAAACTCAAGCGGGCTAAGATATGTTAACGACTGCAATAAATAAGCGGATAATATCAGGCGTGCTAGGCCTTCCATAAATACATATCCCGCATCCCACACACATGTGTAGCCCAAGCCCAAGCTTGGACTCGCCTGGAGGAGCTGCGCCCGCTAAGCGGACCAAGACCAGATTAAGTCATACGCACACGTCTCGCTCGGGGTTCTGGACTCGCTCTGGGCCCGCTATTTGGCCACACTTAAAATTCATTAGCTGTATTAGAAGACGCTCTGCCCGCCTGCTCCGGCTTGGCTTATGCAAAGTAATTGACGCCCCGATGAACTGTTGACACGCGTGGCATTTGTCTCTGGCCCAGCTCCAGCTCCAGTTAGCTAATATTTGGTTTAGTTATCAGTGCCATTTTTCGGGCTTAAGTAGGTGAAAGTGAAAGCGTGTGTGTGTGTGTGTAGTGTGTGTGGTATACAAAATGGCCAAATTCAATTATGCTGAAAGGTTTTGGGCCAGCTCGTCTCCGGCATCGACATTGGCAGCCCACATTTGCGAACAGCCCTCGCCATTAGTGGCTAATCTCTCGGCACAATCGCGAATGAATCATGGCACACTTTGGCTGCCTCCTGCCTCCTGCCTGCCTGCCTCCTCCTGCTGACCGGAAAATGCATTCAGTGTGCACAGTTCAGCGGGCAGCAACAATGTCTCCAACACGTTTCGCTGTGCAAAAGGTGTAACTAATCCGCAGGCCATGTGACTTTTGTCGTCGTTGTCGTTGTCGTTGTGTCGCCGAAATCACAAACCACCGAACCGCCCTTGCAGCACCGCCCCATCCCCTGCCCTGCCCCTGCCTAAACCCTTTGCAAATGCCAACGGTTTCCAGTCAATTCCACCCCAAAAACCAAATGCGACCTGTGTATGCCATCTTCCACCTTCAATCATCGATGATGCCAGCCTGCCTGCACCATTGTATCCCCTGTCCCGTGTCCCTTGTCCCTTGTCCCGTGTCCCGTGTAATCCGCCGATTTGGCCAGCCACGTTGACAGAACCAACGCCCTGCACTGCGGGTGGCGCCGCGACGAGTTGACAATTTGCAGCTGGCTGCCTTTGGTTGAAGTAATCGCAGAGTAGAAAAATACCATAAAAATATTATTATTATTATTATTTTAATGCGCATTTAGTTTTATTGTCAGCAGGTCCGGTCACTGCGCTACCTTTTGTCCCACTGTACGATCCCTATAAATCAGCACTGGCCCATTGATGATATCAGCACGATAAATCAATTGCAAATGACATCAGGTTCCACACTGTGTATGTGCAGACAATGTGATGTTCCATATTCGTAATACCGTGCACCGATAAAAAACAAGGTATATCGATAGACTTAGGGGTAAGGAAATTGAGTAGAAATGAAAGCATTTAGAGAAACCTTAAAACTCTCCTTCCTATTTGCTTTATTAGTTTATTTGTTCTTATATTTTATAAATAAATTATATAATTTATTTCTAAACGTTTTCTAAATTAAATCAATTTTTCTTTTGATATAAAATATATTCAGTTTTTGTCCCAGAATTAAATTAAAACAATTTTTCTTTTAATTAAAATATATTCAATTTTTGTCCCAAAACTAAATTTAATTAAATAAAAACTGCAGTAGTCGTTGTTTAGGTCGTTTCAAAACGACCTATTTCTGTCTAAAACTGCTTAAGACTGTTAAAGCGCTGTTAAATTGTACAGAATGTTTAGATATATGTAAAGTTGCTGTTTAAGCTATTTAAGAACTACCCCATAAACACACAAAATTTAATAATGAATGGTTTAGCCATAATATAAGTTATTCGTATTATAAAATGTCCAGATCACTCATATGACTATTCATTAATAAAATAATCGTGTATCTTCGCTGAGTTTTCTCTACGTGTAGCTATTCATATTCTAAACAGTTTTTCCAGCCCTACTGGGGGTAGGGGTTGGAAAGGGAGCAGAGCAGACAATGCTGGCTCTGGGGGAAATCGCTTTGGCAAATAATGCAAGTGAAACAATGCTGCAGAAAAACAATTGCTACAATTTTAACATTTGCCATAAATAAACATGAGCCGGTGGCATTTCGATCTGCTGCTGGTGCTGGTGATGCTGCTCCTGCTGCTGTTTCCATCGACATCGCAGGAAATGCAAAACGCTGCACATTTTATTGAAATTCAATTAAAGTCGTATTTCAATAATTGGACACGCATGGTGCGCATTTCCGTGCCGACCGATTTCTAAATGCCGATCAAATTTATGAGTTTTTCGATTTTGGGCCAATTGAAATGTTGCCACTTGGCCATTGTCCCGTTGTCCCGTTATGCTGTTCCGTCGTTTGGCCAAGGGAAACGGAAATTGGTGCAAAATTGAAGCCCAACCCCCTCCCTCAACCCCTGGTGAACTCCATCAGGGAAAGCTACGGTGCATTAGGCTGCAAGTTGTTATCAGTTCGCTATCACCCTCGTCCTCGTCCTTGTCCTCGTCCAGCAACCACCCCTCGCTCTTCGCCTACCTCCCTCCCTCCCCTCGTGGTGAATAACCCCAGTTAGTCGCTCACGTTAAGTGTGCAAAATTCTGCGTGATTTGTGCGAATTTCCTCGCATTGGAACTCAGATAAAAGTTGTCATACGACAAAGGGAGGTTGCACTACGGACGGGGAGGGTTGGTAAGTTTTTCCCCGACTTTTTGTTGTTGTTGTTTAGTGCCATAAATTTTTTGCTACTTGTCATATCTGACTCTCTATTTAGGCACAGATCATTAAGTTTCCACAGGGCGTTTCGTAGAGCTCTCATCAGAGATTTAAAGACTTTCCCCAAGATGCGAACATGTGTTTCATATGCCTCCCTCTCTCTCTCTCTCTCTTTCTCTACTTTCTCTTTCAAATCTTTTTAAGTCTTTCGACACTTGTGAACACACACATCATCCACACATATTTTCATTTTCAATGTCAATTGAAATATGTCGTGATTTTTCTATTTTTCTGATCAAGAAAAACATCAATAAATGCAGAGTAGATGAAAGATTTCAAAGCATTTTTTTGGGGTAAAAAAAAGTACTCAAAACTGTCAAAGAAAATAAATTGTTACAGTAATAATAATAAAGAAAAAAAAGATTAAATTATTTTAGTTTATTATAATAGGAAAAAAGTAGCTAAACATTATAAAATGCTGCAAATTTCAAGATATTTCACTTAACTCTGAAAATAGATTACTCATAATACCGTCACGCATAATTCCCGTCAATTATCGCGAGATTCGCCACGCATAGATGACAGAAATATCTTCCGTTCAAGGTAGTCTCTGGCAGAGCGACAACCTGAGATGTGTTCAAAGCAGCAGCCGGGGAGGAGGAGGAAGAAGGAGACATCACTTGGCTGCCAGATGACAACATGAATGATGCTATCCGTAGTTGGGATACAGCATATATACGATCGCACTGGGATCTGCATAGAGTGCGGCATTTAGTTCTGACATGCGTGCGATTTGCACGCTTAATTGAGACAGGTGCCACATGGAGGGGGAGGGAGTAGGGAGTGGGCTGTGGATGAGGATGAGGCACTGCGACATGTGTTCGCTGCTGTTGCACAAGCCGAGAGATTTGTCATGGCATGGAGACGGAGGGCAGCCCGGCAAATGCAAAATTAACAACCTAATTAATACCTCGCTCCCTATCGCACCTCCACATCCGCTCATGCTCATCCTGGGCAGCTGCAGGCAGAGTATTTGCCATATTTGCCATATCGCATAGGCTGCTCTCGCTTTGATTGGATGCACTGCAGCACGTTGCTGTGTCTAATACCAAACCGGAACTCCGAACCGGGAACCGCAAACTAACTAACGGCCAGCGGGCGGCCGCTGTCAAAGTCAGCTGCTGCTAAAAATGGCTAGAAAACAAAAGAAAAAACGGCTAAAAATGCCAAATTGACTGCTGGCTCTGGCCATGGCTTTGGCTCATATTGAAGGCGTTTGCGGTTTCCACAGCTCACAGCTCGCAGCTCTTGCCGGACGTTTATTGAACATTTTTACTTGCGGTTACACGATGGAGCAGGCAGGCAGGGAATGCCGGAGGAGGAGCAGGCTGCCTGGCAACTGGCAGGCACTTTTATTAATTTCGGCAGGCGCGTTCTCAATTTCACGCAGGGTTTAAATGCAAATGGGATTTGCATCTTGTGCAAACCTTTCGCAAGCCGCAGAGACGAGACGAGACGTGGTCGAGAAGCCCCAACGAGATTGGCCAAAATGCGTTAAATGCAAATTGGATAAGAAGTCGTCGCTGCCAAGAAACAAAGCAAAGAGAAAAAGGAGCAGAGTGGCAGCTCAGTTGCTCAAGGATATCCGCGAGGATATCGCACTCGCACATCACATGACTGGCGGGCCGAGGCCGAGGCCATCCGAGGCTGGAGCAGGAGCAGGAGCAGGAGCAGGAGCAGGCCGCGTTTCGTGTTCATTTCCAAATGAAAGCGGCGACAAACTTTAAAGTGGATTACGTTTGCCGCTCACATCTCAAGCGAATCCCTCCCCCAATCTCTCCTGCCCCCTCTCCTGCCCCTCCACCTAGCACACTCGCTATCTGCGACCGCATGTCCTGGCCATGTCCTGGCGCTGCGCTTTGCAACATAAATCCGTGAGTTTTGCGCGCACAATTTATGGCGCTTGCGACACTCTGCTCAAACTTGGCCTGCCCAGGATGAGCTGCTGCCTCTGCTGCTGCTCGGCATTGTTGTATTTATGACCGCGACATGACCTGCTGTAGCTGCTCCGACTCCCACTTCTACTCCTCCTGGCGTGGGCCGCTGAAAGTGTTTGAGGCGCGTACGTGCATCGCGGCCTCAAGCCGCAAGTCTTAAAACCAGCCTGCCGCTCGGAAATTGGATTTGCTGGAGCAGCTCCAGCTCCAGCTTCGCCTGTCAATTTTGCCATTTTTAAGCGGAATTTATGTCGCCTTCGCGGGGGCGTTGTGTGTCTAATGAGCACAGCCTGAGAAGATTCCCAGTTCGCTTTGCCTTTTGTCCAGTTTGAGGCTGAACAGCGCCTTGGCAGCTTGCCCCCAATCGAGGTTAATTACGTGGAACAGTGACTGCCAGCGAATATGCTACACTCGCTATTTACATGTAACACACACACACACACACACACATAGGAGAGAAAAGAAAACGTAGCTCGTTTCATTGCCGAAAATCAATTCAACCGGATGCATAGCGTCGCTGGCGTCTGCTGCCGGACAGGATGTCAATTGTGATGGAGCGCGTTTTGCTTATGGCTGCAGAATCACAGCCCCCTCCCCCTACTCCCCTGGGCTGTGTTTGCGCAACTTCTCAGGGCAAATGGACGTAGTCATAATTATTGTTATGTTAATGGAGACAGCGATTCCTAGTGCGGAACTGGCCAGCAGGGGAGGATCTGAGCGAGGGGCTGGTCAATTGATTTTTATACCCTTCGACCATTGAAAATGGTCAAAAAAGGGTATACTAACTTTGTGCAATGTATGTAACAGGCATAAGGAGGCGTGGCAGACCCCACAAAGTATATATATTCTTGCTCAGGATCACTAGCCGAGTCGATTGAGACATGTCCGTCTGTCTGTCCGTCTGTCCGTCTGTCCGTCTGTCCGTCTGTATGAGGGAACGGATCTCAGCTATTAAAAAAGCTAGAGACACCAAATTTAGAATGGAAGTTCCTATATATAAGAGGCAGGTGAAGTTTATGTTAAATGTTCGATGCCACGCCCACCGCCCCCGCAAATCGGTAATTTACGATTATTAAGCAAAGTATTAAACTTAGAAAGTTCTGCTTTGTTATGTATAATGCTAAATGCCATATGAACATATCCCCCAAATTACAATCCGATCGGACTAATAACACAGAAGTTATGCAAGTCAACGTTTTCAGTACAAATGTACGAGCAGCAGCCTGCGCGCTGCTTTCAGTAGTTGACGCCGACGGTGACGTCACTCTTAACGTGCGTCGCTGTGTGAGTGTGAGCGAGAAAGCTATATGTAGTAGAAATATTTGTGCAAAATTTCTGTTTGAAATTATGAGTGTGGTTACACGTTTGTAACGGATTTTAAAAATTGGGAGAAGGGTATCCTACTGTCGGGCGTTCGACTGTAGCCATATCCACTTGTTACGTTATGTGTTTGCGCTGCGACTTTGCATAAAAATGGATAAGCTGCTGCTGCCACTCCCCCTTGCCCCTTAAGCACTTTCTTTCTTTTCCCTCTCTCTCTCTCTTCAGGCACTGATTGTATGTACAGTTATGTTTGAGTTTGGGCTAAGCGCCCGCTAGTATGCTACGATTTCTTGTATCGCCTGCGAGCTGCCATTAGCAACAGCCTCTTCAGCGATAGAGGGGGAGAGAGAGAGAGGGGCGTGGCAAGCAGATTCGCCACAGCTCCGTCCGGGATAGGTGTGACACATCGTGTGATTGATGAAATGTGACAACAGAAAGGGGCAGGAGGAAGGGGGTAGAGGGCAGGGCAGGACCACCAGCTAATTTCCACATTTTTCACATTTACGAAGACAAATTGAGGTGCGAACTTGGGTCGAGGCAATAAAATTGCCGAATATCAAAACAACAAAATCTCAACACGAGGCCCATAAAAAGCGGAAGGGTTCGAGTGTGCCACCAGAAGGGGGCAGGGGTGACAGGGGGGGGCAGGCAACACATTTGACACAGACGCTTCAAAAGCGTCGAGGACATGGGACAGTTGGGCTGACAGTTTCAGGCGGGCCAAGCGAAATGCCAATTGTTTTTCGATTTCGTTGCCGCTTAAAAATGCGCAAATCCGTGAGCGAAGCGTAACTGGACGGGAGCGGGAGGGGGGAAAAGAGGGTACGGGTTGGAGAACGTAACTAGTATAGCGAGCGATAAAACTCAATATCTACAGCGATAAATTTTCAAGCGGCACACACACACGCAACACACACCCAGCTGGGGAAACGTGGCGAATCGATGTCGATTTCGTTTTTTTTTTTTTTTTTTTGCTTTAGTTTAGTTTTCCATTTCACTTCGTTTTATGTGAGACGCTCGCCAAAAGTTGTCAACGACAATTCGCCAGCCATAAACAGGGCTACCTTCCCCTCCCCCTCCCCCCTCTCGACTGCACCACCAACGAGGCCTTTTCAATAAAAAGCCAAGAGCAGCCGCAGCAGACAGAGTTGCCACCTCCTCGCACTGCCCTCGCACTTGGCTCACCCTGTGTTTCTATTAGCATAATGTTGCTGTACGTTGATCCGATTTTCTACTGCGATTTGCTACAATTTTATTTATTGTTCTCTTGTTTCTTGTTTCCTTGATTTTTTATTCATTTCAAGAAAGTCGTAAAAAAAAACCTCGAATTACATTTTAAATAGTTGCAGAACTCTAGAGAATTTCATTGCCAATTTATGCGCATGTGATAATTGAAAATCAGTCACTTCCCTGGACTGAGATGATGATGATGATGATGATGATGATGATGATTATCAGCCATAATTGAGCTGTCTATCAAGTCGAGATAAACGTGAGATTTGAATTCACAATTAATTTTCGCTGACCATGACGTATACGCCCTGCATGCCGACCTGCCCAATGTCATGTCACGTTTGACCTTGGCACATGTGCGAAATGACTGGGGATCCATTTGTATTTTGGCGCCTCGATTTGTAACAGTTCCCCCAATCAAGCGAGGGGGGGGGAGGAACCAGTCAAGAGTGAAAATGCAAATTCTGAAACTCTCTGCACACAAAAATAGATTATGTCCAGCATCTGTTTCGTATAAAAAACGGAAAATTGAAAAATTAAAATCGAAATCGAATTTTTTTCTTCTTCTCGCGCCTGACAGACACTTTAATGCGCCGAGAGCCCATCCGAGTGTATCGGGCCAAGGTCGCCTCATGCCTCTTGCTCCACTTATTTCCAGCGACTCAAGAGCAGACGCACTGCAGCATGATCACAGGCATCGACTGCGCCGACGGAGACAGCATAGAGCAGAGCATGCAGATTGTAGGGTACCCGCTCCTCGGTGGTCAGACGACGCCAGCAATACCTCACAGCGGTCTGCAGTTCCCTGGCACTGTTACGAGGGAAGTTCTTCCGATATCTCCGGCTGAATATATCCTTGAAGTTCTCATAGGGCGTGGCACGCAGCTCGTGCCCGGTCAGAGCCTGCCAATAGAAGCTGAACTTATGCATCGAATTGAGGCAATCCCAGTCGGCGGGCATGCAGGTGGGACTCCTCTCCACCTGCATCTTGTGCAGTGCCCGACTGTACTCATCCAGCTGTGCCAGCTGCCTTCGTGTCAGCCGCTCCACGGTGCGGAATGGCTTGAGACTGTCGCATATGTTGATGCACGCCTTGGAGGGACTGGTAGCTGTCTTTGCCTTGGACTCTCCACAATTCACAGGAGTTTCGCATCCCTTTCTATCCTCACAACTTGCGCATTTTACTCTTTTTTTAGAATTTTGAATTTCCAAACTTTTATTAGATCCCTGGGGATCCTCGCAACTCCTACGCTTTTCACAGCACTTCAAATCGCAACTGCTGCTCCTGGACCTCTTTCTTGTCACTATATCCCGGCTACAGCTGGGCTTATCACAGTCATTCTTCAGAGCATCAGCATCACAGCATTTTTTTGCCTTATCACCATCCGCCATCATCATTTCGAGTACACTTGGCGTAAGATCCGAGAAACGTATCAGACGCGCCTCATTACATGCTTCCGCATCGTAGGTGATCAAACGATCGGGATACTTTTGTCGTATCTTATAACTCAGATCCTCGACTGTGCATTTCAATTCATCCTCGCTACTGAGTAGACCGGACTCTGTTGAAAAGAGCTCGGCGATCATCATGCAGACATCGCCGTTAAAGAGTCCACAAAGACATTTGGGGAGAAAAGACATTTTCGTAATTTTGCAATCGTATCGTATCGTATGATTTACTATATCATTCGTGTGCTATGTGAATATGTGTACATATAACTAAATAGAATGTTTTCTATTGTTTTCCCAGCCGAGAGGCGCCTACTCAGCCCGCCCACCCCTAGTCATAATTTAGTGTTCCTTGGAAATATATGGACCTACATTATAAATGCGAAAAATAGTCGTTGGCATTACCAATAAAAATCGTATACAGGGACGGCGGGGGGGACGGAAAAGAGTCGTGGTGCGGAATGACAGCTATATTAAAAATGCTGCTGTTTGTGCAAAAAAATGAAAGAGACAACAAATACACACACAGTAAGAGAGAGTGAGAGAGAGGGAAGCGAAATGAACATTTGGATTTGCACATATTTCGGTTATTTTTTCACATTTCCCCCTCCATATGTATTTATGTTTTTGCTGCTTATTATCTGGCCAAGGTTCCCAGTCCGCCGATGTTCTTCATATTCATACGCGCACTCACACTCACACTCACTCGCAAACCGTATTCACATTCATATTCATTCTTCCGATTAAGCAGTTTTCATGGTCATCATTAAATATTTTCATATAGTCTATGGCCAGAGCAATCTGTGATGGAGCAGGCAGAGGCAAAAGCCAAATAAAATAAGTGGCCTAAATAAAAATGTTGGCAATATTTTAGTCTCTTTACGAGTCGATGCCACGCGAAGCCATCGCCATCGTCATTCGCCCGAAAGTCTGCCAGTGAAAATCGCTGCAATTATTAAAATTAATATCATTTATTACATCATGAAAATATATCCACGTACCCGATATACTACAGCGCATTTGCCACAAACTGTGCCCCGACAATTAAGCTCTCTGACGACCCATTCGACCATTTATTCATTCCATTCCAGGCCCCATGCCATACCATGTCCCCATTATGTGTCGTCCTGTGGCTCTTTTGGCCGATTCCCGATTCCCGATTGCCAATTTCAACTTAATAACATCGGAATATAATGCACGTTCGATTCTGCATCATTTTCGCTGTCAATTGGCAATTTAGCAACCATTTCGCGACTCGATCCCATCCCATCTCATCCCATCCTGGCCCCCGATGAGCATTAGCACAACACAAAGAACTTCCCTGGCTTCCCCTTGATTACCTATAAAATCTGTTTTTAATTGCTTCAACAGAATATTCGTATTTTTGCTTGGACAATATTCTATGCTCTTTATTGGAATTTTAGCTTACTTCACGAAATCTCTACTTTTGGGGGTTAGGAGAGAAATATGCTCTGATTTAGTTGGGTATAAAAAAACACCCTTTTTTAAAATTGTATATATATTGCAATCTTTTTTCTTTAAGTATATTTGGAAATCATTTAATATAAAAAATTATTTAATTGTTTTCAAGTCTACAAAAAGTATATTTAGGTTAAAAACGATCTATTTCGCGTTAACAGTGCCCTGTTAAATGCAGTGGGTACTTTTAAGGCGCTAGCGAATTTTTCAGCAATTTTAGGAGCATCAAATATACATGTTATCAGACCTAAAGACCCATTCTATACATACACAAAAATTCATAAGAATTGGTCCAGCCATTTCTTGGGAATTTACATGTATATAAATATATATAAAATGCAGAGCAACCTAATGATATCTGAAAATGCTTATGTATTGTATTATAAATTATGTATTCAAAGTTTCAGAACTGCATTTAATTTACGAAACACATAAAAACTATTTTGAAAACATATCAATGATGAGGTATTTGTGTTGATGATGATTTGCTGCATAATTTTAAACTTAGAACACCTTTATAAAAAGATATATGGCACACATCTCTACTCTATTCGACATTGTATTGCCAGCTCGTCATAATGCTGCATATACGATGTGGTGTGTGCATCATCATACCATTTATCATCGCAACCTAAAGAATTTCCACTTAAATCGAGACTTCTCTGCGCCCTGCTAATTCCCCAAGTTATTTTCAGCTGTCTGTGCCTGTGCCATGTGTGTATTAGATATGTGTATGTTCTGGTACGTGTGTGATGGAATAGATCATTTCTGGCGAAAATCAACGCCTTTGGGAAGGAAAAAAATCGCATTGGCTGCGCTTTATGGCGCTTAGGTGAGCGCCAATGCCGTGTAGCAGCTAATGGCGTTGCGTCGGCCGCAGCTCCCAGAACAATAAAATTCCCATTTAGACCCGCGCCGAGCCCCCTCCCTCTTAGCCAGGCTAAAGTGTGCAAGCAGCAGCAGTTTTCCTCTCTCTCCCTCTCTCTCTCTTTCCCGTTCTCTCTGTGTGTTTTGTGTTTACGTGAAAACAATTTTTATGGCATGTCAAAAACCTATTTTAATGCTTTTAATGAAAGCGAATTTTATTGCATTACTTTTCGATTTTACGGCCACCAGGGGGCGCCACTCGTGTGTGTGTGTGTGTGTATGTGTGTGTGCGTTAAAATGCACTCAACACAAAATGTTGACAAGATCGTAAAAACTTTTGCACGAACTTGGCCAAAACAGGTGACAAAGCAGTTTTTCATATCGCATTGGGAGAAGGCTACTTAAAGTGTCAAATGTGGTTTGTATTCCGCCTTGGCCTCACCTCCTCCTCCTCCTCCTCCTTCCCTCCTGCCCTCCTGCCCTCCTTCCCTCCTTCCCTCCTCCCCTCCCCTGCGCTTGGCCTGGCAAAGACAACATTTCCGCTGGCATTTTGCATAAATTCTTAGTCGGGAATCAGGGGGGAACTGGAGGAGGAATGGTGAGAAAGGAGTCCAACTACATATGCTAGATTTTTGAATTTTCGGGGCTCCTTTTTGGGCTCCTTTTTGGACTCCTTTTTGGGGCTTTCGACTACCTTTGCCAAATTCATTTGACCAGAAACTTAAGTTATATTTTGGAGCCGCGCCAAGAGGAGACGACGGAGACATGTTTAGTGCCACGGCAACGACAAAAGCTTTCAGCCATAAAGGACCACCGATTCGAGGACGACATGGTCGGAGTCGTCGTCGTCGTCGTCGCCGTCGTCGTACACGTCGCTTGTCGGAGCACTCAATGTCAGCAAAATGCACATGCAGTCCAGGGTTGCCCCCGAAACAATGCCGCCACACACACACAGAGAGAGAGAGAGAGAGAGAGAGAGGGAGGGGAGAGAGGGAGAGTAACCAAGTAAGTTGCCAGGAGGTCCCTCTGGCGCTACTCCGGGCCAGCAGCTCTGCAGCTGACAGCGAGACTGACGTCGCTTTGGACGCACTTTTGCGATCCATGTCCGTGCATTAAATATTGCATATGCACTAAATGGATTTGTGGAGAGAGGGGGGGAAAGGGGGAAGGGCTGTATTGACAGGGTCAGTCATGCATTGTTGGCCGCTGACTTGGCCAAGAGACTGGCGACATGTCCTAAACACAAGACAGAAGCGGGCCCCGTTCCGGCAGCGCGCAGAACTTAAAGGATCGCAGACTTTAAAGACAGATAGAGACAGGGAGAGAGAGAGTTGGGAACAGTGTGAACTTAGGTAAGGCCCGAGGGCGATACGCAAATTTGGCCAAGTGAAATTTGGCAAATCAGAAAGGGAAGGGGAAGGGGAGTCGCAACGCAATTAGGGGTGACTGGACCCAAATCGAATAGAAATAGAGTATTCTATTGGTCTATGGCTTCGCTGTGACTGTGACGAATACTCTGGCAACTCTGGCAGCGACAATAAAGTGTCATTAGGATATATTGGATGCCATTCGCATCGTAAAAAGCAATGTCTGGCGTAAAGCTCGCCCAGGCAGGCAGCCAGGCAGGCCGCAAGTGCCAAAGTTACAACAAATTCGTTTCATAAGCACATAAAAAGACAACAACAACAACAACAAAATGCAAATTAGCTAACGATGTTGCCTCCTGAGCGGGGTCTCTCTCCCCCCTCCCTCTCTCTTCCTGTCTCTTTCTCTCTCTCACGCGACAAACACAAAAAAAGGTGGAGCAGTTTTCAGACATTTTCGCAAGTACATAATTCTCAAGGCACAAAAAGTGCTAAGTACTGCGGGTATACATGACTGTGGGAATACCCTTTGTTTAAAAAGTATTGCCAAATATTTATAAATTTATTAGAAATTAGATTTGTTTTCGAAAAAATCTTTAGAATATATGAAAACTGTTATTTGAAACTCTAAAACCAGCAGAAAAACTATTTTTTTAAATCAAAGAATTAAGATTTAATAATATTAAAATAATTATAATAGTAGAAAACTGTTATTTAAAACTCTGAAAACTGTAGGAAACCTAGTTTTCCTTTTTTTTTAACTCTAACCAGTTAAGATTTAATAATATTAAATTATTATTATTAATATATATTTTTAAATTTGAAGAAATTTAATAAACCAATAATATTTTATGAGCTTTAAATCATTTATTTAAATTTAAATAAATAAATTTTCCCAGTACCCTGTGAAGTAACCATACACATAGTTATATAATATAATACATATAATATGCATTTTCCAGTCGAACTATATCTCTTTGCGAACCATGTCAGCTTAATTTGTATTCCTATAGATATCCCCAAAAAAGAAACGTATCTCTCATCAAACTTTTTTTATCTCCTCCCTCTAATGGGTATACAAAGTGTCAGTTTGTCGAGCTTTTGGCCTGGTTTAGGTCTAGGGTTGGGGTTGGGGGTTGGCATTTTGCTTCGGGTCTGACACCCAGTTGAGTATCGCTTGACGCAAAGGCCCGACATTGTTCCCGTTGGCATATAATTACAGTTATTTGTGTAGCTAATTAATTGCTAATCAATCATAGAGCGAGACGCCGAAAAGGACAGGCAAACCCAGCCCAGCCCAGCCCAGCCCTTTGTTGTTAGATGTCTCAATGTCGAGATGCTGCTGATGCTGATGGCACTTCTAAGGCTGCTCCGCCCCCCTCCCCGCTGTATAAAAACCCAGCGAAAACAAAAGCTTAGCAAGATTGATCACAACGGTTGGCGGCAGAGGCCGCTGGGCACCAGCACCTGTTCGCTTACTCACGGTTATTAGCCCAACGGATGCAAATGGACACATTCCACTTGGCACTCCCCCACCCCCTCCACTTGGCACTTCTCCCGGTCTGTCCGTCTGCCCATTTTTTGCACCTTGCTAGGATTGTCGAGTGTTTGGGTAAGCCGTTGTCGCCACCGTCACCAGCGACGCCTGTCACTCAGACGAAGCTGGAGCTGACGTCAGCTCAGTGCGAGGCAGGAGGAGCTGGGCAGGGCAGGAGGAGGCGTTTATCCTTTGGGCGCACATTTTATTTTACATAATTTGAACATTTAAGACGTGCCTGGGCATAGCCAAGAGGCTTTAGTTTTAGTTTATGCAGCAGGGGGGGCAGTAGTTTTTTCCTCTCTCCCCCCCTCTCTCTCTTCTCGTATCATTCCTTTTTTTATTATTAAAAGGCATCGCATCCTTTACGCCCCAGTGAATTTTATGGCGAGTATGTAGTACCCCCTTAGAAATCGCACTCTCTTTCTCGTTTTGTTAAAACTTGCACGTTTCCCGTTTGCCTGGTGAAATTTACAGTTAACCCAAATTGTCGGCAATTTGGTCAACATGCTGTCGCCTTCGCCTTCGCCTCCTCCGATGTGGGTTTTATGCCACAGTCCAATTCAATTGTTTGCTCCGCTCCTGCTCTTCCTTCGCTCTCTAAGTGATACTGAGAGTGCTCGTAATGCTTTGATGGCTCAATATGAATTCAAAAATCAACTACATGTGCTGCGTCACTATTGTGGGGAAGGGGGCGTGGCAGCCAGAACTCTGCAAGTTTTTCCCATCAAGTTTTTTTTTGGGCTAGCCTAATCGGTGAATCGGTAAATCTGACAGCGTGAACTATGAGATGACAACCCTGGTCGCGTGACCATGTCCTCAACTAGTCTACTTCTAGTGGGAAGAGGGGGAGGGAGTACCCCCTTTCATTGTTGTATTGAATGATTGGTAATTCGATACGTTTGTTCGATTGCTGCACTGCGTCCTCTCTCTCCCTCTCCCTGTTTCTATATTTTCGCATTGTTTTGGTTCATTTGCCGCGCATCGCAAATTGACAACAACACGCCGTGACCCGTGCCAATTCCCTGCGCATTTTCCAATCCCCTCCCCGCCTGCCTGCCTGCCTGCCTGCCTGCATCCCTCCTCTCCTGCAACTCGTTTCGCACTAATTTTCCTGCCCTGTCGTGCCGTGCGAAACGTATAAATAATTTTATTTCATTTCCCTTCATATCGCGACTATTTATTGCTAATGGATTTATGGGATGCTCTCTGTCCCTGCCTGCCCATCCGTTTCGATTGTATATCAATATCTTCCATATCTGCTCTGTAACGGCACGTGTTTTCAGCCAGTTTCCGGCTGCTCCTCCGGGAAGGCAGCGCACGCAGTGCTGCATCTCTGGCCATCTCTCATGGCCGTAGCTTGTAGTAGTTTTCCCATTTTCCGAGCTGGTCTCTTCCTCCTTTTTTGTTGCTTCTCATGGCGGCTTCTTATTATTCTTTAATTTCGGCAAATTGTTTTCGTTTTATGAAATTTCTTTTCACTTGATTTTTTTCGCTTTGCTCTCTCTCTTTCTCTTTCTGTGTTTTTCTTCTGTTTTTCCTAGCATTGCCCAAAAAGGTTTCCATTGCCATTTCCCTTGGCCTGGCTGCGTCTTTTAATAAATGTCCAAGGCGCAGCTTCCTTCAGCTCCAGCTTCGTATTTCGTCTGGCCGCTCAAGAAATATGCACAAATTAATTTTGTTTTATTCCCGCTGAAGCAAATTTAAATCAGGGAGATGATACGTCACTGCCAGAGGCGGCGGGTGTGCCGGGAGGGGGTTGGCAAAAACAAGAAAAGGGTTTCAATTGCCATGTCTCAGCCGGCTCTGCTTGTTGTCGCGTCTCTCCGGCTCAGGATACAACGGAGCAACTGTTGTCCTTCGCCTTCGCCTTAGACTTAACTCCCGTTCCGTCCGCCTTTAGTTTCTTTTGCTGGAACTGGAACTGGAACTGTTATGAATGCAAATTAAAAGTATACAAATCTAATAAGTTCCATTTAAGTTGCTTTAATTTCCTTCATTTCGGACCTCTCTCTCTCCCTCTCTCTCTCTCTCTCTCTCTCTTTGGCTTTGGCTTTGCCTTTCCGTTTGCCATTTTGCATTTCAGAAATTGTTGCTAATTGTTGAGCTTTTAGCGAGAGCATTTTTAATGCAAAGTGCACAATTTGGTAGAGACTCCACACCCCCCTCCCCACCCCTGTCTGAAATGCATTTTTAATAAAAATAGCTAAATAGAAATTGCATTCTGATTTGTTTTGTTTGTCCAACTCACGATGCACTGAGGCAAATTCACAATTTCTGCACTCTAATCATTTCTTTAAGCTGCGAGGAATTTCTTTATTTGTTCAATTAGATAATAAATATAAATTTCACTTGCTTGAAATGGGTTTTTTATTAGATTTTAAGTGTTTTTTATTATAATGGAAGTACGAATTTTAAGGTTTATTTATTTAAATCTATTTATATATGTAAAAGGTGAAGGAAGGAATTAGTTTTTGGAATGTATATGCATCTGATAAACTACATATAAGAATCTTAGAAATACTTAGAGCCAAGCCTATCAAATTCGGTGATAATATCTCTTTATATTCTACACAAATTCAGTTTATTTTATAATTTAGCTAATTCTCAACTTTTCCTTCGTATCTCTCATTGAAATTCCGTATATTTTCCTACAATTATATGTTGCATAGACTTAAGTGTTATTTAAGAACTGAAATTTAATTTTTATTGTTCATTTTGGGGTCGCTTAAATACAGTCTATGCAAATTTGTAAATGAGTCTAGCATGATTACAGGGTACAACAAATAATTGCATACTACAATTACAGAGTGTTGAAGAGGGTTTCCTTTTTTTTTTGCAATTCTATAAGGTTTTTCGTAGTGAAGCTATTTAAGCTGGGCGGGACTCTCTCCCAAAATTAGATGCATGCCAAAGTATTCTTTGATTGACTAATAAAACGATACGTGAGCTGATTCAGAAGGTCGGCAATTTAACACGCCGCTAGGTAATTCCTAAGGGTTTTTATTTCTGTTCCTCTTTTGTTTTTGCAGCAAAGGTAATTCCCCTCCCCCCCCTCCTCTTTTGGGCGTCGTATGTGACGCACATACTTAAGCAAGACTCAGGGCCCTCAGGCTCGGGGGAGTGTGACGTGTATACGGCAGATGTCACTCGGCCAGGACGTTGCTGTTGATGGCTCTTGATGATGCTGACAATGAACGAACGTGGCTAAGAGGGAGGAGGAGGGGCAGGGACAGGCAAAAGGCGAATGTGAAATGCGAAATAAACTTTATAAAACGCTGAGACGTTGGCCAAGTCTCCTGGATGCTTCAGTTGTCCCGTTTGACCATATGTTGCCCAGCCGCAGGCGCGCCTAGGTGTAACTACATGCCATAAAGTAGTAGTGTAATAGACTGACTACCCCTGCCCAGAAGGGACACCGGCTGGGACAGGGATTGGGGGGGCACCTTAAAGACGGTTTGGCCATAACACCTCAGGGGCGTTTTTGCTGAAATGTGCACAAATTTTCGTGTGGACCCAAATCCAAAGGCAAATCCACATCAACGTCGTCACATTGTTCTCGATAAGAATGTGTGTGTGTGTGTGTGTGGGTGTCCTTTATAGTTTTGTTCATTTCATAAATATACGTTTGTCCTTTTTACGGGTTGGGCTATGTCGACCAGCCTGCGGCTTTCATAACTTGAGATGCCCGGGCACACCTTTTAGCTCCCCCTCCTCTGCCTGCCCTGTCCTCCTCCTGCTCCCTGCCCAGCCCTAAGCAGATTCATAATTTGATCCTGGGGTAAATACATTTTATTATGATTTTTATGTATATGCGAGCCTGCAGTTTATGCCACGCCCCATCCCCCCCCCTCCTCCGGTGGCAGACTCTTCAACCTTGGCACAGGTTGTCCGTGTCCTTTGTCTTGTTGCCTGTCCGATTCCCTGTCCTGCTCCCTGTCCCGTTCCTTGTCGTGCTCAGCTGCTGCCGCCTTAAGTGCAGACTTATGAATTGGTCAGGCGGCGACATGTGCGTCTGGCGAGGGGTGTGGCATGTGGCAACTGCTCGGGGTGGCCATTCGGCATGTTTGTCTTTAATATTTTGCACATAAACATATCCCCGTATTTATTTAGGTCGCCAAGCACCTCAAGAAAACTGTTTATCAAGCAGAAATTTATTAAAATATCGACCAACTGGCCAGTCAATTGCTCAGACAGTTCAGAGAGAGAGAGAGCTGTAAGATGAGCAGCAGTCTCTCTCTCTCTCCCACTCCCTATCCCCCTTCAACGCTAAATTAATTAAAATTAATCGTAAGTCGGCAGGGAAAACAAACAAATTAAGTAGGCGTTAAAATAGTGCATATTTCATTCGCATTGCTGCATTCGCTTTTCCATTTTCCACTTTTTCACTGCGTCGCTTTATGTGGAAAAAATACTCCAATGGCGCAGACGAACAATTGGCAAGTGTTGACAAGACACACACACACACACGCAGGCAGGCAGGCAACACTGGCAGGGGGTTGCCACCTCGCGACAGTGCTGCCCATTGCAGTGCTGCCCATTCAGCGGTTTTCTCAGTTTTCTCACCAAATCTGACTGTTTTTAGATTTTTACTGTATTTTATTAGCTTTTTTTTAGCTTGTAATATTTATTTTTGTAGGCGGTAAACGGTTTTTTTGGATTTCTTCGAAGTGATTTTTTAGCTATTATTTAACTATGCGGGAATAGGATATTTGGTTGTTCACGCTATTGGAAACATTTTTGTATTAAATTTACCCAAAAAAAAATTAATAGCCTTCATTTTAGCTGTCTTTTTAATTTACTTAGTTAGTTTTTCTTACATATGTATATTTGAACAAATATTTTGTTAGCATTTTTGGCATAATTCTCCTTTTTTATTTATTTAAATAATTTATTTGGCTCTTAAAAATGAGCAGCACTGATTCCTGATAGTTTGGGTGCGTTTTCCTGGTAATTTGCATGAATCTTCTGCGGTAAGTTCGCCAGAGAAAGACAGAGAAGAGATAGAGATAGATAGAAAAAGAGGGAGAGAGTGAGAGAGAGAGAGAGGGCACTGTGTGCCCGGCGAGCGTGAGCATTGAAGCGCAACTTGTGCGCACTACAAAGTATTCTTCTCGCTGCGGTTCTGATTAATTTCGCACAGACTGCGACAATGGGCGAAATGAGTCGCAAGCGGCAACGCGGAATACAGTCAGTCTGGCTGGCTGAGGAGTCGTCGGGCAGCTGGTCGGGTTGGCTTGGGCTACTACTAATTGGCAGCCAGCAACACCTACTCAAGTGGCCACAGGCAGGCGGAGAAGCAGGAGAAGCTGCTGCCGGGCTACAGATCAATACGAGCTGCACATCACGTAGTCAAATACTTTTGCACTTTCGTTTTTATTTCACTCCAGGGAGCTTGTTAGCCACAGGCACGTGAGACCTGCACACCCGGGGGAGACTGGCACAGTGGAGTCATCGATGATGATGATGTGTGAGAGTGTGTGCATTTTAAATTTCCAACTCTCTTGCCGGATCGTGTTGCGTAAGTCAATAAAATTTTCATATTTATTGACCATTAGCTTGAGTTGGCTTGTGCCGTGATTTGCCCGCAGCTGCGTGCATGCAAGACTCTCTACCCCTCCCTCTTTCTTCCTCAACCTCTTGCCTTATCCGCCAATCCATCCATCCATCCATCCGTCCGTCTCAGCCCGACAATGCGAACAATTCGCGTTGACATGTTGTCTGCATAATTGCAGTACACGAGCGACTGACGCCAGCTTGTCGCGCTGATAGACACTTGCAGTCCCCCTCCTAGCCCCCTCTCACTCAGTCTGTCCACATCTCTAGGTGCGAAACTCCCCGAATCGTAACCTTTGTGAAACGAAATACCTAGGTGGCGTCAACCTACTTCGAGATGCCTGAGTTGCCCATCGCATCCACTCGAAATAGACACACGTACCTTTTGGCTAAGCGGCTAAACAGGTCGAAACAGGGTGTTCCTTTGGCGCCAACTGTATGGCATATGTTGCGGGACACACCCTATATAGCAAGGTAAGGTACTTTAGGGGCACAGGCAAATCTCATTTCGCATTTAGCCGCCAAATTTGCGGCCAACAAATTTTCGTCGGCATTTTTTCGGGGGCTGCGAGAAACGTTCGCTTTGGCAGCAACGTCGGCGTCGGAAAAATAAATGAAAAATCATTTCATTTCAATCCATTTCACTTAAAAATACGCCTTGCCCCGGCCACGGCCACGCCACACCGTTTGCGCCTCTCGGCGAGGCGGCAATAAATTAAATTTTCTTCTTTTTCTCAGCTCTCAGCTAAGAAACTAATTTTGTATTGAACGCACATTTCCTGGGAAAACGTGAAAATGCACACACTGAGATTTAATCGAAGGCGATATGCCAGAGAGACCACCTCCATCTCCACCTCCACCTCCGGCCAGCCAGTGGGAACTCATCCAACCCCATCCTCATGCCGCCAGTTGGCAAATCAAGCGCGCCGTGTGCCACACTTTTCCGCCAAAATGTAAGAAAAAGAAAAATGAAAATACTGAAAAACCAAAACCGAAATCCCTATGCTGAAATCCGTAAACCGAGGCCCCAAAAAGCATTTTTCACTTTTTGTTTTTTGTTTTCTATTTTTCAGTTTATTTTCAAATTCAATTTCAATAATTTTTAATGGCCAACGCACGCACGTCTAGTCGTGTCTATGGCAAGATCTACCTCCCCTCTCTATCTACCTCTCTGCCCCTCTATCCCCCTCTCCCTCCCCTCTCTACCGCAGACATGGAGCAACCGTTTGGCTAATTAGTCGAAACTTTTGCATAGAAAACGCAGCCGAGTGCGGCATATAAAATTTCAAGCTCAACGCGAATGATGTGCGCCATTCTAGATTCTACAAAGATCAGGCACACCCACTCCTACACACACACACACACACACACACATAGGTATACCTCACATGTGTGTGTGTTGCAGGTTGTTTTTGTTTACATCATCAAAGAGGCGAATTTTATATTTCCCTCGCTTCGCTTTGACATTTTTTCAAAGCACATGAATGGGAAATTTTGAAATGGGGAAAAACGACTAAGGAAAATGCTAAGGAAAACACCTTTGTGCGCGTCGCCGCTTCCACCTATAAAACGTCCAGTATGTGTGTGTGTGTGAATCTTTACGAGCTGCCTCCACATATGCCTCCCCGGGGCACAGCTCTTCTCCTGCCTGTGAGCGCAATTTTTATGCATCGGCGACTTCCACGAATTCCACGCCGGAAATTATGACCGCCGTCGACCTCCACAGTCCACACAGAGATCGCGCGTCTCGGGATTGTGCGACAACAATGTTGCCAAACATTAAAAAATATGAAAATTCACTTAAAAACGTAAACAAGCTGCCCCCCGCGCTGCTACCCCTCGATTCCGATGCCGAAACCGATGCCGATGCTGCTCCCATTCAATGCACATTGCGAAACAAAAGAAAAAACAAAACAAACAAGTAGAAACTACACACGACTCTGCAATACCCGGTAATAGTTGAGAAACTTGAGCAGCAAAAAGATCTTTAGCTTTTCTCAAAAAGAAATAAATAATCTATTACCCTATTATATCAGAAAAATATATACACAGATCATTCTATAAAATCTACTAAAATCCCCCACTCCTAATCTACCTATAGGGTATATAAACGGACAGGGAAATAAGTAAGGCGCATCCGTTGAAAATCAAAAAAGCAAAAATGCCCAAGGCGGCAACCGCAGAGGTGATGAAGATGGAAGCGTAGTAGACACAGGGGCGTAGGGGCGTAGGGGGCGGCAAACACTTTACGATCGATCGTTAAATAAATTGGCAAATGAATCCAAATGAGGCATGGTCAAAACAAAGCATGACTGCAGCTATGCAGCTAAGCACTTTGCAGCCACGATACGATACTATATATATGTATGATATGTAAGGCAACTCTACAACGCGTGCTTTATAGTAGTATATCTTAGTAGTACGTGTGTGTTCATTGATCATATCTGGGGATCTGCAGTTGCATAAAAGAGGTGCAAGCTCTAGATTTAAAGATGGCATAATATATAAGTATATAAAATAAATATATATAGACAATGTTTGTATGAACTTTGTTTATCATTCTTATATGCAGACGAAATTTCACAAAATTAAGCTTGTGTATTCATTGAGGTATGCTTAGTATTACGAACTATCTTTAATGTTCAAAATCTCTAGTAGTAAGAAAATAAAAATACCTAAAGAGTCGAAACTTCTTCTGCGTATTTTTCTTTCATTTGCTGCGTCGTTCTTTCTGCCTCTAATCTGTGCCACAAAATACTATATAGTTGAATATTAATGAATATAATTTTAACGGGGTACTTTTTCGCTTTTATCGCGCTCTCTAGTCTCACGGTTCTATCTATCTTCAATCCTGTCATCGGTTACGCGCGCCGGGGTGGGGGGCACTAAAAGCGCAAAAATCACTGCAGCAATTAAAGTGAATTTATGAATCTCCGAACGACGGCAGATAGATAGATGGATGGATGGGATAGACGCATTGCCACACTGTATAAGGGCGACCAATATTGTAAGTGTATTAAAATTTTGCCATCATAAAGATTATTATTTTATGGCAGCATCTCGAGAGTCGCATAAGTCGTACGTATCGTATGTTCTCCTACATGGACACGCGTCACGCGGCAGAGATTCTAATAAATTTTTAATGCACTCGATTCCTGTTCTTCGTTTTCTTCTACTCCTCTTCCCCCTTTTATTATTGATATTTACAGCTCGCATCGATGATGCATAATTCCGAGGACAGACCTCTATGACATGTGGGCCACGTCATGACGTCAAGGAGCAGGGACTGGCACAGGGCAATGTAATTAATGAAGCCATAAAAACAACAGTCGATTAATTAAAAATGCAGAGGAGAGCACAGTGAGAGAGAGAGAGAGAGAGAGAGAGAGAGAGAGAGAGAGCGTAAAGATCCAATGGAAATCTTGTGTCCAATTGACGAGCACCGTGCCCTGCGACAGAGTTGAATGTGCCAACTGTAAAATGCCTTTTACGAGCGATCTGCACTTGATGGCCATTACCCATTATCCCCCCCAGTTCCAATTGAACCGTTACAACCGCTCTCCCTCTCTCTCTCTCTCTCTCTTACTCTCTCGCCTCAAGTGCTGTAAAGTATTTGTCAAGCAAAATGGCGTCGGCCATTGTAAAAATTTTTATTATCAACTCGTAAATGTCAAATGTAATTTAAGCACACACATGTGCAAGTCTGACCCACAGTGCGTGTGTGTGTGTGTGTGTGTGTGTCGCTTCAACTATGGCCGCATTTAACAGTTAGCTAAGCGCTTGATTGAGCTGCGGCCATAGCAACTGTTGGCCACATTGCCTGGCCTTAGGTATATATAGAGACAAGTGTGTGTGTGTGTGTGTGTGTGTGTGTGCAAATGTCTTGCAGCTTGTCAGCAAAAGCAACATGTACCAAATGTGCTGCGTGGAAGAAATTACAAATTAAGTGAGACTAAGCAAACATGCTGGAAGGAAGAGGAGGCGGAGGAGGAGCAGGCTGAAGTTTACGCGGCGCACTACTAATCAAAATATTTGGAGAGGCGACGCCACCGGCAGCACTTGGCAGCTGTCTGGGAAGAACTTCAGTCGAAATCCAAAAGTGGCGGCCAGAACATATGGCCACAGGTTAAGGCAATACGCAGTCGGTGCAGCAGAAAGAAAACTGCAGCTTCCCTTCAGCTTTCTCACGCTCCTCCCCCCGCATACTGCGCATATTTAGGCATTAATTAAATTAAACAACTAACGACAAAAGCATGTAAACAATGCATCCCTAGGGGCAGAGGCTGGAGAGGAACGACACCTTCCACGCAGGCAACACGTGTCGCCCACTGTGCAGCAGCAGCGGCCCAAATTAAGCAGCTCTCGCTGTCGCCAGCCGCGTGTTGATGAGCAAAGCAAACCGTAAATTGTCCCAACCCTGCGACCAAAAGACATCGAACCCAATCCCAATCCCAATGCCAACCCCAATACCCACACCCTGCTCAAGTGCCGCATAGATTTCAAGCGACGTGTGTCGGCCGTGTGACCAGCCCAGAGAGAGAGAGAGAGAGAGTGCGCTCTGCAGGATGCCCTAGCTCCATCTCACTCTCTCTTTAAGAGCGCACCTGCTTGGCTGCTGAAGTCAAGAAAATTTGAATAAGTTTTCCCGGCATTTTCACCCTTTTCAAGTCGCTGTTAATGAGCAGCAGCAGCAGTCGGAAAAGTGTGGAAAGTAACCACTTTTCCTCGACTTTTCCTATGACGGATGCATTGACAGCGTAAATTAATATTAATTTTTTGTCACACGCGCCAGTGACACTTTTGCCACGCCCCCCGCCCTACTCGAGAGAGAGCAGGGAAAAAAATAACACGAAATTATACAGAAAACATTTATTTTTGCCCGGGATGATGATGATGTTGTTTCCAGACCGACTGTCTGCCTAACTGGCACGCATCCTGTGACAGGATATCAAGTGAAATGATGCGCGAGTCCGAGGGGCCGGACGGACCTGAGGATTCGACCTACCCGGCCCAACCGAGCGGGCTGAGTAATTAGTTTGGATTTTGTGGCATTATAAAATCTCCGACTGCCGCACAAATATTTATTCAAGTGTTAAAGTGTCTGCGACGCATTTTCCTTAACCATTTCCCGCCCTGCCCTGCCCTGCCCCATCCCCTTTTTCTGAATTTCTGAATTTTTTGATTGCGCTCGACAAACGCCGTCAATCTTTGTCGGCGATGAAAAATTAGACACCTTATGCAGCGAGTGCCCCCTCTCTCCCTCTCTTTCTCTCTCTCTCTCTCTCTCGAGAACTTTGCACTGCAGAAAGTTTTCCCAAACATTTTCATACACAATCAATCCTTGTAATTGGCCGTTACGCGCTTTTCCCGAACGTTTTTCTAGTTTTTCCCATGAAAAACGTAGCGCTAAATGAAACTGAGAGAAAAACCGGCGGCGGAAAAAAAAATAAGAAGAAAAAATAAAAAAGAAAAACAAAGCGAAACGAAAGAAAATTCCGCCATTTTTTGCAGCCGCGCACGCTGAGAAATCAAAAAGCAAAACTCACGCGAAAAACAGGGAAAAAAAAGAGAAGAAAAGGAAAAGCGAAGAGGAGGAAAACTTGAATTTTACTAATCACAGCAGAGTAATTACGTGGAAAATGAATTTTTTTTTCCGTTTCGCGCTCGACTCGAGCCAAGCGATGTCTTCGGAAAAGGTGGCCCCGCCCACTTCCCCGTGCCTCCCCCCTTTTCCATCCTCTGCCGGCAAACAAATAACTTGCAATTTGTACGTTTTAATTTTTGTGTATTTTCAAGAAAATTTTTCCATTTTACTTTGCGTATTAATCAAGCGAGGGGAGGGAGGGGGAAAGTAAAGCAGGCTGAGGTCAGCTATGGATACGTCTGAGCTGCGGCTCCACTTGTTACGTCGGATTTGCAGCTACTCCTGCCTGCAAGATATTGACTCGAATGTGGGAGCAGGCCTTGTCGCGCAGTTTCCCACATTTGTGTCCCCAGAGGGAGGAGGAGGATGAGGAGGGGAGTAGGCGGGGGCAGGCACATAAATTGTTGGAAAACTAAACACGCAATTCAAGAGTCTAATAAAGTTACGCAAACAAATGATGCGGTGCCCCCAAAACAGGCAAAGTGGAGCGAGCTGAGGCAGCCTAATGTATACAGCAGATACAGATACAGCTGCAGCTCAGATACGGATACAGATACAGATGCAGCTAAAGCAGACAGATGCAGGCAGAAAGAGAGACAGACAGACAGAGAGACAGGGGGACACACAGTGTCGCCCAACACTTTCCACCAATAAGTTGATTTTTCTTTTTGTTTTCGTTTTTAATTGCAACGAGAGGAGCGAAGTGTTAAAGAGTTTATGTGCAACATTTAAAGGGGGGGAGGCAGCAAGGGGAGG
This sequence comes from Zaprionus tsacasi, assembly GCA_018904105.1. NCBI lineage: Eukaryota > Metazoa > Arthropoda > Insecta > Diptera > Drosophilidae > Zaprionus > Zaprionus tsacasi. The sequence continues at coordinate 3,012,410 of JAEIFR010000295.1, forward strand.
GGACACACACTGAGAGCTGCCCATTCATTTCCCAGGCGGCACACACACACACCCGCAATACACACAATTATAAACGCAATAAAATACTTTTCAAGCGAAACTCATAAATTTCCAAAAGCGTACGGCGACGTCAAACCCGACGATGGCGACAAAGAAGCTGACGACGCAGCCGACTCCGACTGCGACTCCGACAACGTCGAACCGGCTCCGATTCCCATTTTGATGCACTGGCTGCCGTGTGAATGAGTTGAGCTGCTGCCTCCCTCCCTGCCTGCCTCACTGCCTCTCCCTCTCAGCTGTCATGGGGGCAACGCAGCTGCTCCGCCAATGAGGAGCGAGGGCGAGGCCATTCCCGATGCCGATGCCGAGACTGATGCTGCTTAGAGGAGCCAACGGACTTGGCTCGTCGTCATTTCAAGAGTTAATCACACCAGATGTTAATGGTTTTTATGCTCGTGTTTACTATACCTCGCGGCCTCCTCGCACATCCATCCATCCATCCATCTAGCTGAAGCTGTATCTGTATCTCTATCTGTATCTGTATCTGCCACTGTGTGTATCTGCGGCCTGTGCGTATAAGGTGACATCATCATCATCATCATCATCAGGCAGTCGCATGTGCGTGGGGTAGCATTCTCCTGGACCTGGAGCAGTTTCCTTATGTCCTAAGGGCCGCTTATTATGTTAAGTTAAATGAGTTTAAATTCCCTGTCTGTCTCTTTTACTGTCTGCTTGTCTGTCTGTCTGTCTGTCTCTCTGTCTGCCTGTCTGCCCGCGTGTTTGTTTGTTTCTCGCGCTGCTGAATGATTTGTGACTGTCTCGCTTGAAGGTGCTTGGAAGCGTACTCAATGTGCTCGAATACTTATCGGCTAATTAATACGAGAGACGACTAATTTAGGCACCATATGCATTATAAAAGTCGCCTCAACTATCTGTGGTAATAACATTGAAAACTGGTGAGAAAAACCCTGGAAAATTAGTGAATTATATATTTGCGCCTACTGAAAACGTATGTAATAGACTGAGGAAGGCATCTTTGTCTCTACATTCTTTATAAGTAGGAAAAGTCGAGTTTATATACCGCATACCTGTGCCAGTCTGTTCATCTGCCTGTCTGCCCTTCTGCCTGCCTGCTTGTCTGCCTGTCTGCTCGCCTATCTGTCTCTTCGTCTAGATAAACGTCTATATCTCAGAGACTAGAAGAGTTAGGGTTATCAAATTTGTTCACTAGATGCATTACTACTGCAGCAAATATCATGTATTTTTTAGCATATTGCCACGCCTTTTCTGGCCCCTAAATAAACAATATAATCAATGAAAGAAAAGTTTCATATTATTTTAATTAATTTCGACGTGTTTCGACTTAGTTAGACAAATATTATATTTTATTATACCTTTAGCAGTAACACATGTAAATCTTTCATTCTAATAATGATATATACGACTGGCAGATATCTCATTAACTTTCAGTGTGTGGGATAAGTAGCTCAATCAATTACGGGCGACAATTGCATTACACTCGCCTTGGATTGCACAAACTGTGCCTAAAAATAGAGACAAGAGACTAGCAGGCAGCTGGACGGAAGAGAGAGAGAGAGAGGGAAGAGGAGTGAGTGAGAGAGAGAAAAGAGCGAAGAGTCGAGCACATGTCGCAGCCGGAAAATAAATTGCCAAACAAATATCAACATGACAAATTGATAAATGCATGTTATTATTATTCCTCCAATGCAGATGTGTGTGTGTGAGAGAGATGCCTGTACTATGTACTAGTATATGGACGTTTTCCACGACTAGATAGTTTTTCCGACAGCACTTTCACACATTAACCAAATGAAAATTCGGTGTTGACGCATTTGTTTTACTCGCTTCGACTCGCCGTCTGCTGCGACAAATGAGCCGCAGGCTGTGCCACAGCTGAGATGGAGACGGAGACTGCGACTGAGGATGAGGATGAGGCAATCGCTGGTGGAAATGGAAAATGGAAACATTGAGCAGCACGTTGCGGCATTTGTCAACCGCAATAGTTCCATATGGCCTACTCCCTGCCTGCTCTGCCTCCTCCAGCCTCCTTCCTGCCCGCGGCTACTGTTGGAATTTTAATGATGCGCGAAATGTTAATTTTTCATCTCGATCGAGGCATGGGATGAGGAGGAGCAGGAGGAGGTTCCTTCTCTAGCTCTCTAGAGGCGGCAGGGAGCTGCTCTGGCGGCCAGTTAATGAGCCAAGGCACCAGAGTCGCCGCCAAGTCAATTTCCAGTGTCTTTTGTTGGCTTTTAATTAACGTTGATCACCTCAATTGAAGCACGTCGCATGTGAGTCCCTTCCCAGTGTGTGTGTCACCAATTAAGGAGCCCAAGCTACCCTCCAGTTGGCATCAGATGTGGGCTGCTGCTGGTGCATTATGTGGCGACTTGGCCATCTATGCGTAATTCCCATTAATTGAGCTGAATGGGTTCGTTCTGGTATAAGGTTACAGCGCGGAGGTAAATATCTACAGAGAAAATGTAGGAGAGAGAGGGAGGGGCAGAGGGAGCGAGTCATAGCCCAGTCGCGTGCTTAATAATAATAATTTCTTAGGAATATGCCTATGTGTATACGATATGTTTAAGTCATGGTCTAATTAAAATCAATTGACTTAATTGAAAGCACACAACAGCGCAGAGCAGAAGAACCCGAAAAAAGTCTTCGACATGAAGGTAGCAATTTGATCATATACATAATTTACGAGCGTGTCGAAGAACTCAAGTGGGGAGGCAGCTGGGAAGAGTTTGGAAGAGCTGTAACCCCATAGAAAGCCTTGCCAAAACATGCGATAGAATGCAATAAATCAGCATCAGGCCGCACTACAAGTTTGTCTCTTTAAATTGGCATAAATCTAGAGAGTTGGAACCGAAGCTAGAACTATATACATATATATCTATATCCCTTCTATAGAGTAGGGAGTACATTGTTAATTTTTCAAAATCTCGCGACAGTTCTTTCGCTTGGCCAGGCCCACTGCCATTGGTAATTGACCCCATCGGGCTCTGTGCTGGCCATATTTTATTGGCCTGCCACTCGAGCCACTGATATATGGGCAGAGAAATGATAAATCTTCAGACATAAGTTTAATTTGGACACAGTTTTTGTTTATAACTTCCCAACTCTTCTCTATGATTGCATTGTTCCAAGTTCCAAGTCGCTGCAAATTGCAAGAAGATCTTGGCCAGAATCAACTCGGAGCGTGGGCTGCCGATTTGTGCATCATAAATTATGTAAATTGGCCAAAAATGCGTTTGCGAACTGGCAGCGCAATTATAAAGGGCATGCCAAGAAGATATACAAGATATACGAAGTATAATATGATATATTTGTAGTTATAATAATACAATTTGTAGACTGCGTATTTACCCATAGCTGATGCTATCTCTGCTCATTTCTTTTTTTTTCGAAAGTACGAGGGTCGTTTGATAAGTCCGTGACTTTTTGAATAAAATATATTTTTTTCGTCAAAGAAGCGTTTTATTTCTCAACATAATCTCCTTTTAGCTCTATACATTTAGTCCAGCGTTTTTCCAATTTTTTATTCCTTCCAAATAATAGGTTTTCTCAAGGCCCTCAAAATAGTCGTTTGTTTCTGTGATGACCTCTTCATTTGACCCGAATCTCTTACCGCCGAGCCATTTCTTCATGTTTGGAAACAAAAAATAGTCACAGGGGGCTAAATCTGGAGAATATGCTGGATGGGGTAGCAGTTGTAGCCCAATTTATGAAATTTTGCCATGCTGACTACACACGTGTGCACCCGTGCATTGTCCTGATGGAACAGCACTTTTTTTCGCCAAATGCGGTCGTTTCTGCTTCAAATCAATATCGAATCTGTCCAAAAGCTCTGAATAATATTCGCCGGTGATCGTTTTACCCTTTTCAAGGTAATCGATGTGAATGATACCTTGTGCATCCCAAAAACTGTGGCCATGACCTTGTTGGCCGACAGACCCACCTTGGCCTTCTTTGGTGCACGTTCACCCGGAGAAACCCACTGTCTTGATTGTTCTTTGGTCTCTGGTGTGGTGTGGTGGATCCATGTTTCGTCTACGGTAACGAAACGGCGCAAAAATTCGTTTGGATTGCGGTTTAACATCGCCAAACACTCCTTTGAAATGGTCACACGGTTGCGCTTATGGTCGTGTGTGAGCAATCGCGGCACCCATCGCGCGGAAAGCTTTTTCATGTCCAAATATTCATGTAAAATGTGATGTACCCGTTCAGTTGAGATGCCTACAGCCTCAGCTACCTCACGCACTTTCATTCTCCGATCATCCAATATCATTCCATGGATTTTGTCGACGATTTCTGGCATGACGACCTCTTTTGGGCGACCTGAACGTTCGGCATCACTTGTACTGGTACGACCACAACGGAACTCAGTAAACCATTTCTTAACCATTGAAATTGATGGTGCAGAGTCCCCATAATATTTATCAAGTCTTTCCTTGGTTTCGGTGATGGATTTTTTACGCAAAAATAATGCTTAATTAGCACACGAAATTCACTTTTTCCATTTTCGTTAAAATTCACGAGATCGTCTGCTTTCAATGCCTATAAAACGCAAACCAAAAACGCAGCTTTCTCAAAATTTTACAGTCAGCTGTTAATCGATAACTGCTGACAGGAGCAGTGTTGTATTTAGAGCAGGTGCGCGGCAAATACAAAAAGTCACGGACTTATCAAACGACCCTCGTAATTCTCAGATGGATAAAACGTACCTCAAGTTTGAAATGGTTCAACGCACTTACCAACAACGGCAGAACAGAATGTGCACATTACGTTAAATGGGTTCATATACAACCCGCATCGTATATGTGAAAAATGTACAACAACAAAAAGAACAACAACAACTGCCACACACGGCCAGGCGAAAAGGCAAACAAAACAAATTTCAATTTAGCTTAAAGATTTTGCACATAAAATTTGTAACACTCAATTAGTTTAAACGACAACGAAAAATGTTGCCATACAACAACAACAGCGACAACTCTGGCGCGTTATACGAAGCGCTTTAGCAACCCTCGCCTGCGCTGCCCTGCCCTGGCCTGGCCTGGCCTGGTGCGTCCTGAGTAAATCGCATAAATGCGGCGACGTATGAATTTCATTTAATATGATTAGTGTGGGCCTGCCCCATCCCCAGCCCTATAGACTAGACTACACTCTGCTCGCTTACAAGTGCACTAGAGAGCAGGGTTGGGGAGGCAGGCGGACAGGCAGGCTTCATATATTGGGTCATAAAAATATTTACGCTGCATACTTGCGGGCGCTGCAGCATAAATCAAGCACAAAGCGATGAGAGCGAGAGAGAGAGAGAGAGAGAGAGAGAGAGAGAGCGAGAGAGCGAGATGAGCTGGCCCTTAACAAGAGTTAGAAAGGTGGTGAAACACAAGTATCAACAGCTTGGCCAAATGATGTGCCAGGGTTGCAAGGAGCACAAAAAAAAAGAAAAAAAAATAAAAACAGGAGCGAAATCAATTTAATTTCGCTAATGTAGTGTAATTCTCTAGTCTCTCTCGCTCTCTCACTCCGTATCTCTCTCTTTCTCCAGCTTGCTCTCTCTAGCTGCTACGTTTAGTTCTCAAGCCATGAAAACGATTAGCAACAAATGCTCCATTTGAAGCTGTAGCCACGCCCCTGACTTAGTCCACTCCCACAGTCCACTGCCTGCCCCCTCCCTGGGCCTCTGCCTGGCCAAGAGCTTTGTCCGTGGAACGTAAAACAAAATCTTCATTAATTCTGATCGATGAGCATAAATCCTTTTCGGTGTTTCAGTTCTTTGGCCTGCATTGTTGCAACAATCAAATGATTGAACACTTACGGAGTGGAGCGGAGTCTCCTCTCTAGCGGGGACCTAAGACACAGGATGAGCAGGATGGCAGCAACGGAAGAGGGTAGCAGGGGGGGTGGGGGAACTCTACGCAGCATGCTCATACAAATTCGACAGCTGAAAGCGTTTCCGTTTCCGTTTTCTTGTCTTTGTTTGCTCACTCGCTCTCGTTTTGCTATGCTCTTTGCCTTAGCTCCCCTTCCCACCCCTTCCCTCTTCCCAGCACATCCCTGCCCCAACCTGCTCCTCTACACTCTGCTTCGCTGTGTCCATCGATGCAGCCGAGCGCGTTTATTTGTTGCTCGTAATTTATTTACTGTCCGCATTGGTTCAGAGTTTCGGCTACGGTACTACGTAGTATCCAGAGAGATGGCACTGCCCCCCCACACACACACACACACACACACACAGTCAGAGTTGCAACTTGTTAGTTAAATATTGCCACTAGCTGGCAACTCTTCTTGCAGCTGCCCTGTTGCTTTTGTTGCTGTTGTTGTTGTTGTTGCCAGTGAGTGATAAATTAATCGCTACATCAGTTTTTAATTCCGTGTTGCTGACGATTTATCTTTGGGCATGCGTTGGCGTGTGCCGAATCCAAGCCCATACTCCCTATATATCCCCTTCCACACCGAACTAACACCCGCAATACAACTGCAGCCCAGACTGAATGCACAGTGGGATCTATCGTTGCAAAAGGTGAAATTCTAAAATAAAAAACTTAGCAATTGTTGGTATATTCAATAAAAATATTACAATATTATTAGAAAATAATCAAATTAATTTATTTTTAATATATAAACTAAATTCTTATAATCCTTCAACTAATAATCTATTTGATAAATCATAAATGATAGATAGCAATTATTTTTCCTTTTTTAAATTTTTGTAAACATTCATTGAATTTTAAATGAGAAATGAGCAGCTCCAACGCTTAAGTATTCCTTTTATAATTTGTGTATAACTTGTTGAGATTTAACACTAAATAAATCCGATCTCGGTGAATCGTATAGCTGCCATAGAAATTGTTAAACAATTACTATTTTTCAAGATATCATACCCAAACTAAGTAGGAGAACTCTATACATATTTATCTGTTTCTAGAATTACTTTAAAATGGAACTAAGTAAGCCTTTCCTCAAATCGGATTATTTTAAGATCTTAATAAAGTTTCAAAAAATACCTGTCGTCATTTAGCAACACTACGAACCACTGTGCAACACTGGAAGCGCATAATGCTCCAACTGGTACCCACAACGACTCCGAATTCGCGTCGACGACTTCGTCTCCACCTCCAGCTTTGCCCCTGTCGCACTCGCTGTCACTGTCCCTGGCCCTTGGCCCCCTTTTTGCTTCAGTGGCGCGCACTGTTTAAAATGATGTATGGCAAAAATTTTGACAAATGTACAAAAATGAGTCATGAGTTCGTCGTGCAAACAAAACGCGATTGTTGTCGTTGTTGTTGTTGTTCTCCAGTTCTGTTGTTGTTGTTGTTGTTGCTTATTCTGCTTGGTCTCACTATTTGTTGTTGACTTTTTCATGTACTCGCCAGAGCATCGTCATCTCTGCAGTTGCTGTAGTTGTTGTTCTTTTTATTATCCATAGCACAAACAAGCTCCGAATCTGTAGATGGAACCATTTGTGCTGCGCTGCTTACACATGTTTTCCGTAGACTGTAGACGTACCTCAACATCGTATGGATGAGGCGGGAGATCTTTTTCTGTATGCTGCAGTTTGGCGCCAACAACATTTATCATCTGTGATTTACCTTATGATGGAAGCTCAAAATGGAACTTCTATTTAAATGTTTAACGCTCTTTTAACTCTTAAGCAATGTGGGGTTAGTTCTTTATTACGTGGTATTTAGGGGAGGAAGATATATGTACCTATAGCTCACTAGATTTTCTAGATCTATGGATACAAAATTCTATTTAAAAGAAATGGAAGATCCTACTTGCAATATATATTAGTTTCAATATACCTTTTATATAATATAATACTAAGATATAAATTATAAAATTTTAGATGAGTTCTTCATCGAAATATCCACAATCCGTGTATCTCTCAATATAATATATTGCCACACTCCCCCCAGAAACTCTCCTGAAAAAATCTAGTCTGTTTTGTGGCAATGTCAGATAGATGGCAGTTCTATGTCTGTCATAGACTTTATCCACACCGTCTGGAAATACGAATTCCGGGCTAAAAAAAAGGCATATATTGCTAAAAAAATCGAAAGCTTGCCTAATATGGCTGATCGCCCAAACAACGTTAATAAAGGAAACAACAATAACAACAACAACAACAACAACAACAACAACCACAATAACAGCAACAGCAGCAACAACAGAAACAACAGCAACAGCAACAGCAGCAACGCAAACAACAGCAACAGCAACGACAACGACACCAACAGCAACAGCAGCAGCAACTACAGCCACAGCAACAACAACAGCAACAACAACAACAGCAACAACAACAACAACTATGAACACGACTATCGACACTTTCACAGTCGCAATCGAAACTATCATGTGCGTCATCGGGTTGTGCCCACAGATCCGCCCTATATCGCATTTGTAGGGAATCTACCCAAGGGCCTGGTGCAGGGCGATGTGATGAAGATCTTCAACGATTTCGATGTGAAGAATGTGCGCCTGATCAAGGATCGTGAGACGGATGAGTTCAAAGGCTACGGTTATGTTGAGTTCGAGACACTGGATCAACTGAATCGTGCCCTCTCCCGCAACGGACGCATCAAGCTGGACAATCTATCGGCTCCGCTTCGCATTGACATCGCGGACAGTCGCCGGCAGGGCGTATCTGCTGGAGGCGGAGGCGGGGGAGGCGGCGGAGGCGGAGGAGCATCGAGCAGTGGCAACGGTAATGATAATCAGCGTCGCAACTTTAACCGCGACTCGAACTCCGATCATGGCCATGGCTATGATAGACAGTATTCCCAGAAGTACGCCAGTCCGGGTGGATACTCCAATAACAGTTACAACTATCAGTCGGGTCGATATCAGGGCAATCCCTCGTGGGGAGGCGGCCGCGGCGGCGGCGGAGGAGGTGGCGGTGGAGGAGGAGGCGGCGGCGGCGGTGGCGGTGGCTATAATCGTGGTGGTCGAGGAGGAGGAGGCGGAGGAGGAGGCGGAGGCGGAGGCGGCGGCAGGCGTGGCGGTCGTTACAATCACGATAGTCGTAAGTATCAGTGCAACGAGGGGAGCAATAGCAGCGAGTTCGGCTCGGTGGGCGGCAGTCAGGATACCTCCAGTCTGGGTAGTCCTAGGACACGGGTCGATCGGCATATCTCGTCGTCAAGCATCCAGAGCAACCGCAGTTATCCGCGCTACAACAACAACAACAACTCCAACTATAGGTAAGCAGGGAAGGATCAACCCACTCCCCTCCACTTACCTCAGCTTCCCTCTCCTCTCTGTAGATTCAACGAGGGCTGCAACTATGGTCGCGGCGGCGGAGGGCAGCGACAGCGAAGCATCAGCAACGACAGCTCTCGCTACGCCAACTTCGGGCACAATAATGCACGAGATCGCCGTGGTCACTATAATCCCAAGGGCAAGGGTTCCCAGTACTCGTCTGGGGGCACTGCGGGTGCATCCAGCAAACCCTTGATCGATGACAACGAACGACCCAAGATTGTGCTCAATCCGCGCACGGTCACCGAACCGATCAATGCGCTGGCCGTAACCAAGCAGGCGGCCAGCATCTTTGGCAATGCGAAGCCACGCGAGGATCACTTGACTACCCTGGCGCCGCAGCCGCGGGCAGACGAGGAGCAACCGAACAAGGACGTGGACTGCGATACGGCTGACACGCCGCGATCGGGGACTCCGGAGCCGACCATCGTGGTTCACGATGAATAGTTTTAATCCCGACCAAGCATAAAGTATTACTCAATCATATCAACAACCACAACCATCATGACAAGGCTGCAACTAACCAATCAATCAACAATCAATCAATCAATCAATCGATAAACCTATCGACCAGCGCCCCATCAAACTAACCTTCACATTTTGCTGTGCTCTTTTAACTCTTCCTGACTCTGATTCCTATATATTCCCGCGGAGCATATCAAAATGGGCGGTTCATTCCGAAACTCTCTATATACATACAATACACACATATATTCACTTATTGAACACACTATCCCATCCCATCACACTCACCGCAACACACACACATGTGACATCCGAAAGTTCCCAAGCTAATGCCTGTCTCCAAATCAAACGTATCTAGGTATATAGTCTTATGAATAGTCTAAATTTTCAAATACTATACTATATATATGTATATATAGATCGGTATATACATACACATAGTCTATCTGCTAACAAAATTCTCGAAAATTCTTTTTTGTATAGTCAACTGTTGTTTATATTTTCCGATTCATTTAAGTAAAAATCAACAGATTATTAAACTATTTGTACTATTTTGTATTCAAAAATAAAACCACAATTTGCGAAACAGACATTTAGATATTTTTATAAATATCGAAGAGAAACAGTGGACTCTGATGCATTTAAGAAGAGAGCAAAGATTAAAATAATCTGTCTGTCTTGTGTCTGTTTGAACCTCATGATCTCAGCTATTATAAAAGCTAGGGACACCAAATTTGGCATGAACATTATTGAAAATTATACGCAGCTGAAGGTTATTTCAAATATAGGTTGCACATTCGTAATTTGTGATTATTGTGCAAAATGCGTAAGCTTCAACTTTTTACTTGAGCATATAATATAAATCTTTCTTTTATAAACCTGTACTCCAAATTTCAGTCTGATCGCATAAATAGCACACAAGTTATTCAAGTACACGTTTTCCTAGTTATGTTTTTCTGTACTTGGTATATCTCACTCCTTCTAGAAGTACTTCTCCTAGGCTCCAATTTGTACTACACTCTGTCTGCCCTTAATTATTGCCTGACAATGTGCTACAAGGACCAAACTCGCTTTTCAATGAGCCATAAATTTCAAAAGTTAATGCGCAGTGACAAAAAAAAAGTGGAAGCACACTCGCGGCCACATGAATAGGGTCAGCTCACCTAAGTTGAGCCGAGGCTCTTGGCACGGAATTAACTAGTCAAGTCGAACTAATTGAATTGAATGAGATTAAAGAATTTCACGCCGAAATGAAGATGTTGGCGACCAAGCGCGACTCTATAAGGAGGACTGGAAGAGGAAGCTGCTTTCTTTCGGTATTTATGGGCCAAAGATTTACGAGGCAAAACAAGAAGGCACTTGTATACGAATTGAGCCGTTGGTTCTGCTCTGGTCACAGGCAAATTGGCTTAATTTCTTTTTAATTTGCTTCCTCTGGGTCCTCCGTCCTTCCCCTTGGCTTGTTCGCAGCACTTGGGGAAAAATTCAATTTAAAAAAGTGGCCACCCTGCCCGAAAACATGAGGTGTACTGAGCCGAACTGAGCCTATGTGGCTACCGGAAAGGGAGGGGGAGGGGGCGGGTCCACCCCGTGACCCAAAGTCAATTTACGCACGAAACATTTTCAATTTTCTTCGACGCGAAAACCGCAGTAGCAGCAGGAAGGACACCCTGTCCAGGCACGGTACCCCATCCATCCTCCCCCTCCCCGCGCGACGATGCACTTTATAGAAATCCCGCGTTAAATTCACGGCATTAAAGGACTTTTCTTTCTTCATTTTCCTTTTTTTTATTTCTTTTGAAGTTTACCCACTGGCCCCGTCATTTTATTTGCCTTTTTCCTTAGCACTTTTCTCTCTCTCCCTTCTCTGGTTTTTTCTTCCCATTTTCCGTATTTTTCGTTAATGTGTCACACGCACTTTATAAGCAATTGTTGTTGGCGGCCCTGGCTAAGGCGATGGCGTCTGGTAAAAGTTGACGACGTCGACGCCCATGGCGCAATTATTATGATTATTAGGTACAGCTGCACTTGGCCAGCGACAGGACCCTCCAGGGCGATGGCCACTTATAAACAAAAATTGTAATTTACCTCAGCTCGCTCAACGAAGAAAGGAAGCCTGATGAAAGTGGCTCAGCTCAGCAGCAGCAGCAGCACGTTGAAGTGTCGCCCTGTTGTTCATTAGGACGCTGCGTCTGGTCTGTCCTGAACTTGTATCCTGCACTTCGGACGCTGTGGGACGCCTCGGGGGTCACGCGTTCATAATCGCGCCGAATGACTTCATAATGAAAATATTAAAGGTGTTTTTTGTTGTGCTCAGGCTACCCCTGCTGCTCCGGCTGCTCCGGCTGCTTAGCCGCTGGCCAGGATACATTACATGGCGGGAGTCTGGCGCGGCACAAAAGGCGCAAAGTTTATGTTTATGTCAAGCGCAAGTCACGAGCGATGACATGGCGAAGTGGGCAGAGGCGGAGGCGGACCCCTGCACCCAGCACCGGTAAGGGGGCGTAATTTAATAATATAGCGTTCCGCTTGCTTTTTTTCTCGTTTTTTTTCATTAAATCTAAGTGCTCCTGAGAGGAATTGTGTGTACACGAAGGCGATGATGAGAGATTCCAGTCAAGAGCGGTAGCTCAAAGAGTTTATTCGATTTTTATATCGATTAATATAAAACTTTCGATTTGCTTAAAAAATAATAGAGTAAGAGGGAAATAAAATACCGTTATGTGCTAGTTCAGGAAATATCGATAATTCAATTTGAATTTCGATTATTTTGCTTTGTTGAACATATATCATTATGTGCCTTGTAGTATATATCTGTTATGATTTGATTTTTATTTCAATTCAATGAACTTTTTTAATTTGTTTAGAATATATTTATATATTTATATATGATTAAAGAAGAAGAATAAAAATAATAAACAACGCAGAAAAAATCCTACATGATACAATCGTTTTTTTAAAGAATTAAAAGAGAAATAATCGATAGAAAGAGCAACATATCGTTGACTTCTCTAGCTGAAAGCAGAGGGCAAAGGATTATCAATATATACAGTGGGGTCAATCGGCAAGCGAAATTGTGTCCTTCGCTTTCAACGTAGCCCCAAGAAACAATTAGGGTGAACCAAAGCCAACTGTCCCACACACACACACACATATGTATCAAATGTAGTTGTAGTTGTGGCTAATTGTCATGCTATCGACGACGTCTTATCAGCAATTGCACAACAACAACAACAACAAGGAGAAAGGCAACAAGCAATTCGCCTAAATTTATGCAACCTAAAGGGACGAAAGGGAGTGTGCTCAGGGAGTGTGTACAGGAGCTACGGAGAGAGGAGAGAGAGAGCAGAGATACTGCTGCGATAAGGTCTGTAGCAGTCGCATATTAAGTCAAAAACGCTACGTCTCCAATGGCCGTCGCTGTGGCTATTAAAATGCTGCCATTTGCAAGTTTATCTGGCGAGGCACAAGCTGGACAAGCGGCGAGGCGAGACCAGGCCAGATAATGTATCGACAGCAGGACAAGGAGGTGAGCGCAAATCTAGACGTGGCCATTAATGAACGCAGACGGCAGACGATAGTAGGTAGCGGGAGGAGGGGGGAGACGTCACTGACTTGGTCAGAGCTTACAGTGGAGTCCATTAAAAAGGACTAAATGGCAATTAAACATTTGAGTTTGGCCTAGCCACTAGCTGGACGAGCAGAGACTGACCATGGCCGGCATGGGGGAGGCCAAGCCAGGGCCAGTTTGGCAATTAAGGCTTCCCTTTGCACTTGGCCAAGGACACTCGGCAATTAAGCCGACAACCGTTTGGCAAAACTTCTTCCCCTCGTGGGGACAATTCCAACGAAGTCCTTATCCTTTGCACCTATCTATGCTCTGCAGTCCCGGCTTGAGTTGCCAGAAAACTTAAATGAGTTGGCGGCCACAAGGCGCATTCAAATGAGCTGGGCACAAGTTTTGATTGGATCCAGAGGGAGAGGCAGCTGAAAGATTTATCTATTTACAACTCGAACATAAATTTCCAAATACAGGCACTACCTAAGGTCAAAGGGCGCTGCTCATAAAAATGCCGAGCATGCCAGGCTATACATATGTGTGTGTGTGTACGTACATTCGCGGTACTCGCTCTAGACACACTCGTACCTCACCCACACACACACACACACACAACATGCGTCGATATGCTCATTTAAAATAATTTATTGCAATGCGACTGACACTCATTGCCAGTTAGATAGAACCGGGCATGCCAAGCTGACACTTAAAAATAAATACTAAAGAGGGAGAGGGAGGGGGGGGTAAGAGATAGGAGATATATTGCGCAAAATAGACAAAAATGCTCTAATTAAAATTATGCACAAACATTTTTGGAATTTCATTCGTGGCGTGCGCGACAAGTTAAATGGAAATCTTGAAGATTTCCCAATCCCGATCCCAACTCGATATATTGATGGGGTGCCAATTAAAATTGATTGGAAATTCCTTGCATGCCACGCACGTGGGCATCCTCAGTGGCAGCTGCAAGGCAGCCAGAATTAGCATACCCGTTCCTATGGGTGTGTGTGTGTGTAATGGGTGTGGGTGTGTGTGCGGCTTTTGAAGTCTCCTTTTTTTTTGCCAGTGTCCTGACCATTTCGCTTGACTGCATTCGAAACTCATTTGCCATGTGGCAATTAACACTTTTGTTAAGTAAGCCATAAAGTTCTCTCTCTCTCTCTCTCTCTCTGAGATCTGGCAGCACTGTGACTGCTTGAACTGTTCGAATCGCGGCAGATGTCTAAAGAGTCGCATTTAACCCTCATTTCTGTTAATGTAGCAAATAAAATGGTCACCTTAATGGATTTCTGTTACGCGGTCTAACTTCAAATTGGACAGAAGGTGACGCCGAAAGCGCCGTCTCGTTCCATCCCCCGTCCTGGCCTGGCCTGCCACTTGCCACTTGCCACACGTTGCACACTACATGCTGCATACTGCACGCTGTGCAGTTGATTGTCCTTGAATCGCTGCCGTTGCCACTTAATCCAATCGCGCACATGTTGAGCAGTCTAACAATGCCTTCCTCCCCCAAAAGGGGCAGCAGGAGGGTGCTGCTGCTTACCTTAAGCGGCTTTCACCTTGACGTGCTCTGCCTGCGTCCTCCGTCCTCCGTCCTCATCCTTGTCCAACCACCAATGCCCGCTTTTCGCACCCAGGCTAGAGGGGGTTGCCCAACTGTTGTGAAAATTCGTACGTGTGTTTTGTTGCCTTTGCCGACTTATCACACGCACACGCACGAGCGGACCAAGGGAACTGAGAACCGGGAGAGTTGAGGAAGGGGATGAGCACCTTGCGGGGTGTTGACTCTGCTGACGTCGCAGGGCATTATGATGTATTAGTATTAAAATTAAAAGCACTGTCCATCAGCATTTGACATGCCACTCTCCAACTGGACTCTCCCCCTCTCCCTCACTTCTCAGGTTGCCTCTAATGAAGCCTTTGTTAGCCTGGCACAACGTTGCCAGACCCAACCAAGACTGCCTAATTAATCCCGCTGCAATTGGAGCGTCAAGTCATGTGCGCGTGACTCACTCCCCCCTCCTCTTCCGCCCCTTGACTGACACCCACTAAAGACCGCCGCCACTGACAGCAAATTGTGTAACCCCCAAAAAAAACTCTACAGATCTGAAACATCATCATCGTCGTCAGCTGTCAAAATCATTAAGAAATGTGGAATCGCTTAAAGATGGCAACAAGCCGTTGCTAAACTCAGCTTTCCTCTGAGTTTACCAAAAAAATAAAAAAAAAACAATTATAATAAAAATAACGGAACACATGTAGTGACTTAAGTCAGCAACATCCACGAAAAAACCACATGGCAATCCGCAGCCTATAAACGAACGAAATTTTCGAAAAAATTAATGTCTGTCTCATTTTTGGGGAACCCAACCCAAGCTCACTTGCCACACGTTTTTATTGCAAATTCGTGAGTTCTGCTTGAAATTACAGATTGACTGAAAGAGGGCCGTACCCCCAGGCTAGATATAGTACTTAAAAATACAATAGAAATAGAAATATCTCACTTATAGAACAGTTCAGAGTGCTGAAAAATCTAAGAGCATAAAGAGATTTGATAGCTAGAAAATAATATAATTAAAATACGAATGGTATATAGTTTAAAATAAGTATATACCATTTATATATGTATTTATTTAGGCAACTCTTTAATCCCTAAACTATTCACTAGCTGAACTGACTCTATACTCTTTCTTTAACAAGTAGAACCTTCCCATTTTCAGTATCTTCAAGAGAACAGCTGCTGCGACTGTTGCCCGAGTCCAGATCGGGGTGTTTGCCATCGGACATGGAGTGACTCGCCGCATGCCATCCGATACGCACATAATTGTCGATTGTCTCACACACACACACACACACACACACACACTCATGCGAGGAGGCATTTAAATTTCGGTGCGTTTATTGAAATATGAACGAAGTCGTCGAGACGATGGGACGATGGGACGAAGTGACGATAAAAGTGCCAGAGCGAAGAAAATTTTCATATAAAGTACCTTTCGCTGGAATTTTAATGGTGCGCTTTATGGAAGGATTAAGCACATAAACTTGTCAATAACTCGAGTGCCTGAGAGTATGTAAGAGACTGAGAGAGAGAGTTGTCCGTGATATCCGTATTCTTAATAATGTCCCCACAGACGCTTTCGACTAACAAACACACCGAATGAGCCATTTTATTTATGAGCTCAACATTAAATTTCTGCCGCATATGGTGAACCCCGAGAGTTGAGCGACTTATTAAGTACAAAAACAAGAACTGAACACATTATTGATATGTTTGTGGGGGCCATAGGCCATAGATGTGAGAGTGAGTGTACTACTCATATTATGAATAGAGAGAGAACGCACCCAAAAAATCTATGGGTCTGTCGGACGAGTGCTCTCAATGAGTTTTATCGACAAAAAAACGAGAATTTATGATCGTTCCAACAATTGTTTAATATGACTACACTATAGGTTTGGTTGTTGAAATATCAAAACATAAATATATTAAATTATTATTGATTAAAACTAAAAACTCGCGAGTTAAAATTAAAAATCTTATCTAAACGTTTAAAATATAGAAAAATTTCAAAATATATTTTATGCTATCTTTTAAATGTATAATCATTCAGGTTGTTAAAACGTAAACAAAAAGTCATTCCGCGTGAAAATCGTTTGATTTTTAAGAAAGTTACGTTCAGTGTAAAATTATGGTACAAGGCCTCTTGAGGGTGTTGCATGTCTAATTTTTTGACCACTTCAACATGATTTTTGGGCCAAAATTAAGTATCGTTAAAAATCGATTTAAACAATTGTTTAGTACTAATTTTGACCTCCGCAATTGATTAAAGTTAAAAACCCGCGATTTAAAATTTAAAAAAAATATATGTTGTTGAAATTTCATAGGGGGGACCCTTAGATAAATTTTCAAAATATCGAAAAATTTCAAAATATATTTTATGCTATCTTTTAAATGTAGAATCATTCAGGTTGTTAAAACGTAAACAAAAAGTCATTCCGCGTGAAAATCGTTTGATTTTTAAGAAAGTTACGCTCAGTGTAACATTATGGTACAAGGCCTCTTGAGGGTGTTGCATGTCTAATTTTTTGACCACTTCGACATGATTTTGGGCCAAAATTAAGTATCGTTAAAAATCGATTTAAACAATTGTTTAGTACTAATTTTGACCTCCGCAATTGATTAAAGTTAAAAACCCGCGATTTAAAATTTAAAAAAATATATGTTGTTGAAATTTCATAGGGGGGACCCTTAGATAAATTTTCAAAATATGGAAAAATTTCAAAATATATTTAATGCTATCTTTTAAATGTAGAATCATTCAGGTTGTTAAAACGTAAACAAAAAGTCATTCCGCGTGAAAATCGTTTGATTTTTAAGAAAGTTACGCTCAGTGTAAAATTATGGTACAAGGCCTCTTGAGGGTGTTGCATGTCTAATTTTTTGACCACTTCGACATGATTTTTGGGCCAAAATTAAGTATCGTTAAAAATCGATTTAAACAATTGTTTAGTACTAATTTTGACCTCCGCAATTGATTAAAGTTAAAAACCCGCGATTTAAAATTTAAAAAAATATATGTTGTTGAAATTTCATAGGGGGGGACCCTTAGATAAATTTTCAAAATATCGAAAAATTTCAAAATATATTTTATGCTATCTTTTAAATGTAGAATCATTCAGGTTGTTAAAACGTAAACAAAAAGTCATTTTGCGTGAAAATCGTTTGATTTTTAAGAAAGTTACGCTCAGTGTAAAATTATGGTACAAGGCCTCTTGAGGGTGTTGCATGTCTAATTTTTTGACCACTTCGACATGATTTTTGGGCC
The DNA here is from genome assembly GCA_018904105.1 of Zaprionus tsacasi. Lineage (NCBI taxonomy): Eukaryota > Metazoa > Arthropoda > Insecta > Diptera > Drosophilidae > Zaprionus > Zaprionus tsacasi. The sequence goes on from JAEIFR010000295.1 coordinate 3,030,551, forward strand.
AAAATTAAGTATCGTTAAAAATCGATTTAAACAATTGTTTAGTACTAATTTTGACCTCCGCAATTGATTAAAGTTAAAAACCCGCGATTTAAAATTTAAAAAAAATATATGTTGTTGAAATTTCATAGGGGGACCCTTAGATAAATTTTCAAAATATCGAAAAATTTCAAAATATATTTTATGCTATCTTTTAAATGTAGAATCATTCAGGTTGTTAAAACGTAAACAAAAAGTCATTCCGCGTGAAAATCGTTTGATTTTTAAGAAAGTTACGTTCAGTGTAAAATTATGGTACAAGGCCTCTTGAGGGTGTTGCATGTCTAATTTTTTGACCACTTCGACATGATTTTTGGGCCAAAATTAAGTATCGTTAAAAATCGATTTAAACAATTGTTTAGTACTAATTTTGACCTCCGCAATTGATTAAAGTTAAAAACCCGCGATTTTAAATTTTAAACAAATATATGTTGTTGAAATTTCATAGGGGGGACCCTTAGATAAATTTTCAAAATATCGAAAAATTTCAAAATATATTTTATGCTATCTTTTAAATGTAGAATCATTCAGGTTATTAAAACGTAAACAAAAAGTCATTTTGCGTGAAAATCGTTTGATTTTTAAGAAAGTTACGCTCAGTGTAAAATTATGGTACAAGGCCTCTTGAGGGTGTTGCATGTCTAATTTTTTGACCACTTCGACATGATTTTTGGGCCAAAATTAAGTATCGTTAAAAATCGATTTAAACAATTGTTTAGTACTAATTTTGACCTCCGCAATTGATTAAAGTTAAAAACCCGCGATTTAAAATTTAAAAAAAATATATGTTGTTGAAATTTCATAGGGGGGACCCTTAGATAAATTTTCAAAATATCGAAAAATTTCAAAATATATTTTATGCTATCTTTTAAATGTAGAATCATTCAGGTTGTTAAAACGTAAACAAAAAGTCATTCCGCGTGAAAATCGTTTGATTTTTAAGAAAGTTACGTTCAGTGTAAAATTATGGTACAAGGCCTCTTGAGGGTGTTGCATGTCTAATTTTTTGATCACTTCGACATGATTTTTGGGCCAAAATTAAGTATCGTTAAAAATCGATTTAAACAATTGTTTAGTACTAATTTTGACCTCCGCAATTGATTAAAGTTAAAAACCCGCGATTTTAAATTTTAAACAAATATATGTTGTTGAAATTTCATAGGGGGGACCCTTAGATAAATTTTCAAAATATCGAAAAATTTCAAAATATATTTTATGCTATCTTTTAAATGTAGAATCATTCAGGTTGTTAAAACGTAAACAAAAAGTCATTCCGCGTGAAAATCGTTTGATTTTTAAGAAAGTTACGTTCAGTGTAAAATTATGGTACAAGGCCTCTTGAGGGTGTTGCATGTCTAATTTTTTGACCACTTCGACATGATTTTTGGGCCAAAATTAAGTATCGTCAAAAATCGATTTAAACAATTGTTTAGTACTAATTTTGACCTCCGCAATTGATTAAAGTTAAAAACCCGCGATTTAAAATTTAAAAAAAATATATGTTGTTGAAATTTCATAGGGGGGACCCTTAGATAAATTTTCAAAATATCGAAAAATTTCAAAATATATTTTATGCTATCTTTTAAATGTAGAATCATTCAGGTTGTTAAAACGTAAACAAAAAGTCATTCCGCGTGAAAATCGTTTGATTTTTAAGAAAGTTACGCTCAGTGTAAAATTATGGTACAAGGCCTCTTGAGGGTGTTGCATGTCTAATTTTTTGACCACTTCGACATGATTTTTGGGCCAAAATTAAGTATCGTCAAAAATCGATTTAAACAATTGTTTAGTACTAATTTTGACGTCCGCAATTGATTAAAGTTAAAAACTCGCGATTTTAAATTTTAAACAAATATATGTTGTTGAAATTTCATAGGGGGGACCCTTAGATAAATTTTCAAAATATCGAAAAATTTCAAAATATATTTTATGCTATCTTTTTAATGTAGAATCATTCAGGTTGTTAAAACGTAAACAAAAAGTCATTCTGCGTGAAAATCGTTTGATTTTTAAGAAAGTTACGCTCAGTGTAAAATTATGGTACAAGGCCTCTTGAGGGTGTTGCATGTCTAATTTTTTGACCACTTCGACATGATTTTTGGGCCAAAATTAAGTATCGTCAAAAATCGATTTAAATAATTGTTTAGTACTAATTTTGACCTCCGCAATTGATTAAAGTTAAAAACCCGCGATTTAAAATTTAAAAAAAATATATGTTGTTGAAATTTCATAGGGGGACCCTTAGATAAATTTTTAAAATATCGAAAAATTTCAAAATATATTTTATGCTATCTTTTAAATGTAGAATCATTCAGGTTGTTAAAACGTAAACAAAAAGTCATTTTGCGTGAAAATCGTTTGATTTTTAAGAAAGTTACGCTCAGTGTAAAATTATGGTACAAGGCCTCTTGAGGGTGTTGCATGTCTAATTTTTTGACCACTTCGACATGATTTTTGGGCCAAAATTAAGTATCGTTAAAAATCGATTTAAACAATTGTTTAGTACTAATTTTGACCTCCGCAATTGATTAAAGTTAAAAACCCGCGATTTAAAATTTAAAAAAAATATATGTTGTTGAAATTTCATAGGGGGGACCCTTAGATAAATTTTCAAAATATCGAAAAATTTCAAAATATATTTTATGCTATCTTTTAAATGTAGAATCATTCAGGTTGTTAAAACGTAAACAAAAAGTCATTTTGCGTGAAAATCGTTTGATTTTTAAGAAAGTTACGCTCAGTGTAAAATTATGGTACAAGGCCTCTTGAGGGTGTTGCATGTCTAATTTTTTGACCAGTTCAACATGATTTTTGGGCCAAAATTAAGTATCGTTAAAAATCGATTTAAACAATTGTTTAGTACTAATTTTGACCTCCGCAATTGATTAAAGTTAAAAACCCGCGATTTAAAATTTAAAAAAATATATGTTGTTGAAATTTCATAGGGGGGACCCTTAGATAAATTTTCAAAATATCGAAAAATTTCAAAATATATTTTATGCTATCTTTTAAATGTAGAATCATTCAGGTTGTTAAAACGTAAACAAAAAGTCATTTTGCGTGAAAATCGTTTGATTTTTAAGAAAGTTACGCTCAGTGTAAAATTATGGTACAAGGCCTCTTGAGGGTGTTGCATGTCTAATTTTTTGACCACTTCGACATGATTTTTGGGCCAAAATTAAGTATCGTTAAAAATCGATTTAAACAATTGTTTAGTACTAATTTTGACCTCCGCAATTGATTAAAGTTAAAAACCCGCGATTTAAAATTTAAAAAAATATATGTTGTTGAAATTTCATAGGGGGGACCCTTAGATAAATTTTCAAAATATCGAAAAATTTCAAAATATATTTTATGCTATCTTTTAAATGTAGAATCATTCAGGTTGTTAAAACGTAAACAAAAAGTCATTCCGCGTGAAAATCGTTTGATTTTTAAGAAAGTTACGTTCAGTGTAAAATTATGGTACAAGGCCTCTTGAGGGTGTTGCATGTCTAATTTTTTGACCACTTCGACATGATTTTTGGGCCAAAATTAAGTATCGTCAAAAATCGATTTAAACAATTGTTTAGTACTAATTTTGACCTCCGCAATTGATTAAAGTTAAAAACCCGCGATTTAAAATTTAAAAAAAATATATGTTGTTGAAATTTCATAGGGGGGACCCTTAGATAAATTTTCAAAATATCGAAAAATTTCAAAATATATTTTATGCTATCTTTTAAATGTAGAATCATTCAGGTTGTTAAAACGTAAACAAAAAGTCATTCCGCGTGAAAATCGTTTGATTTTTAAGAAAGTTACGCTCAGTGTAAAATTATGGTACAAGGCCTCTTGAGGGTGTTGCATGTCTAATTTTTTGACCACTTCGACATGATTTTTGGGCCAAAATTAAGTATCGTCAAAAATCGATTTAAACAATTGTTTAGTACTAATTTTGACGTCCGCAATTGATTAAAGTTAAAAACTCGCGATTTTAAATTTTAAACAAATATATGTTGTTGAAATTTCATAGGGGGGACCCTTAGATAAATTTTCAAAATATCGAAAAATTTCAAAATATATTTTATGCTATCTTTTTAATGTAGAATCATTCAGGTTGTTAAAACGTAAACAAAAAGTCATTCTGCGTGAAAATCGTTTGATTTTTAAGAAAGTTACGCTCAGTGTAAAATTATGGTACAAGGCCTCTTGAGGGTGTTGCATGTCTAATTTTTTGACCACTTCGACATGATTTTTGGGCCAAAATTAAGTATCGTCAAAAATCGATTTAAATAATTGTTTAGTACTAATTTTGACCTCCGCAATTGATTAAAGTTAAAAACCCGCGATTTAAAATTTAAAAAAAATATATGTTGTTGAAATTTCATAGGGGGGACCCTTAGATAAATTTTTAAAATATCGAAAAATTTCAAAATATATTTTATGCTATCTTTTAAATGTAGAATCATTCAGGTTGTTAAAACGTAAACAAAAAGTCATTTTGCGTGAAAATCGTTTGATTTTTAAGAAAGTTACGCTCAGTGTAAAATTATGGTACAAGGCCTCTTGAGGGTGTTGCATGTCTAATTTTTTGACCACTTCGACATGATTTTTGGGCCAAAATTAAGTATCGTTAAAAATCGATTTAAACAATTGTTTAGTACTAATTTTGACCTCCGCAATTGATTAAAGTTAAAAACCCGCGATTTAAAATTTAAAAAAATATATGTTGTTGAAATTTCATAGGGGGACCCTTAGATAAATTTTCAAAATATCGAAAAATTTCAAAATATATTTTATGCTATCTTTTAAATGTAGAATCATTCAGGTTGTTAAAACGTAAACAAAAAGTCATTTTGCGTGAAAATCGTTTGATTTTTAAGAAAGTTACGTTCAGTGTAAAATTATGGTACAAGGCCTCTTGAGGGTGTTGCATGTCTAATTTTTTGACCACTTCGACATGATTTTTGGGCCAAAATTAAGTATCGTTAAAAATCGATTTAAACAATTGTTTAGTACTAATTTTGAACTCCGCAATTGATTAAATTTAAAAACCCGCGATTTTAAATTTTAAAAAAATATATGTTGTTGAAATTTCATAGGGGGGACCCTTAGATAAATTTTCAAAATATCGAAAAATTTCAAAATATATTTTATGCTATCTTTTTAATGTAGAATCATTCAGGTTGTTAAAACGTAAACAAAAAGTCATTCTGCGTGAAAATCGTTTGATTTTTAAGAAAGTTACGTTCAATGTAAAATTATGGTACAAGGCCTCTTGAGGGTGTTACATGTCTAATTTTTTGACCACTTCGACATGATTTTTGGGCCAAAATTAAGTATCGTTAAAAATCGATTTAAATAATTGTTTAGTACTAATTTTGACCTCCGCAATTGATTAAAGTTAAAAACCCGCGATTTAAAATTTAAAAAAAATATATGTTGTTGAAATTTCATAGGGGGGACCCTTAGATAAATTTTCAAAATATCGAAAAATTTCAAAATATATTTTATGCTATCTTTTAAATGTAGAATCATTCAGGTTGTTAAAACGTAAACAAAAAGTCATTCCGCGTGAAAATCGTTTGATTTTTAAGAAAGTTACGCTCAGTGTAAAATTATGGTACCAGGCCTCTTGAGGGTGTTACATGTCTAATTTTTGGATCATTTGGACATGATTTTTGTGCCAAATTACTACCATGTACTCTATTTTCTATTATTCTCTCCTACACCATGATATATATTTCAATCAACTTACACCTTGCAGTACTTTGTAAAATCGATTGGTTTCTAAGCGCGCTGGGAAAGTTTCGGAATATTTCCACTCTCTGCATACATCCGGATGTTGCTTAGCAGGGCTTTTCGGGGCATGCAGACATTTTTTGGCGGCATGCAAAGCGAACGAAGGCAAATTGCAAGCCATCCAGAAGATTACATGCCCCGCGGCAATTATTTTACGATGCACAAAGGTATTGTTAAAAGGCAGGAAGAGTGCCAGGGGGTGGGTAGGGCGGCAGGGTGGCAGGGGAAGCGGTACCAACGGCAACCGGCACTGAATAAACAGCCAAACAAGCAGCAGAGCCAAGCAAAGTCAAATATGTTGAAATGCGGCCAGGCAGGATGATGATGATGCAAGGATGATGAAGAGGATGAGAGCAGATGGGATGAGCAGCAGACGCACAGATTGGAAATGGGTGTGGGAAGACGAGAGACGAGCTTGCCGCAGTTCAATATGCAGCGGCAGGCAATATTAAAATATCTTAAGGATATTATGTTATTACGCACACATTACACAACGGACAGCCGGGCAGATAGAGCAGGCGGGCAGGGACTGGGACAGGGGATGGAACGCTCTGAAGATCCCGGCAAAACTCCACTCAAATGAGATAATTCCCTGTAAAATAATAATAATAAAATAAGCAGGCGACCGGCAAGCGGAAAACGAAGACGACCCCTGCCTGAGCACGCTCCTCCTCCACTTCATCTCCCCCGTCTCGATACAGTTTTTATGAATTTCATATTTTCGCATACTATATCCACCTCATCCACCCCCTGGTTCCTTGCCAATTTTAAGTGCTTTTCAATATGAGCCAAGCATAAATGCATTAAAGGTATCGCAGCAGCTTCCACGTCCACGTCTGCGTCCACATCGACGCTGCTTTGTTTTTGCCCTGCCCACGCCTGGCCAGGATTTGTGTGGCCGCCGGCCACGCCAGAGGGCCGGCATGGGCGTGGCAGGGTGGCGCATAAGTTAAGGGATTTTCGTATTAAAACAAAACACACACAGTCGCGCAGTCTCTAGGGTTGTCGAGTCAGCGCAAAATCGAGCACAATTTTTAGTTTTGATCTAAATGCGTCAATAAATTGTAACACTTTCGGCGCAAAGAAACAAAAGTCATTTGGAACTAACAATAAAAAGCAGAGAGAAGACTTCTATATCTTTTTTTTTCTACTATTACTTGTCTTGCGTTTTGTGCCACCTCAGCGATTTTCGCCAGGCCTTATCAATGGGTTCGTTTTAAAATCAACGCCTGCTCCCGGGTTGGGTTGGGCTGGGCTGGACTGGGCTGGGTTTATTTACGAGTGTGTGTCCTCACTTCTTCCAGTTTCTTTCATTTCATTTATGGCTGTGAATGAGCTCGGTCTCAACTTATCGCACGATGCGCATCTCCAGAGCAATTTCAGAGGATACCCAGAAGGTTTTTAGTGCTGCTGCTGCCAAGCAAATTGACGTATCAGGCCTCAAAGTAGAAGAAGAAGAACACGTTAGAGCAGGGCTGCCACACTACACACTCGTTACTGCAGCCCTGTAGTCTCCGTCCCTGCATATTTATCGTTGCTGATAAACGTTAATAAATTAATTAGAATTATTGAAATACGTGGTCTGGCACAGACAGTGCACTGGCTACGGCTTCTAGTGCAGCTTCCGGTTCCTGCTCCCTCTCCCTCTCACACACACACTCACTCTCACAGCAAACACAGGCATGGACGCCATTATGCGCTGATTTGTGTTGCATGCTTTGCGGCGCTGCACAGTGCACGCGCAGATACACTGGGTTGACACTGCGCAAACAGGGCACCAAATCCAGAGGGGGGGAGAGGGCAGAGAGTGGATGCAGGGACTCGACTGGTTCCACGCACGCACTTTGAATTAGTTTGTTTGAACTCTCTCTCGACCCTTATCTCAAGCAGTAGATTTTCGGCATTTTGTAGTCGTTTCTGCCTCGTCACGCAGCACGCAGCACGCAGCATGCAACACGCATTTGCATTTGCAACAGTTGCAACAGTTGCAGCAACGCAGCATTTGCAGCATTTGCATTTGCGACACTTTTATCAATTAAATTTACGCAACACATAAAAAATATTCCCAAAAATGATTTGTGCAGCCCTGGCGCAATTGCGGCTTAAATTTGTGTAGCTGCTTTTGGGCCACCTTTAAGCTGGTCTTGTTTAGTCTCCTCTTTAGCCGATGCCATTAAAAGTTTTCCAAAGTTTTCTGTAAGGTGCCTTTTTTATTGGCCGCCAGTGTCCAGACGTGTTCGCCCCGCAGGAATCTCGCTCAAGGTGGCGGAAAAACCAGAAAAAGAACAGAGAGTAAAAAAAAACGAAAATAAAAAGTAAAAAATTGAATAAAACTTTTTTAGCGCACAAATGTTTTGCTGCTAATTGAAAATATCTGTTGGGTTCAATTAGGCGGCGACTTTTGGCGGCAAAGTCGCGTCGCTGGCACCGTGAGGCGACTTAAGCCTGACCCGGCTCCTTTCCCCCTGCCTGTCCTCCACAGGACGAAAACTTTACAAGTGTGGAGCAAGAGAGAAAAAAAAGGAAGGTCTGATTTATACACTTTACGCCCAACATTTGCTATACCCTGTAAAAAAAGAATAGTAAAGGCAACGCTTAACAACACTGGCTTTTGTTATCGATAGCAATATTAGTTGCAATGAGTGCGATTTTTCGATAAATGGAGGAAAAAGAACGCGTTTGCTTATAGGTTTAACTAATTAGATATTCCTAAAGTAGAGTAATGATTTTCTGAAGATAAGATCTTTTAAAATCTATATATATTATTATTACTATATGAAAATTATTAGAAAAAACACATAATAAGTTTTTTATTCAGCTTAAGGTAAATTAATTAAGGTAAATTAATAAACTATTGTCAAATAATATTTTAGCTTATTTAAATTATTTATTACAACAATTTTTTTAATTGCAATTCGTAAAAGTATAAACAAAATCGTAAATTTATAGGGTATGCCTTAGTCTTTTACTCAAAATGTCTCGTGGTATTTTTTCAGCTTTCCCAAAAAGTACTATATCTGTATTCTTGTATAGTTTGCCTGCATTCGTGTCGTTCTTAGCCCTGTGTGCGGTAGCTGTTGATTTGATGGCTTGTTGAGGTTAGTCTGGTAGTTTGATACGATTCGATACGATTGTTAGCCCAAATTTAAAGTTTTTGCCGAACTTGTGGCATACAAATGAGTTTTTTCGCGCTACCTGCAGCACGAAAAACTTTGCAAACTGCAAAGAGGAAATGTAAAACTCTTGAGAAAGCTGAAAAACTCTGTTTAATTTAAAGTTTAAAAACTATTTCAAAACAAATAGAATTTACCATTTAAGATTAATGTAGAATTTCGTAAATGTTTAGTAAATTAAATGTAATTTACTTGTTGAAGCTGCTCCACATACTGAGGGCAGTTGCAGGTTAATCCTGGTTAAGCTTCTCCAATGAATCAACGCAGCTTAGACACACGTGTTTCCCTGGGCGTAGTATCCACATATAATGAAGCGAAATCAGCCATGTAATACCGTACACAAATTGTCAATTAAAAGGTATTTAAACATAATACCCCAGGTCAGAGGTCGCAGAGCCGTGCGGAGCACGCGGTGCGAGCGTTTAATCCACGTAAATTAGTGCAAAAATCAAGTGGAAGCGATACCTTTAGACCCGACCAGGCCAGGGCACAGCATCAGGCATGGCCTCCTGCTCCTCCGGCCTCTCCTGCGCCTCCCCCTCCCCGCCCCCTTGGGCACGGTAAACACGGCGCTGGCAGCAACCGACACCAATAAAGCCAACAAAGCGTTTTTAGGGTTAAGTCCATGTCAAAGTGTCAGTTTAGTATCGGTATCATGTCATGTTGTTCCACAGATTGTCTACGAGCGGGAGAGGGAGAGTGTGGGAGAGAGAGGGAGAGAACAGTAGCGAGTGTGTATATTTAGTAGGGGGAGTTGCGTGTGCCTGCCCGCCTGCCTGCCTGCGTGTGTGTTGGGGGTTTTAATTTCGTGTGTGGCAACATGATGCCAAACGTGTGTGGCTGTCGCTCTCCCTGACCCCCTGATCCCTGCTCCCTGCCCTGCCCTGCGCGCTGCCTGTGCGTTGAGGTGCAACGTTTTACTAATGAATTTAACAAGGCTTTTCCCGTCTGGACAGTCGAGGCGAACTCGTTGCACGTTGCACGTTGCATACTCATTAAAATGTCAGTGTAAATGGAGTTGGAGCTGGCCAGGATGGGAGGAGCAGCAGCAGCACCGCTTGGGCAGACTGGCATCAGCTGCACTTTGTTGCCTTTCTGTTTATCCAGCCAACATATTTTTCAAATGTTCCGTTTGCATAAGTGAAAGGCCAAAAAGGAAGATAACGGCACACGGCACGGCAACGCAGCTGGCCAGGCTACCCCCCCCCCTGCCTCTCCCACTCCTCCTTCCAGCCACTCGACATTGGCGTCAACAACAACATGGGCCAACAATGGCGCACAAATTTACGGCTCACCTACGCGACTAGAAGCCGTAAAGATGGCAAATCTCTCTCTGGAGAGAGGAGATCCTGGACACACGTGCTATGTATATGTGCGGCTTATTTGAATTTGTTCCCACAGCTGCAGCTGCTGCTGCTGTTCCCAGCTCCAGGTTGCTGTTAATCCAATAAAATTGCGTAATTAAATTTGTGCTTCATTTGGCGATTGTCCTGGTGCTGCTCCTCCTGGTATTGTTTCTCTTGCTGTTTGTTGTGGTGACAAATTTAAAACCTGTTGTCATTGCTCTGCTGGCAACCCACACAACACACACACCACAAGGGGCAACCCTTGCGCAAATCCCGGCAAAAAAAAGAATCGGTGTACACGTCGTAATTTTTCAATTGCTGCATAATTGAAGGGGGGCAACACTGGCAGACAACAATGGCTCACGTGCCGCAGCTGCAAAGTATGCAACAGAAAAAAGTGCGGCGAAAAAAACACGGCGAAAAAAAAACAAAATGGCTATTGGCAGGCAATGGCGCAAATTGTCGCCGCCGCGCGAGGAGGAGGAGGAGGAGGTGGGGCAGAAGGAGGTGCAAATTCGACTGCTTGTTGATTTGTGGTTTTGTTTCACACACACTCGCACACTGGGGAATCGCTCAGGCAGGCGATGACTGATAAAAGCAACGGCCAGCAGACTGATAACACACAGCTGCACGTTGCTTCCGCAGGAAGTGTACTCGTAGTCGTATTCGTATTCGTATTCATATTCGTATTCGTATTCATATTCGTATTCGTATTCGTATTCCCCGATAAAGCTGACTGCAATTGCCTGACTGACTCAAGAGGCCGCTGACTCGCTGACTCGCTGGCTGGCGGCACCGCGATAAAGACGACGGCGTCGGCAACTTTAAAGTCGCTGCCAAAGTGCACAGCAATCTCGCAGGCATAGTCGGATTAACTAAGCATAGTCGGCCAAGTAGGCGGCAAGTACCAAGCACGCAGAGCAGCATCGCTTATCACTCCGCTGCTGCTGCCTTTCCCTTTTCTCTCTCTTAGACTCAGCTGCGGCTCGTCTCAGCCTCATTCAATCAGCTCGTCTGTGGCTACGTAATTTCTGCTCTCTTTTTTTCAGATAAAAAACAAGAAATATATATGAAACAATTTTTATTTTGTTTTTGTTGTTGATAAGCAACAAACTGCGTCGCTGACATCGTCGCTCTGTGCTGTGTGCGATGTGCGATGTGTTTGTGCCACATTTTCTGGTGGCGTAATTAAAAAGGATACGCTGCTACACGCGAAGTGCATGTGATGGAAATGTAATTTAGCACATTCCGCTGAAATGTGACAAAATTGAGAACTGCCCCTCCCCCCTGCCGTTTGGCAACTTCCCCGCTGTCTGCCAGTCGCCTCCTCTTTGCAGTCACAGTTTGCTTTCGCCTTTTGCTTTGACTTTAATTAAAAACTCGCGCTTTGTGGCAAAAGCGACACCCAAAAGCATTCACATTCATATTCATATTCGCTCACATATTCATATTTTTATACCCGTTACTTAGAAGGAAGAAGGGTATAATAGGTTTGATGGCACAAAATATATGTTTTCTTAATCATTTCAATTAAAACTCTAGATCTCTGGTATTAGCTGAGCTAGCGCTATCAAATTTGATAATAATATGTCTAAATATTTTATGCACACGAGTCTATTTTGCATTTTCTCCACGCCTTCTACTAATCGAGAGAAACAACAATTTATAAGGCTAATTTTAAGGCTAACATATTCATTTTTGGTATACATAATAATGAGCACTAGAGAATTAATTCCTACAAATTTCATAAGGATAGGTTTATAAACACTAGAGTTATACAATACACACTTTTAGTGGGCAGCACAAAATAATTAATATAGCGGGTATATAGCAGTCTAGCACTCTCTTCCATAGCTTTCATACTTGTTTTTGATTTCGCATCTTATATAATTAAAAATGCGAGTGCTATTGCTGCTGCTGTTGCCAATGTTGCTGCCACTGTTGCTGCCTCTTAAAGCAGCAACAGCTGCTGCTAAAGCCAAACGCAAATGCAGTCGGGCATATTAGTGTGTGCAAGATATTAGCCGCATACTCCACATAACAATATGCTCAACAGGAAGCGATTTTTCATAGAATTCCAGTTTTTATTAGCTCCCCACCCACACAGCAACAGCAGCAGCAACAGCAGCAACTCGTTATGCGTCTCCTTCCAGCTTGGCTTAGCAACGTCTTGGCCAGAACGGCAGAAGATGCCAGAAGAACTACTACAGCTCATAAGGCAATATAAACTATGACAGCCATTTGGCAACACTTTGCTGGCCGTTAGCAGCCCCTTCCCTTGAGAGGGCCAAAAGCAAGACAACTTTTTAAATTGTTAATGTGCCCGCTTAGGACAAAAGAGCTGTCATAATTCGCTGCGAAATATTGTCACCAACAGCAGCAACAGCAACACTTACATGATGCCAATTTCGGGGCGACTTTTCGATGGGGCAACACATTAGCTGCCATTATTCTATATAGCCGGAGTCTTGGCTCCGGCTGCAACCGGAAGTACGCGCCATTTTCTAATATTGTAACGGATGCAATTAATATATATAATGAATGAGGCAGCATCAGCCTCAGTTTGCCTAATGGTAATTGCGAAAGAATTGCAGATAGAGAATAAAATAGAGGGTTTCTTAACAATCATATAGGAATTATGTATACGAGGGTCGTCTGATAAGTCCGTGACTTTTTGAATAAAATATATTTTTTTCGTCAAAGAAGCGTTTTATTTCTCAACATAATCTCCTTTTAGCTCTATACATTTAGTCCAGCGTTTTTCCAATTTTTTTATTCCTTCCAAATAATAGGTTTTCTCAAGGCCCTCAAAATAGTCGTTTGTTTCTGTGATGACCTCTTCATTTGACCCGAATCTCTTACCGCCGAGCCATTTCTTCATGTTTGGAAACAAAAAATAGTCACAGGGGGCTAAATCTGGAGAATATGCTGGATGGGGTAGCAGTTCGTAGCCCAATTTATGAAATTTTGCCATGCTGACTACACACGTGTGCACCCGTGCATTGTCCTGATGGAACAGCACTTTTTTTTTCGCCAAATGCGGTCGTTTCTGCTTCAAATCAATATCGAATCTGTCCAAAAGCTCTGAATAATATTCGCCGGTGATCGTTTTACCCTTTTCAAGGTAATCGATGTGAATGATACCTTGTGCATCCCAAAAAACTGTGGCCATGACCTTGTTGGCCGACAGACCCACCTTGGCCTTCTTTGGTGCACGTTCACCCGGAGAAACCCACTGTCTTGATTGTTCTTTGGTCTCTGGTGTGGTGTGGTGGATCCATGTTTCGTCTACGGTAACGAAACGGCGCAAAAATTCGTTTGGATTGCGGTTGAACATCGCCAAACACTCCTTTGAAATGGTCACACGGTTGCGCTTATGGTCGTGTGTGAGCAATCGCGGCACCCATCGCGCGGAAAGCTTTTTCATGTCCAAATATTCATGTAAAATGTGATGTACCCGTTCAGTTGAGATGCCTACAGCCTCAGCTACCTCACGCACTTTCATTCTCCGATCATCCAATATCATTCCATGGATTTTGTCGACGATTTCTGGCATGACGACCTCTTTTGGGCGACCTGAACGTTCGGCATCACTTGTACTGGTACGACCACAACGGAACTCAGTAAACCATTTCTTAACCATTGAAATTGATGGTGCAGAGTCCCCATAATATTTATCAAGTCTTTCCTTGGTTTCGGTGATGGATTTTTTACGCAAAAAATAATGCTTAATTAGCACACGAAATTCACTTTTTTCCGTTTTCGTTAAAATTCACGAGATCGTCTGCTTTCAATGCCTATAAAACGCAAACCAAAAAACGCAGCTTTCTCAAAATTTTACAGTCAGCTGTTAATCGATAACTGCTGACAGGAGCAGTGTTGTATTTAGAGCAGGTGCGCGGCAAATACAAAAAGTCACGGACTTATCAAACGACCCTCGTATCATAAAATAATATATGTAAGTAAAGCTATTATCGATGCAGATACCTCTCGAAAACACTAATAATTCTCAACAAAAATGGCCAAACAAATTCCTGAGCTGCTTCTTCATATTTCAAAAGATCAGAAAAAGTCAAGGCGAGCAGAACTCTGCACGAAAGCTTGGAAAACATTGACTATCATAACTCATGTTCTAAAAGTCCAAACAGCATGAAATTTACCGTATATGTATATTCCTATTATAATCATCAATGTGTATACCAAAATTGAGAGCTAAGAGTCTTACAACAAGCTTTTAAATACCCTAGATTCGAATTAAAATAAACAGAATTTATAATTTTGACATATATTAGAATAAGGCAGCTAAGCGAATAGCAGTAAAATATTATTTCAAAATTGTTGCTTATAGAAAATAAAATATAATAAAATCTCTTGACTCCATCGATATATATATATATTTCTTACAACTCTATAGAATTCCCCCTGATCTCTGCCAGCATGTCGACCCCATTGAATCTGGACAAATCGGTGATTGTGCAATTTGGCGCCGCGTACATGTACTACATGGAGAAGCACAAGCTGCTGGAGATTATGAGTCGCCTGCTGGCCAACATTGTGGTGCTGTATCCGGTGAAAGATGTGCGTGCCTGGCTGGCGGAGAATGTGCGTAGCATTGCCCAGGAGGTGTACGGTCAGGCACTGGATGCCTTTCATCTGGGCAAGCAGGGTGAATATTATCAGTTGCCCAACAACTTTTTCCATCGCATTGTGGTACATGGTCGACCTGGTTCGGGGCGACGCACCTTGGCCCATGTGCTGGCCGAGCGTTGGAATCTGCTCATCTTGGATGCGGATGTGTTGGCCTATCATAGCATCAATGGACCGGGAAAGAATGAACATTCATGTTGTCTACAGTGTGGCATAGAGCAGGATAATGTGTTCAAACGTTCCTTTGCCATAGGGAATCTTATAGAGCGACGTCTGCTGCAGGAGGATGCACTGAATCGTGGCTGGATACTGTTCAATTACCCGAATAATCGTTGTGAGGCCCGAGAACTCTTCGAAGGTTTCACTGTGCCACCGAATCGTCTGATCTTCTTGCAGGTCGATGAACGTACTGCCCATATGCGCCTCCTTAAGCGTTCCTATGCACCCAGTCCACAAGCGAATCTCACCTATTTGGATCATCAGATGCGTCAGTTCCGACGCAGTGAGCCGACCCTGAATAACTATCTCAGTCATCGGCGTGAGGTGATCTACGTGGAAGCGACAAACTGCTTCGAGACTGTCAAGTGCGCCGTGCTCTCGCAGCTGACCAAGACACCCTATATGCTGGGCTACAAGTACGGCGAGAGCAGTCCACTCGACTAAGGAAGGTCTCTACACTCTCCTCTCTCCACACTCTCTGCTCTCCAATTACGTTCGTTCCATTTCTTTAGAAATTATTAAATGCTGCGCAAGAAAGTTGTGTAAAAAATATGAAACCGTATTCCATAATTTCGTTTGTCAATTCTTGTTTATTATTTACTCAAGTGGATATGCCCCTGCCCCTTGCTCTACCCCTGCCCCTTGTTGTTGTAATCTCAACTGCCCTTATCAGCTTCATTCTTTCTTTTTTTTTCTCCCAACAATTTCGAGCAGACTCCAAAAAAGCGTAAACATTTTTTTTCGTTTAGGTAAACAAAAAGTGAAAATAAAAGTGATTTGAAATTATTGCTATTTGAATTTTCCAACCACTGGGAAAAGCGGGGAAAATGCGAAACAAGGAAAAACAATAAAAAAAAAAGAAAAACAAATGATTTTATGACCACAACTTAAGTGCTCAATTTTTAATTGTTTGACGACGCTGATAAGTAGCCGGGACAAAAGTGATGCGGGTAGGACGGGGAGAATTGCGAGCAGCCGCTTTTATGGCACCCAAAAGTTCAATCAAAGTTTTTTTTTTTTTCTATTCTCAACTCCCTGCTGCCCAGAGGCCTGAGGCGTTTAATTAGTCTCGCAGGTTGACTAAGGCCAATGACGTAATATTTGCTCCATAAAAAATAAAAAAAAAATGTAAAAATAAAGTGTTCACACTTCGAAAAATGCATTTTATTCTAGCTAGCGGCCAGTGTTGCCACCTAGTTAACGCACCACTTTGATGTCGATGGTGAAGCAGCAACGTTTGCCGCTCTGCGGATCCTTGATGGCCCAACGTATGGTATACGCACTGGTCGGGAACTTGGACTCGATGGGCACGTCCAGGGAGTAGGTCTGCTTGACCCCATTGCGCACCGGGCAGGGTGTCGCCTTGCAGGCATCACGCGGCATGGTGATCAGTGGCAACTCCTCCGTCTCGCTCTTCACCCAACCCAGCGTTGATTCCAGTGTGTCCGCATCGAATTTCGGTGTGAAATCGAAACTCATTCTTGCCGGACGACGACGACGGATGTGGCAGGCGGCATTTTCCGCTGCCTGTGGACACGGCTCCACGCGCACCTCATCGATGCTGCACACATCGGCGCTATCCGCACAGGTCTTATAATTGATCACCTCAGCGTGGGAGCACGCGGTGGCAGCCAGCAGCAGCGCCAGCAGCGACAAAAGTCGAGAAAGATGCAACATGGCGCGTCAAACGGTGAACAGAGAATGCGATGGGCTGATGAATCCAGATCAGCAGCAGCAGCAGCAGTAGAGGCGATAAGCCTGCCGGAGAGGTCAGAGGTTCGAACTGAGATAGGAACACATGCCTATGTGGCTGATAAGACATTGCAGGTTAATCCAGAGGTCACGTGACTGTGGCTGATAAACCAGAGGCAACTGCCTCAATCAGTTCAGTGTGAAACTATTCTATTTCTTGGTTATTCAAAGATCAATGTCTCTGTCTCTTTCCCTCTCACAATAAACCTCTCCTTCTCCCACTCTATTTCTGCCATAAGGTAACCCAACAAAGTGCCCTGCATAACAACTATTCCTTAGTTTTTTCATTTTACGGCATGACGTCATTCAGGCAAACACTAGACAACACAGAATTGAAACACAAAGTGTTTACACTGACTAGCATAATTTATATTACTAAATGTCTCTACTTTTAAGTTCGTATAAAACGAAAAACGAATTAAATAAATATAATATTGAATTATTATAATAAAAAATAAAATAAAACATTGTTTTCCTTTTTTAACAATTTATTTATATGCAAAACATGACTTTCTTATAAAACAATCTGCCGAAAAATGTACAATGTACACATGAATAATTTAAGAATCTGCATAAAAAGCAAAGGAAGTTGGGTAAAACCCATTCGTATCTCACTTGTGCACGCTGTGCTGAAGGTCAACGCAAAGCTGGGCTTTTCGTACGCTTCCCTGGAACTGATTACTCTGACTCATTTCAAAGAATTTGACTTAGTTACTTGAGCTACGTTTTAAGAGCAAATGAAATGTTGAAATTATAGATAAACATATAAGAATTTAAATATTATTAGAAAGAAAAGAATTGAATTATTATAAAATTAAAGTAAAAACGCAAGATGAAAGATTAAAACTAATAAATAGCTAAAAAAAAAATGTATGATATAAAAAATGTTTATATAATATTAAAATGTACAATTTGTATAAAATCAATAGCTGTATAAATTGGAATATTATAGTCTACACTTTACAACTTACAATAAATGAAGTGTGTTGTCTAGTGTAGTGAGCCGAGTGCCTGCCGATCAGCCATGAGGCACGTATATCGACACGCTTATCAGGCAGACAACGTGTAGCTGTGTACACTGAGTTGAACAGGCAGGCAGACAATGGGACAGACAGACAGACAGACGGGCAGACAAAGTGAATAGTTGTCAGTCACAAGCTGTGCGCACGTCTGAAATCGGAGACGACTCCCGCGAGAAGTGCACTTTAAATTGTGAATGCATCGCAGCTTGGAGCTGTCAATATGCGAGGCCACGACAGTTGGGGCAATTGCACGGCTCATTTGCGGTCACATATGTCAACAGGCAACAACTACAACAACTACAACAACAACAACAGAACTTCTAACAAATTTGACTAAAAAAGCGACAACATTTCAAACAAATTGTCCGCCTCGTGCCGCGTTGCTGTTGCCGCAATTTGATGCAACATTTTTATCATGCCCCAAGGAGGCAATTAAATGAGAAAAAGTATACCACACACATATCATATAGTATAATTTCATATTTTTGGAATGCAAAACATGTTTTTTCGCTGCTCAAATTATCGAAACAAGTTTGATAGAAAAGTTTCCTTCCCCCCAACCCCCAGGCAAATCGCATAATTAAAGTAGAAAAGAATCGGTCGGTCAGTCAAAGTTGATGAAAACACGTTTCCATTTTCAGTGTTTTCGCATAAATTATATAGGGATTTTTCTGTGCTTCCCCAACCCATACCCCCTCCCGTTCAGTTCTCCCGTTTGGCCTTTTTATCGCCAACGACTTTGCGCCTTTATCAAAGTCCACTGAACGGTGAATCAACAAAAACCGAAAGCAAAACCAAAACAGAATTAATTCATTAAAGGACAAAATATGCAAAACATTCCAGAAAAAATCTACCAAGAACTTGCCTAAGAACGGGGTGGCATAAAAAACAAAAAAAAAATGAACAACAACCGAAAAAAATGAAATTTATGTTTTATTACTTAATGAACTTACCGCAAATTAAGCCAAGGGAGGCGGTGCCCCTTGCGACGCCTCTTGTCTTCAATTAATATGCAAAAAATGTCAAGACCAGCTGTACACCCTGACGAGGCAAGAGAGTAGCCCGAAGTAGCCTGAGACACATCCAAGTGTCCAGTTCAGGCTGAGGATGTCTGTCGTGGAGTAAATTGGTTTGCAATTAACGACAAGTTTTTTAATTGAACACGTGATGAAGGAGGAACAGAGGCGGGTACAGGGTGTGAAAAGGGTTAATTAAGGGCGAGGTATTAATTCCCTTGAGACGCATTTCACAGAAAACCATCATGTATATACAAAACATCAATAATTATGCGGGGTGACACATCATGCTGAGAATGCTGAGTTCGCGGAAAGCCTCTATTTTTCCAATTTTCTAATCTTCAACTAAGAAAACGATTTCGAAATCGATTTATTTATAGTTTTTTTATTTTTTTATTTATTTAGAATTAAAAAAAAACTGAAGATCACATAGTTTACTTATATTATTATGATTATGAGAATGATTTTGAAATTGATTAATTTATTATTATATTATTATGATTTTAAATTAATTTTAATATTAAAAATTGCCAACTCTATTATTATTCATATTCAAAAAACATTTCCAATTTATTTTTAGAGTTCTTAATCAACGCCAATGATTAATCTATTCTAACAAATTTCCAGTCAGTTCCAAGTTCCACTGTACTTTGTTTGAGATTAAAACTGAACTGAAAATTCCCCAAATAAATTAGCTATGCTATAAATAAGTGCTCGAAGAGACAAATTCGTTTCTCTTGAAAGACAATGGGACTGATAAGAAATGTTCTAATAATTATAGAAAAATAATTGAATATAAATCGTGTTTGGTTTAATTCAAGTCAGTCGCATAGGGAGAACGGCATGAAAGACTACGTACTGCTGCTCATCTTGGCCCTATGTGGGCACGCTGTGAGGGCACAGGGTAAGTCAGAAAGGTTTCATCTAACAAGTTATATAGACTCCCTCTACTTTCCCTTTACAGTTCACTGCGGTCAGTTGAATGAGGCAGACTATGGCAACTTTAGGCAGCAGAGCAACTTGACGGAATATCCCTGGATGGGTCGACTGGGCTATGATAGTGAGTGTGCTCCCTGTGATGTGGAATATCAACTGATATAACTCCTCTTTTAGCTGGGCGTGGCATCGCCTACAAGTGTCTGGCCGTGCTCATCTCCAACCGGCATATGCTGGCGCCGGCTCACTGCTTCGAGGAGCAACAATTGGCGAAGACACCGCTTAGGCACGTTCTCCTAGGCGATTGGAATCCTACAAATTCTTATATGCAGCGGGACTGCGATTCGCAGCAACGCTGCAATCCACTACCCAAGCTAGTGGAGATCGATGAGATCATTATACATCCAGATTATCATTATCCGTCGATGACCAACAATATTTGCGTGCTGAAACTCGCTCAGGCCGTGACCTTTGCCACACATATACAACCGATCTGTTTGCCACCCCATGAGGTCAATAGTATTGGCCAATTTCTGCCCTATGCTGGTTTCGCTGTGAACACCAGCATCGCCTATAAGGTGAAGGGTCTTGCCCAGATACAGGGTACTCGACAATGCAGGCGCACCCTCTTGTCGCTCGACTTTCTGCAGGCAGCGACTCCTTTCCAGCTCAATCATCTTTGTGGACATACCAATGTGGCAACACCTTTGATCACAGGGTCTCCGCTAATGGGTGTACGGTTGGAGGGCCTTGAGCCACATAGCTTCTATCTGGCAGGCCTGCTGCTGTTTGCAACCAACAATCAAGGTGCTCCGCTCTTCGTCAGAGTGCAACCCTATCGCAAATGGATCGATCGTAGTATGCAATACACAATCTCTGCGAGGGGCACCTCCTCAGAACCTTCTATAACAACAATACCCGATATAGTTCCAAGCATTTTGGTTCGTCATGATTTTAGAGAAATTAATTTTCAGTAAAATAATTATAGAGAAAAAATATATATTATTTAAATATGTTGGGTATGACTCTCCTATATTTCATTTAATGGATAACTTACCATTTTTACTCTTAAGCTCAAGAAAATACACTTCTTATAATCTTTAAATAATGCACATTAAAGAATGTATGTATACTTTATATTTTCTTTCTTAAACTGTCTCTGGTTGATATAGCTGTCTGTTTGAACACCTAGATCTCAGAGGCCTTAAGAGCTAGAGTTACTAAAATTGTTGACAATATTACTTACTGCTTTCGCACGAATATACAGTTTGTTTTGGAATTTTGCCACGCTCCCCTCAGCCCCTGTATGATTTTTAAGTGTAATAACTAAGTAAACTGGTTTTACTTTGAACCTAAACCTGCATTAATCGATTCAAGGACATCTACCTCTCTTTTAGAATTTAAATAAATAAAATGAGATACTCTAGGAATTTTTATAAACTTTCAGAGACATTCAGAACACTGTGGCAACTCTAACCACTTGATTACTTCTTGATTGGGCAACTCCTGCCCGACATTGAGTTAAAGCAAAGCTGGCCATCATTTGTGGAGCAAATGTAGCTTGTGATTTGCGCAGATTTAGCCAGCGCTAATGTCAAACTTGTATCCACGCCCCTGGTTTTGGGGGTGGGACACTCTAATGGGGGCGGCGAACTTGGGGCAAATCACCTCAAGCACCATAAAAAGGCAAATGAAATAAAAGCAAAAGCCGTCGCAGTTGCTGGCAAAACGAAAAAATAATGAGTCGGGGCTCAGTGAGTACTCGTACTCGTATTCGTATTCGTATTCGTATCGTGAAGATTTTTATTTCTTGGAATAATCTGGAAGCGAGAGCACACGACTAATCTTCATTTAATTTCATTTGCGCCAGCGACGGAAATTGAAACCGAAATCGCAAGAGGAGACGACAAAGCGCGACATAGATGACGATGCGAAGGGGAGGGGACTGAGATGGAAAGATGGGGAGATACCTCAGTGAGAGGCAGTGGGAGGGCACTGGCTATGGCAAGGACAACGTAAGGACATTGGCAGTCTGCAGGGAGCTTGGATGTGCTGCTCCCTTTGGAGCATTTGCAACATTTCATTGGCTGTGCGACGGCGACGGCGTCAAGGAGATCAAAAGTATGCGACACCGTGGCTTAATTCGATTTTAACAATTGCATGGCTGCTCGCACAGCCAATGGCAATGGGCCACCCCCCCCCCCGCCCCCCCTGCAGTAACTCTAATTCCAGGCAGGACTGAGGAGGTCGAGAGAGAGAGAAAGGGAGAGAGCACATAAAATTAATCCGACGTGTGGCGCCGTCAGCCTCGTCAGCGTCTTGAACAATTTGAATTTAAATGTCGCCTTCGTCTTGGCTTTTTTATTTCCACTCCCACATCCAGATCCACATCCATTCCCATTCCCATTCCTGTTCCCATTTCCATTTCCACTTCTATTTTTATTTGCCCTGTTAAGCTAAATAAAAAGGCAGCTGAGGAACCTTTGCGAATTGAATTAAAAGTGTCCCCGAACGTGTCCTTGTGCCTTCACCAACACGTGCCCCGCCGTGCCCCCGCTTAGGTGACCCCATCCCCAGCTACCTCTCTTTCTCTCTGCCTGCCCAACCCCATCGACAGTCTACGCATCTATTGAGAATTTTATTGCTCGGAATAATTAGCTGAATTAAGCACACAAATTAATTGGCGCCCCTCTTTGGAGCATATGTGTGTCTTAAGATAAACAAAAAGAAAGAAAAGAATCGTCACGAGAAGTGGGTAAAGTCCCCAAGGCTGATTTAGTTTTATAGCCAGAGCCCAATGAAGACTCAAGCTCAAGTAGATTTACGCGCATTCTTAAGTTGCAGATAAGAAAAAGAACTGTGTACTACGTATAATCGTTCTTAGTTTCGTACCATCCATATACTGTTGCAATTTTTACTTTGTACCTCATGTTTCAGAGCTTCAGTTATCAAAGGAACTTCCTTTAATTTGGATAATGAGCTCATTATAATTATATATATATTTTCAAATATTTCATGCATAAATTTTATATTTTTTACTTATCTCAATATAGAGCGAAGGTTTTAGCTAGTTCTTTGTACTGAAGTCTTTGCTCATGATATTTGGAATGTCATTAGGGAATAAATACACTCTATTATCTTAATACATAATACATATATGACGCATTTAAGTATATTTGTACTTATCTGAAATTTAAGCAAAAGTTTCAACTAAATTTGTGGTCTTGCTTCATAAAAGATCTCATGATGTCATTACGTTTTTTCCCAATTGTTCAGGCTCTTATCTCTCTCAACTGATCCCCCATTTTTAGTGACTTCCGTTTGCTATACAATGCTACATCGACTACTTCAAGCAAAAAAGGTTTTTAATTTAAATTTCTCGACTTGACGTGTGGCATTTGCTGGCCTGCTCCGCCTCCTCCTCCCTCCTCCCTTTTGTTCCTTGTCCCTTGACGTACATCTGCAGAAATGTGGGCTACGTCTCCGTGGAGCAAAAGTAGAAGAAACAACCCACATGCAGATAGACTTTCCTATACATACTCCCACTCCCATCGCTGGCCATGCACAATTGACGCTTACATTGTTCTCGAGAATTATTATGTGGTTTCCATCAGGGAGCCGCACATGTGTGTGTTCCGTATCTACTATATCTACGTCTATGTGTGTGTGTGTGTGTGTGTGTGGGTTGCAACCACGCCCACTGCCTTAGCTTATCAGCGAGCAAACACTTAGGTGAAGCACACAGGAGCAGCAACTGTGTCTGTCAGCAACGGTTACAGTTTCCCTTTCCCTTCCCCCCTCTCTCTCTTTCTAGAAAACTATCTGCAGCAGCGGGTCGACACATGGCAACCCTTTCGCACAGAGGCGGAGAGAGGCGTGGGCACAGGGGGTTAGCCTAAGCAGTTAAATGAATCAGGCTGACGCTGGCTCAGGAGCTAACCGAGCATCTTGGCTTGCGGTCCGCTCGAGAGTAAGACAAATTTCCCTGGCTTACACTCCCCTCCTTCTCCTCCCCTCCCCTCCTGCTGGTCAATTAATTAGGCAACTCTGGCAGGAGCCAGGAGCGTCTTAGGCTGCTCATGTGTGACCCATAAATTTCAATTTTATTGGCCAAGGTGTTGTTGGGGGCCAGAAACTTTTAATTGTTATTAATCTCAACTTCTAGGGGCGCCAGCAAGGCAGCTGCCTCTGGGTGGTCCACACACATATAGTATATATATGTGTGTGTGTGTGCTGGCTGATTTTCAAGTGCTGCCAACATAAACACACGGCTATTTATGCCAGCCAAGATTGAAACATTGAAATGCAACGCAGCAGAAATTTTGGTCGAACCGGCACAGTTCGCGGTTCTTCCTCCTCTTCCTCTGCTTCATCGTGTATTCTTTTTTTTTTTTTGTTTTCTTGACTGACGTTCTGTTTGTTTTGCAAAAAGCCAAACGCCCTGGGTGGTCGCTGAGCCACTGCCAGCCTCCTCCTCACATTCCTCACACGTTCCCGCACGGTGTTGCCAGGCACGGCAAAGCGAGGTTATGTCGCCTTCGCATTGCCAGGTGCGAGCGAAACCCGCTGGCAACTGGCAAAAAAGCATTGAACTTGCCAGACCGCAAAACAACAACACTCTGGCAACACTGTCAGCTCAGTTGTGGGGACACACGCTGCACAAGGACACGCACACAAGCGCAGGCAGTGCAGTGAGTGACAGTTTGTGTTTTTCGCGAATAATTAGAACTTTTTCAAGACCAAAATATCCTATACTTTTTGTATCTTATATGCCATGTAAAATAGCATATGAAAATATAATAATATATAATAATAATAATATATAAAGATATTTTTATTATATTTGGCATATTTCAATATTAGAAGTAGGTCTTGCTTTCTTTATGGTTTTCTCGCTCTCACACACAAAAGAAAAGCAACTAGACAATACCTTGATTTAAATAACTCTGGTGTTCATAGTGCGATCTTACTAAAATTTTGGGAATATATAGATGGTATAGTCTGCAAATATAATACCAGAGCAGAGAGTTGTAGCTTAAATACTGCACTTAGAAAATCTTATTGAAAATAAACTCAAATATCTTACTTAAAAATATATATGTATTTAAATATTATAATATTAAAATATAAATATCTCTGAAGAGACTTAAAGAAACTACAGAAAACAACAGAGTTAGTTACCTATATCTTATATTAGGTACAATATAGCTACAAATACAGTCGAAAATCTTAAAGAAAACTAAGCAAAGTTTGCAAAGTTTATGCGAATAAAAGCCTGCAAGTGTATAGGCAGCGAGCAGAGAGAGAGAGAGAGAGGGAGAGAGAGAGAGGGAGAGAGAGAGAGAGGGGGAGAGAGAGAATAAAGCACATTTCAGTGAGACATAGAAAGCATATCAACTTCACAGCACAACTCACACTATCTTAGACTCGCAATTCCCTCTTCCTGCTCCTCTGCTCCTCTCTCTCTATTTCTCTTCTCTCCTCTCTCCCCTCTCTCTTCATTTCCCTTTGCCCATATGCAAATGACTGGCACAAAATGTTTTAGTTGTTGTTGTTGTTCGGCACTCGGGCGTCTTTATCACTCGAGAGTTTTGGGCGAACAACGACGCTCTCCATGTCGACTTTTGCTGGCTGGGGCCAAAAACTTCTCTAATAAGTTTGCATATCCCGCAGGATACACAACATGCTACACACACACACACACACACACACATACACAGAGAGTGTAGCAAAACAAGAGGATTACAAGACAGAAAGGGACAAGGCGACACAAGTGTGTCCTGTACTGTGCTCCGAGTGGGTTGCAACCCTTTGCAGGGTTGACCCAAAGACAAATTTCTTTAGCTTAAAGGTGTGTGCACTCGCCAGGGTTGTCGCATGTGCCTAATTTATAAAATTTAACTAGCTCATTAATACGTAACGCTCATGAAGTCGGCCTACACTCGCTCGTTTAACTATTAAGACTAATGAGGGTTGCCCCCCCTAGTCTGATGATTTCATTGCAGACAGCTGTCACCAGGGGAGAGGGGGGCAACCCTGGACAGTCGCCACATCAGCTGCAGCACAGACTTGTGTGGGCGTTGCCGCTTTATAAGGTGACGCTCTCAACGCGAACTGCGATTGCAGAGCCAGCAAATTTCGGCACGTTTCACATTTCGAGTGTGAGTTGTGAGTGTGAGTGTGAGTGTGAGTGTGAGTATGAATGTATATGAGTCTGAGTGAGTCTTGTGCTTTCCGCGAATCAATTTTGGGTGGTCAAAAAAAAAAAAAGCGAGACTACAAAATTTTGTTTATTTTTCTTGCTCCGTCGATTCCAAGCTCAAGCTATATCTACAGACATATAGAGCACACCTCTTGGTATACTCCAACACAGACGCTCACACAGTGCCCGCAAGCAATTTGCGGACGTGCATGAAAAACTTTTACTGCCAGCAAATTGAAATTAATGCGAAGTTTCAGTAAAAGTGGCTTAAATGCACACACGGGCCGCATTTGGGGAATTGCACAAGGACAAAACTTTGAGCCAAGTCAGCCAGGGATGACAGGAAGAGGACTCGAGCTGTCTTTGGCCACAGATACAGATACTTATGTTATTTTGAAATACTTATCCTCGACACACACACACACAAACACACTCACATATTCGAAATAGTTTCGTTTTCCTAGCTGAGTTTTAAGCCGCCAAAAGCTGTTGATTATAACTTGGCCAATGGGGTAGGGGCTTAGACAGAGCATACCTCACATACACACACACACACACACATGCTTCTTCTTCCCCTAGGTGTGCTCTACACACTGCCTGGCAAAAGTCTTCACTCGCCACTCGCCTTCGATTTGTGTCTGCGCTGAGCTAACGATTTGTGAATTGCACTTCCTGTCGGTAAATAACCGACAACTATAAATTCTCTACCCATCTACCCCCCCTTCGTATACCCTTCGTATACCCTTCTATATCCCTTCTTAACCCACTGCAATTTGCATGCGTGCCGCCGCCTTAGGTGGCCCCAAATCCAAATCCGCATCGGAATCGGAATCGGAATCTCAGTTTCAGTTTGCAGTCGGAGATGGAGTTGGAATTGGGATGCTGCCTGCCTGGCTGGCGTCTTATAGATATATGTGTGTGTGTGTGTGTTTGTCTTGGTATTTGTTAGTTTAACAGCAAAAGTTTGCCTTTCAAATCGAAAACTAGAAAAACGTTCCATTTTATTACGACGCACGCCAGGGCGGAGGTGGCAACATCTTCAAGGATCTTTAAGGGGAAATCTATCGCGTAGAGTTGTCAGCAAGGACTTGGGAGCTAATGCCGTGCAGTATATATGATTTCGAAGAGGAAATATTGATATTTTTTAAAACTTGAATAAAAATATAGTAAAAAAGTAGGAAACTCTGTAAAACCTAGTTTATACAATAAATAAATAATAATAAATGAATATTTCTCTTGTGTATATATCTAATAGATCTGAAAATCGCTCAACATATTTGTTTCATATTCCTAAACAATCTGATAATATCACTAGAACCGTAAGCGTTGCACTCACTGTGAAACAGAAATAGGTCGTTTTAAAAACGACCTAAATAGGTTTATTTAATTTTTTTGTCATTTACAATTCGATTTTCTATATTAAAAAAAACTTAATCTGAACTTTCATACAATATCTAAAGACTTTTAAGCAAAACAGGGTGAGTAACATCTAAATGAATGATTCATTCCGTTTACGTCAAGGCAAACCGTCCAGCATCCGCTTGAAATATACTTGTGTGTATTAGAATAAAAAAAGTCAGCATTTTTAATTTTTCCAGAGATATGATTTCTTAAGTATTAGTATTAAAACATTGTCGAATTCTTTATAAGAAAAAATATGAAATATTTTAAAATACAAATCATGATAAAATGATTTAAAAACCTTTAATAATGTCTCAGTATTTTTAGTATTTTCTACTTTATTTTTTTAATTTTGATGATATCTTATCTTAACTTAAAAATAAAAACTAATTTTAATTTAAAGTCGACTGTCTTAGTTAACGTTAAATAAATAGAGTAAGTGACTATAAAAAACTGCAGGATATTAGTGTATTATATTTCCAATCTGATAGACTTACAGGGCATTCGCTAGTCGACTAAGCAAATCCACAACAAGCTCTCAACACGTGGCAGCAGTGACAGTCACAGTGCGAGCAACCTTGGTGAGTAGCTCACAGGGCATCCTGCCTCCCATACTATGGGTTCCCAATCTCCTGGTTCCCCATCTACTGGGCTCTTCAGTCGATAGCTTCTCAAAATATTTCGCTATTTGTTTGGCTGCAGCTCACTGGCTGTAACTGATGCCATTGGCTCGCGATGTAAGCAATTTCCTTGCGCATTTATTTGCATTTAATATTTGTTTGTTTGCTTCTTCTTCTTCTTCTGCTCAATGGCAAAAAGTGTTTTCCACAGGAAAAACCAGAGCAATGTAGCGAGCTGGCTGTGTGTGTGTGCACTGTTTGTTTTAAGTGAATAATGCAAATTTTATGCTCTTATATAAGCGGAAAACTTTTGCACATGAACATGAATACATATATATATATATATATGTATGTGTAAGTGTGCACACACCCACACACAGTGGGAATGCAAACTTTTATTGTGGGTTAAAATGAACTTCCGCTGACTGCAGCCGGAAGTTCATAATTTCAGCTGATTTGCAAAACTTTTGGCCAATTCTTTCTCAGCTTTCTTTCTCGCCAGTTTTAGCTGTTTTAAACGGGCTGCTCGACAAAGACATTTGGCCAATTCGAGATGCGGCAGACTGAAACAACAAACAGCGCATCCCTTGGCCCATTTGCCTCTCCATTTGTCCATTTGCCCATTTTCCTATTTTCCCATTTGATTTGTTTACACAAAGCAGGACGCAGGCAGGCAGCGACCAAAAGGCGTAGGTACACACTGGCCTCAGCCTCTGCCTCAGCTGCGACCTCTGCCTGAGCTGCGCCTGGCCTGGCTGCACATGTGTTTGCCAAATGTTTGCCACGGCATGTGAAAAATCTACCCGATCCCAATCCCAATCCCGATCCCGATACCGGGATGCGAGCTGGATGCGAGCTGCGGCTGCCAGAGGTGTGATTCGTGCTCTCGGCATGAGCTCAGGCCAAAGCAAACGGAAATCAAATGCAGACATAGCGCAGTCTGGCACACACACACACACACACACATGTGTGTGTAGATACACTCACCCTACCCTGCCCTGCCCTGCCCTTTGACCACGTCCAAATTTTCTACATTTTTATTTTAGGTAAAAATTTCACACATTTTGTTTATGCGACCGCCTGGCGAGCCTCGCCTGTCCAAAAAGGCGTTACCGGCGCTATCTCTGACAATGCCCAGGGCGTTAGAGGTATGCAGGGCAGCTCAGGGTAACCTAGGGGCTGGAGTTATGAATGAGTATCTCTGTGCGTATCTCTTAAAGTAGTACCACGTGCTACACACCTTCAAGAGCGTGGCAAATGACTTAAAGCTGGACGAAAGGTCGTTCAACAGAGGTGAGATAATTTAATGTTACTGAGATTGTAATAAGAGATAGATAGAGGGGAAGAAATATGCGAGAGAGAGTAGAAAACAGTAAAAAGGTATTTTATATAAGTGCTAAGAATTATTTCCTATAAGGAAACAAACAAAAGTGATCACTGAACATTTATTCTAAAAAAATTTGGAGATCGTTTTCATTATCTTTTCAAAATGGGACTTGTATATAGAGAGGTAGGAAGATATGAAGGAAAGCATATAAAACATCAAAATTTAGGATAAGTTACTATAAAAAACCAAACAAAAATGATCACTGATCATTTATTCTAAACAAATTTTAAGATAGTTTTTATTAACTTTTCAAATAGGACTTTACTGCGCTCTAGATTTGCTTTTACTTAAGAGACTGTATGTTTTTTTAATCAACTAAATATCTATCATATATATACATTATTTATATTATAAGTTAAAGAGCAACACTGATCTTTCAGTTGAATTTCTGCAGCTTAGAGACGCTAATTCTGCCTGAAAGATAGCGAGATTTGCTTTTATTACAAATTTATGAAATCAAGATCGTGTGTTTAGTCGCTGAGGATCATTGATCTTACATTCTATGTTTCATTGCGTTAAAAAGAAGAGTCAATATTATTGTATAGATTTTCTTAGGCAGTATAGAAAGCTGAGGAACTGTAATAGTTCTGCATCTTTTAAGTAATTTGCTTCTGAAGATCGATTTTTTTTATTTATATACTTTAAACTGAATGAATCTACAGCTTTACAAGCTAAACGTATCTTAAAGACTTTAGCCAGCATTAGGTAAGCTGACTCTATAGGAAAACGTATCTATGAATATCTCTGCCTGTGTATGAGTGCAGTGAATCAGCGAGGCAGAGTTCAGAGTACTCAGATTGCGATCGCTTGCAAGATCTCTAGCTCCCCACACAGTTGACCCAGTGCGAGATACACTTCCTCTTTGGTTGTTGGTGCCAAAGTCCATTGAAGTGCAGCTTGGGTATTTCGCGTTAATTAGACATGTTTGTGCTTGTCTATCATTTGTCTTCATCAAAGTTCGCTGCAGTTGATAATATCATCATCGTATCGTATCATATGTGAATGTGCTGTCATTTTTTGGCGCCAGCAAATGCATTAAATTGCAATGCAAACCGAAAGCAGTTAGCAGGGGTTCCTGCACAGTCTTCCCCCCTCTAGCCAACCCCCCTCTCTCTGAGCCTCTGCTCTCTCTGTCTTGGCAAGTGGCGCCTATTATCAGTTAAACAATTGAAATTATGGCAAATGTGACAAGTGGCTGGCGCATACCTCAATTAGCATTTGAAAGGGGAGAGGGGGGAGGGGGAGGGGGAGAGAGATAGTCAGTTAATAGAAGTAACCTCCAACACTTGGCTGCTACCCCCCTCCTATCTCCCCTGGCCCAGCTATGCCTCATCTCACTGTAGTTTGATCATTAACAAGCAAACGTTGCGCCTAATTACCGCAGGCAACTCGCAGATCTGCTGAGTCTATTTTTAGCTAAATGACGACATTACTTACCCCCCCCCCCCCCCTCCGCCCCTGGCCAGTGTGTCCAATTAAAGCTGAGCTGCGTCGGAGCTGGGCCAGGCCTGTGCACTGTGGACAGGACATTGACTTCGGGAGCTGCATGTGAAGTGGTCGCTCTCGTGTCGAAGTGTCGCCGAGGAATGTGAGGGAGCAGGGAGGGGGGAGGGGCCGGCATTACACAACAGTCAATTAAAATTAATAACTTTTGCAAATATACAAAAAAAACATCTCTCTCTCTCTCTCACTCACATGTGTCACTCAGCTCAGTTCGGGGCACAACGAAAATGTATCTGACAGATACGACGCGGAAAAATGCTCGATCTGAGCTGCGCTTGAGGCACGCACACGCGCGTTTCGTTTAAAACGAAATTTCGAGCTATTCTCTTTTTTTTCTTATTTATTTATTTATTTATTAATAACATTTTATGAACTGAAGATGTTGCACAGTGGGCAACGCACATGAAAAACTGAACGGAAACATAAATCAATTTCGGCATAAATATTTCTCAATTATCATACAATGTATGAGATGTGTGCAAGATCAGCAAAAGAATGAAATATACGATGGAAATTCAATAGGAAATATGATAAGCTACCAAAGAGCTACAAGAGGGCAACAAAGTATGAAATATATATGGAAATAAAGCCAGCAGTGCTAGAAATATGTTTTCCTTAAGCTGCAACACTTTAAAATATTCCAAAAAACAAAATATACAAGTTTTAGTGGTTTTCTACTTTTAAACGCACAGATCTCAGCTATTATAACAGCTAGAGTTCTCAAATTTGGACTACCCTTTGGTGTATATACTACGTAGCCAGCATATATTTTAAATATTTAGTGCCATGCTCACTGTTCCCTTAAATCAATAATTTTCGTTTATCAAGCTAAGTTTTTGAGCTACAACTATCTAATTTGGCATACATATAGAAGCGTATTTAGTAAACATATTTACCAAATTTTAAACAAATCGTACTATAAGCACTTGGGTTATTTAAGTTTTTAACTTCTTCTATGATTATAACTATGCAAATATTTATATAATACCTCACTAAACCTCTAGCAACTTATAGATAATCTTTAAACAAAGTAAAAATTTAAATTTTCCTCTAGTCTATACACACTTTTCTATCCCATGCAACTACAGTGAGCTCTGCTAATGCGGATCAGTAGCAGCAGCAGCACAGGATGACATGCAGCATGGCGTGAATTCTCGCGCTTCATTTAACACAAGCCGCATTATTTACACCTCAGGCCAGTCGGCTAAGAACATTATAAAAAAAAAAAGATATAAGAGAGACCGTGGAACGTGGCCCGCATGCAACAACTGGCGACAGGATTCATCAGGCTCATCAGCGATGCTTGACGGGCAGCCCCGGCGCGTATTTCAATCAATTAATCTAATTTAAATTTTTCTTTTGTCGCACAGTTTCTCGCTCTCCTTCTCTCTCTCCCTCTCTCTCTCTCTCTTTCTCTCTCTTTCTCTTTGGCTTGGGCCACCACCATTAAACAGGTTTAGCAGTTTTGCTTCCTTTTTTTTGCATCCTCATCATCATCATCGTCGTCATCCACATCAGGTTGCAGCAGTGCAGGCTTCTGTTCCTGCTCCTGCCCTGCTCAAGGTGGTGGATATATTACCTAGCCCGTAGACACCCCTTTTTGTGGCTCTGCGCGAAAAAAAAAATGCAAATTGCAATTGAGTCAGAGTGAAATCCCCGAAATGTTGACTAACACTCTGACCGACAAAAGGCAAAGCCGGAAATGCGCTTTAAACGCCATTTTGCTGTAGCCAAAGTGCAATGAGCCATTTCCGCTGTAGAAAAAAAAAACCTCAGAGAACCTAACGAAACTACGCTATAAATGTTAAGCAAAACCACAGACAGAGTGGGCAAAAAAGGCAGAGAGAGAGCGGGAGAGAGAGTAGTGTAAAAAAGGCACATACTCCCCCCCCCACTACTCCCCTAGCTAGCGCAGACATAACCCATCTGCTGGCAGTTCAATCTGGCTGCCACGCCCACTCCAAAAAAAAGCTGCACTCGCCTTGCACAGTGGAACCAACACTGCAGACAGACAGACGCAGCCAGCAGCTGTCAGTGGCTCCAAAAAAAGAGAGTGGAGCAGGAGTAGCAGGGAGGAGTACCAGGCAGGAGGGGGCAGGCAATAAAGGGGCAACATGCAGCCTGTTTTTATGAGTTGTGCCATGGATTTGCCAGAGATTTGCGTTGCCACTTGACTTCTTGCGCGGCTTATGGGCTTTGCTACACCTTTAGACCATGTTAAACTCATAATTCATAAGGCAGACACACACAGGCACACACACACATACAGAACACACACACAGTCACATACAGCCCTACGAACAGTAGCGAAATCAATCAAAATCGAGGGCTACAAATGTACCCTAATGCGCCTGAATAGCTGCAAGCAACCCTCTGCGGGGAGGGCAGGGAGAGAGCAGAGAGAGGGGGGATGACAGGCAGCAGGGAGCAGGGAGGGAGTGCAGCATTGCCTGCCAAACAATTGAACAATTGCGAATAAAGCAAGCGAGAAACAGAAGGATTAATGCTGGTAGAGTCGATATAGTCTACCTCTCCCCGTTCCGGCCCCCTCTTCCCAGCTCAAGGCCCGCTCAAGGTGTCGCGCTTAAAACCCCCGTGTGTGTGTGTGTGTGTCGCGTGTGTTTTGCAACCCTAAATTGCATCCAGATGCGGCTTTCTCCTGGTCTGCTGCTGCTTCTGCTGGCGGCATCATCAGCACATTTCATTATGCTAAACCGTAAATGAAGAGGGTTGCTGCCAGGCACATTGCGGGGGGAGGGGGAGAGAAAGGAAGGTGGGGGTAGGTGTGCATTTCCAGCACGCGCAGGTAACGTGGTCGCTGATACTCAGCTTGCAGCAGGAGCGGCACAAGCAGCGGCAGCGAGGTGAGTTCAAGCACGGAGCGTGACAGATTAGTGCGCTGCAAAATGCTGACATACGGGCAGAGGCTGGGGCAGAGCGGCAGAGGTTAAGGGCAGAGCAGGAGAGGCAGAGGAGGAGGCAGAGAAGGAGGCAGAAGAGGCACAGAAGAAGGCACAGGAACAGGAACAGGCGGAGGAGCAGGCTGAAGCAGCCACAGTCTTAGCCAGAGTTGCCACCCTGCGGCACAGTGTTGCCAAACTAATTTGGCATAAGCAAAACTACTGCTTCACTCTGCACTCCTGCCTCTCCCCCTCTCTCTCTCTCTCCCTCTTTCCTTGCCGTGCCAATTGTCAATGTTGTCGTGCAGAAATCATTGCATACTTCGGGGCTGCTTCCGGCTCTTTGCTGCGCTTCCGCTGCCTTCTACGTCCTGGTTTCACCTCTTAAGCCTTGGCTCGTGGCACATGACGTCCAGTTGGATATTTATTTACCTTTTATATCACACAGCAGGCAGGCAGACAGGCAGCCAGGCAGGAGAATCGCTTGAAAAGGATTCTCACAATGCACGCTCGTATCGTATCGCAAATACCCTGCCCTGGGGTTCCATTGTTCCCAGCGAGAGTAGCAAATTGTTGGGAGATCTTATTGTGACTTATTTGCGATTAGAAAAGGCACAGAGCGAGAAAGAGGAGTGAAAGAAAGAAAAGGGAGAGAGAGCATTGTTTTGTACTCGAAAAGTTATAAGGATTACAGAAATATTTGAAAATTAAATAGAAAACATATAATATAGATATAATATATAAAATAAAGCAAAAGAAATAATGCATTATAATATGAATAATATAATAAATACAGCTAAAGTTTAACAAAATTAAAATAAAGTAGAAGGCGTAGAATATAGATAAAATTTATGATACAGAGCAAAAGATATAACGCATAATAATATTAATAACATAATAAATACAGCTGAAGTTTAAGAAAATTAAAATAAATTAATTAAAATAAATAAATAAAAAAAATAAAATTAAAATATTAAAATAACTATTTCCTTAATTATTTTGCGCACAATCAAGCTTAAATTCGGTAATCTTAAATATCCCTTTTATTTACAAACTTTCAGCCCTAAAACCTTTTATAAAGTCCTCGTAAAACCTTTGCAAAATCCAGTTATATATGTTATTCTAACGGTAACTTTTCTTATATGTTGCCAACTCATTTCAATCTCATCAACATCGCATGCAGCCCTCTAAAGTGGAGGGCTACGCGCTATATGAAGCTGGACAGCCCGTTGAGGTCGTTGTGTTCTACCGTTAATCATTAAATCTCTGCACACACACAGGCACACTCTCACACACACACAGGCACACACACACACACACACACGCGTGTAGCGTAGCAAAAGTCGATAAAGGTGCACGGCCGTTGCTTTTGTATTGTTTCCGTTTGCGGCTGCTCGTAAGCGATATCGTGCACACACACACACACATAGAGCACACACACACACACACTTCAGCAGGGAAGGTGTAACAGCAAAAGTTACCCCCAAATAGAGCTGAGTGCAGTGAGACAACCTGGCCACGTGCTGCGCAATTTCGCAATAATTTCGCCCAAAAATCACAAAGTGGCAGAAGGAGAGAGTGAGAGGCAGGCGGGGAGAGAGGGAGAGAGGGAGAGAGGCAGAGAGAAAGCGCTTAATGAGTAAACGTGGCGCTTGGGCAGCGGCTGCAATGACGCACATGTTGTCGCCAGTTGTCCTTGACGCCCCCTTGGATGATGATGCTGCTGCCTCTGCCTCTGCCTCTGCCTCTGCTGCCTCTGCTGCTGCCCCTGTTTGTTGTAAGTAATCAACATCAACAGCAGCATCATCATCGGCAGCAGCAGCGGCAGCAGCAGCCGGCGGTAGCTGCAGGCGCTTTTCGCACAAATGAGGGCTGCAACCCTGTGCGATGATATCAGCAGCAGCGGAGGCAGCAGCAGCGACAGCGGCAGCGACAGCGATCCCGTATTGAGGTGAAAAACGAGCTCAATGAGCAATCGGCAAAAGGTGCGCAAGCCACATGTGGCTGACGAACCACCACCAGCAGCAGCAGAAACAACAACAACAACAACAGCAACCGCAGCTAGTCTGAAACTTGTTTTCTCTCTTCTCTCTCTTTTTCGCTCTTTTCATTTTGCGCTTTGATTTTGCTGCTCGATTGGAAACGCGTCCTGCCTGCTGCCTGCTGTGGTAGGTCGCGTGCCGCAATCCCATTCACGCTGCTCCTTCCTCCCCCCTCTCTCCCCTCTCCTTCGTTTACTTTACTCTCTTTTTTATTGTGCTTTTTCGGCGCACGTTCATTTGCTTATTTGTTTGTTCACTTCGCCTGCCGCCGCATCAAGGTAAACTTTGCTCGTCCTTTGCGCCGCTTTTTATTTTCTTATTGTTTTTGCTGCTGCTGCTGCCTCTCTTTGTTTTTGTTTTCGTTGCGCACGCCGCCGGCGAAAATGCGATTTATTATTATTTTTATACTTTAAATATTGTTACAATGGGGGAAAAGCAGAGATTTTCATTTTTTTCGATCAAGCGTTATGAGCGTTGGCTGTGTCTACATTCGGCACTCTCTGATTGGTTTTATAACTCCTTATAGAGCCCTTTCCTTTCTCAAATTGGCATGGGCTTTTAGCGACTTTAGTTACATATAGATAGATCATTGGCAAACTAACCTCAAGCATCGCTCTGTGTGGGTGTGTGTGTGTGTGCTTGCACAGCTGCGCTTCACTTTGAGGTAAATGTATCTGTTTACGTATGCGTTACGACGGGTTAATTGGAACTAGAGATGGAACAGGGCCAAATGCATAGAGTTTGAAAAAAAAAGAAAAGAAATTGAGTATTTTTTTAATATATTAACATGTTTGCATATATTTATATTTAATATGTTTCGACTTTTCTGTATTTATTTATTTCTTTTTTAATGCATTTTATATTTATAATATATTTTTTGCTGTTTTATTATTTTCTTTTTTTTATTATTTTTTCCATTATTTAAATTTGCTTTGCATTTATTTCTGTACACATTATAAAATTAATTTAAAATAAATATAACAATTAATTTACATATACAAAAAATTCGCTTAATTCATCGCTTCAGTCATCGTGAGTCCATCTCTAATGTGTGCTGCCAGTGTTGCCCGTGCTGCCCCTGCTGCTGCCAGTGTTGTCAATGTAGGCGAATTTTGCGTAAAACAAACAACTCGCTAAAAATATTAAATTACCACAAATACAAAAACCGTTTTTGAAGTGCAACGGTAAACTACAAGGCATGGGGGCGGTTTGTTTGGCTAGCCACTATCCCTCTCTCGCCCTCTCTCCCTGCCTTTTACTCATTCGCACAATCAATGCAGGTAAAACTGTTAGACAGCAAAACTGCAAATCGTCGTCGCGCTCTCAGCACGTGCCTCGCTCGCGCTCTCTCTCCCTTTCGCTTGCGCTCTCTCAAGCTGCTGCTGCTCGGAATAAATGAATGAAAGCGGAGACAGAGCAGGCAGGCAGAGCAGGCAGGCAACAAAAGGGATAATGTGCGTGCCATTCAAATGCAGTGTTTACCGTTGTCCTCTGCCTCATTCTCTTTCTCTTCCACTTCCACTTCCTTCTTTTCGCTGTCAGAGATCGATGTAAAGTCAACAATTGACAGTTATGAAAACAGATGACGCTGCCTGATTATTTGCGCATTGTTGTGGTTTTTCTTTCTGTTATACGTTGAAACTGTTATAACTCTAAAGTCTTTGGCCGCAAAGTCAACTCTGCCTGCAGCTTTAAAACGAGAAAAATCTTCCCACACTTCCCCACAATGCACTTGACTCCCGTTCCCACCCCCCACACCACAGCACAGCCCACTCTCTTGGCACTCCCCTCACTCACTCTCTCCCTCTCTCTCTCTTCCCCCTTTACATGTATTAGAAACAAAAATTTGACATTTGCCTGCACTTAACTGTCACATAAAGTGTTAAATGAAATGAGCAGAAGCAGCCACAAAAACGCGACTGCAACACTTGAGATTGAGAGCGAAAGAGCGGGGAGAGGGAGAGGGAGAGAGAGCGACCCCAATTGTAAACCGCCGAACTGCACCACCAACCACACTAATACACACACACTCGCACACACACACACACACATGACATTTGGAACTCCAAGTATTTATGCTGTCATTACATTTCGGTGCGGTTCGGTTCGGTTTCGGATTTTACTCTCTCATTTACCCTGTACATCATATATACTTTATAAAGGGTATTATAATTCTAAAATGAAATCATGCACAGCCGTGTCCAATCAAGATGAATGCAGGCAGCATCACAAGAGACAGAGAGAGATCGATTTTTAAAGTTCCCATCGAACATTTTTCTTAATTTTCTACAGACAACTCGTACATCAATTGCATTTATAGGGCTGAGTATGCTCTAAAGGTCTTTCTCTAGTAGCTCTCTAAGTTTCAGCAAGATTCGAAGTGTAGTTAACAAAATATACCTAAAAAATAAAATATTTAACAATATTTCACTAAGATTTTTAGTTAAATTTTGAAAATATTTTGTATTTCTTCATAAAAATGAATTCCTTAACAGTTCTCAAAATTTTAGCAAGATCTATGGTAAGGTTTCGAAGAACTGCAATTTTCATAGCAAAATTTCGGCAAATAGTAGTTAAATATCATAAATATTTTGAATTTTCTTATTAAAATAAATTCTCAAGCTGCTCCTTTAATCCTACGCAAGATTTAGTATTTAATTATAATAAATATCTTGAAATTTAAAAAAAAAATTTAATTTTGAGTAAGGTTAAAGTTAAAGATCCCAAAAATATCTTGAAGTTCCTTACTAAAAGTAATTCTAAAGCAACTTATGAAATTTCGACAATATCTTGAAGTTTTTCGCAATTAGAACATAATTTTAAGTCTAATCTCAACAAGGGGTATTCCCCCGTCGATCAGACACGCCTAGACGCATTTTATATTAATTTCTTTTCTTTTTTTTTTTTTTAGTAAAACGGCGAAGTTTACTGCTAATTAAAAATTGTCGAAACGAGAAACGAAAACGAGAAACATGCATGCAATTCAATACTCGAGAACCGAGAACGGAGAACCCCCGAGAACACAGAACCCGCCCGCCCGCAATGGAAAATGTTTAGATGAAGATATCCCTAAGTGTTTGTAGATAAATGAGCGTGTGTGTGTGTGTTAGGACCCGCCTTGGAAATGTGTGAAAAACTCAACGAGAGCACCCTTATGCTGGGGTCACCTCTCTTCAGAAAAAGGATTGCTTTCCCACCATAGCCAAGTCCAACTTGATGGAGAGCGGGAGAGGAACTTCACTTTTAGGTTATCCGTAATTATAAAGTGAAATAAATTGATTGCTTAACGGGAAAGTTAATGACAGCTCGCACTCTCGACTTCTCTATATATCCCTCCACTTTCAGACTCCCCGCTTCCTTCCTTCCTTCCGTTCCTACGTATCGTTTTGTGGATGATGACGTCAGTGCAAGATTATAGTAGAAATACGCGTACTTATCGCATTTTTATGTGGGACCCGCAGAGGAACCACAACTGACGCTGCCACGCAGCGACCTCACGGACTGAAGCTGCAATTGTAATTGCAGAACGTCGCTGCGCGTCGCTTCGATCGAGAAATCCAATTTAAATTAAGAACGCACTCGATATTATATGGTATATGTGGCATATGAAGGTACCAAGTCATTCTCACGGTGTATGCTGATTTGCAATGCGGGACATGCCACCTCACGATCGATCGCAGTCACAGTCATCCCGTCTATCTGGATTTACTATACTCTCTCTCTCTCTCTCTCTCTATACCTTCTGTAAATAATAATAAGGGCGCACAACATTTGCGGTAATAACTAAGATATCTCAAAATGCTGTAAAACCACACAGGGAATTCACGAGGGTTCCCTGCTTGGACTATTGTAATTATACAATTGAATCATGTGAGAATTATTGAATAATATGAATAATTCGCTCGCTCAGTTTCTGATTTTAGTTTGAAATACTAAAGATTCTATGACGTCGTTTAACTTTGATTTATTGAGGTTTATATCGCATATCAATTAATTTAATTTTACTACTTATTTAATTACTTTTTAATAATGAATAGGAAGTAGTATAATACATATTTTAACTATATTACGCAATAAGAATTTCTTTTAAAATATTAGTATTTATAATATAATATAAATAAAATCAATAATGTATTGCAATTAAATAAGATATTTTAATAATATTTTCATATAAAAAGTATTTTTATTCAAAAACTTATTATTTACGCTTTATATAAAATACTATGCCAATTAAATACTAGATAGATTAAAATATAATACCAAACTGCAATATTCCTTGGTGCTATGCATATGACAGTACGTATAACAATTAATATAACATATATTTTTTAATTGCTTTTCTACAATATTTCAATGAAGTTTACTCATTAATTGAGTTTTTTCCATTCCATTATGAGCGCCATTCGCATATTACCCACACTAACTCTCTCGCTCCCTCTCTCTCTCTCTCTCTCTCTGTCGATACGATAAAACCTCAACATGTTGTTCTCTTTCGATGGCCGTCACCGACGGCGCGCAGCCAATGAGGCGGCAACAGGTGCAAGAGAGACGACCAATGCCGAAAGAGCGCGCACACCTAGTAAACAACAAGAACACCTCGCTCATTAGCACACCCACGCGAGCGCACACACACACACAAACACACAGTAAAGAGCGAAAGCTAATTAACATACAAAGCGAACACGCGAAGGAAACAAAAACAAAAGCATGAAACAGCCGCTCGCGCCGCTTCGCTCATTCTCGCGCTCTTCACGCGTCAGCGTCAGCGTCGCTGCTGGCGTGGCTCCACCTTTTTCGACACACACACACACACGCGAGTAAAAAGTAGCTGCGATTGCGAGTGCATGTGTGTGTGTGGGGGGAGAACACATGTTAACCGCATTAAAAATTAATGTACAAATTGTTTATTATGTTGTTGAGTTTGCTTTTTTCGCCGTCGGCCACACACACACACGTAGATAGTGGATGTGTGTGTTTGTGTGCGTTTTGATGACTCTCATTGCAGGATTGTTTTTTCTCTGTTTTTATTTTTGATTTCTTTCTGCTTCTTCTTCTTCTCTGCTTGCCTTTGATTTCGCTGGACGCTTTTCAACTTGTTGATTGAGCATCGAAAACATTTGTGCTTCCCTTTCCTTTTCTACCGTATTCTCCGTTTTAAGCATCTTTTCTTTTGAATTTGTTGCGTTGCTCTCAAGTGTTTTCGCTCTTTGTTGTTGTTGTTGTTTTTGTTGTTGCTGCTGCTCTTCACTGTTGCTGTTTTTTATTGCCTGTTTGCATTCTTGATGTGCGTGATGGACATTCCCAAGAACTTTTGCTTCTTGTCAACGTCAACGAAATGTGTCAAATGTGTTGCAATCGCCGAGTGAGAAGTGGCCACATGATATTTTCTTAAGCTGGAAAACACTCAGAAATCAAGTTGCATCATATATTGATATTTCTGGGGTAAATCCTAGGAAATACATAATATCTAATAAAAAATACATATATTTATATTTAATTAATTATTTTATTCCCTTACTTGCATATTAATATATTTCCGCCGTAAAAAACATCTCTTTCATCTCTAACTCAAACATTGTTACGCTGCTTACGTTACGTGGCCATATCGTAACGTAAGCGCTGGCATTAACAGCAGCAGCGCCTTAACAGCATACGATATAACAGCACAGCCCCAGGCATTAACAGTCACTGTTAATGGCGCAGCGTGCGCTCTCTCCCAATTGGAGAGCGCCGCACTAACACACACACACACATACGCGCGCCTCCGCTACGTGCTAGTATGGCAGGGGGTGGACGATTGACGACGCCGCTGCTGCCACCATATCACCTCGGCAGCGCCGCTGCTGCGACGCACACAGCAAAGCCAAAGACACACACTATTTAACAGACACACGGTGCACACGGTTATACGTTGCCGTTCGGCTATGTGCCAGCACACTGTTATTGGTGTATTGGTGACACACACACACAAACACACACAGGCAAACCTACCACATAGCAAATTGTGCTCTCGCTCTCTTGCTCTGTCTCTCGCTCTTGCACCCTCACGCACGCACACACACACACACACACTCAGGCAGAGAGAATCTGTTCAGAAGCTGAGGCTGCTGCTGCTGCTGCTGTCGCTCTGCCGTTCTGTCGCTGCCGCTGCTGCTGGCGAACGTAGAAAAACAGAAATCAACCGTTAGTTGAACTCAAGAACTCGCGTCGGCCGCACACGCGCTGCTCCCCCACAGCGCACAAAGCCAACGCATAGAAAAAACGCAAACAAAATTTGTAGAATCGCCGAATTGTCGAAAAGTATCTGCCAGATACACGCAGTGCAGTTCCATTAGAAAATAAAACTCAAGTGCAAAAATGTATTAAAACGGAAAAATAAAAACAAAACAAAATTGAAATATACAGAAATTAAAAAAGAAAATCAAGCGAGGAAAAAAAAAAAAAAAAACTGCCAGTTCCATGGCCGCGACACGTGTGTGTTAAACTCCTTATCCCCCCCTGCAAAATCGCAACGCACTCTAAAAAATATAGAAAAAAAAAACAAAGTATACACTGTGAAAAAAGAAAAGAAAAACCTCTAAAAAAAAAAAACAGGAGGCACAAAAAAAGCATTCCAATGTTGTCCTGTTTGGCGCCATCGTCGACACGTTTTGGCCAAGAGGATAATATAATACAGCAGAGCATGCCATCGTCCACAGCCTTCTCCATGCAGTGTAAGTTCCAACACGATCGTAATGGATCCATCTATGACTCATCCCATTCCATTTCATTCAATGCGATGCGATGCGACGCTCACAAATTGTCTAGAAATTCACTTTGCATTATCAGCTGCAATTGAACCCTGAGTGTGTGTGTGTGTCTCTCTCTGTGTGTGTGTGTTTATTGTTTATTAGTCGTCGCTCGTTTCATTCAACTTTTGCAAAGCGCGCCAAAAGCCGCACTCGATTCCAGTGAAACGCCGCCATCTTGCCTCTACGATCGAATCGATGTGTGGTCTCCCCTTTAAATCGTAAATCAAATACGATATTCACCTTAAGCCATGAAGCGGCGACACACACACACACACACACACACACTGGCAGCGGCTTCTCAGGTTTCCTTGCCTCCTCCTACGCAAAGCAGCAGCGATCGCTGCTTCACTTACTCTTTCAATCTTTTTTCTGCCTGCCTGCAGGCAGCATTTAATCACCTACACGAATACAGTTTGAAAATAAACACCTACACACACACACACACACATGAAGTGGAAAAACGAGATAGTCCACTGCATCGACAGCAGTAAAGATAAAGGTTCCCAATGAGCTGCAGGAGAGTAGAAGAGTAGGAGAGTAGAAGAGTAGAAGAGTCAAGCTTATCTGCAGGTTGATAGCGCGTAATACGAGTGCCAGGCTATAGGTAATATCTTTAGAATTTATAGAGTTATAGATAGCGAGGAAATTTGAGTGGTTTGTTACTTCAAGTTATTTCCATAAATTACATTCGTTTGATTTCTAAATAGGTTTTTTATTATTCTCTTATATTTCTTGTATATTTCACACTTTAAATGGCATCCTTAAGCACAAAGGTGTTTTATAAATTTATGTTATATATTATAATATATTTTTATAATTCTTTTAATAAAAAAATGGTATATATTATTATATATGCATTTATACTTGAAGTACCTGCTTAGTATACTTTCTAATGTTTTCAAACTTAATTATAATAGTTATATTATAATAACTTGTTGTTACTATGCTTCGAATATTTTTCAAAATATTTTTTATATATATTTTCTTAAGTTTTCTATTGAATAGAAAATGTATGGCAATTTACAATAATTATTAAACACACTCTATAATTTATTTAGAAAATATATTCCTTTTGAATGAGTTGATATTCTAGAAAGGTATTTAGCAAGTTTATAATTATAGCGCCTTTACTTGATATAGTTTTCTTAAGAAAAAGTATTAAAAAAACGAAGAAATTTTTAGGCAAATAGTTAAAAAGATTATTTGTTTTGCCTACTATATAGAGGTTAAATATTTCCAACTATTACAGCACAATAAAGCTGGGAAACATTAAAGTTTTCGATTGTGCTGAGCACAATTAAAAAATACTCAAGGTATACGTACATTGCCAGCTCGATACGCTTTTACCTTAGCATGGTCGAATGTTATTGTACTTTCCTTTTGTTCTATTATTTTGAATATATATAGGGTAGCTACGATATATGCGGGTGCTTGAAAAAGCTTGAGCAAGTCCCGACGACCAATTGCAAACGCATTCGAATTTGATTTGTTGCCAGTT
Source organism: Zaprionus tsacasi (assembly GCA_018904105.1). Classification (NCBI taxonomy): domain Eukaryota; kingdom Metazoa; phylum Arthropoda; class Insecta; order Diptera; family Drosophilidae; genus Zaprionus; species Zaprionus tsacasi. Next base: position 3,074,826 of record JAEIFR010000295.1, read on the forward strand.
GCCCGTTGGCAGGCGAAAGAGATGAATTGCGTCAAGCATGACGAGCCAAAGGGAGGGGGGAAGGGGAGGGGTACAGAGGTAGCAGGTAGTCGGCGTGTAGGTGCGCAGCTACCACCGGCACCGCAACCACCGCAACATGGCCGCAGCGAGTCAGGTGCAGGCGCCTCCTACTCACCTGTTTCGCTGTCTCTTTCTCTCTCTCTCTGACATGCGCACACAGGTAGAAAGTGTCGCTGTCTTGGTTCCACTTCAGAAAGCAGGGAACTCAACCCTAGAGAAGTCTAACAGGTTTGACTCGTACCCAACCCTATAGAAGTCTAACAGGTTTGACTTCTTGCCAACTTGTTTTGGCCATTTATTTGATTGATTGTGACTCGATTCAAAAATTGGTTAAACAATGAAACACACAAATAAATGGAGGGAAATGCGGTGGGAAATTCGGTGGAAAAATGCCGAGTAGCCAATCAAAGTGTAAACAAAACATAAAACTGTCAGTGGGCGCAGCTCATCAGGGGCCCCCAGAAACGAGAAACGAGACTAAAGTGAAGGTGTTAACAAATGCAGCGTGCCACGAAATTAATTTCGAAAATTTCAATTTGGAAATGTTCCCCCGCATTTCCCTTCCCTTCCCTCTCCCCCTATTCGAAATACTGTGAAAATGAGCTACAAATTTATGGCGCAATATCATTATCGTATGTCGTATGTCTCTTGGGCCCCACACCGCCCCCTCGACGCCCACAGCGAGAGAGACAACGAGACAACGCGACATCTCATCGCAGCTCAAAAGCTGTGACAATTAATAAGCACGCTAAACACACGGATTAATTGCACATGTTCACGGCAATCGTCATAGAGCGCCGAGGGCAGTTCGATGGGTACTAAATGGATCGAGGTAGTTGGGAATATTTACGAAGATTGCAGGCAGAGACTGTGAATAGGTTTTTAAATATTTTAAACATTTTAAGTTCTTTTTTAATGCTTAAAACAGTTTTATATTTATTATATCATTATTAGCCTGAGTTTACTAAAATAATATAGTATTTATTTGCCAGTTAAAAGAAATTTATTTAAAAAACAAGCTAAAAAAAGCTAAAACTAGGTAAAACAAGCTAAAAATAAATCTAAAATCTAAAAACCTAAAAAAAGCTAAAACAGCCAAAAACAAGCTGAAAACTACCCTAAAAAAAGCTAAAGCATTTTTTAAAATAATGTTTAACTATCCATAACTCTCCATACTCTCAGACTGCAATTTCTCTGTGCTGCTCATAACAGTGCAAAATAAAAACTTGCATAACTTTTGTATTTATGTTGCGATCTTGCTTAAACTTGGTAGATAGTTGCATATAATGTGCATCTACTTGTGTGTTTAAAAAAAAAAATTGCAGCTACAATACTTTGCATAATAAATGCAGATGAAAGTTTTGAAAGATTTAGTTTTAATTTAATTTGCATAATAAATGCAGATGAAAGTTTTTGAAAGTACATATATTTTTTTTATATTATTTATTTATTTATTGGCTCAGCTAAGGCTGCCACAATTCACGTAGCGCCCCTCGCTGCTGGCCACAACAATAAATTATAATTTATGGGCATTTAAGTAGCACCCTGTGCTTTTTTCGTGTAAAGCAACGCGTTGTTGTTGTTGCTGGATCTCCTACTAAAAGCTACACAGCTAATCGATCGATCAGGCCAAGCAGCAGCACAGGTTGCCCCACATCAGAGAGTGAAGTATCTGCGCTGCGTAGATACAAATGTATCTTTGTATCTGTGTGTGTGCTCGCTTCGCTTTTTCCGGTTGTTTGTTGTGGCTGTGGCTGCTGCTGCTTTTGATGTCACTGGGCAGCTGCGGCCACGGCGTGTATTAATCGCTTCTACATTGAAAAAGCTGTTCGCCTTTACCGCTGCCGCTGCCGCTGCCACTGCCGCTGCCACTGCCGCTGCCACTGCCAGCGTCTTCGTGTGTTTGTCGCATTTCGAAATTGCTCCAAAATGTCATAAATCAAAATTTGGTACAAGCAGCCCCAGACTAGACTAGGCTAAAGCTAAAAACCTGTTCAACAGACACCCAGCTGCCCCCCCCCTCTCTCTGCGCCCCTGCCCTCCCCCCGCCTGTCGCCTTGTTATCACCTACACACAAATTATAATACGTTTTTGGGTAACGCCCCCAGACAGCGACAGCGACAGCGACAGAGACCGAGAGCTTTTAGTCAGACTCGTGGATAGTAAATCAATCCATATGCTGTGCTAATTTCCGGACAAGATGATTAAGATAAACGTATATACTATATATAATTAGAAAACAAAAGGTGCAAGCTGCACATATCGATAGTTTTTCTAAACGATATTTAAGTTTTTTATTTTCGTTTATTTTTTTTTTTTTTTTTTCCTTCATTAATGCCAGACAACTCCTTGGGGCATAGTTTGCACACATCCTTGGGCAGGCTGCTCTATCATTTATCTAGCCGGGGGCCTCGTTTCATTGTCTAATTAATCATTTTGGTAACGTCAGTGAATGTCAGTTTTATATGCTGGTGCTGTCGGTGCTGCCATTTATAATCGCTCTCTCTCTTTCTCTCTCTGCCATTATCCTATCTTGTGTGTTGACATACGCTCTGCTGAGAGTCTGTCTCCCTGTCTGCCTGTCTGCCTGTCTGCCTGTCTGTCTGTCTGTCTGCTTGTCTTTTCCTAAGTCTTTTCTCTAGGTAATCGAAATTAAACAAACTTTTGCTTAACTAAACGCAGCATGATTAATTTATGTGCCATCCTTATATACAGATCATATCTGCCTATTATACCTAGGCTAGTCTGCACTTTTAATGGGGAAAAACGCTTTAAATACGCGCTCTTTTATTTCAACTCAATTGCGAAGCACCCTCACAGCGGCAAAGACCATAAATCAATGGCATAGGGCTCCGTATAGAGCCTCCGTATAGCTCTGGTACTGGTTGGGTAGGGAAATTACTTTGATATCCCCAAGTGCTACCAACCTGCCGCAGCTTTGGGCAAATTATTTGCCACATTTTACTTTTATTTCGCGCTCTGCAAGTAAATTGTTTGCCAATATATTCCTTTTTTCTCTCTCTGTTTTTTTCTTTTTATTTATTTTTTTGCCTGCTGCTTTTGCCTTTTGTGCCCATTGTCGGGTGTGTGTACAGACAATTGAAACAAAGATAACTTTGAAACAGTTGTAAAGTGAAAATTGCACGGAATGTGCGCGCTACACGCCGAGGATACCGGGACAGTTACAGTTACAGTTACAGTTCCCGTTCCAGTAACAGTTCCAATTCAACCCAAAAAAGCGTGTTTCGTTTGCCGATTTTTGTGGATTTTTTTTAGCCTTTTTTTTGACTGTTTTTTGGCCTTTTTTAAGCTTTCTTTGCTTATTTATTTAATGCCGGCCGCACGACGAGACAACAACGTGCAAAAAGAAAACATAAAAGCAAAAGAGAAGAATGCAAAAAATAAAGAGCATAAAAAAGAGCTTAAAAATAATAATAAAAGTGCCAAAAAAAATATAAAAAAAGAAGGAGGCAGCAGGAGGCGCAAACAAAGCCAGCGCCAAAAAGGTGTAGCCAAAGGGCAGGCAAAATTGCAGCTGCAGCTGGACAGAGCGGGGGAGGAGAGGGGTACAGGCAGAGGAAAAAGGAGAGAGGGAGGAGTAGCTGCTGCAGCATGTTCCAGGCGGTTGGAGTCGATAGTCACGGGATGCCAGGCACAATTTAACATGTAAACGATTTTTGTTAACTGTGACGGGGGAAAAGGCAGCAAAAGAGTGTGCAGAGAGAGAGAGAGAGAGGAGTAGAGGGGTGTAGAGAGCGGGGGGAGCTGCCTCTGATTGCTGTTCAATTGCAATAAATTTCGCACAATTGCACAATAATTGTTAAAAGTTTAAATAAACAAAAATAGACAATGCAATTGAGATTGGGGAGTTGTGAGAGAAAGAGACAACGCTGCGTATACGCGCTGCAATTTGTTATACAACACTAATTGATAGTGTTGCACAATGAAAAGCCAACGAAATATGCTGAAAAATGGCTGAAACGTTGCTTGTGGCAGCTAGAAAAGCGAGAAAAGCGTTGCTATGCTCAGTTTCCACGCTGCATTTTACTAATTACTGCGTGGAAAAGTCGCCTACGCACAGGGAGAGAGAGCGAGAGTGAGAGAGAGAGAGGCAGAGGAAGAGGCAGTGAGAAGAGACTGAGACAAAGGTAGCGACTGCAGCAGCGGCTGAGGCAGCGCAGTCTCTGCCTGCTCAGAATTTTCAAGGTAAAACACAAAAATAGTTGGAAAAATCGCAGCAACATATGCAGCCTTTGCTGGCCTCCCCTGCCCTGCCCTGCCCAGCTCCGGCTGCCTGACAGAGGACACACATATGCCCGCGCTGCAGAGGCAGCAGCAGCAGCAGCAGCAGGAGTCGAAGCCAAAGTCACTGATGGACACGGCTCGGTTGGCTATTAAAATTTCACACTCAGCAAAGCAAATGCGGTGTTACAAATAAAATAAACGTGCAGAGGAGGCAGAGGCAGGCAGAGGAGGCAGAAGCAGCAGCAGAGGAAGCAGAAGAGGCAGCAGAGGAGGCAGAAGCAGGCAGAGAAGGCAGAGAAGACAGAGGAGGCAGCAGAGAGTGCAGAGGCAGCAGCAGAAGAGGCACAGGCAGGCAGCAGAGGCAGAGGAGCAGGCCGAGGCAACTGGAGAGGCAGAGGAGACGCTGGAGACAGCGGAGGCAGCAACAGGAGGCAGGCAGCAGAGGAGTCAGCGGCGGAGCAGGAGGCAGCAATGCGCTGCACAAATAAATAAAACTAAAGGGCAAAACTCGCGCGCTCTCTCTCTCTCAGCTCTCCACACGTTGCTGCAGTTGCTCCGCGCTGCCTGCTGACTCCATGTGCAACGTTTATTTATAGCACGCTGTCCCTCTCTTTCTTTCTTCTCTCTCTCTCTCGCTCTACCTTTGCCACTTGAGGCAGTTGCCTGTGTGTACCTAAGCCACCTTTGCTGCTGCCTGCCACATGCAGCATGCACCTTTAAGTGCCCCTTTTTCCGAGTCGCAGTTCCAAATTTAGCACGCCTCGCCGATTATTACTCTGCTCCGCTCCTGCCTTCCTCCTACCCCTCTGCTGCTCTGCTTGCCCGCTGTCCCTTGTCCCGGGCATATGTTTTTCATATGCAACGCTCAAGTGGCACTTGAGAGCGGCACACAGAGAGAGAGAGGGAAAGAGATCACGTAGTCGCGTCTGTAAACTTTCGCACGACGAAAAACGCGCGCAAAACGCTAGGGAAACGCGAGCAGCAACTCAGCCCGCTCTCCCATGTCGCATTTCACACCTAAACAAATTGGCCTTCCCACAGGTTTTCACTTACACCATCACATGCCAAAAAATTAATTACAAAATAAATAATAACAATAGACCCAGAGAGAGAGGTGTCACTTACACGCACACACACACACACACACATACGTCGAGCACTTTTATAGCGCTCAATTAGCGCGACTTTGTGTACAATTCGAGTGGCTGCTAATGCCGTGTATGAATTTATTTAATAAATATGCTAAAAACGCAACTAAACTGCAGTTGACTGCGCGTCTGTTTATAATTAAGTGCTTTAATTTATGTTTCACACACACACGCAGCAGGGGAAAAAGTAAAAAAAAAAAAAAAAAAAAAAAACAGAAATCAAAAAGCGCCATTGACGGCGCCACCTGTCGGCCATTTATCTGCGTAACTGCGTCAGCCCCCGTCGCACAGCAACAACAATTAAACAATTAGACAGAGTTACCTGCGGGAAAATGCGAGGAAAAGCGGCATGAAAAATCGCTAAGGGGGAAAGCTGAGAATGTATATCGAAAGTGTCATCGGTTTTTGTTTGTTTGACGCGCGTCTGTCAGTGAAATATTAAAAACACTTTAAAAACTGACAGCGAGAGATGAGAGATATAGCGAAATACGACCCCACACCCCCTCCCCCTCCTACGCCTCAGGTAAAACTGTTTCGTCGCCAGCGCGGCACATAAATTAAACGTGAAAATCATTTTCAGAATTTTCTCAAAGAAAAAAAAAAACGAAAGAAAGAAAACCGAAACGAAACGAGATGAAATAATAAATAAATTTGCATTAACCGAGCTTAGCTGAAAAATGTCTGGCTAATAAAAGTTGGCAATAAAAAGCACATAAAATTAGTGGGCGCACAAACAGGCAGCCAGACGCAGATACAAACAGAGATGGAGGGAGAGAGAGAGGGATAGATACAGTTTGAGATACAAATGTATCTGTCGCCGCTGCACGTTAGCACAAATGTATTTTTTATTGATTTACGCTGGCTACATTTACCCCCAGCTCCCCGCCCCACCCCTTTCTGCACCTGCCCACCTTGCCACATATTATTTATAATGTTTACCCCCCTTTCGGTAGCCCTGCCCCTCCCCTCCCCCTCTCTGCTCTATAGCGCTCTGCGCGTGTTGCCGAACAGGTGAACCAACATTGACACCAATTTTCCTATTCAAATATTGTGGAAAATTGAGCAAGAAGACAATCGCCAGCGAGGGGTCTGCCATAAATTGTGTGAAAATATTTTGCAGCTTTTCCGGCGACTGTCAAAGCAATTTTTGTTTTTTTTTCTCCGATTTTCCCACAGTTTTCTTCGAGTTTTTCACATAAACATTGGCACTAATTGTGGCACATAATTTGTCTGCTCTCAACAGGTGTGCACGCTGTTAATTAACAGCAAATAGAGAGGTTAGTAACAGCGCGCTGAAAGCTGTAAAATGTTTACAGTGCGCTGTTAAGTAAAGGATTAATAACAGCGCTGTAAGCTGTTAGCTGCCTGCTTTAAGCTGTAAGCGGCTAACAGCGCGCTGTTAATTAACAGCAGGCAGGCTTGTAAGCTGCTGTGCTGTTAGCAGTTTGATGTTAGCTGTAAGCATTAACAGCGCGCTGTTAATTAACAGCAAAGACTCAATCAATCAACTTCAATTGGGCTGCGTTAAGCGCCAAATAGTTGGCCAAATAACAACAGCAATGGCAGCAACAACAGCAACAACAGCAACAATAACAAGAGCAATAACTACAGCAACAATAGCAACAATAAAAGCAACAGCAGCAACAACAACAGCAACATAAACAAATGCGAGCAACATTTTGATGTTGCTATCAAAAATATTTTTGTTTTTCTGTCTGCATAAATTGAAATTAATTTGCGCACACTTTCAATATCTTTGCGTGTGTATATGTATATGTTGTAAATGTGTGTGTGATCTGTGTGTGTGTTGGAAAAAGTGTAAATACGAAACGGCTTTTTCCACGTTGCGTTAATAATTTCTGTTATGAAAAATTGATTGAACTAAATGAGCTGGTGACACACTTGTTGAGTGTTGCACACACACACACAGACACCGAGACACACACACACACACACACTGAGAGAGGAGTCATCATGCCCGGAATCCGAGCCATAATTGCGTTGATACTCGCGCCCCGTTCATGATGCTGACGATGATGAAAAAAGCCATAAAATGTGTTTGGTTCTTTCATTTGGTTTATCATTTCCTTTGCTTGTCTGCCGCACCTCTTCTTCTCTTCCTCTCCTTCTCTTCTTCTCTTCTTTTCGTTTTAATAACTTGCATATTTTATTAAGACAAGACAGATTCGTTTACAGCTGCAAATAAATTATGTAGAGAATTATTAACTGAATTCGGAGTGCTATAAAAATGGTCAGCTGTTTTTTGTTTTATAGCACATTTTTTTTTATGGCATTTAAAATGGGGCACGCTGCAATTAGTGCGATTAGAGCAGGAGAGACTTCAGGCAGTGTGTCGCTATAGGGGCGCATGAAAGATCTCAGGGATCTCTTTGCCACCCTGTCTAATTGACGACCCGCATGCCAAATCAAACTGTATCGAAATCAATTAACTTTGTAATATCAATAAAAAGCGAAAGAAAGAGAGAGAGAGAGCGAGAGAGAGAGGGAAAGAAAGTGAATTAATAACAGGCTAGCAAACGTGCAACGAACTCTACGTAGATTGCGCTTGATTGTCAGCTACAGATACAGATACAAATACAGATACAGCTACGAGATACAGTTGCAGTTGCAGCTATGTGTGCTGCAAAGGTACATGAAGCGTGGCCCCTATGCCAGAGTCTCACCCTCTCTCTCTTCCCCTCTCTCTCTCTCTCTCTGACTGTCTGCAGGCGGTTAATTGGCTTAAATTAAGGTAGCCAGCAAATAGCGCAAGCAGCAACAACAAGCGTAGAGAACAAAGACTCCCATTGTGGCAGCTACAGCTACAGATACACATACACAAATACAGCTACACATACACAGATACAGTTACAAAGCAACTGAGACAGAGCAACTCCATTTTGTACCTTGAAGATACAACAAAGTCGTCTCTCTGCCTGCGCTGCCTGCCTGCCTTCTTATTTACCAAGCAGCTCGGCGGCCATAAGTGTCTCACACACACACACACACACTCACACACAGTTAGTTATTTACTCTATGTGTGTGTGTGTGCGTGCTGAGCAATTGGCTGACCCTCGGCATCGACGCGTCGTCGTCATTGAACAAAGCAATCTTTAAGATACTTTTTTTTTTTTTTTTCTTCATTTTTTCTTCTTTATTTTTCAGTTTTTTTTTCTTCTTTCGTTTTGTGTTGTTGGCGTTCTTTATGATCTCCCTTTTCGCATGCTTGAACGCTTTTTTGAACTGATTAAGTCGACTCTTCAGCCAGTTGCTGTGCGAGTGCGAGTGTGTGTGTGTGTGTGCGTGTGCGAGTGTGTGTGAAAACCAGTTCCACTCTTTGGTCTACACTATGTTTGGGTATAAGGCTTGAGCTAGCCAGCTGAGTAGCTATATATATACTATATAACAGTTATATATTCTTGTATAAATAAGATTTCTTTATTTTTCTTTGAATTTAGAAGTTATAATAGTTATATATTCTTGTACAGTAAGCTAAACTGCCATGATTTGGTTTTTTTTTTCTGGTTTTACTTTGAGCTTGAGCTTGTTTAGCTTGAATTAAAATATATATAAGGCGGGGAATACATTGTATATGCTGTATATATGCTCCCTACTTCACATATATGTTATATATTCATGTAGAATTAGCTAAGCCGCCACGATATGACTCTGTTTCTTGTTTTAATTTGTATTTGAGCTTATTTAACTTGAATTATAATCCATATAAGGCATATAAATATTAATTATGCTCTATATTTTATATACATGCTATATATTCGTGCACAGTGAGACGATTTGTCTTGTCTTAATGTTGCTTTAATCGATTATACGTATTTTATACTCGTTTTACGCTATACTGGAAATAATTCATATATATATGCATATATATTCATATTCCACTACGTGTGCGGTTTGGGTTTTTATTCAGCAACTACTCTCTCTCTCTCTCTCTTTCTCTCTGCCTGCGACCCTGACTCCATTCATGCGCCTAGAGTATCTCAGCTTCGGCTTGCCGCAATCCACTTCTCATCTGCGCTGCTCTTGATTGGCGCATGAGATCATCGCCTTTTACGTGGAAACGTTGCGTGAAGGCAAACCACATGCCTGGGTAGGCAGGCAGAAGCAGGCAGAGGAAGGCAACTCTGGCTGCGCTGCCTGCTCTGGCCATGGCAACTCAGGCAGCCTACGATCCATTGAGTTTCGGCATTGGCGGAGTTGATTTGCCACGAAATTAAAGTTGATCTTTGAGCCGAGGTCGGAGTCGTTGCCTGTCTCACGGTTTCAGGTCTTCTTTGCTCTCCCCTCCTTCCCCTTCCCTTATCCGTACTGTGTGGCAGGCCATTTATATGGCGGCTTATCGCCTGTGCAGATCTGGCAGTTAATTTGTTTTCATTAAAAATATCGCGTTGTTCTTAGACGGAATTCCATTTACTAAACTGTTTCCCTCTCTCTCTCTCTCTCTCTCTCTCATTGCAGTTCCCTCCTTGGCCTCCACTCTGCATCATCATCAAGCACACAGCAAGCCCAGCGAGCAGGAGGAGGAGGTGGAGCCGCATGGCGGGCACACAGCGAGTGCAGCGACGGGCAGCGCTGGCGGGGATTACCTGGTCAAGTGTACGCAGTGCCACAAGCGCTTCAATGAGTATCAGGTGAGTGTCCCAGCAGCGTTACCTGTGCACAGTCCGGGCAGCAGCTCAATTCTCTCTCTCTCTCTCCCCCCTGCGCAGTCGCTTAGCGAGCACATTGCCAGCGAACATCCCCACGACAAGCTCAACTATGAATCCGCCAATCTACGTGCCGAGGTGCAGCCCGAGAGCGAAGAGGAGGAGCAGCACGAGGAGCAGGAGGATGAGCAGAGCAATCTAAGCTGCAGCAGTCGTCGCTTTGCCAAGTCGCCAGCGAGCAGCAGCAACAACAACAACAACAACAACAGCGAAGCCAACAAGAATCAAAATCAAAGCAACAGCAGCAATCGCAGCCAGCAACATTCGCCGCTCTGCTCCCCCATTGTGGCTGCAGTGCATCCGAGTGATCTCTTCGCACAGCTCTCGCATCCGCAGGCGCAGCTGCCGCCACATCTGCACGCACAGCTCATGGCAGCAGCCGCCACGTTGGCCATGCAAACCGCACGCTCCGCCAGCTCCCCGCAGCAGCAGCAGCAACAGTTGCTGCTGCCCCCGCAGCAACCACTGCAGCAGCAGCAACCTCTGCCTGGCAGCAACAGCAGCGTTGGCAGCAATTCCGCCTACGATCTGGATCTGAGTGCGCCACGTTCCACCTCCAGTCCCGGCTCGACGACAGGCGACAGCAGCAGCGCCACCGCCAACGCGAGCAACGCCAGCGCCAGCGCCTTTCCCTGCATGCAGTGCAACGCCGCCTTTGCCCATCGCGAGCAGCTCGAGCAGCATCAGCTGCTCCACTCGCCCAGCGGGCAGCCCACGGCGCAGAATGTGACGCAGGTGAGTAAGCTGGAAGGGGGTACAGTGGGGTACAGTGGGGCACAGTGGACACACAGTGGGTGCCTGGTACAGTGGGTGATTCAGGCTTAACCGCAGAGGGCACAGGGCACAATCCGCATGCACGTCAATGCGATCCACAATCAGATCAGGGACATAACACACAGGGCACAGATACACACACATACACACTCACACACACACAGACACACACACACACACACAGGCACACACAATGAGTGCGCTTTGTTCGAGGAAAGTGACGATAGTGAACGGAGGCGACTATGGATAACGACGGTGCCAAGTACAATCGACTGGGCAACCTTATGAATGTGCCCACGTTTCCTGTTGACACACACACGCACACACACTCGCACACACACTCGCACACACTCTCTGGCGTGGGCAACCTCATATCGCCTCAGCGCAAAATGGGAAAATAATTAAGTTCAGATAAAAACTAAACACACATAAAACAATGGGGAATTTTTTTATTTTTTCTTTTTTTTTTGGTTTCTTTTACCCCTTTGCCCCTCCTCGTCTTACGAGGAGATAACATTCATATATAATACAGTATACTGTGTATTTTTATACTTGAGGTTTCCCCACACTCAAGAGGTTTTTGTTCCCTGGAATTAAAGATTGTTTTTTATACTTACGTAAAGTTTATCAGCAGCAGCAGCAGCAACAACAATAGGCTATAAACTATGATAAGCAACACCGTCATAATAAAAATAAAAAAAAGAGAACAGAAACAAATACTGGCATTAAATAAAAACGTAGGCGTTTACCGAAACCCCATATAGGGCGAGAGAAAAAAACCCAATGACGCGCCAGAGGAAAAGAACAACAACAAAAATATATATACACACACGTATATATATTATCAGGGGTGCTATGGCTCAAGAAGCAGCAAAAAAAAAAAAAGGAGTGAGAGTGAGAGAGGGCAGCTCTGCCTGGCCTATCGTAAGACCTGAACTACACATGTATATGTAGCGATATCTATGTGTGCGTGTCTCGTAACTCCCAATTGTGCAGTTGTTGTTGTTGTTGTGTTGTTGTTGTGCCTCTACTTCGTCTTCATCTACGTCTTCGTCTTCGTCTTCCTCGCCTGGCCGTGTGATAAGGCATTAAAATAAATGTTACTACAGGCAGCCGCCTGCTGATAAGGCCGCACTAACACTTGCGCACTTACGGCCTACCCCGAAGTGCTCCGCCTCCTCTTCCCCCCCCTCTCTCTCCCTCTCTCTCTCTCTTTCGCTCCTCTTGCTGCCTCCAACTCGCAACAACAATAAAAAAACACTGCGCTGCCTTCGACTTTTCGACGATAAGCAGCGAGGGAGGGACACTCATATTCACACACACACACACTCATACTCTTACACACACACACTCACACACACACGCACCTTGGGCGGCAGCCAGCGGCTATTAAAGCCACATAAATTATAATTTTGTTGCATTTTCGGCCCAAAAAAGAAAAAAAAAACAAAGGGGGCGTTGCTTTCTTTCTGACCCACAGCGTCGCCCCCCCCTTCGCCCAGCAAGCCCTCGCTCATAAATTCATATGACTAGTTTGTTCTATGCCCCTCCCCTGCCCTGCCCTGCCCACCCCTGCCTACCCTGCTCTTCTCTTTCTTTTTTACCTTGTGATATGAAAAAGTTGGAGAGCTTCGAGCTAGACGCTTTATGAATGCGATAGAGTCGCCTTTTTTTGCGACTTTTGTTGTGTAGATACAGTGGTAAATGGCTATGAATGAAAGAGATATTAATATATGCAGTATTTATGTTAATTATGTATAAGATATTACCTCTATTATTGCTTAAATATGCCAAATGTTTGGGAAATGTTTCTGAAATTTATTTAATTAATTTTAATTTATTTAAAGCTATTTTAGTTTAATTTATAGCTAAATCAGCTAGCTGTAAAAATGCTAAATGTAGCCTCAGCTAGCCTACTGCTTAGACAGTTCACTTTAGGCAGTGTTTACTGTACTAACTGCCCGCCAGCTGACGTTATTAATATTTACCTAAGCCTCTCAGTCAGAAAGCTAATAAAGCAAGGCGAGCAGAGGAGTGTGTGTGTGAGTGTGTGTGGCCAGTGGGTTCATTAATCCTTACAGCACACACACCCGCACCTGCAGCCTTCTCTACTCCTCCTCCCCCCTCTGGACTGCTTCAGCTGCGACCTGTTTGCACTTTTGTTGCAGCTTTTGCTCTGCTCTGGGTGCAACATAATTTACGGCATTGTTAATGACATTTAAACATTGCAACACACATGCAAAGTGCACAAATGTGGCAACAGGAAGCGGATATCTCGCTGGACAGAGTGGGGGACAGAGTGGGGGTCTGACATATGGCAACTATGGCCAATTGGCATTTATTGCCAGAATATCGTTCATTATTATTGATGTCGTGCATTACACGTGTACGCGCGTATTAAATTATTATGTGTGAAAACAATTAATTATGCAAAATGGGAAAAAACAATAATAACAATAATAAATGCAGCGAAGCCAAAAACAAATTGCTCATTATGAAAATCACGCAACGTGGCGCACATAAGTAGGCAACACTTTTTCTCTCTCTCTCTCCTCTGTTATTGTTGCTGCTGCTGTTATGGCTGCTGTTAATGCTGCTGTTGTTGCTGTTATTGGCTCTGTTGTTGTTGCTGTTATTGCTGCAGCTGCTCTCTCTCTCTGTTGTTGTTGCTGTTGCTGTTATTGAAAAGCCATTCAAATTGACCGCAGACATCGTTGCCTGGCAGCAGCTTTAAAGTCAACAATGCCAAAGGTCAACATCATTACCAACGCATCAAAATGGCTGCGAGATAGCCCGAGAGAGAGAGAGACAGAGAGAGGGAGGGAGCACCGTAATTGTTGAGCAAATGGCAGCACATAAATTATTGGTCAAAAAGTGACGTTGGCAAACTTTCAGCCATAACAACAGAGTGCCAGAAAAAGTGCAGCAATTAAATATTTGCTTAACTGCGCTGGCAAATAAAAACAGTCGCAACTTTTTCGGCCACAATTCATTTGGGGTCGAGCGCCAGCAGAAGTTGCCACCTTTTTGGTGGCCACAGCACAGAATGGTTGCCCATGTGTGTGTGTGTGTCTGTGTGGAGCGCACACGAAACATTTCAAATTGAAAAATTATATGCACTTTAGGTGTCCAGCCAGGCCGCAGCTCGTCCAGCTCCGACTCCAACTCCGACGTCGTCTCGGCGGCGCCGCCACTTGACGAACAGCAGTGAAAAATTAATGGCAATTTATTTACTTTGTAAAGCAACCCCTTTGGTCTCCCTCACCTCCCCCCTGTGGCTTTGTAAGGTCAACTGGCAAAGTTTAAAAATTATTTGCAATTAAATGAAAACAAATTAAAAACAAAAAAAAAACTTTAACACGTTTTTATGAGAATTTATTGAAATTTATAATTTAATTTGCCTGCATGCAAATAGACTTTGCCTCACATGTTTCAATTATGGATTTATTATCATATGCAAGCGGTTTTTTTTAAAGGGAATTCCCAGCTAGCTCTTAAAAACTCATTATTATATATTCTAAAAATATCCACAGTTGCTTCCTATATGCATTTATATTCCGTCTACCTAGGAATGCAGCTTCCTACTGTTTCGAGCACCTGCCTATTTTTTACCATTTCCCCTCTCACCTTTCCCTTTGGGCGCACTTATCTCGTGTTCGTTTTCTTTTCTTTTCCAATAATTTTCTACGTTGCTCTCGGGATTTGGATCAACTTTCACCGTGCACATCATAAATTATGTGTGTGTCAGTGCATTTCCCTATCACTCTCTCTCTTTCTCCCTCTTTCTTTCTCATCTCAAATCCCATGAGAGAACCACAGTGCGACGTTTATTGTGCGGTTGTGTCTTGGAATATGTTTAATGAACTTGGGAACTGCAAGACGAGACTGTGCACAGACCCCACTCGTGTTGACTGATGTAAATGTGAAGCATTTCCCTTCAATTTTCCCATTTTCCAACTGGACATTTAAAAAAAAAAAGCTGAAAATATGCAGCATTTTTTTTTTTGCAGCTGTTGCTCGCCTCTGAGGAACTTTGTCCCATTTCTCATAGACCCGCAGATCTCTTTGATTTGGCAACCATGGACCGTGGAGCTTTTATCAAATGTTATAAATTAAATTTATTTTGCGGCGGCGCCTTATTTATGTTTTCCTAATACACAACTAATTTCGCATGTTTAGAGGAATTTTACGCCTCGACAAAGTAAGAGAATATATACTATATATATATATATATGTATTCGTAGAAGCAAAGATCTTCAGCCCCAAAACGTTTTATTTATAAACAATTAAATTTGATTTGTCGCTCACGAGTTTCCGCTATATGCCCTTCCTATATGATATTATGATTTATATGGAAAAGATTTAAATGCTTTAACAAGAACTTAATCAATTTTCCGCAATATGCATCTCCTCGGGGTATTATGGCCAAAAAGAAAAAATCTAAAGCTGAGAAATGCGACATAAAATATTGAAAAATGCGGCAGTCGAAATAAATTGCGATATGAAGCACACACAGTGCCGCTTAAAAGTATTTCCCTGTTAATCAATTTGCAAGAAAAAAAAAAAAACGAACATCGTAATAAATATGCAACAAATGTGTTTCGAATAAACTCAAGACAGGAGCGTACGGTAGGAGGTGGAGGGTCACCCCTTAATATATACCAGATGTAAATGAACTTTTGAGAACTCTGAGAAAAAAAAGTACGAGAAACGAGAAATGAGCTAAGCTCGAGTCTACCTCGCACCTCTTATCGCATGGGTTCAAAAACCCTATACCTATACAGAACCGAACACTTTCGATAACCCAATCGAACTCACACAATCTCATAGTGCCACACACTAGCCACACACTATGATGGAGTATACTACGTACATATATCATTATCATTGTCATTATCTGTCGCACTTATTATTCGCTGCCTTCTTCGAGAAGGTAGCTGGGCATCCTACGTCAATTCATTCATCGCTCTAATCAGACACACAGCCTTATAGAGAGTGTGTGTGTGTTTTCTCTCTCTCTCTCTCTCTCTCTCTCTCTGCTAGTTGTTTCTTTTTAGTGTGTGCTACTAGCAGCTGTCGTCGCGATAAGCTTTAGGAAATTGGGTCGCATTTGCTAGAAGGCAGTTAGACATTATTTTTATTCAACATATACGAAATTCGTTTTGTCTCTCTCTTTTTTCTTTCATTTTCTTAAACATTTATACTGTGGCGTCGTTAATAATTTCGTTTTTCGGGTTTTTTCGGTTTAGACTGACCTCAAAATCAGAGCGAGAGAGAGGGGGAGAGGGAGAGCAACAAGTTGAGCATGTCGCTTTTTGTTATTTTTGTTTACGCGACAGGTGCGTCGCTATATGTAGACCGATATTTCTCTAGGTATTTCCATGGCTGGCGTTGTGGCATTTTGTCAAATTTGAAATTAGCCAACAATGCTTTTGAACATGTCAAGCGTTAAGTCTGTTCGAGACCTCCCCCCCTCCCCTTTCTTTCCCAATTCTCCCTCAATTATGACCAAATTCTCATGTCACTCAATGCACGAGGCGCTTGTTTGAAATACTTTCACAAATTAGCGGTATCCGCACACACACACACACACCCATTATATCTAACATTTCACTTTGCTTTGACTTGGGCCACGCCCCTCGCCCCTCTACTTGAGTTGGCGCCCACCTACGTTGCGTTATAATTAGAGCCAAAGGCTTCTGTCGCCCGCAATTAACGTGGACGAACGCGCTGGACGCTCGATGCGAATTTTACACTGTCAACATGTTTTAGCTTGATTTGTGCTTTGAACCTGCTGTGTGGTCCCTGGCCAGTGTTGCCCCATCCTATTTTTAGCCGTTAAATCTAGCATTAAATGTGTGGCAAGCGGAGAAAGTGGCAACTCTGTTCGGATTTGGGATTTCCCTTAATTTTAAAATGTTAATTTAAAAATTATTATTTTATTATTTTTAATATTTTATTTATTTTATTTATTTAGTTTTTATCGAACGAAAATTGTTTCGGTTTTTTTTTCCCGCTAAAACCCCCCGGTTGACTCCGGTACACACAGCTACACTGCACTATGGGCAAAAAGCTCGACATTTTTGCAGAAAGTCCAATTTTAAAGTTAGAGAATTCAAATTTGGCACACATATCTGAAGAATTATTATATAATTTCGGATTTTTTTCCTTAATATAACCACGCCTTTAATCTATCCGCCCACATTACCATAGCCGAAAAAATAATTTTTTAATTTAAAATTTTATTTACAAATATGTTTATTCTTCTTCAACTTCGAGCTCTATATCTGCACCTTCATCAAAATCCTCATCAGAGTCCTCGTCAGAATCAGAATCTTTTCTTCCCATATCTATTGGTTCAAAGTTTGTCGGCGATGGTAATTTAAGAAGATGTAATACATCTACAGAAGCAGCATGTAATATGTGCTGAGTTGTAAAATTTGTATCCGCTGCAAGATCGCTCGCTAATTTATATTTTTGGCGTGAACCAGCCTCTTCATAGCCTAGCGTTGGTCTACCCTTTTTATGAGGAGATGGTTCACAAGGTCTTCGTGCAAGGCTATAACAAATCCATTTGAAAGCCAATTTGAGTGTTTAATTTTAAACCTTGTTATCATTCGGTTACATTTAGGCAAATTTTTCTTCAGGTACTTTATAAAAATGTCTGCTTTTTTCAATTTCATCAACAATCGATTTCGGATGTTGCTCATATTAATTTGTTCAATCATCCATTTTGTTAATTTGGACTTATCGCGATCATTGCTCTCCCAAACCTGCAGCAGCGTAAAATGTCGAAACTGATGTTCGGCTGCAACATGTCATTTTTTTCAAAAAGGGGCAAAACGGGCAAAAGATATTATTACCACCATAATCTAAACACTTTTACGCAAAACAAACCAATCTTAGTAGAACGCTCCTACAGGCGCCAAAAAAGTTATACTCCACGGAACACAACTAAATAAGTTAGATTTTAGCTGCAAAAGACATCAACAACATTGGACAATACACGACGAAATATACAGACACATAAAAACTAACATAAAACATTGAAAATAAATACCTGCACGATTATTTTCCATATTAACAAATTATTTACACTTTAACAAAACAGCCAGAATTTGCGCTCCAAATTAATAAATATTTAGGGTTGCATTTCAATCAGTCAAGCATGCATTTAATCAGCTGACTTTGTTAGCGCGGCATTTTTAAACCGTGAGCTTTAAAATTTTTTTAAAAATGGTTTTTATTTAATCAGGAGTATTCATATTTAGAAAACACAAAAAATTTTGAGATTTAAAAACATGAAAAAAGACTTTCTGCAAAAATGTCGAGCTTTTGCCCATAGTGCACTGTGTATAAGTCTATACTTGCTTTACGGCTAGATTTTAGCTGGGATTTACACACGCCTTTGGCTTCATAATCAGTTGAGCGTGATAAGTCAAAACTAACACACACCTAAATGATATAGTGTGCGTGTGTGTGTGTTTGTGTGTGTTTATGAGATCATTGTAAGTTCAGAACACAAAGAAAGGTACAAGTCGCCGTCTTAATTGGCCGCCGCCATGAGGCATCGCATTCTTCGTTGAAAATGTTTTTATTATTAATTAGACAAAGTGTCTCTGTGTGTGTGTTTGTGTGTGTGCGTAGGCTTACGCGTTTTGCAGGGTATTATTGTCTGAAACAACATGAGATAATGAAAATCAACTGAAAAGAAGCAAGAAGCAGAGCAACGCACGTGTGTCGGGCTTATCGCAGCGCAGGTTTAGAGGTTATGAGAGGCTTTTTATTTTGGGAAAATCAATTTCCGCCAATTGATAGAGTTCGCGTGAAATAAATATATAAATAATATACATACATATGTACATTTTATGACTTGAGTCATCTGTCTGCTGCAGGCTCCGCTCCCATTTATTAACGAAAGGTAGCTTCAATTGGCATTTCCGCTCTGCCAGCAGCAGCGGTGCATGACGCATGCTGCCAGCTACAACAACTCTGTTGTTCACCTTTTGTAAGCGTACAGTTGAGTGACGAGTGCTGAGTGCGAGAGCTGCCATTTTGGTTTACATTTAATTGATAACAATAAAAACACAACATCGCCGCAGCACACAGCGCAGTAAGCGATAACAAAGCGAGTTAATGGCCACACTGTACTTTGCCAGAGGTGGGCGTATGAGCAAACACACAAACAACCACACATACATACAGACACGCGCACACACGTACACACACGCACACACATTCCCGCACAGTGACTGGCTTGCACAGTGGAGAGAGCGAGAGCGTAACTTCACGCAGAGACCATGCGATAGCAATAGCGATAACCAGTTTTGCTTTGTGCTCGCACATGTGTGTGTGTGTGTGTGAGCGCAACAGGTAGAGAAACAACGTGCTTGCCGCAGTTGAGAGCATGTTAAAACTCGTTTGCTCGCTCTCACCTGCAAATGGCGTCTGTTGTGGTTGGACGCCATGACATCAGTGTAATTATAGTTTCATTTTGAATGAACAGGTACAATAACATGTGTAGTTCCCCACTTCCCGCTGCAGATACAGACACACTCGAGCACTCGAACTAATAACCAGCGGAAGCGGAAATTTATGTTGCCACTCTTCCGCTCCATCAGCCGATGCCAGCCGGCGCTCACATTACTCAAGGCAAAAATCAAATTGTAATTTTAAGTTTTTCACTTTGGGAAAAGAACCAAACAAACGTTTTCCCCAGCATGTGTGTGTGTGTGTGTGTTGTTCGACGGCTAAACAAACAAATTAGGCCTGAAACTGCCCCATAATTATTGGGGCGTATTCGGAATTTTTTTTCATCTTCCACTTGCTAAGCAAATAAACACAATGTCACCGTTAATGTACAAACTAATTAGCAGCGAAGAGAGCGTACACTAGTATTTTTTGTACCCATTTACAGTCATATTTCGTCAATGGCCATGAGTACAATTTCTCTTTGGGTGTTTGTGATGTGATTGATCTCATGTCAAAAACTCATTTTGAATGATCAGTATAAATTGGTTTTGTTTCGAAATAATGACTAATATCTGGACACACTTAAGAGATACGTAGACACACACCCGCAATATATTTATTAATTGAAATTCATGAAGCAAAAACAATTTATTTTGCAAAGACAGTGTCATAGCAAGCAGTATGTTAATCATAACAGTGAGCGTAACAGCGGCTGTTACGTCCTACATTTGTTTACTTTCTCGCAGGGTTGACTAATCAAATGATTTTGTGAACTTTGTGCACCAAAGTCGTGAACCTTACAGCAATAATAAACATTCTCGCGCATTTTTTTTTTATTATTTATAAGAATAAAAACAAAAGCTGTTATTCCGAGGTGAGTTGCATTTAATGCAAGAGGGAAAGTTCAACGGCTGCATGTAAACAACACAGAGCAGCCTCTACAGCGGAGTGTGTGTGTGTGGGGGGGGGGCACTGGAACACGTGTTGCCATCTGTTGGCAAAGTGAAAGTGCCGCAAATCTTTCGACGCCCTGGCTAAGTGGAGCCCCTTGCTCCGACCTGTCAGTCATTTTTACATAGCCCTCTTCTTCGTTCATTGCACACCTTTTCCAGCAACTACAACAATAATAAAAACAATGTTGCCTGCGAGAGAGCGAGAGGAGATATTGATGCGTTCAATTTGTTGCCAAACAAATCAAAGACAAACAAACGCATTCGGTTTGATGGTTCCCGTTGTTGATTAGCATCAGCTGTTGAAACGATACGATTTGATTTGATTTCCAGTTTTAATTCGTTTTTTTCTTCTTCCCTTTGGCCCCTGGATTTTTTGTTTATTTCTTCACTTGCCGGCGTCTGTTGTTGTTTATGTTTCCATTCCTTATTGGCGCTTTGTCGCAATATTCCCCATTGAAGTTTTTCTTAATTTATTTTTCACCATTCCGAATGCAGAACGTGTATGCGCGTCACACGCACTTACAGACTAAATGCATGCACACATGTGTGTATGTATACGCACACAGGTATGTGTGTGTGTGTATTTACACGCAGTCTTTTTAATGTTTCTTTTGCGATCATTTTCTGCTTTGTTGTCGCTCATGTGCACGCATTCTGCGTTTATGTGATGCCCAATTCGCAAAGTCACTTCGTGAACTGGTTAAAGCATGGTTACTTGAATATACGTTTCTAGCTTTTACGTTTTTTGTCTACTTATTTTATACAGCTGACTAGAAATAATGTTAATAGATTGTTATCATTGCGTGAGCTAGTATTTTTTCACACACACAAGGGCTAATCTAACTTTGCGTATTTAAGAATTCATGTATCACGCTAGCATAAACGTAGTAGCAAATCCATGCGTTAGTTGCTACAAGCTGACTGCTACGACACCTCAACTGAACAGAGCTTCGCTTCTCTTGTCGTCTGTTGTCGCCTCTCAGTTATTTCGTGATCTGCGCAGCGCGCATTTCGCTCCCGCGATTTACTAAAGTTGTTTTCCCTTTCGCTGTGTGTGCATTTCAATAAATTAATCAGTTAAATCAAACGCTTTTAATCTGCTTGCCAAACGCAACAGTACCGCGAAATTATGTTCCCCATTTAACGATAACAAAACTTAAAAACAGAAAAAGAAAAGCAAAAAAAAAAATTAAATGGATTTCGGCTATCGTTATATTCCGTTTTTTGCTTTGTGGTCATTTGGTTTCGGTTTTTGGTTTTGCTTTGCGGGCCTTGAAACAAATTAAAAACCGTTAAATTTCAAACAGGCAGCAAAGCAAATAAATACACACGTTTGTTGTTTTAAACAACTTTTATTACCTGTGCGTCGGTGTGATTCTCTCTCTCGTTCTCTCTCTCTCTTGCTGTTTGTTTGTATATGTGTGTGTGTGCATGGCGGGCGTGCGTGAGCGCGTAACAAGAACAACAACAACGTGAGCAAAAACAATGTCAGCTGCTCAACTACTGCCGGCGGTGGGGAGAGTGAAAATGCTGATGAATAAGAGGGAACAACCACAAGTGAGCACGAGACCCGCAGCACAGTGGGCGTAGCAGGAAAATTTGCAAACTAAATTCTTATTGTAAATCAATTGTGACAGCATTTATTAATTATCTCCCTCTCTCTCTCTCTCTGTCTCTCTTGCAGACGTGCAAAATATGCAACAAGGCATTCGCGAATGTTTACCGCCTGCAGCGGCACATGATCAGCCACGACGAGTCGGCGCTGCTGCGCAAGTTCAAGTGCCAACTGTGCGAGAAGGCATTCAAGTTCAAGCATCACCTGAAGGAGCATGTGCGCATCCATTCCGGCGAGAAGCCCTTCGGCTGTGACAAGTGCGGCAAACGTTTCTCACACTCGGGCAGCTACTCCTCCCACATGACCTCGAAGAAGTGCACCAACATGACCCTCAAGGTGAGCAATGGCAGCGGGAACAACAACAGCAGCAGCAGCAACAGCAGCAGTCGCCAATTGCTCAAGAGTTTGAATGATAAGAATGCCAATGCTGGACGCACATCATCTTCGGAGCTGAGCAAACGTGGCAGCAAGCAGCCGGAACCGATGCTACCCAATCCCATGAATTATTTTGCTGGAGAAGCACAAATGCAGGTGTCGCCGCCAACGGCCAATGGACCAGCCGCCTTCTATCCAAATTATTTGATGCATTTCCCTAATCCCTTCATGGCTGCACTGGATCCGAGTATACATCCCTTTGCTCTGCAGCGATTGCTGGAGATGACAGCCGCGGGGCAACAGCATCGTGAGGCGCAGCATCAACACCAGCACCACCAGCAGCAGCAACAACACGAGCAGCTGCAGCAGCAGCACGATGAGGTGCCACATTATGAGCCCAGCAAGGATGATGATGAGACACCCGATGAGCCTAAGCTTGTCATGGATCTGGAAGAGTCTGAGGTGAAAGCGCCGACACCGGCGCCAGAGTTGCCTGCGGTTGTGGAGACAGTTGCTGCCGATGTTGCCGGTTCGTCGTTCAAGCAGGAGCAGAGTCGGGAAGCAACGCCTGTGCCTGTAGAGAGTGCTCCTGGCACGCCCAAGTCCATTAAAATCGAACAGGAAGAGGAAGCGACGCCTGTGCAGGAATCACGCCCACAAACACCACAAGATCTGCGCTGCAGTCGCTGCTCAAAGCAATTCAATCATCCCACTGAGCTGGTGCAGCACGAGAAAGTGCTCTGCGGTCTGATCAAGGAGGAATTGGAGCAACATTACCAGCAGCAGCAACAACAGCAGCAACATCAGCAGCAGGCAAACTTTGCATTGCCCGCTGCCAGTGATGCTGACGAAGATGAGGAGGAGGAGGAAGAGAATCCACGACAGGATTTCAATGCCAGCAACAGCGACAGTGGCGAGCGTAAGGTACGCGTACGCACCGCCATCAATGAGGAGCAGCAGCAGCAGCTGAAGCAACACTACGCACACAATGCACGTCCAAGTCGCGATGAGTTCCGCATGATCGCCGCACGGCTGCAGCTCGATGCACGCGTCGTCCAGGTGTGGTTCCAAAACAATCGCTCGCGGGAACGCAAAATGCAGAGCTATGTGAGCAATACAGAGCAACATGCTGCCGCCACGACAGCAGCAACAGCTCAGCCACGTGGTGCTGGTGCCGCTGCCATTGCCGGTGCTGCTGCTGGTGAGGATCAGCCATTGGATTTGTCTGTGAAACGTGATGCATCGCCGCTCTATGGCCTGGCACCACAACCGGCAAGTGCGAGTGAGGCGCCCGTTGATTTTCAGGAGACAATGGCCATCAATCTGAGCCGCAAGCTATCCAGCTCTGCATCCATGTCGCCAGCATCGTTGTCACCCTGCTCGGCTGCCTCATCGCTGCAACAGTCGGCAGCTGCTGCCGCCGCTGCAGGCATCTACTTTACGCCACCCTCGCCGCCCAATATGCATGAGGCAGCACCCTCGATGCCGCCACATGGTGCAGCAGCAGCAGCAGCTGTGGCACGTGTCCAAAGCTTTCCCGGCCTGCCGCCCTACATGATATCCCGCTCCATGGAGGCACTCTTTCAGATGCGACCCGGCGGCGAATATGCACCCAATCCGCTAATGAACAGTATTAAGCTGAACGACTATCGCGGCACCAGTCTCAGTCCAGGTGGCTCCGAGAAGCGTTCGTGGCGCGACGATGATTCGCGCATCTCGCACGAGGATGACTATGTGCTGAGCGTGGCCGGCGGACTGCTGCCACCCAAGCCGAAGCGTGCCAAGGCCGAGACACATGGTCATGCCGGTGATCCGGATCTGCCCTTCATCTGCGATCAGTGCGATAAGGCGTTCGCCAAGCAGAGCTCTCTGGCGCGTCACAAATACGAGCATTCCGGTGAGTACGAGTTTGAATCTGAATCCCCTCAAGAAACCACAACTAAAGTCTTTTAATTTTACAGGTCAGCGACCCTATCAGTGCATGGACTGCCCCAAGGCATTCAAGCATAAGCATCACTTGACGGAGCACAAGCGTCTGCATTCCGGCGAGAAGCCCTTCCAGTGCTCCAAGTGCCTGAAACGCTTCTCCCACTCGGGCAGCTACAGCCAGCACATGAACCACCGTTACTCCTATTGCAAGCCCTACAGGGAATAGGTAAGCGACACCTCAGTGCCGCCCACCTGCGTCGCAGCCGCTGCCAATGCCGGCGCGGGGACAACGCGTCCACGTCGCGGTCCATCGGCATCGGCAAGGAACAGTAACCACCATCATAACCTCCACCATCCACAACACAATCAGAATAACAACAGCTCCTCGGTCAGCTATCCACATCAGCTGGCCGCCATGACGGCATTCCAGCAGCAGCGTCTGCAGCAGCGTCTACCATGCCAGCAATTTGGCTGGCCACCGTCCGTGCCTGGTGCTGGCATAATGCTGCCTCCACCGCCCAGCAATAGTCTGCAGCAGCAGCAGCGTTCCACGTTGCCACCACCACAACAACCTCCGCCCCCGCTGTTGAGTGGAGCAGCAGGAGGAGCAGTGGGTTACGGTCCTCAAACGCAGCCACCACCACCGCCGCCGCCGCCCTCGTTCTTTGCCAGCCCACTGCATCATGCAGCATTGATGGCACCGCCACATCCGCTGCCGAGTGAACGCTTCTCGGCGCCCCTAACGCCGCCCACGGGCGCACCACCGTCCCATGGCGGGCACGCCTTCAATTTCTTCAATGCCAAAATGCTGCTGAACTGAGCAGCCCCCAACAAAAACAAAATAAAAAACCCTAACTAACACATAAGTCTAAACGGTGAACTAACAGTGCACTTAATTGTTGTACTTAAAAAACAGATACAGAAAAATCTCAAATTGTGCAGGAACACAACACAAGGACACACACACACACACACACACACACACACACACTGGAAAATGTGACAACTTGCAGCATAGTTTTACTCCGGATGCAACTGGCAGCCATCTCAGACAGACGAGAGAGAAAGAGAGAGAGAGAAGGAAGATGAAATATTTTTTATAGCAATATTTTTTTAATCGTGTCATTTTTTTGTTGGCCGCAAAGAGCAAAGGAGCAGAAACCTTTCGTTTGAGCGAATTTATTATTTTTAATTACCCCCCCAAGCACACATACACATATACAGTTTTTAGTATTTTTAAACATTATATCATTTAAGTTTGAAAAAGTTTTTGTTTCTTTATAAACCTAGTGCGTATATATACGCACATATATTTTTATAATTATTATTATATACATACGTTTATTCTTATTTTGTATAATTATGTTTAGTCTTAGGAGCAAGATCCCAGTACCAAGTGCTGCGAAATACTCGAAAAGCTTTCTCTATGAGTTGTGACAGGTTGCACGTGTCACCATCCAAAAGAATTTTGATTTTATTTACACCCTCGGGATATAATGTAATAATTACTCGTTTACATTTATTTAAACATTAACTAGCTTTAAAACAATCAAAAAAGAAATAATTATAAAAATGAGAACTGCCTGCTTGCCGGGCTGGGTTTTAGTCCAATCTTCACATGTTGTTGGACACTTTTAGGACCAATAGCCAAAGCAACAAATAGCTAACTTGACAATATTGAATATCGAAAATAACGTATTTCGTAAAACCGAAATTCAAATAACGCCGAGCACGATGCTCTCTCGCAAAAGTATTAAATAAACATCATCCAACTGTATTAAAGCCAGAATACAATACAAAACCCAAATCGAATACAAAATCTTTATAAATTATGCCATGCATATACACACACACACACACACACACAAATACACACACACAATTGTAGCTTATGTTAATGAAAACCCACCGCTTGCTGCGCGTTTCAAGTTCATACTTAAAAGAGGAAAATCGAAACGAAACAAAAGTATAAAAAAAAGTTTATTTTATTTGTTTATTTTGTACGAAAGAAAAAAAAAACCAAAAAATGTAATTCTAAAACTATGTAATATTCATAATAATTACCGAAGAAAGAGAGAGAGAGAGAGTTAAGGAACCACAACACCTATACGATCATTCCATTTAGCTAGAGTCGCGCTAGAAGAAGGTGCCCTCCCCATGCATTTAAACCTTCCGGCTACTTGAGCGAAAGATAACACAAGTTTTCGAAATGTAATGCTTATGTACTATGTGCTGTACCAAAACTAGATAGAGCACGATTCATAAACTACATTTAAAGTTAATATTTAATATACATACATATACATAATACACATAAAAGCTAAAGCGCAAGAAAAACTTAATTTGGCCTTATTAAACATTATTTAACATTAAATATTACTTACAAGCTAATATAAAGAAAATTCTATAATGTAGTTCTAGGCTAAAAGTGTTGAAAAAAAGAAAAAACAAAAATTAATTCTTTCAACTTAGCATGTAAAAACGAAAGAAAACCTTTTGGAAAAGTCTCTAAAGAAAATTATTAGCAAATTTCAATGTGCGTATTGATGTAAAGATTAAAGAAATTCTGCTCTTAAAATAAATAAAAAAAAAATTTAAAAAAAAATACACACACACACTATTAATATTAACTATTGAAATGTTTACAAGGACAATAAATTTCTAAATGATTAGAATGCTTTCACTTTTCGCTCCTATTCGATTTCTATTCAAAAATAATTTACTCACAAAACAAACAAAATAAATAGAAAATAAAACGACAGCACATAAGAAGAAATGAGAAAAACTAAGGTTTCCAGAACAACGAAAATTGATTTGTAATGTTTACACATTATTATTATACTTAACTTACGCCCAAACTGAATATTGTATGTACTGTTATCATTGATTTTCTTTTGCTTTTCCAAATGAACAAAAACAAAAAAAACAAAAATACCAAATCGAAAACTCAACACAAAAAAATGCATTTATTACTTAATTAATTTTTATATTTGTATTTTTAAAATCAACTCGATATATGATACGTATACATACATATACATATATAAAAATATATATATATATTTTTTGTAAATTATTTCGCAAGAAAAAAAGCTAGAGAATCCAAAAATGAAAAAAGAAACCACAAGAAACCATGCGCAAACTGTTTAAACAAATACAGCCAGCACTCGTTTAGCATAAATTAAATAATTCATAACTTAGACTAGTTAAAACGTACAGACGGAGCGAAGTCTTTATAAATGTTAACTTACAAAACTAAATAATTATATTTAAGCATGAATATTTGAATTGTGATGGAGATGCCGGCGATAATATTTGCACTCTAGGGCCTTATATGAGATACACACACACACATACACAAATGCACACGCGCACACCCACACTTGTTGGTTTTTTTAATTGAAGCTAATTAAGATTACAAGACGAGCGTCCTATCTTAAGTTATCTCGTACTACCAAAATAAAAAACACAACCACTCCCCCCGCCCCATAATTCTTTACCCTCTGTTAAAGTTGTTCGACACAGACACACACACACACACACACACCTATCCCCACAAATAGTTTTCATGTAAATAATATGCGTGAGAAATTTATTATATTAAATATATATAGTACCATAATACTAGGGTTCGCATACACCGTGTAGGTTTCGTACAGAGTATGTCCATGTATTATTTGTTTTATGTTTACGAACTCCTCTCTTTGTTTAGTTATGCGTTGAGACAGGCATCAAATGTTAATTGCGATACAAGTACACAAGAAATAAACAACAATTTAAATAACTTATATTTCAAATATTACGCGTAAATGTATTTTAATCAAAATAAGCAACATTTTTGTCTTGATAAATTTACAAAATTATTATAATTATTAAATTTACAATGTGAAAATAAAAACAAATTATTAAAATTCAATGAAAAAATATATTTTTATTCCATGGGGGTCTTTCTTTAAAGCGGATGGTCTTCAAAAATTTCCTGTGATAATTATATACGATTCCAGTGTTTCGTAAATCAATATATTGCCTGGGTATAACAAGATTATGGCGCTGAAATGGTTTAAAATTCTAAATTATTAGAAAAGATCTACAAAAACCCAGAAAAGCCAATAAAAAATTTATATTTTTTACATATTTTGCTTTCGATTTATTAATTTGTTATTGTAAATTAATTGGTCAAGGCACACGCAGTGGTAATCGTTATTAGCTTTCTCGTTAAAAACAAACTCAGACTAATTATACAGATTTCCAATTAAATCGCATTTCCAACGAACTTACAGATAACAAAAAAGTTTGATGTACTTTTGCTTAGACATATAAATTAAACTACATTATTGTTAGCGATTTTATAAACTAAAAAACATCTTAGGCACTAACAATGTATTGCATAATTTTATATAAAACTAACATTTAAATTTCTTTTACAATATATATATATATTTATGTTTGTATGTATAAAATTATTATGTATATGTATATATAGAAATAGATATATATTTTTTAAATTTTTCTTTCCTTATAAAGTTTCTGTTGAATATTATAAAAACAATTTCATTTGGCATTCAACAAGTTCGTCTAACATTGCTATATCTGTATGCAGCTAGATTTATTAGTTAAATATGTATATATATATATGTATATAGTATATTGAATCTATACGACAGATACATTTTAGTTTGTTCTTTCATTTTGAGGAGGGTAAGGTGTAGGGGAAAAAAGGGGGGCGCGAGATCGTAGAACGATCGAAGATTGTAGTACAATGAGCAGTGATATAGAGTTCATAGCGCGCCCGCGGGCATAATATATAGAATAGAGCTGTAGATTAGGCTTATAAGACCCGCTTATATCGCTAACTTGGTGCGATGCTGAACGACAATCTGATGGATCTTATGGATCGTCGCACAAAATTGTTGTCAGGCTAATGTTTCATGTCCATTTGATGGCTTCCAACTATCCAGCCTGCTGGATTGTTGAATTTGCCAACAAATGGAACATTTAAAATTGGTCAAATGTGTGTGTGTGTGTGTGTATGTATGTGTGTGTGAAAGTTGTCTAGGCTTAGTTAAATTCGCTTCTCCTATCAGTTGGTAATACAGTTCCTTCAAATATGTCTGTGTGTTTTTAGATTTTGAGCACCAGAAATTGGCTTGCTTGGCATTCCAAGTCTATATGCATAATATTCTCATATCATTTTCGTACATAACTACAGTGTGTGTTGTTGTTGTTGGAGAGTTCAAGAGATGTTAAGTTTACAAAAATAATCAAAAGTTATGCTTCATTTCAGTTAAATTTATTCAGTTCATGCAATCAAGCATATGTGTTGATGTGTGTGTGTGTGAGTGTGAATGAGTGTGGTCCCTCGCTATCCATTCGTAACTAATTTTTTCCATTTATATAAATATGTTTCTTAAATATGTATGTGTAGTTCCTCTCTTGTTGTTGATGATGATGTGTGTGTGTGCCATTTTCAATATGTTGTACAGTAAAAAAAAAAACAGAAAAAAAATAAACAACCGAAATATGCCAAAGCTACAACATCATTTTGCTTCTATCCATGCTCCTCCTCTTCGTGCCTCAACTTTTTGGCAACAAATTCCATTAAAACGCTAATGAATATGTTAATTAATTGCTTAGACTTAACAGCGCCGCTGTTAACACGCTGTTGGCACACTGTTAACGGCCATCAAGTGTATGTACTCTGTTGTTGTATGATGTGCGGATGTGGGTGTGTGTGTGTGTGCTGCCGTTTGTTGTCTCCTCAGTTTTGTGACTATTTGACTAACAACGATATACATATATATGTATAAGAATACGAAACCGAACTGAATCGTGAGAGTCTCAGACATAGACCGGCGCCTGATCATCCGTCATTTCCGGCTGTTGCCGATCATCGAAAAATCTTCTAAAGGTAAATTCGAAAAATCCATGGAATGGCCTATCATTCAAGTCAATATCATCGCCGCTGCTCAAATTGGAATCATTCGAACGCAGTTTATCCGGATCAACCGGATCGAAGTTGGACGTATCTGTTGGATGCTTGATCTCTGGTATATACGGTGCCTTCTGTTTTCGCATATCTGCAAAATCGATGCCCTTGAAGAAATCATGCGCCTTCACCTCATCGACACTCTTGCCCAGCCGTTTATCGGCCGATGCGCATAGTCGTCGTATCAGATCAGTTGCCTCGCGTGACAATTTCGCCTGCGGTGGTATATGAAGCGTCTTCTCCCAGTTTATGACCTACAATTGGATATATATAAATCAATACTATATAATTAATCGTAGCACACTCTCGCACCTTTTGCTGCGTCTCCATGGGGCTGTTGGCCAGAAATGGTGGCTGACCCACCAGCATCTCGTAGAGTATGACGCCAACGCTCCAGTAATCGCATAATTGCGTATATCCACTACGTTCCAGCACCTCGGGCGCAATATAGTTGGGTGTACCGACCAACGAATGAGCTAAAACTCTTTGATGATCACGCATGCGTCGCCTGTGCAGGAGGAAAACAAAACGAGATTAGTGCAAACTCCAACAGGATTATGCAGTGCGCTGAACTGACCTCTCCAAGACCGTGGGCCTGGGTCCGTTCTCAGAGTATTCTTCCCAAGGCTCCATAGAATCCTGCCGCGAATGATTGCCTGAATGTAACAGAGGGAAATCTTTAGTATATATTCATAGATAAGGTACTCTATCGTCTCACCATTCTCCTGATAATATTTGGAGTTGTGCGTCCATCTAAAGCCGGTGCATAGACCGAAATCAGTTAGCTTTATATGCCCATTTCGATCGATGAGTATATTGTCAGGCTTGATGTCTCTGCAATACAAATAGATAATATGATATGATCTATAAATACTATTAAGTTTGATGAGTCGCACCTGTGAATGAAGCCCATCTTGTGTACACTGTCCACGGCGCAGGTAACCTCAGCTATGTAGAAACGTGCCAGCGGTTCCTCAAAGATTTCCAGCTTGATTAGCAGTGACATCAGATCGCCACCTTAATAAATTAAAAAATATTAGATCGAGGATCGACTATTTGAAGAGCACTCTGTACTCACCGGGTATGTAATCCATTACGAAATATAAATTATCCTTATCCTGAAAACTATAATAGAGCTTGACAACCCAATTGTTGTCGGCCTCGGCCAGAATATCACGTTCAGCTTTCACATGGGCCACCTGATTACGCTTGAGGACATCGGCTTTGCGTAAGGTCTTCATGGCATATAGATGATCTGTGGTATCGATCTTGCTGACCAATGTCACCTCACCGAATGCACCGACACCGATTGGCTTGATCTTGACGAATTGACTCTTATCCATTTTAGCACGCTTGAGGCGTATATAATTGCTCTCCTTCTGGTTAAGCATTTTACGCATCTCGATTTGTGTCTCATCCGATAGGCCCACCTTGTTCATCTCCTTCTCCAATTGATTCTTACGGAACGTACGCTGGCGATAGGATTTAATCACATTCTCAATATGCTGTTCCATAAAGAATTTGAATGCCTGCGGTGAGTATTGTCGTATGCGAAACTCTTTGCGCTCCTCCTCCTTCTCTTTGGAGATCATCTTGCGTTCGGGTATGGGTGAGGCATGTTTGATCTTCCTACAGGCGGCAGCGGCAGCGGCGGCGGATGATGATGTTGTCGATGTGGTCGCTGTGCTGCCATTGCTGCCTCCAGAGCTGTTGCCATTGCCGCCACTTCCGCTGTATTTGGCTGGAGGGATTGGCGGTGTTGTAGCCAGGTTGCTGTTGCTTATCTGTATGTTGTTGTTGTTGTTGCTTGCCGGTTTCATATCCGTGTTGTTGTTGTTGTTATTGTTGCTGATGATGTTGTTGTTGCTGTTGTTGTTGTTGATGCTGTTGTTATTGTTGCTGCCAGCCAACTCGGGCGTGGTGACGCGTGCGCTTTGATATGGTGGCGGCGGTGGCAATTGCCGCGTCCCATTGCCATTGCTGCTCACGGGCAACTGTTGCTGCGGGGGGAGACAGAGAGAGACAGGTTAGTTTCAGCTGGCCACAGCAGATGCCGTTCCCACTTACCTTTTGCTGCTGCTGCTGCTGCTGCAGATGCTGCTGTTGCTGCTGTGCCTGCAGTGCACGCAGTGCCTGCAACTGTTGCTGTTGTTGTTGTTGCTGCTGCTGCTGCTGCTGTGGTTGCGGCGTTGTTGCCGCCTTGGCCTGCATGCTCTTCGCATACGAGGGTGGCTCAATGCAGCCGGGCTTAACAACCACCGCCGCATTCAGTGCGCCAGCTATAAGCGGCGGCGTCGTTGGTGTTGGTGGCTTCACCACACCCGGCACCACGACGGGAGTCGGCGCCAGCAGTGGCGAATGCTGCTGGGCAGCAGCTGCCGCCTGCTGCTGTTGCTGCACCACAGCCGGTGATTTTTGCGGATAGGAGGGCGGTGCGGCGAGTACATGCACGGGAGAATTACTGGCGGATGCACTCACAGGGGATTGGGGTGCCACTGCCGTCTGCAGCACAGGCTTCTGCACCTGCGTGGACTTCACACTCTGCATGATGATGGGTTGCTGTGTGCGTGCCTGATAGACACGTGGCTGCGGTCTGGCCACGCCCGCCGTAGCCGGCAAAATGCCACTGCTCTGGCTCACCGTGATCGGACTGGGTGATCCCGCCGAAGTGGCCGAGTAGATGCCACTGCTTGGGGATTTACGGTAGTCCGATTGCTGTGATTGCGTTGGTGATTGACGTGACTGCATGGAGGCGGTGTAACTGGGGGGCGGAGCTGCTGTGGACACAACCACCGTATTGATGAGATACGGCGGCGGTGGCTCGACTACGGCTCCACTTCCCGCACCCGGATACATATTGAGCGCCTTCATTTGCTGCGTCAGTTGCTGTGTGGGCTTAATGCCGGCACTCCCGTTCTGCGGTATCACCGGCGAGGTGCCACGCGTCGTGGGTCCGCTGGGCGTGATGGCCGCCGGACGATTGAGCGCTGGCGAGCGCCGTTTGAACATCTGATTGGTGGGTGGCGGTGGCGGCGGTGTTGCCGAATTACCCACACCGGTGGGATTACGCGGCGGTGGTGCCGGCGGCGCTGCATCGCTGAAGCTGCTGGGCGAGGGCGAGTATTGGCCGGTGCTGGCGCGGCCACTGAGCTGCTGGTGGGTGTGCGAGTGCGGACTGTCTGAGCGTGAGCTGCCCGCTCCCGAGTCCAGCGCTGGACTGCAGCGTAGATAGTGCGTGGGTGTTTCGCGCTCGATGCTCGGTTTCCGTATGAGCTTGGGCGGCATCAGAGCGTTGATCATCTTTGGCACGTGTCCGTTGGCCGCGGCAACGCCAACGCCACCGACAGTGACTGCCGAAGGCGGCACAACACCGACCCCGACGCCGACACCGACACCGACACCGACGACATCGGGCGAGGGAGATGCCGATGCCGATGGTGGATCCAGTGGCAGCTTGGCGTGATGGTAATCGGGTGCTTCATTGCGTCCATTGGCGGCGGTATATCGCAGAGCGGTGTAATTCTGCAAAATATAAATAATTATTAATTTTGTTTTTTTATCGCTGTTATCGATTAGTGTGTCTATCGACTAAAAATGAGGGCAGAGAGAAAGAGAGCGATAGTTTCATAATGTAGCTGCAGCGTTTATTGCATTTATCGATTATTAAGATAGTTATCGAATATTAATTAAATATTATTAATGTGTTCTCTGTACACACACACACACACCTGCATAAGATTCTTCCACAATAAACTACACTACATCCTATCAATCCCCCTACGAACTACGCCCCACGCCGCCACTGTCTGGCAAAACATTCCAGGGCTGTGAGAAACATGGCATCTGTGTTTGTGTGCATATGTGTGTGTGTGTGTGTGTGTGTGTGTGTATGTTTGGGGCAGTT
Organism: Zaprionus tsacasi; assembly: GCA_018904105.1. Classification (NCBI taxonomy): domain Eukaryota; kingdom Metazoa; phylum Arthropoda; class Insecta; order Diptera; family Drosophilidae; genus Zaprionus; species Zaprionus tsacasi. The sequence continues at coordinate 3,109,011 of JAEIFR010000295.1, forward strand.
TGAAAACTAAACAAAAGGCTCGCATACAAAATAAAACACAAAAATGCGAACAGCGCCTAAAACAAAAGGCCCAAGAAACGCCGCGACCAAAGCAATGAAATCAAATTCTTGCCATCGTTCAGAAATTCCGAAAAGTCAGGAGCACCAAACCCACACACACACATGCACGTAAACAGAGCAAAGGCAAATAAAAACAGATAAAGAGAGCGCGTGTGCAGGAGAGAGAGAAATACAACAACAACAACAACGAGCAGACAACAGGGCGATCGCCGGCTGACAGATTGCAGGCAAACAACACAGAGAGACAGAGGCAACATTTAGTGAGACTGTGTGTGTGAGTCTGTGTATGTGTTCGCTGCTCTTTGTTTGTTTGAGTGTGTGTGCGCTGCTGCTACCCGTTTTACGCATTCTTTTGATGCTACTACATCATCTTCTTTCTTTTGTGACTGATCCTCACAGTTTGACTCTGCGCTGCCATGAGTGATGGGCCATAAATTCGAGATGGCAACGTGACAAGAAATAATCAGAGAATCACGCACACACACACAGGCACGCTGTGAGCAGGTTAACATTGTATGTTAATGTTAATGAAAAAACTTTTAAATAGAAGATGAACATGAGAGAAGTTTGCAAAGACTTTCAATATGTAAAATATAATTGAAATTGCGTATTTCCTGAACTTTTTAAGCATATAAAAAATTAAATTTAATTTTTCTATATATATTAAATTTTACTAGATATTTCAAAAATAAATTTAAATAAGTGCAAAAAGTTTCTACATTTTTCTTTTATATCTGCACACTGTATCTGTCGCCAGCTGCATTTAACCCTCAAGTGGGCGTTCGCTTAATGCGCGACCAGGCTAATTAAAACCAAGGACGCGCGAAACCCAACAAAAAGAGACCCCCAGCAGACTCAACGACGACGCCGCCGCCTTACAAGCAAACCAATTGACGGCAAATTAGCAAAAGCCAATGGGCCCACTAAATCAGCTGAACCACAGCCACGCCACACTGTACCTCCCCGCCGCCTTGCCACGCCTACGCGTTCTACGAATTTGCAGTGCCAAATCTTGAAATAAAATAAATTGGATTTACGCTGGGGGCAGCAGTCGGGGATGGGGTGCGGGCGGGTTTTGAAAACACTTTCGCTAATCCACTTAAGCGCCTCCGTTTGGGCGTATGCAATTGCCGTACTACTTACGTACATCGTATACGTATATCGTAAGCGTAAGACCGTAAGTCCCAGGCCAGACATCTTGGGCACTTATCACCTTGACCAACATACTTTTCAACCTGACAAATAGTATATTATATTTATATTTGTTTCTTTTAACTGCAATGATCCGTTAAAAACGCAAATTTTGCATAGGGAATTCGAAATATTTTAGGGGGATTTCTTGGCAAAAATTCATAATTTGACGAAAATTTCGCGCAATGCCAAAAAATACATCAGAATTCTTGGCAAATGGGAAACACACACACACATACACGCTGATCATCCTATCTATGCATATACCATAGTATATTCTTTGAGGGGGAAAAAAGGCTTTACCATTTAAAGCAGTCAAACATTTTTGTTTCTTTTTTTCTGTTATTATTAAAGACGGCCAATTTTTTTGGCTTCCACAGAAAAGTATATATCGACACGCGTGTGTTTGTGTGTGTGTGTGGACAATGTATGAAAACATATTTATTTATTTACGTGAAAATTCCTGAGAAAATAGCGACGCGTCGCACGAGAATCGCGCAAATTGAATACAAATTGCGCCCCAGGGACCTAGACGAATATAAAGAAATTTGGGAGACCTCCAAATCACAGAGATCTAATCAGATCTAATGAGAAATCTAGTATAGAAACTTAAATAAAGCATCAACATAAATAATTTCTTCATAAAAATGTTTGAGAGATCATCCAAGTGATAGAAATCAATAATTTAAAATATTAATTTCTTTATTTATTATTAACGGTATATTTTTTAAAATTAGACATGTCATTTTACACCGATCGTAACTTTCTTAAAAATCAAACGATTTTCACGCGGAATGACTTTTTATTTATGTTTTTACAACGTCAGTGATTCTACTTTAAAAAATTAGCACAAAATATATTTTGAAATTTTTCGATATTTTGAAAATTTATCTAAGGGTCCCCCCTATGAAATTTCAACAACATATATTTTTTTTTAATTTTAAATCGCGGGTTTTTAACTTTAATCGATTGCGGAGGTCAAAATTAGTACTAAACAATTGTTTAAATCGATTTTAAACGATACTTAATTTTGGTCCAAAAATTAGACATGTAACACACTCAACAGGCCAGGCACCGTCATTTTACACCGATCGTAACTTTCTTAAAAATCAAACGATTTCCACGCGGAATGACATTTTGTTAATGTTTTAACAACCTGAATGATTCTACATTTAAAAGATAGCATAAAATATATTTTGAAATTTTTCGATATTTTGAAAATTTAGATAAGGGTCCCCCCTATGAAATTTCAACAACTTATATTTTTTTTTAATTTTTAATCGCGAGTTTTTAACTTTAATCGATTGCGGAGGTCAAAATTAGTACTAAACAATTGTTTAAATCGATTTTAAACGATACTTAATTTTGGCCCAAAAATCATGTGGAAGTGGTCAAAAAATTAGACATGCAACACCCTCAAGAGGCCTAGTACCATAATTTTACACCGATCGTAATTTTCTTAAAAATCAAACGATTTTCACGCGGAATGACTTTTTGTTTACGTTTTAACAATGCCAGTGATTCTACATTAAAAAAATAGCGAAATGGGTTTTTTGAAAAATGTCGATTTTTTGAAAATTGAGGTAAGGGTCCCCCCTATGAAATTTTTTTGAAAAATTTTTTTTATTTTTGAAATCGCGAGTTTTTAATTTTAATCGATTGCGGAGGTCAAAATTAGTACTAAACAATTGTTTAAATCGATTTTAAACGATACTTAATTTTGACTCAAAAATCATGTGGAAATGGTCCAAAAATTAGACATGTAACACACTCAACAGGCCAGGCACCGTCATTTTACACCGATCGTAACTTTCTTAAAAATCAAACGATTTTCACGCGGAATGACTTTTTGTTTACGTTTTAACAACCTGAATGATTCTACAACAGCAAAATGGTTTTTTTTAAATTTTTCAATATTTTGGAAATTTAGGTTGTTGAAAATTTCGTAATGTAAAAGATAATTTTTTTTGAAGGTTTTCAAGGCAAATCTATGACTTGCCCAGATATTACTATTATTATGAGGAGATTTGTATTTTTATACATCACATACTTGAGGAGCTTACGACAACCATTTAGGGCTTAAGGCCAGATTACATGTGTAGCCCACAGACAGACAGATCCACATACATATGTACATATATTTATTCATAATCCCATGGCAGACAACAGAAAGGGGCAGGGAGGAAGGGGTTCCAAACTATGCATTGTTTGACTTCATTGCTTTTTCGTGTTTGGCTAATTTATTTATTTATTTATGCACATTCGATGTATTGTCACGCGTATTTATTTTAATTTTAATAATATCATTTAGCTTGACGTGGGCAGGCGTTGGCGTTGGCGTCTCTAGATTTATTTAAATCGTTTTGTTATTTTAATTAGTTCTACGTAAGGTTTCATAAATATTTTCGTCTCAATTTGGGCATCAGTTCGACAGGGCGCCGACTGGTTTGTGTCTCAGCTAAGTGAAGGCGACGCGCGCTGCCATTTGATATTTATAGTATTGTCAAATGCGGCACAATCGTTTTATGGTAGCCAACGGCGACGGCGGCGGCTAAAAACCTAAAAAAGCTGTCCAAAAGAAGCAGCTGATCGTGGGCGTGAACATGGCCGCCGAAAGTGTTGAGCGAGCCATGAATAAATTGTGTGTTTATTTATCGTTCCGACTGCCTACATAAATGGCTGGAGAAGTACTAAAGAGAGCAGGAGAGGGGCAGGGAACCAGTCGCTATATATGACCAGATTATGGTCGAGCATTTAGTGCGCGCAGCATGGCCAATTAGCCAGAGCCACGTGGCTGTGCCTGCCCCGGCGGCACAGGGAAAGTTGTCAAAATATGGCAAGAGCAATCCCATAAAGAAGAAAATATGAAAATGCAACACGCCTTCGGCTCTGCTTGCTGCAGCAGATGCGTACTATAAAACTGTCCAATGTTCCAATGTTGCGCTCAGGTCATAACAATTTGCCGCATCCCGTCAGCAAAACTCATTTTTATGGCCCGAAAGCTGCGCTCTTGTCCAGCATTGCATTAGTCGCCAGACGACGTGCCCCCTCTCTCTCCCTCTCACTCACTCCACTATTACGCGTTCAGGCTCGGATTCGAGTGGCGGCTTAGACGCAGGAATGCCAGCTAATCGTATGGTTCGAGCACTCGATCATAATTTACAATCGACCAAACAGTAGCTGGCAGTAGAGTCGTAAAATTTTAAATTAATGACACGTCAGATCATATTTAAGCATTTTTATGACCAGTGTGTCCAGTCCGTCCAGGGATCCCTGCTGTATCCCAGTGCTAAGTCAGTGTATACATTTTTCTTTTGCACACCGTGGGGCAACACTGGAGGCAGCAAGCAAAGTGCAAATCGTTTATAAAGCATTATTTGCAAATTGCAGCGCTCTCTCGCCCATTTACTCTCTCGCGCTCTCATTTTGCACAATGCGCCATTCGTTGTTTGCGAGATTTTGACAGCTGTGACGTCAATGCTTAATATCCAGGCCGATCGCGTGCACCCATACACAGAAACACACACACACACACAAAGCACGCAAGTAGAATGAAGCAAAGAGCGGCAGCGGGAGAGCGCAAGAGTTGGCTGGACATTTTGTCTGGCAGCCAACGGCGAGAGCCGCCCACTCAGTTGCCGCGCATGTTTGTGTGTGTGTGTGCGTTTGCGCGTGTGTATGGAATGGCAGAAGGTCAATTGCATTTCGTTGGCAGTTCATTAATTTCATTTCAAGCTCTCTGCATTTATTTTTAGCACACACACACACACACTCATACTTCGTTTATGTAAGCTGCTCTCTTCTCTTTATCTCTTTTGCCCCTGAGCTTTGACCAACTTGTTCTCCATCGTCCGTCTAATTGTCAAATCCTGTCGCACAGCAGAGCGGGAGAGAGAATCTTCCCACGCAGCAGAGACAGTGTGACAAATGTCTTGGCCTACGTGTTGCGCAGTGCATCACGCACAGGTGAGTGAGTAGCATGGCTCGTGCCGTCGCTCCGTCAGGTGAACATGAACATTATTTCACAGTCGCCCACGCGCAGCTGCCGAGCTGAGTTTATTTCTTGTCTGGTCTTGTCTTTTATTGTTATGCTTCTCGCGACATGCGTTTTATCTAGCTGTTAATTTTTTATTAGTTGTCGTGTTTCTTGTGGTTTTTGTTGTTTTTTTTTTCCCCCTCTATTTGTAATTTTACTACGCCTGAAATATGTTGCTGCATCATTTGTAAAGCACTAAAACGAACTGATAAGTTATTTTTATGTGAGTTATGCACCCATTATTCCCATCATAGTTCCCTCTCTATCCCACTCACACACAAACCATTTCCTACTTGATTGTTTTCTGAAGTAAGCTGGGGTTCTTAATGTTCTGCTGATACATAATACAATAAAAGTTTATTTGGAATTTTCATCTATATTTTTCATGGTTTCAGCGCAGTAAATGAGTCATCAAATAGTTTTTTCTTAAACTCTGCACTTTTATTGTTTTTAAGTAGTAGTAGGATGGATTGTGAACTCACCTGATTATTTCTATGATTATTTTGTACTTCGAATCGCGTTAGATCCTGTTTAATGCTCTCGAGCGCTTCTGCTGTGTATTTATCATTGGGGCGACCGCCCCTTTTTTCGCCCGCTGGATGCATTATGCTGCTGCTGCTTCTTCTCTTTGTGATATTTAGCACTCATATCACAAAATATGCTCCAATCACTCTCTCGCTCTCACACACACACACACGGACGACACCGACACCGACACGGACTCGGGCACACAGCACACACTGCCTTACTCTCGCTCACGCACGCACGCACACTTGCTCACGCACACTGGAACAGCAGCAATTTGATTTGATTTGATTTAAATAAATCCGTTATGTTAATCTGCGAGTCTCTCTCTCTCTCACTAGATTGTGTGTGCGTGTGTGTGTTGCGTGTGTGTGTGCGTGTAATAGAATTCCTCGTTTAGCCGTGCTTTTTTTTATTTTTTCTTCTCACTCACTTATCCGCAGACGTGTGTGTTGACTTGTATATCGTAAACCACTTACTAGTCTCGGTCTAACGTTAAGTTCGTACTAGCTATAGTATATAGTATTAAGGCTCATAACATTTTATTGTCGCAGCGATTCTTATAGTTGTTGCTGCCTAAGCTTTCAATAGAGACATTTGTGTTTGCCGCCATAACGCGTAGGCTTGAGGCGCGTTTCAGACTTTGTTGCTTTTCTGTTTTTTGTTTTTGTTGTTGCTTTGCTTTCGCATTCGCGTGCGCGCTGGAACTCGGCACTAAGACACTTCATTTGCATTATAATAAAAACATTTTTGCGCTTGTCTCGACTTGTCGCAATCGCTGCACAAATTCATTTCCATTTTCATTCTTCATTCCGCATGACGATTTACATATTCACAGACCTCTTAAGTCTTTCACATTTTACACACTCGGCGACATTGCTGCGCGCCTCTTATATATTTTGCTTCACTTTTCATTTTCCTTTTCATTTCATATTTTATTTGATTTCTTTTATCACAAATTCTCTCTGGCACTTATCATCATCGTATATGTAATTAATATTTCAGGCGGGCACTCGATGAATGAATTTGAATATTTGAATACAAAATATTATTATATTTTTTATTATTATTATTATTATTATTGTTGTGGTTGATTTTTTCTCGATTCTGTTTCAACTTTTTTCAGACCGGCGGCACACTGCTTGACGGAATTTTAATTAATAATATACACAACGATCGATGTCGCCAACTTGCTGAAAATAGACACAAAACAGAAGACACAAGATTACTAAAACTGAGAAAGAGAGGCGGAGAGAGTGTCCGACGCTGAGATACCTTAAAATTATGACATCCTTAAACACTTGCCATAAATTCAAAGTTTGCAAATTTAACTTCTCGTTAAATAGGACATTTATGGTAGATAATAAAAATAAATTTCCCTTCTTAGTTCTTTCGACATTTTACAAACCGTAAACACAATATCTTTAAAAGCCAACTGATATTGAGAAATGTTTTCTCTCTGATCGTAAGCACTCTTTAAGCTGGTTATTAAAATTTTCATATCCAGCCCGCCTTTTCCACACCTTTCTTAACCAATTCGTATAGTGTTAATAGGGGGTCTTAAAAAGTCGACAGGAAACTGCCAGAGACGATGAAGAGACTTAGTTAGGGAGAGGGGGGTCAACCTTTTGTGAAGTTGCCTAATAGAATTACATAAGCAAAATGCCTGATCTCGCATATACCCTCGGAGTTAAGTGCTTCGTTAAGTAGAGGGTATTTAAAATTGTCACACGCTACGCAGACGCGACGCAGCGCGTCTCTCTACAGAAAACTGCTTCATCACTCATGCACACACACACACATACGCACACGCACACGCACTACTACTCATTTACATACCGAAGACGTGAGTCAGTAGAAGAGACACACACACAACACTTTGTTACAGTTTCTCTCTCTCACTCCCTCTGTGTGTTTGGGGTGGGGAAATGAAACACAATAAAATCGTCAGTAAGTAACAATGATTTGCAATTTTGAAAGAAGTGAGGAGCGCAGTGCATGCCTTAAATACAGCATACCATACCATAATTTATGCGTCAAGTAGCAGCGGCGCATTATGTCATAGCCATATTCTGGGAAGCGTATGCATGAATTCGCCCAAAAATCATTTTATGACGACCCATTAAATTCACATACCACGAAATTAGCGAATCGCCCGATGAGCAGCAGCAGTGGAAGGGGCAAGGGCAAGGGATTGGCGTGCGCACCTGACTATGAAAACGACCATCAATAGATATACAGAAAAGCACACACACACATGGTAACATGTGTACACTTGTATACAAAATTTGTATGTAAACAAGCAGAAAAAATCACCGAAAAAATTCGCCGAACTGTGCCAAGTGCAAATGAGTTAACTGTATAGCAATTGCAGCAATGTACACACATACATATTTATGTATGCAAATTAGTGTGCTATGCACGATCTATGCATATTTGTTATTAAGCATTTTGTGATAGAAAAATTAAGTTGATATTTATCAAAGCAGAAACAAGACTGAGGGCTGCACAAAAAATATTTTTTAAAGGACACGAAAACTAGAGAGAAACGTGACAAAAGCTGAACGGTTTACAGTGCAGCAATTACTTACAGCTGTTGAACTTAACAGACAAATGTTAACGCAAGCTCTCAGCTCTGTTACAAATTACATAGTAAATAGCAACACACTTATAAATCTGCCAGAGTTGTCTCTTTATTTGTTAAAGTTAAAAATGTTAGAAAATTAGTTCGGCATACGAGAGTTATTTGCAGCAAAAATGTCGTCGCGTAAATTTAGCTTATGTACATATTTTGCACTAACACAAGAGAGTTTAATTATTTTGTTGACATAAGTTGACTTTTGCGCCTTGTTCTGTTGACGCTACGCATTTTGTTATATTGCTGTGGAATGCTGAATTTAGAGGCCTGCGATATATATAGTACATACACACACATATAAAGTGTAAACACATAAGATAAGCGACTCTGAAGGTGCTTCGGATGATGATGAACAAACACGCGACAGATCCCAATGTCAACAGAAGCTTCCCATCTAGAGCATTTGCTTGAAAGTGTATCTATCCCTACCCCCTCTTACCCCTGCCCAGGCACAGTTTGTGCCAATTTTGGGAATTTTCACATTCCACACATACCGCAAAAAATAAATACATATAGCCAATAACTAATTAACAATACAAATAAGCCAAAACAGAATACAACAACAATACATGTGTCTATTGGTGGGCGTGAGCGAACACACACACACACACACACACACTCGATTCACTCGCATTTTTCTACAAAATGTGTGTCTATTGCAGAAAGAGAGAGAGAGAAACACAGAGAGAGATTTTTGATGCGTTATTAAGCGGCTCGTTGAATGCGACGCTATTGGAATTTTTAATTGTTTAATTGCGGCCAAATTTTTGCTCGGATGACTTAAAAGAGAATATGCCGCATTGAGAGACATTTTTATGAGCAATTATGAACATTCAACATGGGGCCATTAAACCTGCTGCTACTACTAGGAATCCTAGGTAGAAGAACAAATCACAGCTATTTATTATTATCGCAATGCCAGATAGCAGAAAGAGGAGGAGGAGAAGGAGAGAGCAACAGCCAGTGCACTTTACAGCGCTGCTGCTGTTGATTGCCTGCGCCTCTGTTAAGTTTTATGCTAATGGTGCATGTAAAAGCCTATTTTTAGTTAGTTTCTCTATTGCCTAAACGTCACTAAAAATGCTCGTAAAATGCTTGAGATTGTTCGTCTGTGCCTGTGCGCGCACTCGTGTGTGTGCGTGTTTGTGTGTGTGCGCGCGGGGGAGTCGCGTGCGCATGTAAAAAGCATAAGAAATTGGCCATCAAAATGCAAAGCAAGTGCAAAAGCAAATAAAATAACATAACAGAAATGCCAGCCAGAGCGCACAGAGAGTGTGAGAGAGCGCTCTGCTGCTGCTGTTACTGCTCTGCTCTCCTCTGTCCGTGTGAGTTGCAGGGGAGCAATACTCTCTCACTTACACGCACACGCACGGGCTGGCACACTCTCACTTGCACACAGCTTGCTGCTCACAGCCTCGCTGGGCAGAAGATAAAAATAGTATTAGTTGCTGATTATTATTGCAAAAATGCGCATTCCTTGGCGACTTATCCCCACAAGGCGGCTGAGGCTGAGGCAGAGGCTGCTGCTGCTTCATTCTACGCGCTCTCTGTGTGTTTTTGTTTCGTTTTCCCTTTTTTTCAAGCACAAACACACGCGCATCACACACACACACACAAGAGTGCACACATACATGCAGTTGCAGCAGGCATGTTTCAAAATGTGTAGAAAAAGAGAAAAGAAAAAAAATTGAAGCAAAGAAGCAAGAAAAACGAGCTAAATTGCATTTTCGTCGTCGCCGTCGTCGTCGTTGTTGTCGCTCGTCGATTGCAACTTGCAGCAGCCAGTGGCGTGCTGCAAAGGGGGATCACTCTTTGCCTCTCTCTCTCTCTCTCACACACACACTATGCACTCCCATCAATGGACAACCGCCCACCCAGCGCACCCCCCTAAACCGACCGACGAGAGCAGCAACTAGCCGCAGACTGGCCCCGGCTCGAGACTTGGCCTGACCAGGCCTGGTCACTTTTTATCGTTCATTTACTTTTAAAAAGCAGCAGCAGCAGCAGCAGCAGCAGCGGCAGCGCGAGCAGCAACAGATCACTGTATTTATTGCCCTGCTCATGCCTGTGCACTGTCCGTGTGTATGTATGTGTGTGTGTGAGTGTTTTTGGAATGCACACGAGCACATGCACATCGCGTCTCACCTGTTTAGTCGCTGCCTGCAGACGGCGCTGCCCACAACAGCAGCACAACTTCCACTACTACTACTACTATAACTGAAACACACACACACACACACACACATGCATCATAATCCACTACGAATTGCATGCTGGAATGTGAATGGAATCTCAACAATTTTCAGCGTCGCTGACGATGACGCCGTCGCTGCCGCTGCTGACGTCGTTTGGCGCAACTTATTGCACGACAAGCCAAAATGCAAAAAAAAAAACAACAAAATTTAAATAAAATGTGAAAATACGAATTAATTGCAAAATTTACATTTCATATATCGATATATGTATGTATCCGTATGCAAATTTCCCCTATGTCACACTGATGACGACGGGCCCCAAACATAAATAAGCTCTACGCGAGAAATTATTGTCGCACTGACATTGAGGCGCATTTTTCACAGCGTCGACTGCGGCAGAGGCAGCAGCAGCAGCCGAGCGACGACGTCGTTGATGCCTCTAATTACCGCAGCTCGCCCGCTCGTTGTTGTTGTTGTTATTATTCTCTTGCAGTTACTTGTGCCACATTTTGCATCTCTCATATTAACATTCACACACACACACACGCACGCAGCTTTTCTTTCATAATATTTACAAATGAGGGTATTCCCTTGGGCTACCGTTTTAATAATATCGGTATTCTGTGTGCAATTAATAATGTGTAGCTTTTCCAACTGTAGTTGGAAAATTTTCGAAAAATTTCCCATGCCACTTTTTACAGTCAAAGAAAAACAATAATTTAAATGTTTTTTGAAGTGTTTGCACAGCAAAAGGCAATAAACTTTTGTTTATTTTGGCATAAAGAAAATAGATTTTCATTTCTGCTGTTTTTCCCTTCCAAGAAAAATTCATCGAAATTGCCAAACATATTCAAATCTTTTTTAATTACAGAATTTAATTTAATTTAATTTCGGAATACCCTCAGTATGCAAAATCATCGCGATGACAGCTGTCACTGTTCTTTCTATTCTCTTTCGTTTGCTTTGATTTGTTGCGCTTGTTTTGGCACCTAAATTATCACCGTTATTTGGCTGCAGATGGCAAGGACAATGCAGCCCTAAAGGGGAGAATAGTGGGAGAGCGGGGGGTAGGGCGTGATTTCATAATTATGTGCATATTCATGTAAATACACACACACACACACATGCACAATAGCGGGAAACAACAGCAACAACTACAAAACAGAACTGGAACAAAACAAATACAGCAACAAAGTGCCAAAGAATGAAAAGGAAGAAGGCACGCAGAGAGTGGCAGCCAACGAGCGAGCGAGCGTGCGAGTGAGCGAGGGAGGGACGACGTACGTATAGAGCGCAGCTAGAGCGGAGTCGCCGTCGCCGTCGCAGCAGTTGCAGCTGAAGAATTTAATCCGATTTGTAGTAAGTAACGAGCGCGCAGATGTTGCGAGCAACGACTTCCAAGAGCGGCGTATGTGTGAGAGAGTGTGTGTGTGTGTGTGTGTTTGCAGTGGGAGGGGAGGGAGGGGGCACAGAGTTAGGAAAAGCAACACACACGCGCACGCACCACACGATCGTAGCACACAATCAACACAAACATACACACACACACACAGTCACACAAACACACGCACACATTTGCGGACTCACTCAAACTGCGCATAGTGAGAAGAAAAATATGTAAATACATCAACTGTTGCATGCATTTGGCATTTTATTTTGGACTTTTCACAAGGCACCAAAATGCACTCACACACTTGCGCCTGCTTGCGTTTTCTTTATAGATTTTCTTGGATTTTTTTTAGAAAGAGAAACAGAAACCAGCACAATTGGAAATACATATGTACATACACGACACACACATATGTACACACACACTCACGCACGCACGAACAGAGAAGTGCTGCATTTTCGAGCTAAATTCACACGCCTCGCGCACTCTTTTCATATGCAATCGTTGCATTTTTCATTAATTTTACCTTAACGAGATGCGTTTTTGCACTTTTCACAAATTTTCCTCCGCCTCCACGCGCTCCGTTGTTTTAATTAATAATAATAGATGGGCGATAGATCGTGGTGGCCGAGCGATAAACAGTCATTGATGTGGTGGCGAAACGATTGAAAATTCACAGAGTTGCAAGAAAATTTCAGTTATCGATAATCGTAATCAAAGTTAGCAGCACTCACAATTTGTTCTCTGCTGAAAGCTGAGTGCTATAGGGAAATTTTTACTTAGGCGCATAGATTTGAACGTGACGCAGAATTAAAGTCGATCATCAACAGTGTGGCAGCACTGTAGAAAATATACAAGTTACTGCTGGTCACACTTAATTGCGATCCAAATATCCTATTGGATATTTCAATTAATGTATTATTTATCGAAATCTACTATTAAATATAATTATTAATTTTATTTATACACATACAAGAGTGAAATTGAATAGCTTCCAGTTGTCAATTGAATTTTGCTTCATTATGCAGTTGGTATATTTTATTGGCGAAAAATACGCGTCTTTGCGCTTTCACAATTCGGCCACACTGTTCGAGTTGTTTGCTATTGTCTGCGCGCATTTTATACGAGCGGTTGTTGGACGGTCGACGAGAGTGTTTTTTGCGGCCCATTGGCTCTCTTTGTTTTTGTGTGTCGCGCCGTACGCTCTACGATTTTATTAACAAAAGAGTTTGCCAGCTAAAGCCGTGAGCAAGCGTGAGTGAGTTGTCGCCGGAATTAGTGAAAACAAAAAGCCGCTTTTTTGCTTGGTCAGTGGGTGCAACTGTTGAAAACTACCATTGTGTGTGTGTGTATGTGTAGGTGTGAGATGGCGAAAATCAATAACAAAGCATAGTAAATAAAACGCAGGCGAAAAGTGCATACGAAAGTGGTAGGGCAAATGCCAAGAAGAAGAGGAGCTCAGTGAGTTGAGTGAGAAAGCAAGCAGCTTCAGGCCAGGCCAGGCTCAGGAGTTGTTGTTGTTGTTGTTGCAGCAAAAAATACACACAAACGCACATGCATGTACATGCATGCACATACATACATGCAAGTGGATCGACAGTCGCCGCCACCGCAAGCGTTTTAACGTGACGTGAATTCGTTAAGTGCGCCGTTATTGTTGTTGCTGTTGTTGGTTTTTCGTTCTTTTTGCCGCGTCGTCACCTTTGCATTCGATTGTTCCTTCCCACTGTGTCCGCCGCTTGTGTGTTATAATATTATATGTATATTTGAAAATGTTATATATATATTTTAATTAATTCCAATTCTGGTTCTTCTCTAAGCTGCGAATAGGGTCAAAATAAAACACGCAAAAGAAGCGTTTTTTAATTCTGAGTATTCTCTTTAAACAATTTATAAGCGCTACGCTGCGCTGCCGCTGCCGTGCTGCGTGTCGGTGCCCGAATGTGAATGTGTGTGCGTGCGTGTGTTTGTGTCTGTGTAAACGGAACAGATTCAAACAGAGACAGATACAGAGAGAGAGAGAGAGAGAGAACAGAGCGCGGCGCGCGTGATTCATACCTCTTCTTTATACAACCAACTTTACTACACGGCGGGGACAGGAAAAGTCGTCGACAGTGCGTGTGTTGTTGTTGGCCAGAAAGACTTCGCTTCGTCCCAGTCGTCCATTGAACCGCCGCCGCCGCTGCACGACGACGACGTCGACACCGACGCTGACGCTGCTGCGACGCAATTGCTTCCTGGCAGAACAGCAGCAACACTAACAACAACTGCAACATGGACAAATGTAAGTAAGATGACAACGAAGAAGAACAAGAAGAAGCAGAAGAAGAGTGGACAAAAAAACAAACTATGAAATTTCGTGCCTTGCTGCAGTTTTGTTGCTGCTGCTGCTGCTGCTGCTGCGGCTTGCTACGTTTTTAGGGTGGGTCCATCTTTGGCGTTTATCTATGCGCTTTGCGCTCTATGCTTTGTGCTGCTATTCGCATTGTTGGGTGTGTCACGGGGTGGGCGTTGGGAAGGACATGCGAAGCAGCAACTTTTGTTTTTTCCTTTTTGTTTTTAATCAACTTGAAATTCAAATTAAATTACGGGACTTTTAAGCAGATTTTTAATGGAGTTTATTGAATGGAAACACACACACACACACACACATGGCAGGCAAAGCTTTAGATTTTCGCAAGGCTTAAACTCGACAGAAAAAGAACACAAAAATAAAATAAAGAACAAAACAATAAAAAGAATGGAGAATTAGAAACCGGTTTTACTGTTTTTTTTTTTGTTTTTGCTGTTCTTGATGATTTCATGCAGGCAAATAATGCGAACAGGCGTAGCTACGTTTTTTTTTAGAGTTTTTTTTTCTCAGATTTTTACGTGAGATTTACATAAATAGAACAGCCTGAGGCTCAGGTACATAGTAATAATATTGTATACGCAAAATGACGTGTTAATATTTCTTTTATAAAAAAAATATAAAAATGGCAATAGATACATAATGAGTGTGTTTTAAAGAGCAGAAACAATGCGAATTAAAGTCACAGAGCGTACAATATTAATAGATCTTAAGTTTCTTTGTTATTTTCAAGATTACTTTGGTTTTGTTGATAATGAAGCTGATTGGTTGCATATTCATTTACCCTTCAGTCTCCCCCCCACACTCCACCAAGTTTACGGTTTTTCTGTTGTATTTTTCTCTGTTGATGATTTCTTTTGATGAGCAATTCCACAATTCCCCGCACAATGGGCCCAAAATGGTTTTTTCTTCTTCGTGTTTGTCTGTGTCGCATTTGCATGGCGAACAAAAGACGCGGCTGCTGCTTTCTTCCGCTCTTTTAAGTGATTCCATTTTTTTTTTTTTTGTGAAACTAAAAGTGAAAAATAATAACACAAAAGCGAAGGCAGAAACAAACCATAAATACCATAAATGACCAACAGGAAATGCTCCAACACACTCGAAAAAAAATTGAAATGAATTTTTGTTTTCTTTTTTTTTTTTCGTTTTTTGAAAAAGTCTTTTATTACTTACAGTAGTTGCTTATCACGAGTTGATAAATTGCTCGAAGCGAACCCTGCCATTTACAATATGAATTAGTGGGTGTGGCACATCCCACACTGGTATCGTAGCCCAAGCCCCATGGGTTACTCTCTTGTAATTACAAATAGAGAGTTACCCTATACGTGTCTTTAATTTGCCTACGACAACTTCTTGACTCAGTTGTGCCAACAATTCGCATGAATCGTATGAATCATCATCGAGCCAGCAAAAATTGAAGTGAATCGCGTTGAATGCAATTTTCGCTGTTTTTATTTTTTTTTCTTTTTGTTGGATTGACTCAACCGCTCTCTGTGAGTCTCTCTTGACTGTATGTAGATATGTCTAGTTAAACATTTATCTTATCGCGCCGTTGGCAGCTCCGTAACTTATCAGCAACTATAAATATATATGTATTTTTTTTTGTACCCAACTTATGTGGCAGCACACGTCGAGTGTGTTAGCCAAATGTTATGAACTTGGGGAAAAGAAAAGGAAAACTATGCCAAGTGCACTCTAAGAATTATGTTTTAACAATATAATATTATATACCATGTGTGTGTGTGTGTGTCTGGGTCTCTTGGGTACACGCTTTGCTCGCAGCTTTATCAGCTGATTGTTTAGGCTTCATTTATTCCGTCTGAAAAACAACAAGAAATGCGGGTAAGCAGCCTCTACCAAGCCATAAAAGTACAATGTTTATACACACACACACACACACACACGCGCACACACACACATGCATATCAGTATACCATTGAACTGATAAGAGGCAAGTGAACTCAAGGCCTGAGCGCCATTACATGGTATACGGTTTCCCTTCAATAGACTGCGATTCTCGCAATTGTCCAATTGAAAAGGGGGCGCTCAATAAGATGGAAACAGTTTCTCCCTATATGATTGAGTTTTTAAATCAATTTGTGCAACGTATAGAGAAAACTTCAGCCAGCAGTTACGCACATAGATTGAACTCTGTAATCAATTTATAGACTCAAGTATTTCATTAAAATACCATAAGAAATACTATTATATAAAAACAAACTCAACTTATCTGCAAAGTATTTAAGCAGTTAAAATAGCGAGAAATACTCAAGGCAGACAGATTGTATATAAAGTTGTGTGTTACTATTTGTAATTCCCTAGTTATCTGACTTAAGAATGCATTTTATTGTTGTATTGATATGTTAAGTTCTGAAACTTGGCAAGTAAGCTCTTTATGGGAATTTTAAATATTTGCGTTTTAAAATCTGAAAATTTAAATTTAAATGAATATGATATTACAAGGTATTCGTAAAATATGCCTTAATATTACGCGTAGTAAGCTTACAAAAAAGAAACTAATGCAGCAAATTAATGGAATCGATAAGTATGCTCCCTAAGGTATTGCCAAAGGATGTGCCACTTAAAAATTGAAAATATTCTTATCTTAACTTGCGAATAAACCTTATTAATATTATTATTATTATTTAACATATCAAAAAATTGAGTAATTGCAAAATACAAAGACATAAAAACAAAATGAAACTATAAAAGAATTCAATTAAAAAGCTAAACTACTGCAGAAGGTTAATGGGATCGAAAAAGTCTTTTGTACTGTATGGTATACCCCATGGAATTCGCTGCGCAGCTCTCTTGAAACGAATTCCTTTTTTTTTTTAATTTTTATTTTTCAAGAGTCTTCAGATTGAATGCATTTTCCACTAATTATTTTCATAAGTGTGCAACTATTAAATTCGATACGAATGCTGATTGAATTTTAAAGTGCCTGAGAAGCAGAAGGAAGAGAAGAAGGAGGAGGAGGAGGGGGAGGAGGGGTGAGTGAAGAAGTGACTTGCTGTAAAGTGAGAGGAAAAGAGGCTCTTAGTAGTAGCTGACCCTCTTCTGAGGGGGATGACCCCACTTATGGTAGGCGCATTCAATTGATTTATGCCAGGGAAGCATAGGCTATATAAGTATGTGTGTGTGTGTGTGTGCGTGCAGTCATCGTAAAGTCTCTCTCTCTCTCTCTCTCTCTCTCTGAAATGAAACAACAGACCCCACATATGAGTCAAGAGCAATGATGATGATGATGATGGTTTTTTTTTTTTGCAATTTACGACTAAACTTGGTAATGAAAATGCAGCCCATACAACTTGAGTGTGGGCGTGGTCGTTAACGTATGACAAATGGGGAACTCAATTAAGGTTGCCACGATATTTCAGTTAACTGATAAGGTCGCACACACGACACATATGAAGTAGCATTTAATCTGCAGCGATTAGAAGGTTTTTCGGCGCTGTGATTCATTTCCACATGTAAATGATAAGTCGATAACACTTGATTGCTGAGTTACAGCTGAGGTTATTTATTGTAAATGTATAGGGAGAAATTTCAGCAAACTTGGTTCAGTTTTTATTTTGTTTACTTTGTCAACGTTTTGTTTGTTTTTGTTTTGCGTTTTTCCTTTGCCACTTAACACGCAACATTTGCGGGCCCATCATTGTATTATATTATATGTTGGCCTTGGCCCTGAACTTTACCAATTACCGTTACACGACAAGGCAAGTACACTAAATCAAGGTCATAAATGTGACAAGGTTCAAGGACGTGTGCAGTCAGAGATAGGAAAAGAGAGTTCTGTTTTTTCCTTGAATTTAATGAGAATATCTTTAGAATTACATGTGTAAACCCAACTTTAAAATGAACTACTATATTACGTATTATTTTCTTTGCGGTAATAAAAATTCCTCTATGGCTTTTGCCTTTTTTCCATTTGGGAAAGTTTTTAGTTCACCCCAAAATAAGTTACAAGCTTTTGGGAAAATTTAATGAGAATATCTTTAGAGTTACATGTGTAAACCCAACTTTAAAAATGACCTACTATATTACGCATTATTTTCGAAGTATTTTCTTTGCGGTAATAAAAAATTCCTCTATGGCTTAGCTAATTTTTTAGTCGGGAAAGTTTTCAGTTCACCCCAAAATAAATTACAAGTTTTTGGGCAAATTAACTGTGTATGCATATAGATTTATAGCTGCCAGTTACGCCCCTAACCTCCCCCAAAATAAAAAAAAAAATTACGCAAACTGACTTTAATTTTTACAGTTCACGGCGCAGCCAAAAGTCAAAGGCAGCCACACAATGATAATTAAAGCAATTAGCATGGGGGGAGGGAGGGGTCTACGGTGTACTGATCTTCGCACCCCATCTCAAAGACACACTACCTATACACACCTACACAAGGTGTTGGCTGCGAAAGGTGCGCAAGAACCCGTTGCATGCAGCTGTTGCCTTGTCAAGCTTTGTTGCCCCTGCGGCATGTTGCGGCCCACAAATTGATTCATTTCAATGCCTCAGCCGGTCTGACTGTCTGTCTATAAGTAAGAGTAAGAGTGTGTTAACTCGCAACACCTCGAGGCATGAGAGAGAGACAAACCCAAAGGTCAATAAATCATTCAATCATCCATGAAAGGTTCTCAACAGTTTCATGACAGACGATTGAGAATTGAGAAAAAGAAAAACATTTGTGCGTTGTTAAGAGATTTGATATAGACCTCTGGGCTTGTTAGTACCCTTACTTAGGGTATATTGGATTGAATCAAATGTTTGCAGTGTAATATCATCAATTTTTGTTAATTCTTAATTAAATTAAAAACAACTATAGATTTAGGTATTTGTATTTAATGAGTTGATCAAATTTCATAAGAATCAAAGTACTATATAGCATATAGCAGTGGGAAGTGCGGGTTTTGTAGAAAAAAGTGTATTTAAACTGTTTCCCACTTTATATACCGCAAAAGGGCAATTCCAGTTGGATTTTTGTATATTAATTCAATTTCAAAAGAAAAGAAAAAAGTACTATATCATAAAGTCATAGGAACAATCGGCATAAGTGTATGAATACTTCGGCATGTCTAAGGCTAACTTTATTTCTTTTTAATTTTCATTGAAAAAGAGTCTTTTATCTAGTTTGTATAAAATTAGGTATTGTTGTATGTCTTTAAGATTTATTATTATCACATATAGTACACGCTATACATGATTCATAGCTCTCAGTTTTATAGGGTGTCATCTATCATCTATTAAATAATTTAAGATCATTTATTAATTCATGAAACTTGTTGCAATTGTTTCTTAAGGCAGTATACACTACATAAGGTATAATGAGCTGGATAAGTTGAAAATAACTGCCTTTATAAAGCAGGAAATATAAAATTAGACTTACTCACTAATGTGCTATATTATTCTTTATAAAATTCTCAAAATTTCGAAATAGAAATGAAATTAATATATCTTTTCTTAGAGCAATTAGTAGACAGATATTTAGCCTGTTGAATGAGCTGGGTATCGTGTAGTGGGGAGCGTGTCTCATCTATAAGAAACCACCCACCACAAAACGATGTGCAGCTGACATCTTGACATTTTCTTCGATTTTCAAAACATTTGCACGATTTCCCAGTTGGAACTTGCAGCATTTTTCACACGACACCGCGCAGCATGGTTGTCGCCTCATTTTTCAGCGGTTGCTGTTGTTGTTTATGTTGCTGCTGCTGTTGTTGTTGTTGCTGCTGTTGTGGTAGTTTTCACCACTTAATGCTGCAACTTTTCACCATTTCTCAGCATTTATCCGGCGCGCCTCATTTCACAACGCGACGTTGGCTGCATGCTTCCCATTCTGCCACACACACACACAGCTGCCTTAGTGTGTGTGTATTGTTGTTAACTGAGCTAAGCTTCATTGTAGTTGTTTGTTGGGTTATTAAAGCGCACATTCAGATGCGCCGTCTGTGTATACATATATGGCCAAAAGCGGAGGTTCGACAGCAACACAGAGAGAGATAGAAAGAGAGAGAGAGGGGGCGAGAAAGAGAAACAAAAGACATAAAGCAAAAACCACATTAAAGGTTCATTTGGCTGTCGCTTTGTTTGGTTTGGCTTTTGGCCTTTTTTTTTTTTTGGTTTTTTTAGCCGGTTAAACTGTAACTGAAATACGACTGTGTTGGCCCAGTAACAAATTGGCGGATACGCGAGAGGCGAAGAGAGCTGGCAGCACTTTTGCCACTTCTGTAGCTCGCTCTCTCTCTGCTTTTCTCTCTCTCTCTCTCTCTCTCTCTCCTTTTCTCGCAGCTTTGCGCTTGTGCAACTCATCGCCGACAACGTCTGCAAATAAAGTGAAATTATAATGCTGCTTCAGATTGGTTTTGGCAGCCGTTTCAACGTTGGTGGCACCTTCCCCTCTCCCGGCCACCTCTCCACTCTCCCCAATCTCCTGCCTGACTAAATGAAAAGCGCTTCATGTCACACGGCTTTTAGCAGCTGCTGCTCTCGAAGATTGTTCATTATTGTCGCCTACATTAGTAATCCTCCAATTCATTCATGGCTTAAACAATGACATTTTCATCAGTCCCCTTCTTCCTACTTCCCTGCTTCGTATTTATCACGCACATCATTTACGATCGTTCACACATAAAAATGAGACTAACATTATTGACCCATATAAAGTACAATTCGTTGCGTAGAAAAAGGAAAAAAAAAAACTAAAACGTATCACAGATATTTATAGGTTTTCATGCCTTATATCAGTTGCATATATTGGGAATATTATCTAGCTTATTATAAATTAGGAAGAAGGAGTTGCTGACTTTAAAGTTGTATTTAAATTACTCAATCATACTCAAACTAGTTTCAGAATCTAAATTACAGGGTATTCTATAGAAAATTAGAAAGCTCTCAATTAATTTCCCATTTTAGGAGACTACAGGGTATTCCCTAGAAAAACCTTTATTGTTTGTCAATGTTGCAACGCATTTTCGTTCTGTTTGAGCCAAGTCTAAGCCAATAAACGTTTCTATTTGCGTGAAAGAGACAACATATTCGTAAGTCACAAGTGGTGTGAAGTGAGTCGCTTGTGAGTGATTCAATTGTGTGTGCGGGGGCAGCAACCTCCAATATCGAATACATCTATCTATGTAGGTGCGCTGCTCGACTTGTTGTTGTTGCCAACGTGTATTTAAATTGGCCCGAAGGCGACGTGACACGATACGAAGCCACATCGAGAGCATCGTTTGAGATACGCTTTATAAGTTATTACTATGCTATACCGGTATTATTGTTGTGTGTTTTTATTACTGTGCTATATACTGTGAATTGTTGCCCATGGCATTGTTTTTTTTTTTTTTTTTGTTCGTCAATATGCGTCATGACAGATTGTTTTGTAGTCTCTGACAGTCGGCAATGATGACTGCCTAATGCGCTGCATGTGAAGAAAATAGTAAAATGTATAAATAACTTCTACATTTATTATAATAATTAAAAATAAATAAATTAATAATTAAATTTGTAAATATCATGCTATGACTGAAAATAACAACACACACCAAAAATAGGCGTACTAGCTTCAAGTTTAAGCTTAAAATTTGATTTTTAAGAATTTACGTGGGCGTGGCAATATGCTAAAATAAACTTTAAGATACTGCTATACATAGGAGTGTTGTCACAAAATTTGATGGCTTTACCTTGTATTATCTCTGAGATCTAAGCGTTCTTACAGACAGGCAGTCTGTTTTTTCAACTTTCATGGCCTAAAAAGCGATAAAATCTTGTTTATTGTATTCCAGTTCTGCATAAATTTCAAGAGGGTGTGATATTAAATAAATATTTTTATTTTATATAATTTGTCTATTTTTAGGCACAAATTGTTTTTTCCCTTTGTGGGAAACCGAACATTATCTGAACTTACTCATAGCATAATGCGAAAATGACATCACATTAATTGACAACAAATCTTGTGTAGCATTTAGATAAGAAATACGAAGTGAAAAAGAAAGATAAACAGAAGCGGAAAATAGGGTTTCGAACGACGCATTACTAATTCAATCGACTTGTCACCTAACCCACTTTTAACGCCTAGTTGACAGACGTTGCCCACGAATCACGAATATAATACTCGAGGATGGTATTTTTTTTTTCTTTACTTCCTCCCAAAAATGGAGACAAAGAGCGCGTCGTCATGTAACTTTTACTTTTTAAGCATTTAAAAATGAAAAAAAAAAACTCACAAAATGCGAGTGTCACGTAGCGAACTGAAGCGATTGATAGACACATCTGGCTAGGGGGGAACTGACTAGAGGATTGCGCAATTGATGCGGTCTTGGGGCTGGGTAATTGTAAATATTTGCACTTGGACATTGTGTGTCATTATAAATGCGCGTGTCCCATATAAGGTTACCCCATTGGCTTACTAACCAGGTCTCTCTTACTTTGCTCTCTCTCTCTCATTTCTCTCTTTGTCTCTCTCTCTTTGCAGCAATCTGTGCAATAGTCGAGTACGAGTATGCAGCAAAGGAACCAGATGAGCTGGATCTACACAAGGGTGCCATTATACACCGCATCAAGCAGATGCCCGGCGGCTGGTGGCAGGGCACATTGAAGGCCAGCGGTCTAACGGGAATGTTTCCCGACAACTTTGTCCGCGTTCTAGAGCCGAACAGCAATGGGAATCACAGTGGCGACGACAGTGCGACAGTGCAGCTCAGGTTGGTTGATGACGCAATGCGTTGAAAAGTCCCCAATGACACTAGCTGAAAGTCGAAATAAAATATTCAATTCAAATTTTAAATTAGAAAATACTTACAGTTCTTGAAGGCAAACAATACGATATTAGACATTTTTATTATTTAATTTTTAAAGCACATTCAAATAAATGGGAAAATAAATAATAAATAGCATTAAAAAAATATCATAGCGTTATATGCTAAAACTAAAGTAAAGAATATAAAACTAAAAATATTTTTTAAGGCACATTTAAGCTTAATATTTAACAAAAGCTTCATGCAATAAAATTAGCTTAAATACTTGCCACAAAGCTTTAAGATTAAACTTTTGCTTAGCTGCATTTATAAAAAAATTTAACAGGGGAAAATACAGAATTTAAAATATTTCTAAAATCATTTTCAAGCAAAATATTAATTGAAAGCTGCAATATTAATATTTGTATTATATTATATTTATCAATCGAAAATAAAGCTTCTTTCCATATTGTACGTAGCTAAATTTAGAAATTATATTTACAATATCATTATTCAAATCATTAATAAGTGTTATCAATTTCTTAAAGAATTATTATTATGATTAATATAATGTTTATTGTCTAAGCTCTTTTTGAGCTTTCTGTTAACCTTTTGCAACACTGTTTTGCCCGCTTTCAGCAAGTGTCTTTGTGAGCAATTAAATTTCATCATATTTTTTGCAATATTCTTTGCTCTCTTTATGCTGAGAGTAAGTCTCTCTCTATCTCTCTCTCTCTTACACTGTGTTTTTTCTTGCTCTTTTCTGTTTCAGGGAGAAATCAGCGACATCGAATCGACGCTGTAAAGTCATCTACAGTTACACACAAGTCAACGACGACGAGCTGACGCTGGCCGTGGGTGATGTCATTGAATTCCTAGGGGAGGTATGTAAATACACACACACACACACACACACGCTTGTCCACAACCCCCATTTAACCTCTTGGCCAATAAGTTTTCGCATCGCAACCCAATAACAAAAACAACAAAAAAAAACAGAACCAAACTGAGAGAGAGAAGCAAAGTGAACTAAAACTTTCTGTTTCTGCTCTGTCTGTGTCTCATTCGCATTTAGGTCGAGGAAGGCTGGTGGCGCGGTCGCTTGCGGAGCAAAGTCGGCGTATTTCCCTCAAATTTTGTTCAACATATCGAACCGTCACCCATTTTGGCCTCCAAACGGCCGCCAACGATTGGTGCAACGGTTGCCACATCGGCGCTAACAGCAAAGGCAGCGACAGTGGCAGCAGCAGCAGCAGCAACAACAACAACACCAGCAATAGCAGCAGAAGCGCCACCTTCGCCACCTGCTGGCATCTATATAAAAGGTGGTGCTGCCTCGACGGTTCCTGCAACAACGAAACAGACAAAAAACCGCACCACGGCAACATCAACTGCGGATGCAACAGCAGCAGCAGCAGCGGCAGCAGCGACGGCAGCAACTGCAGCAGCTGCTGCTGCTGTTCCAACTTTACCACCGAAGCCACAGCGGGAATATTGTCGCGTCGAGTTCCCCTATGCACCGCAGAACGATGATGAACTGGAACTCAAGGTGGACGACATCATCAGCATTGTCAGCATGGAGCTGCTCGACAAGGGCTGGTGGAAGGGCGAGCTGCGTGGCAAAATCGGCGTATTTCCCGATAATTTTGTCAAGCTATTGCCGCCTACAGATGGTGAGTTATGTTACTATATAATTTAATCTCCATCTATATTTCAATTCTCTCTCAAATCCGATTTTTCTTTATGAATTTTCATTTAATCTCGCTCAATCGTCGCATCTGCATTTCTGCATCAAATTTATCGAATTCCATCTATAGGGAGGCTAGAGAATCTTAAGACTACGAATTTGATTTAAGTGAAAACCCCCCATTCGTTGCATTAGTTGACTGTGTACACTGTGGTTTACTGTACCCCAGATAGTCTTATCGCCTTGATATCATTGTTCGTATTGACCGTAAATAGCAAAAAAAAAAAAAAGATATATTTATAAGCAATTCTTTATCTTGGATTGATTTGAAAGTGTTGTGGTTGTTTTGATTCACCCTTTGCTATAGAAATACTTGAGTTATTTCGGTAATTGATACCAAATACTAAGGAAATTATAGTTAAATAATAATTTAATTACAAAAACTAATTGAAATAATTTTGAAAGAATTTTAAAGCAGTTTGTTGATTATAATAACGTATGCCTGATCGATTAAGAAATACACAAGTTATTCATATTTTCCTTTTTTATTGAGAATCTGATTGGAAGTGTATAGTATTTGGTTTAGCTAATCAGTGTACTATAGTATTTTAATTACTAGTAAATAATACTATTTAAAACAAGCTAATCGAAATGTCGTAAAGCTGTGATAGGGATCTTGTTTATAGGTTATTTCCAGACATAAATTGTATAATGAAATGAGCTTGGGGCTTGCAATATACCTTGCTGCACTCGCAAAAACGACATATCACCTCACTTGACATCATATCACACATCCGCCAAATCACACCGACTACATACAACACCATTACTTGTTTGATTCCTTTTTATTTTATCTTTTTTTTCTATTTTTACTTGCATATTGTAAAATGACTTTTATTGGCATTTTGTTTACGTTTCACTCTTATCGCTCTTATGTCTCTCTTTCTTTCGCCAGTTTCGACATTTTATTTGAATTGGTTGGTTTCTTCAGTATTTCTTTTTTTTTTCTTATTTGATATTTACTTGATTATTTATGTATATGACTTGATCGTCGCGTCTCGTCTCGTTGTGTCTCTCTCTCTCTCTATGTGTGTAATTTTCCACTACACTTTTCTTCTTCTATTTCTTCCTCTCTCTCTCTCTCTCTCTCTTTATCTCTACTTCTTGTGCATTTTCTACAATATTTCGTGTGTAATAAAAACCTCATTGCAACAACGACTACGGCAACAACACTTCACTCCACACACACACACACACACGCATACTACTCTACACTATCTACACCAATGTTCCGGCAGCGCCCCCGATACCACCACGTCCCCGACCACGATCTCGCATAGATGATGTTACGGCCACAGGGGGCGGCGGCGGCTCTGGTCGGGGGGGACCGCAGCGCGGCGGCTCATTCGAGTTCTTGGGCGCTCGCATGGCCAGCTTTATCACGACGATTTGTATGTAAACGAGTTTTTCCAGTGCAGCAGCGCAGCGCAGCTTCAGCTTGCTTGAGTTTTCTTTTTCTGTTTTAGTTTTTTTTTCTTTTCTATTTCTGTTTTTTTTTTGGCCACTTTTCATTTTCCTTTCTCCGTTGTGTTGGGAAAATTGCTTGGCTCTTTTGACCATGCTCATAATTTCTATGATTTATTTTTTATGTGTGTTCGTTTTCATTATTTTACTTTGTGTTTTGGCTTTCTTTCTTTCTTTCTTGAGCGGGGCGCCAGCCAGGCCGGCAAAAAAAAGAAAAACGCCCAAGAGGAAAAGCTGCAAGTTTTCCTTTTGCGGTTTCCCTCTCTCGCACTCTCTGTTTGTTTTGTGCGCTTTTAGTTATTATTATTATATTTGCATGGTGGAAAACTAGTTTTCCATTTGTTGTTAGTTATTTGGCCTTTGGCGCGTTTTGTGCGCTGTTTAAATCGCTCGGGAATCGCGTGCATACTAAGTGTGATTTTATTTTTGCATATTTTAAGCTTAACTTAACTCGCTGCATACTTTGCGGTTGCTGCGTAAATTAATGGAACTTTACTATTTTTACTTTACACAAGCTTATTCTGTGGTTAATGAAATCAGACCTTCTTTATATAGCTCTCTATATATATTAGTATTTATATGCAGTATACAATCACAATTGAATGTTTTCTATTGCTCACTTTCAGTAGTTCATTAGCTTATATCGTATCAACATCATCGTTGAAATATTTCTCGCCTCTTTGTGGAGTTTTTTTTCATTCCGCGTATGGAGAGCATTCGCTTAATTCTTGAGTTCTTCTTTGTTTTATTTCAAGTGTTTATCATCATGTTTGGTCTTGCACATAGTGTATTTGATTTTTTTGTTGGACCCCGTGAAGGTTGGAATTTTTAAAACAACGATTTGCTTATATGTACAGGCAAATAAGCTGTAAAATGTAAAAATATATGATTGTATATATGTGATCAATAATAATATTCACACATTCATAAATACATTCAAATAAATTCAACTGTTTTACATCTAGAAGGAGTAATGTAAAAGTTATATATATAGTAAACTGCAGAGTATGCCATATTCGTTGCATTTAAATCATTGAAATTGTTCACCTATTTTGCTTTTGCTTTTGACTTTTGTCAACGTCGCAATTCCTCCATAAGCAACTTCAGCTTTGGCAGCAACAGCAACAACAGCCACCCCAGCAGCAACAACAATAAAGACAACAACAATACCAAGAGTCGTAATATTAATATTAAAATTGTTGTAACAGGTTTCCGTGTGTTTATTGTTTATTTTTTGTGCCTTTGTTTCAGTCTCTTTCCTCGGAGTCTCTCTGTGTCAGCGAGCTGATCTCTTAGCAGCACCCAACAAAACCAACAACAACAGCAACAACAACATGATCATCATTGCTTATTATGAACTTCATTATGTGCGCACATTAGCGGCGATTATCAGAGAGAGAGAGAGAGAGAGAGAGAGAGAGACGGGCCCCAAGCACACGCTCTCTCTCGCTCTCGCTCTACGTCTCCCCGTGCTTTGGCGCTATCAACAATGTTGCCAGAGAGCACGTAAACAATGTTGCTCTCACAGTCGCGCTCTCTCTCTCTCTCTGTCGCTCTCTGCCTGCCTGCCTGCCTGCTGTACCTTTGCCAGCATTTTTGTTTACCTTTTTGCCTCAGTACGTTTTGATTTCTTGACCATTTACGTGTTACTCTACTCGAAGCGTTTTTTGGTGCGCGTGTTCTCTGTTTTATTTTTGTATTAACTCTCATTATTATATACATACTATATATTACTGCTGGCGTTGCTCTCTGCATTGTTGTTGTTGTTGTTGTTGCTGCGTGTGCTACAATTACCGTTCTTGCGGTTCACATTGCTTTTTGCTAACTGCTTTCTGCAATTGCAGAGGCAGCAGCAGCAGCGGCAGCACAAGACGTAATTGGTAATTGGGCGATGCGCGCGTTTTGTGTCGCCTACAGAATTGTAACCCATAATTAAACACACTTATAGTGTCTGTGTGTGTTGTGTGTGTGTTCGTGCGTGTGTGTGATTAATGATTAAAGAGCTAAGCGAGTTACAAACACAAAAAAAAAACAGTTTGAAATGAAACGCAGTCATCATTAAATCAAAGCAGACAGCCGAGTTTGTTGCCTAAGTCTTTCGTTTTGGCGAGTGTGTGTGCGCGCGCCTCCAGCAGCAGCAACAGCGAGAAATGACAACAACACACAATTACTCAATACTTAAAAATATACACAAAAAAAAAAAAAAAAACAAAATATAAAAAATATATAATATTAAATGCCAATTCGCGCTGTCGCTCTCGTCGCCTTTGCTGTTGCTGCTGCTGCTGCTGTTTGGCCTGCTTGTCATTTGTTGCTGGCAGTGAAAGTCGTCGCATTTCGCATTCGCTTTTTTCCCCCACTTTGCCATTTGCCATTTGCAATTATCAACGGCTTAGGCCAACTATGCGCGTCTATTCTTTTTTTCACTATTGTCTCTCCACTCGTTTATTTTGTTGTTGTTGTTGTTGCTTCATTCACTTGACCTTTACACACATTTAGGCGTTACTCAATCATTGGTTTTTTTTTTTGCTTTGATTTTCTGTTGCCATCAACATTTATTGCCCGTTTATTTATGTTTATGTGCGCGCGATTTGTCGCCTCTTGTGCTAAAGCTGTGCTCGTGTCGTGTCACGAGGCACGAAAATAGTATACTAATCTTACTGCAGCTGCTTAATTCATTCTCTATTTTCTATATTTATACATTGACTAGCTACATTTATTCTATAAATAGAAAAAACTCAAACAAAGTTCGTAAAGTTTCACAGCAAGAAAAACACTTGTAATTTGTTATTCGAAAAGATGTTAAATTGATTTGTAAATCATGCTCATTTAATGGGTTTGCCTCTTGCCTTATCTATTGCATGTAAAACAGTTGTTCAATCCTATATCACGCTGCCATCTCTAGCTTGGTTTGTTGTTTATTGCGTGATTCGCTTTGCATTTGCGCTCCTACTACACGCCTGCGCTTTGTTTGATTTCCACGTTAATTTATTGACATTTGGCAACAGTTGAGCAGTTGAGAGACCGCAAACCAGTTTATTGTGTCAGCATTTGGCAGCAGTTGCTCTCAGCTGTTCTGAGTGTTAGTCACGTTGCTCGTTGCTCGACGTGCTCATCTTTAATAATAAAATACAAAAAAAAAACCCACCCCCCTTGACTTGTCTCGACTTGAGTGAAGTGCGCGCGCAATCTTGTCGACGATGAGCCAATGCTATTGGGTGGCCCAAAAGAGCAGCCCACACACACTCGCACACACACAATGATCATATCAAAGCTCTATTGTTTAAACTCCGATTTCAAATCTTCTTCCAGTCGCGCCCATTAACGAGACGGCAACGAGCAGCACGCAGCAATCGCAGCGTAAACTCAGCAACACGAGCCACATGACCACAACGAATGCCAGCAGTGGCGGCGGCACCAACAGCAGCAACAGCAGCACAACGGTGACGCAGCATCAGCAGCAGCAGCAACAGAGCAGCAGCTCCTCTTCAACAACATCGAAAGTTTATATCAAGAAGACGAGCGGCAGCAGCAGCAGCAACAATACAGGACGCAAGGAGAGCTTCGGATCTCGTGATTCCCTCAATGATATACTCAGCGAAACGGGATTGCCCATTGGCACGGTGGCTGCACAGCGCAAATCGCTGGAGAACAAGAACCTCGATCTGAGCAAGTTGCCCGGTGGCAAGCAGCAGCAGCAGGGCAGCACAATCATTACGTCGACAACCACGACCAGCAGCAGCAGCAGCACTACGAACAACTCAAGCACGTATTCAGATCTGCGCAAGAGTCTGGACAATATGGATGAGAAGATCAAATCGCCACCGCCACCGGTGTTGAGTAAAAAACCGAATGTGCCGCTCAAGAAGACGCCCACGGGCAGTGTGCCAGGTGAGTGATGTGATATGCTTCGTCTTTATGTTCAACTAATCTCTGTGTAATCCCTTGCAGGCAACATTATGGGTGCTGGCATGAAGAAGAAGAGCTCGGATAGTAAACTAACTAGCGCAGTGTCGCATGATGTCTCCGATGGCCTGACAGGCAGCAAATTGTTGACGGCACAACTGCCCGATGCAGGAGCTGCTGGCAGTGTAGTCATGCGACGTGCTGCCACCATTGCTGTGGAGGATACGGACTTTGATCGTGTTGAACGTGGTTCCATACTGCAGGATATGCGTGCTGGTCGTGTAAAGGTGCCCAAACGGCGTCCACCTTCGGTGGCCAAAAATCGACTGGGCGAGAGCAATAACAATACGGAGTATGTGAATGGCAGCAGCGGCGGTGTGGCCAGCAGTGCCAGCGAGTTGAGCGAGGATGGTGGTCTGGGAAAGCAGGCGGCGGCGGCGGCAACAGCTTCGTCGGATGATAATTCAACGGGAGGCGAGGAACCGCAACTGGTGAAGCCCAAACCACGTGATTGGGAAAAGAAGAAGGCACCCTGGTTGGAGGAACTGCAAGCGTCACAGGTGACGCGCAAGAAAACCTCACCCAATGTGGAGCCGCGTGGCGGCGCAGGGTCAAGTGTGGCTGAGCGTACGTCAAAGCTTTTTGCCACCGAACAGGTGACTGCCACATCCAGTGTGCTGACCACCAGCGCCACCAGCAGCAGCACCAACAGCAGCAGCATTAGCACTAGCGCTAGCACCAAAGTGCAATCGAGTGCGGTCACCTCGTCCAGCGTGCAACAGTTTATATCTGTGGAGAGCAGCAGCAGCAGCAGCAGCAGTCAAAAGAAGGAGAGCAGCAGCACGAATATTGTGACCAGCAACAATAACCACAACGATGCCATCACGATGTCGAAGAGCAGTGTGTCCGCCTCCAAGGTGACAGGCTCTGCTGTTGCCACAGCCGGAGCCAGCAGCGATGAGGAGTCACGTGCGGCGCGACCCAGTACACTGGCGATACGGAAACGTAGCGTCTCGCCGCTGGTTAAGACATCGAATACCAATGCCACCAGCAACAGCAGCAGCACGTTGCTGGAGAAGAGCAATAACATTAGCATCAATGATGGTCCAACGACAGCATTGCAAAATAATCATCAGCCTGTGGGAACGACAGGATCAGCTGCTTCAGATGCTGCGCCGCCACGCGTGCAGCAGTTGGAGGGTCGTGTGGATAAGCTGGAGGCGATGGTGCTGGGGCAACAACGAACTATTGAGGAGCTGGTGCGTTTGCTGCGTGAGGAGACGGAACGCGTGAAGGTGCTGCGAGGCGAACTGGATAAATATGCGCAGTGCGTGACGCAAGTTTGAAGCGATTGCAATGTTGCAAGTCGCCAATCCACAAGTTCTGCCCCGCCCGCCCCCAATAGTCGTGCTTGCATCTAGATTATTGTTTATTCTTTTCTATTCTTTCGGCCCGCTTAGCTGTGCGTTTGCTTAACTGATTTTCTGATTTCTGTAGTTAAAATCCATTTTAGCTAGCTTTAATCTATTTACGGTTTGCTCTGTCGGGGAGTTTTAATCTTTTACGATGCACACACACACACGTACACACACACATACATTCCAAGTGCTTGTCAAACTGTGCGGCAAGCCGAACCCAAGACAATCCCAAGAAAAACACACAAATTGTACTTATTATCCAACGAAAATTTCAATTGTGGCCAGTTCCAGCAGAGCTCACACACACACACAAACAGATACAACGATACTAACTAACCTATATACATATATATACCATATAAACTGTATAATTACAAATGTTACATTGATAATTTGCCATTATTTGTTTATAAACTGCAAATTTGGCATAAATTGCATGCAGTAACTCTTCTTAAAATCTTCCTCGGTTGCAACATAACATATAAATACATATTTTTGATAGGTATTTTAACGATTTTCCGATATCTTTGTGGGAATTGTGTGATTTTTAAAAACGAGCTGCGCTTTAGTCTAAGCATAATTCAATTACATATTGTTTTCGTTCGTATGATTATGATTATTTTTATGATGTATTAAAGTTATGAAAATTGTACTATAAACTATTAAACAAAAAAAGAAAACATTTAAAGATATACAAAAATCCATACCATATAAATAAATTAAACGTTCGATGAAGACGCCTAAACGTTAAGTAATCCAAATAAATAACTAAAGTTGAATGATTTATAGTCTTGTTTTATTTTCTGTTATATTTGTTTCTTACTGTATTGTCATCCTCATATCACTAAAGTCAACTAACCATAGCATATCATAATCAGAAAACCATTGCAATTCGAGTAACCTTTAATATACATACATACTACATACATACATGTACCCATAATTAGATGCGTAGATGATTAGCTTAGTTGATACCCTAGTGACTCATACATATATTGCTGCAACATCCATCTAATTAATGGCTCAATCTCTTTCTAAAACAGACAACAATCACGACGCGGGAAGTTTGATAATTGGATGTTCTGAAGCAACAAATTTTGTTCGTCAATTGAAATCAAACGTAAACGTATTGCAGTAATTTTATTTTGTGATAAGTGCTTTTATTATTACATAAATACTATTGTGCATTTGCAACGCGTTAAATCATAAAAAAGAGAAAACAATTCGATGTACGTCTAGTAGGCGTAAATAAAACGAAACATACTATGTAAATCCCTTAGCCCAATAATATAACTAGCGAAATGTTGCAATTTGTTTTGATAATTATATAAATTAACAATGCTTGTAAATAGTGTACTTATAAGGCTTGATAATAAATCATAATGGTAAAATTTAATATGTGCCTGTCTGCGCGTATCATGCGGGCAATTTTGAATTTTTGACTTTTACAACACTGAAAGCAGTGTGGCATTGCGCGCTAGTTGGTCAATTTGCGTTGAAGCGACTCAAAATTGCGTTCGTAGACCAAGCTAAATGCAGACGTGACACGAGTCGGTAAGCTAGTGTCACCCTGTTAAGTTTTCTTTTTGCAAGGATCGGCGCGGAATGGAAATATTCCGGAAATTTTTTCAAAAATAATCAAGTATATTTACTAATAAGTTCCTATTCGCTTTCTGCTGTGAATACCAACTGTTTTTCCATTAAAACATAGCCCAATCTAGCTTTAAAATGGCTATTTCGGCAACACACTTGCATCGCTGACCAATGGCCGAGCACGAAGTTCACACGAAGCCGATGCTTGTGTGACAGTGGAACGAACGAGGTTCTTATTGAGCTTTGATTTGTGAGTTGCTCTCAGGTTGCTACGTAGCTTTATCGTTGTTGTTGTTTAGCTTGTTCTAAGCCAGTCAGCTGAACAAGTCGCACATTGGTGCCATGCCTAAAATAAATAATACTAATTATATATAAATTAATTGATTAGTAATTAATTACTTAGCAATTGGGAAGAACAATAGAAACAAAGGCAATTAAAATTCTATTTATGCAAAACCAACCAGAATATTAATTACAGTTAAACCACTGTGCACCGCCTGCCTTGCCTGCCTGTCGCTGCACGTGTCTCTGTGTGTGTGTGTGTGTTTGTACTTGTGCTTTTGCCTTTCTTGAGAGCCGATGTTGCTGCTGCTGCCGCTGCTGTTGTTGTTGTTGCCTTGGCACTTGGCGGCAGCAACTGCGACTGGCTCTGTCTGTCTGGGCTGAGCTGGCTGAGCGGAGCAGAGCAGAGCCGAGCAGAGCAGAGCTTTTGCCAGCCTTCTTGGGCGCTAGCCAGCCAAGCACTTATCAGTTTTCTGATCGCTGTGGGAATTCAGTTAATTGTGGACGCTGTAGCCGTTTGGACGCACGGCAGGCACAACCTGCAGAGTGAGAGAAGCAAATTTCAAATTCGATTCTCGAACATTTGTTGCTGTCGTGTGTTGCGTTGCTCTCTGCTCTGCTCTGCTCTGCTTTGGCTCTGTGTGTTGGTTGTGTTGCCTTGTCTTGTGCTGTGCTGTGCCGTGCTGTGCTGTGTCTCGTGAAAGTCAATTGCCAGGTTGGCCTGGCTCCGGGACTGGCTGTGGCTGTGGCACCTCCACTGGGCTTTAAGCATAACTGAGGCGGCAGTCGGGTCGTAGCATTATTCGCTAGCAGAACACAGCTGGAAACATATTTAAGGACAGTACCAAAAGTGAAGCGGAAATATTTAGCATACGCACCGTGGTACAACGTGCAGTTAGTTCAAATTAACAAACAAAAAAGAAACAAAATCAACAACAAATCAAATCAACGAAAGCATTTCGATCAAGTCAGTTAAATATATAGTTTTCAGAGTGTGTGAGTGCGGCCAAACAACAACAAACAAAATATATAAAAGAAAATAAAAGCAAAAGTAACAACAAAATACAAGAGAAAAAACCCGAAATTGAAAGAAATTCATTTAAAATTCAAACAAACTCATAAGTATGCGATAAGTCGTAAACAAATCGATAATAAAATTCATATATAGCGCGCGCCAATATTGCTCCAATTTATAAAAAATCCAAAATACAAAATCCAAAATCAGAAAAAAACCGAAAAAAATAAATAAATACGGCATAGCAACAATTGCAGCGAACAATAACAACAACAACAATAGCTCGTAATATAGAAAGCCAACAATCAAATACAAAAAATCAACTTGAGCAGCAGCAACAACAACAACAACACGGGATTAAAACCAGCGCCAGCAACAACAACAACAACAACAACGAGAACAACAGCAACAACAAATGTGGTGGGTGCATTGGTAAGCTCAGCGGGTAGAAAAAAGTAACCGTTAATACATAAAAAACAGAAACAACAACAAACAACAAGATTGAGCAGTTAGATTGACTTGCCATAGGTCTGATACCCTGCAATTTACAGCATGTAATATTAAATCTAATTCATTATAATTTTGGAAAAAAAATAAACAAAATTCGGTAGGGTATTTCTATACAAAGAAATTTGGAAAACAGTTAAAACATATAGTGAAAGTCAGATAAAAAAAATATTAAATAAGCGAATTGTTTCTATGGGGTGTTCTTCTTATATATCTACACGATTTACAGCTGCTCTTTAATTTATTAAGAGTCTATAGAAATAGGAATAGGCGTGGGTCATATACTTATTTATACTCAGCTTACTTATTGGGATTACAGCCATCCTAGTATTAATATACCTTCCATATACCCTACAAAATTGCAAAAATTGGCCAAAAACGTTTTTTATGCACAAACGCGTTTTTATGCTTAACATATTTGTGTGTGTTTTTTTGTGTTTTTGTTTTTATTACAGTTTGCCTGTAGTTACTGTAGTTTTTTGCCCAATTTTAATTTCTGTGTTGCCTTGCTCAATGTGCTTTTTGTTGCTCTCTCTCTCACTCAGTTTGTTTTCAATTGTGTTTAGAAATCTCTAAGATCTACAGAGTACCCCCCTCTGGGTAGGCGTTGCAGTTGCTCTGAGAATATGTTGGCCAAAATGGTGCAGAAAACTAACAAAACTATTTGCCTCAAGGTCAGCGATGAAAGTGTCTGTGTGTCAGTATGTGTGTGTGTGTTAGCCATTGTGGCATTAGCCATCAAAATCGACAGCGTAATCCAAAATCATATTGAAAAGGCCTTTTACCGTGGTGCTGCCTTTGTCTCCTGCTTGATTGACGGGCGTAGAGATCAATTTCTGTATGGAGCAGATGTTTATCGTGGCCAAAGAGATTGCTGCAATGCAATGCAATCATAAATAAAAAGGTCGCCTTGGGTCGGGAGTTGCTTATCAAATTTTTGGGAGACTCCATGTTGGGAGAGCATATAATTTAGTAATTTTCTATTATTTCCAACCGCAGATTTGTTGTTGATTATAATTAACGGTTTAAAGTGTAATTCATGTCTGTATCCCGTGCCGAAATGTTGTAAAGCAATTTGTCTTGGCATAATTAATTACGAAAAAAGGTTGGGGAGGAGTTTCCTGCTTATATGCAGATGTTGAAATTTGTTAGATGCAACAACAACAACAACAACAATTAACGTATTTTATTAACAATTTTCGCGCAGTTTCTTGCTGCACATTCTATGCCAAATTGCAAAACCGTCAGCCCATTGCCAAACGTGCTCAACTATTTTAATACAAATTATTATTAAAAGCTTAATTGCAGTACTAACTAACACAGACACACACATGCACACACACACAGGCAAAGACAATGCGAGCTTTGGCCACAACAATTAACGCTGTGAAGTCTTGTTTTTGCTTTTGGCCCGGCTAAAACGTTTACAAATGATCGACCAAAACTGGTTGCACTATTTTCATTATTTAAACAATATTTTGTTGCTGCCGTTGCTGCTGCTGTTGTTGACATAAGCATAAAAAAAGTGCAATAAACTTTTAAGAAATGCCATGGAAACACATCAGCAACATCATTTAAAGCAGCTTGCGAGCCTGAGCCTGACTCTGTCTCTGTCTTTGACTTAGTTTCGCACATATCGCGCATACGCCGTGTGGCCTCTCCCTTGACTTGGCCAAAGCCAAAGTCTCTCGTCATTTGGCCCTCAACCCGCTGGCTGGCAGACAGACAGTTAATTGAATTGCAATCGGCAATGTTTGAGACAAATTTGTCACTTGCTGCGACGCCTTGGTCGACCCATTTGTTCCGCAACACTCGATCCCCCCGCCCCCAACATGGCGCACGTTTCCAGCGGGTGTACTTAGTGGCAATTTATTTGCTGCCTGCCTGCCTGCTCACTTCTGGTTTTAAATCAAGTTTATTAACCGGAATCGTTGCAGGCATTCTCTATTCTCTATTGTGCCATACAGAGTTCGATACATTCGATCGCGATCGCAATCACATTAGCTTTCAGGGCGTATCCATTGTAGCCATCGATTAGCATTCTAATTTATATACTAAAAACATACGATTCCAGCAGTTATCGCACAAATTTTCGTTGCCATTGGCCATGCACGAGTCAAGAAGCCAAGTTTAAGTGCAAGTCCAGGCCAGGCTTGAACAGCCACTGCCACTGCCAAGTGCTGCCAGGCGACAAAAGGCGTCAAGTACACTTCACAACAGAACTCTGCCACTCCCACTACTATGTACTTGTCATAACTGCGATTCTATTGGCATAACTCTGCGAACTCAAGCGATTCCGTATATATTTATTTATTTACTTAAATAAAATAATAATAACAATAACATGAACAAGTTATATAAAAATATATCTATATTAATAGATTTAAAGAGCTTAAATTGAAGAAATATATCTTTTCCTTAATTCATTTCAATAATTTTATATATCTAAAAATATCTTTTCCTTCATTCCTATTCATTTCAATACTTTTAACATGTTTAACAAAATTCCACGAAACGACTGTATCGATTCTTATGATATATTGTCTGCTTATGGGGTAGTTTTATGAGTCTCCCGAAATTCATTTTTCATAACCCTCAACTCTCTGGAATATTCGCTAGCGCCTTAACAGACGAATTCATTATTCGTTCTTTTCGAAACCTAAAATAAATATGTACTTTAATTTAATCCAGGAACTCAAAGCGATAACAGCAGGTGCCGATAGTATTTTAGAATATATAAATTCATTATATTAAATAATAATAATCATATTATTAGTCAGAAATTCGCAACTCAAATGATGTGAGCTAATTGTGGCTAAATGATTTCTGCAGAAAAGTTTTACGTTTTTTTTATTTACGTATGACTAATAGAGTTAGTATTTCTAGTATTTCTTGTCTGAATACACGGTTATTTTTTTTTATGTTCCAAAAAAATGTGCACCAATTTCGTAGCAAAACAAAAACTGCCCCCTAGTACGGTTATTTCTGTCATAGCCTAATTAAGGCCCACAAAATTGTTGACCTCAGTGCGGGCATTTTGCAGCTGATGTCAGGGTCGGCGACTCTCTGGAGTCCGATTGTGTGTGCCATGTGGTTCCGTTCGATTATGGGTGCAGTACCTCGCATTGCAGCTCGCTCCGAACTGACCAGTGCGATAGAGAGAGAAAGAGAGAGACAGAACTCGTTGCTGTGTCGCCAGATAACAACGACCTCAACGGGAACTTTTACTTTTGTTTCTCAGCTTGTCAGAGTTACATCAGACTGAGGGCTGGTTAACATAATGATCAGGTGTCCGATCTGTTGCCGATAACAAAGTAACGAAGAAATGCGTCACAAACTGTCAGACAGACAGAGAGAGAGAGAGCGAGAGAGACGGGCGAAAGAATCGCAGGGCAAAGAACGAGGCAAGACAAGGCGTGGAATTATCATAACTGGCGGCGGGGCAGGGTAAATGCTTGGTAGAATATGTAATAGTGTGTGTTAATATGTGTATATATGTGTGTGTGCCTATGTGTATGTGTGTCTGTCTATTTGCTAATTAATGAGCCGCGCTTAGCCAGCTTCTATTTTTCTTCTCTTTTTTTGGCCAAGAAACTTTCATTTTTAATGAGCTGAATTTTTGGCCATAAACATATTGCTTTGTTTAGCACACACACACACACATATTTGCCAAGATTCCTGGGTAATTAAAAGCCATTGAACGCTGGCTTTGAGTAATTATATGGCCCGTGAAGAAGGCTTGATAAGAACTAGAACTGGTTTTACGGCTCGACTCTCGGTTCCACTTGGTTCTGCTGCGATTCTTGTTGGCCAATTTTATTTTTAGTTTATTATTATTTAGCCGCTCTTGTGGCGCTTTTATAACGCCTTTGACTTTGCTACCAAATTACATATTTGGCTTGTTTTTTTTTAGCGGAAATGCCGCTGCGTGCGGGCTAATTACGGCTAGGCCTTCATTAAAATCATCTGCTCGCTGCATAAAGGGCGCCTCGTACTTGCCAATAAAACGAAGCACCCCAATGAAAAGGCTAATGTGCGCCTCAGGCAGGCCAAAATAAATGAAAATATAGCCAGTTTTTTGGCCAGTTTTGGGGCCGAGAGGCGGGCGCTTCTTACCAACTCACAGCCAGCTGAGTCGCGAGTCGCAAGTCGCAGTCGCGAGTTGCCAACTCGCAGGCAGGCAGCAGCCCAAGCCGGCTTCAATGACATGCCAATTGTTGTGGCTATCAAAATATTTGTCATTAATTATAAATATGTTGAAATCGCAGCAGCAGCAGCGACAGCTTAGCATCTGCCTGCTCTCAGACTTGGGCTTGGGCTTAGGCCCGGTCTTGGGCTTGGGTTTGGGGCTGGAACTGCAGCAACTTGTTGCGGTTTGTTGTGAAGATGTTGCCAGCTTGGCTGCTCGGCTGTGCTGGTCTGGCTTGTCCCCTACTACCTCTCCCCCCTCGATCGCACTCTGCTCTTTGCCAGACAAGTTCAATGATTCTTCTTCTAGCCGTGACTCAATCTCGCATTTGGCAACTCTTAAAATTAGCTGCAAGTGTTCAAATATTTCTGTCTGCCTCACGTACTTGTTCTGCCCCTCTCCCGCCCTGCCCTGCTCGCTCACAGAGTGTGAAATGCACCTTGACATTTAATATTGCATTCGTATATAGCATAATATTATATTATATTTGATTTTTTTTCTTCTCATATTTCTGCTGTTTATCGTTTATCGATCGCAATGAATTTGTTTTGGCCAACTAATGCTGTGCCATAACTTGGCTAAGTGATCGTCGACAGCATCATCATCATCATCATCATTTGTGCCAATTTACATGTTTACCAGTGCCCCCTCCCCCTGCTCAAGTGGTCAAGACCCATGGGTAATCGTCTCTCTCGACGTTCTGACCTCAGAAAGACGTCAGTCTAGATTTACGTCTGAGAGCCAGACGATCGTGTCGTGGTCTGCTCTGCCTGAGAGGCAGAGGCTTGGCTCAGTTTGATGTGCAATTTGACAAAGAGTTCATATCGATGGAGACAACGAAAATGTCGACAGACAGCAGAAGGCTCTGCATATCCCAGAAGGAACTATATATTCTTGATCACAGTCAACAGATCTCAGTGATATTAATAGTTAGTGCACCAAATTTGTTAAAAATAAATCAAATTACAATTTTCCACGTCCTCTTCCTAACAATAATCGAAAAAAACAGATTTTTATACTTAGTATTCATGCTAGCATATTTATTTTTGGCGTGTACTAAGATTATGGCTGCCTATATGATTTCTGCAAGTTTCATAGCGATTGATCAGGAAACATATGTTTAAATATTGAAAATACAAACTATAAATATAGTTTTACATAAACTAATCTTGAATTTTCTAGTGTTTTACGAATTAAACATGTTGTGAACACACTGACAATTTCAATTCGCATCGCTTTAGTTATTCATATGGAACAAATCGGTCATACTTCGCGATAAACAAACCGTTTAAACTTTATCTTAAATCAAGCAAGCAGAAACAATTTGAGATCTAATCTAGATAAGCGACAGTTAAGAGTCTCAAAAGAGCGTTAATTAAATACAGCCAGCTTATCTATTGATAGATCTTGTAAACTTATCTTTTTGACCAGCTGTTCGTGTTTATTATGTGATCGCATCGGCGACTTTGGGAATGTTTTTGATCTATTTAAAGTAATTGAAACTGAAATTACCCATACTATGGCAAATTCTACCGATAATTGGAACTTTGAAATGTATTAAAACTTTTAAAATTGATGCCCATTATCGCGGCTACTAAATCTCCCGGTACTTTGGTTTACCCAACTCTTTCTTAAGAATTCACCTGCTTTTTAAACTTGCTAATTCAGCTCATTATTCTTGCTTTTGGTTGAACGTAACGCCTAATTGATCGCTTCTGTTCTTTAATTTCAGGCATTAAGCAGACGACGCCACTCGGAGGATCATAAACAACTACAGATTCCATTGAACAAAAGACGCCGAAGACGCCGTCGACCCTGGAGAATGTTTCCCACTTTCAGCATGATTCAACTGCAGCCAAGACAAATGGCCAAATGAATCACCTGTCGGGCCAAGAAAGTGAGCTTCATTAAGAAGAACTCAAGAGAGAGAGAGAGAGAGAACGAAGTCGCGATCACAGATCGATCGCAGCGATAAAGAGAAGGCTTAGCAGCTCCTCCAGATCTGGTAAAAAAAATCCCAGCGGCATGGCACACTTTTGTTGGTATCTCCAATTGGTTTTTCTGCTGTTGGTAAGTTGCGAGTCGAGTTAAAAGGATTACAGGGGATAATAGCTACAAGATTTGAGATTAACTTAAGTGGAGCTTAGACGGCATATGATCGTGGTTACGTGGGGTTAGTCTTTGAAGTTTGGACTGTCATGCGGCTTCTGTTTTGACAAAATGTATAAAAATAGGTAAACTAAAACAATTCTTAATTAATCTACTAGGCAAGAACGTAATACTGTAATAAATACCATTTTTACTTAGAAATTCATTGCAATACATTCCACAAGCTGTGTTACTTCAGTTATAATATAATACTTGTTGTACAATATATTATATAGTCTGTTACTTCAGGCATTCTTACTGATTCGATTCGAGTGTGAGTCGAGTTTTTATAGACTGTAACTAAAGTATGAGTGCGATTGCAACTGTGAGTACTTAATGAACAACAGATGTCTGCTGGGTACCGCTATAAAGTAGTTGGGTAGTACATATGTGGGCAGCTGTTGGCTAATAAATCAAATGGTTTCAAATGTACCACAGCGAGAAGACCTGACGATTCTCGACATTGAACTTTAGAGATGTTTTGCCAGCTGTCTGAATGATTTATAAGTTGAAGTATGCACCAGGGCTGCCCGATACATAATTTTGGCCCAAAAATCATGTCGAAATGATCCAAACATTAGACATGTACCACCCTCAACAGGCCTGGTAGCTTCACTTTACACCGATCGTAACTTTCTTAAAAATCAAACGATTTTCACGCGGAATGACTTTTTGTTTACGTTTTAACAACCTGAATGATTCTACATTTAAAAGATAGCATAAAATATATTTTGAAATTTTTCGATATTTTGAAAATTTATCTAAGGGTCCCCCCTATGAAATTTCAACAACATATATTTTTTTAAAATTTTAAATCGCGAGTTTTTAACTTTAATCGATTGCGGAGGTCAATATTAGTACTAAACAATTATTTCAATCGATTTTAAACGATACTTAATTTTGGCCTAAAAATCATGTCGAAATGGTCAAAAAATTAGACATGCAACACACTCAAGAGGCCAGGTACCGCCATTTTACACCGATCATAACTTTCTTAAAAATCAAACGATTTTCAAGCGGAATAACATTTTGTTTATGTTTTAACAACGTGAGTGATTCTACATTTAAAAAATAGCAAAATGGATGTTTTGAAATTTTTCGATATTTTGAAAATTTAGTGGTCACCCAGTTCGACCAGTGTTGGTCAACCCTTTTGCAGTTCCCTGGGGGCTATCATCGACTGGTCGATGGCTATAAAATCGCAATTGGCAATTGCAATGATCAGAAAAGCAGTAAAATAAATGGAAAATGGATTAATTACTTTAAAAGTTTTTTTTTTGTGAGGCATTGTGTCGGCTCTCGCTCCAAATCATCCATAATGTGAGCTGGCTAGTGCATTTTTTGTTTTTATTCACTTCAGCTCAGCTCAGTTGGTTAATGTTGTTAATGTCTGTTGTGGCCGCAACGGATTGTGAGTTGGCTAAAACCGCGTCTTAACTTAACTGTGGCAAACTAAGCTAAATAATTGCACGCGATTTGTGCGCGGTTATGCGAGACTCAATCTGCAAAAAAAATAAAAAACAAGTAACGAAAACTACTGGCGAACTTGACCGGCCGTTTCAATACCCTACGCTTGGCTTTGAATAAACCTAACGAATTTCTAAGTGAATTGCTTTCTTACTTGTACATATAAGAAGTCGTAATATATAGTTCTTTGCTAGTTATCTATTAAAAATCAATTTTTCAAGGCGTTGAGTGTGGCAGCTAAAATTTGAAAATAACTTCAAGAGCTTATGGTATACAACAAGCCCTATACCTAATTTGGTATCTATAGAACTTATAATAACAGAGATCTGTGCATTCACACAAACATAGGAAACGCAAAAACTTAACTAGAGCAAGAATTTGTATACTCTGTGTCTCCTACGGGTTTTCTTCAAGTTAGTATACCCTTTTCTGAACATTTTATATGTTTATAGGGTATAAAAAACAGAAAACTCCAAACAGTTGGTGAGTTGCCGTCGATGACGATGGCAATTTGCAAATTATGCGCAGCGGGCGGGACGTTGATTGAGGACGGGGCGCTGACTGGGGGTGGGGTGTGGTGCGGTGCAGCGTCTCGTGGTGCAACAACATTCTAAAGCCAGCGTCAGCTTTTCTCTCCTACAAGTACAGTTTGTGTATGTGTGTGTGTCTGATATGCATATGACGATTAGCAAAACTGCTGAAAACATATATAGAATAGTGTAGCAGAGGCAGGAGTGTTTGTTGTGTGCGTGTGTGTGTGTTGTTTGTTGTGCTGTGTAATTAATAAATGTATGTTATTATGCCAGACAGAGAGAGAGAGAGGGAGAGAGAGGGAGACTGTGGCATTGAGACGCCCTAAAGTGGGCTGCGGCACTTTGGCCAAAAGATCGATGAATCGATAATGACAAGACATATGACGGCCATTGGGGCAAGTTGCATGTTGCAAGTTGCAAGCAATCGAAAGCGCTGCCCAGCTGAGGCAGCAGCGGGCGGTAGCTGCAATTAAACAATGCCACATTCACATTGTGGCAACTCTGTCTGCCACTGTTGCTGCCACTGCTGCTGCTGCTGTTGCTCCTTTCAACGCTGCAACGCCCACTACAACGCCCTGTGGCGCAAACTGTTGAAATTTGCAGCTCAGCCCATTCTTGCCTCTCCCCCTCTCCCTCACTCTGCCACTCTGCAACTCTTTCTTTTCTGCATTTTGACCAGGTCGAATTTGATAAAAACATTTCATTATTACAGGCTGTGGCGACTTTTTCCGCGTTGCAAATGCAAATCGCCCCCGCCACCAGCAGCAACAGCAGCAGCAGCGAGCGCTGTGTGTGGCTAGTTCGTGTCTTGAGTCATTCGTTTTTTATGCAACCGATTCCTGTTTTCGCCTGTCGCCTGCCTGGTCACATCAATCATGATGCGACATGAAGCCTAATTGATTAGCTGAGTGTGCTGAGTGTATGTTGTTTTATGTCTGCACTTCCGAAATTTGCATATAAAAAATGTAATCAAAATGAAACCAAATACCGAAATCGAAATCGAAACGCAATTGAAACTGTCAAACCTATAAGCCATATAATAGGTTCATAAACTGGAACTGGTT
This sequence comes from Zaprionus tsacasi, assembly GCA_018904105.1. NCBI lineage: Eukaryota > Metazoa > Arthropoda > Insecta > Diptera > Drosophilidae > Zaprionus > Zaprionus tsacasi. The sequence continues at coordinate 3,153,456 of JAEIFR010000295.1, forward strand.
CCTCTCGATCGCTGGCTTTATGGCTAATTAAAATTCAAACTTGGAGATTTCAAATTATTATTATTATTATTGAAATGTGAAGTACGAAGCGCGCGCGGCAACACTTCAAAAAGCAACAATTGTGTTGCTGCTGGTGCTGCTGCTGCTGATATGCCGGGTTCGTTCATTAGGGCATGATTATTGCTTAATTGTTAGCAATTGAACAAGAGCACTCACTATAAGGCGGATATCTCATTGAGCAGAACCGAGAATAGAAAGAACATTCGATTGGGGCGTTTAGAATTTCAAAAGCAAATTTTTAGCGCACTGTCGCATTTGATTAGCCCAGGGTAGGTGACACTTCCGCTAAGTGGACAACCGTGAAAATTGTCAACGCTGTTGTGAAAGCACAAGACAATCGAATGATAAATTATCGATTATCTGTCTTCGATATGGCCAACGGATGCAAGAGTTCGATTGCCAGCTAAGTGCAAAAGAATGTCTAACAGGATTAGCATTTGCCAATTGTCACCGGGGGTGACTGTGTGATAAATCAATCAAGATTAGGATAAATAATTGCTCGATATCTATTTTTGGTCACTCCAAACCTCCAGCCTCCCAGCCTGCTCGATTCATTCATTAAACCAGCAGCAGCAACGGCACTGAGCTGCCGGTTCAAGTAACTCTGCACAATGGAAAGGAATGTGTGTCTTGTCTTGTTTATTGTCGTTGTTTCTAGTATTTTTAGAGCGTTTTAGCTTTTGTTTTAATTGGTATGCACGTCCAAGGGGTAACCAAATATTTGTGGCCCTTTTGGGCCATTGTTCTCCCTCTCTCTCTCTCTTATTCTGTTGTCTCTAGAGCACTGTGATTAACTTTCAGCGATTTTGGTGTCAATGTTAAATGCTCATTCACTGCCCGCAGCAGCAGCAGCAGCAACAGTCGCAGTTACTTCTGCAATTTTAGACATAAAAGGCAAGGCGAGCCGCCTCACTGGTGACTAACTCTGTCCGTCTGTCCCTCTGTCTGGCATCGGGTAAGTGGCAACTGGCAACTGGCCAGTCCAACTGCCTCGCTGCCTGCGCCTGCGCCTGTTTACACTGTAATTTTAGCACATGTGCGAAGGTGTTTCGGTTGCTCTGCTGCTGCTGCCTGCCTGCCTGCTGCTGTCGCTGCCTGCCTGCAATTGTTAGATGGAATCGCTTAAATATGATCTACAAATGTTGAGCTTAGAGCGACCACAACAACAACAACAACAAGAGCAGCAGCCACAACAGCAGCGACAGGCGACAAGCAATCGGCGCCCACTTAATTCCATTGCTTGCTGTAATTGTTGTTGTTGTTGCTGCTGCTGTTGTTGTTGCACATCGCTGCACGCTGTCAAGCAATTTGCAGTTATGCTCGAAAAGCTGCCGGATGTTGTCGTTCTCATTGCTGTTGTTGCGCTTAATAACGCCCATTTATTTATAAACTTAACAAAATCATATTGTTCGTTCATGCAAATATCAAAATATTATTCCATATTCTTGCTGCAGCTTTAGAAAATTACAGAACCTTGTTCAGCGTTCAAAAGATCCAGAAATCAATCAAATATAAAAAATGGAAAATGTTTTCTTAAGGCAAAGAAAGGAAAAGGGGAAGAATTTTATATACTGCATTATCATACTCACTATATTCATATATATATATATATAAATTATACAGAAAGATTAAATAAATAAATTGGTATGCAAATATTTTATAGATTACTTAAGCAATTAATGATTTCTTTACATTTACGAAGGAGACTGTTTTTTCATCTTTTTAATTTTTTTTCCATTTCAATTACCACCTTTGTATGCGGCTTTTGTTTTATGTTTTACCCCCCTCCCCTTCCTCTTGTGATTTATTTCAATTAGAATTAGTTGCGCTGATTTAGCCGAACGCAATAAATTTGTTTTATTTGCCATTATGTTGCGATGGCTGACTGGCTGGGCAAGTTCGTGTCCTAAGTCTTTTGTTGCTTATCTCTCGGGGCGTTAAAATTGCAAACGAGGGGCGGCATTTGCGAGTTGCATTGAATTGATTTATGTACATGTTGTAGTATACCCGATCGAGTCGAAAGCCTAGTTTCGTTTGGGGCATGGAAAAAGGAAAGGGTAGGCTAAGGAGAAGGTCAGCATAGTGCTTTGTTTGAAGCAACGTTGATATTCAAAATAATGATGATTAATAATATAATAATAATAATATTAAGTGAGTTTAGCTTATAAATTATGCAATACATCAGAAAGTTTTTCAATCGATATCTGATTTCGACAGTTATGTGTTTATTATATATAAAGATTATAAAGAGGAGAAGGCATCGTTTCCCAGTTTATATATACCCTTCATTTTTGAGGTTTAATCAAGCGAAGCAGATTATAAATAGTTTGCATTTATTCAAAGTGTATAAAGAAGGGTCTGACCTTTATTTATTATGGGCTTATTCGGCGTATAAAAAGATGACTCCTTTAAGCAAAAACTGACATTCTGAGAGTGAGTCATGCTAAAGAAATATGATTACACAAACGTATTCACTGCGTGAAAGTACTGCGAGAGCAATACTCGTTTATCTCCCGTATTCATATATAGAACTTGCTGGGATTAAGGCTGATTATGATCGCAAGTGACAGTAAAGTAAACGTTTTATTTGAGCAGCTCTTGAAGCTGACTTTGAGTTGTTTCAATCGGCTCACGCAGCAGCCATATATGGACAAATATATATGGTAAAAACTGTCAGATAGGTCAGTCTGCTGTGCGAGTACTTGCCTTTTTGGTGGAGGTGTATGCGCGTAATTAGATCACTTTGCATTAATTAAGTGTTTCCCCCATTTGCATGCAGTGCTCATTAGCTGCCACTTACCTGGCAAGCTCTTTCAGTTAATTATGTCTTCTATAGGAGATAAGGGGTCGTAGGGGGGGAGCACTTCAAACGGGACCGCAGCATTCCATTGATGTGTTAATACTGAACCTCATCCGAGCACATTATTCATATTCAAATGCCACGCAGAGACATTTCAGACATCTCCGACACAAGCCAATGATATTTTAATTACGCAGATCTAATAGTTAGATCGATATATATATATATATATAGATTGCTGAGATAAGCATCGATCGGGGTGATTTGCATAAAAATCGCATAGAGGAAAATGCGAGGCAATTGACACGAATGAGACTAAAGCATTTCCCTTCTCCCCTCTCTCTCTCTCTTTCTCTTACAGATGTTGTGCTGCTGTGGCTGCCATGCACGTCCAGCACCCCTGCCTGCCCCTCAGCCCCACAGCACGGTGGGTCGACAGAGTGAACTCATTGCGGGCAATGAGTTTCTCAAGCTTTTTCTCGATCACAATCAACACGATCAGCGCAGTCTGCACAGCGAGGAGGAGGAGGAGGGAGGGCAGGAGGGATTCGGTGTGCCGGCTGGTCCTGCCACAGCACGTGCGAATAGTGCACGCAGTCTGGAGCACAGGACACGCTATCGCAATGCCCACGCACAGCAGCACACGGACGGGGATGGAGGCAAACAAGTGGTCAAGCTGGTGACCACAGGCAGCAAGATTGTGTTTCTAGAGGATGCACCCACAAAGACTACCAAGTCCAGCGATGAGGTTAAGGTGGTAGCGGTCTCTGTGAGCTCGTCCAGCAAGCGAGGCGGTCGCATTAGCCGCACACAGTCCCCCTCCCACTCCCAGCGCAGCAGTGCACCCAGTGCGGCTGGCAGCGATTTCATCAATCGTTCGCACAAGAGCGAACTCTCCATAGAGGAGACGGAACCACGTCTGGCTGCCGATCTCATGGATGCCGAGGGCGGTGATTCACTGAACAGCGCCTCCAATATACAAAACGTTTTGGCCTCCCCCCTTCTCGCGGCTGCTGCCTCCAGCAGTCGCTCCACATCCGTGGCGTTTGGGCGAAATGCCACGCGCATAAATCAGAGAGCAAACGATGCCGACACGGAGGCACACACTCACGAGCCTGACGACAAATTGCTGCCGTTCCAGACAGTGATCTATCACGACACCAAACAGGGTCACGGGCCGCAGTCAAGATCAATATCGTACAGCTCCATATCGCAGAATGTGGACGATCTGCAGCTGACTGCGGCTGGCAGAGGAGGAGGCGGCGGCGGTGGCGCTGGCAGCTGGCATCAATCGGGAGCCGGCGGCGGGGGCATCCTGGCCGAGGCGCAGCGCAATGTTAGCGACAGTCTGAAGCCAATGCCACGCCTCGCCTCGGAGCCATCCAAGTTTTACTCGCTGCCATCCAAAATGTACAGTGTGCCTGCGAAATTCTACTCGGAACCAGCCAAGGTATACTCCGAGCCAGCCAAGATGTATGGGCAACCGGAGAAGGTATACTCAGAGCCAGCCAAAGTCTATGGGCAACCCTCGAAGTACTATTCGGAGCCGGCGAAAGTCTATTCGCAGCCAGCCAAGGTGTACGGTGAGCCCGCCAAGACCTACTGGCCGCAAACGGTGACAACAACCAGCACGACCAGTTCGCCCACGACAGCAACAGCAACCGGGACAGGAGCAGCAGCAGCAACAGCAGCGGCAGCAGCAACTACAGTAACTGTGCCAGCAGCGGGCGCTGCCCCCACCACCTTTGTGCCCTCGCGTCGGCCTGCAATTGTGTCGCGCATTGCATTTGGCGAGGCGCAGACCACGACAACGTCGACAACAACAACACCAACACCATCGCCAACTACGACAACGACGACAACAACCAGCAGATCCATTGAGTCGCAGCTGCCGGCAACGAGCAGCAGCAGCAGCGGCAGACCGAGCAGCACTTGGCAGCAGCATCACCATCACTATCACAGCGCGCATAATCAGCAACTGCATCACCAGCAGCAGCAGCAGCAGCAGCAGAGCCTAGGCAACTCGCAGCCGCCACGTCGTGTACTCTTCAATTTGGATAAATTACCTTATGATTTATTGAATGCACCACAGCCTCAGCCACAGCCACAGCCAGCGCGGCATCTATTGGAGCCAATTTTATCAAAGAGTCCAATTGCGAGCGACTACCACCAGCAGCAGCAGCAGCAGCAGCAATATCATCGTCCATGTTGGGAGCAGCAGCAGCAACGTCAGCATTCATCACTGTCGCTTCAACATTCTAATCAAAATGCCAAAGGATTGCCCAATAGAGGTGAGTCGCTGGCCAGTTAGTAAATTACACTGTGCTGCAGGTTTTGCCTAGCTGCCATGTTTAAAGAGGCGTTGCTTGATGGCCTGAAATATGAACCCATAATTGCTGCAAGTCTGCAGCACAGTGTAGCTGTGGAACCTTACTATACCCTACTATATACGCCTTTAAAATTATCAGGAAAGCATATACTACACTTACAGTATATAAATTCTTGCCTAGCAGTCAATTTAGCCAGTCTGTCTGTATGAACGCGCAGATCTCAGTTATTGATAAAGCTAGGGATACCAAATTTGTCCTGTAGTTTGCTATAGTTTATATGTTGCGGAATTTGTTATTAAATTTAGACTGCCATGCCCAGTGCCTCTATAAATCGTTTAATTGTTATTATTAGGCAAGGCAATAAAGTAATAAATTTATTCTTTGACTTGCACTTAGGTATAGACTATGTGTATCTTTCTGCCAAATTTCAGAGTGTTTAGCTCTTAAACACCGCATTTATTCCAGCTAAAGAATTGCTTAACTAATCTTGAACTAATTATTCTCTCTTTCTCCCTCTCTCCTTCTCTCTCTCTCTGCAGATCTAGTCAAGTGCGTTGCCAAATTCGCACATCCGCAACCTGCAACAGGCAGCACCGGCATTGACAGCGCCTACTCATACAGCTCCAGCTCCTCGAGCAGCAGCTCCTCATCGTCATCGTCTGGCGAGCCACTGATGTTGCCACACTTTACAACCGAACGCGCTGAGCTCTACACACCGACCCCAGAGCAAAATTACGAAATTGAGGAGTCCGTAAGTGTTATGACAAACGGACGAGCCCATGGATTGTTGGGTGGCAGCAGAAGTAGCTTGGCTGGCTCATCACTGGCCGCAGCAACAACAGCAACAACAACAGCAGCAGCAGCAACAACAAGCATTGCAACAACAACGCCACGCGCCTACCGTCGCGGCATAGACCGGGGACGCGGTTCGGTTGTGTACAACGCCAACGCAAATGCCAACGACTATGATGATGGCGATGCAGGAGGAGATGCTGGGACAGGTGGTGATGTGGGTTATGCCGATGGGGAGGATGCCCATGACGATGGCGATGGCGATGATGATGCTGAGCGGGGCAGGGGCCGCACAGATGAGTCAGATGACGATAAGGTCGCCTATGTTGTCGAGGGACGCAACTATCGCAAGTACCGCGTGGAGGAGAAAACCGACGATGGCTTCATCGTTGGCGAATATGGCGTCGTCGACCACAACGATGGCAACCTGAGCGGCGTGCGTTACACAGCCGATTCGACCATTGATCGCAGTTTGATACAAAAGGGGCTGTTGACATTTTTGAAGCTCAAGTAGTCGGAGTCGTAGTCGTAGTTGGAGTCGAAGTTGAAGTTGGAGTCGTAGTCGGAGTTGCTGTGGCAGCAGCTTGTCCACAGCTGCCCCACAGCTGGCCCAGCTGCCACAGCTGCTGCCAGCCCTCCCGCCTGCCCGCCCGTCTGCCTGCTTGCCCGCAGTGGCATTCATTTCATACACATGTGATCCAAGTCGTATTGTAGTTAGCGTAGCTTAAATTAATGTAAAGTAGCCTCCATTTGCGAGGTCCCCAAGCGAGTAGAAGCCAAGGCACAGTGGCAAAACCTAACGGCAAATGTCGTGGTTCAAACCAAGCAAAAAGAGTGAAAGGGAGAGAAAACGATACTATCGTTTATTGCGGCATTACAGCAAAATTAATTCTTTAATTTTATGATTATTGCTTACCCCAAGTGTTTAAAAACAATCGAGAAAGACAATCAATATATCAAAATAATATATTATCGACCTTTTGCAACACTTTAAACACTGCTAGCCTGCAGCTTTCATCGCAAGGGGAACCTCATCTCGCCTAAAATACGTTTTCCTCTACACACGATCGCAAACCTACTATATATCTATCTATCCTACTTAAACCTATTTTTCCCCTTAGCAACTTTTCTTCTATATGTATGTGAGTGTCAGTGTGCATCTGTGTATGTATGTGTGTGTGTGCGTGAATTTGTTTAGTATTTAATTAATGATATAATTATTAATTTATTGTAGTTGTTGGTATTGTAATTTAATGTAAAACACGGCACGTAATTTAAGTCATTAGCAACTACACTACACAACACAACACAAAATTCGAACTAGCAACTTGCCATAATTTACTCATAACCAGCCGCAGCACGTACGCACCTAAACTATCCTAATTATCCTAATTATAATAATTATCCTAATTAGTTAAGTAAGTAAGTAATGTGAATGTGAATCGAAGTGAATCAATAAAGAATAAACAAATTGAAATTACCTGCTACCCCCTACGTGTCTCCTGCTTTTACAGAGCCCGCAAGATAAATGTATACGCCGTGGGGGCGATAAAACGGGTCTCTCTCTCTCTCTCGGAAAGTAAATCGCCATTTAAAATTGATTAAAAACATGCGGGCTACGGCTATCGGCAACTGGCAAGCGGCGACTGGCGACTGCCAGACCCACGATCCACGATCCCCGACAGACAATATCATTAAACTTTAATTGATATGAACAAGTGACAAAGGACTGACGATCGATTCAGCTACAGCATCTGCTACAACCTACAGCTACAGCTCCAGTTTCAGATCAGATAATAAGAAGAAAGATTGTCTACAACATGCCGAAGGTTTTATACACTTGCAGTTTGGGATTTTGATCGATTATTCCAATGAAAACTTTAGGATATACATAGTTTAGCTAATTATTTCTAAGTTAGGTAAATAAATAATATAAAATAAATATAAAAATAAAATTATTAATAAATAATAATTTGGAAACGCTTTTTTGAGGATATATTGGAATATAATATAAATTTGGTCTTTTAGGAAGATTTTCTATATCATATATATTTATATGTTAGAGTGTTGCAATTCTGATTAAATTTGGTGAGTAAATTAAATACATATTAAAGTATAGATGCAGTTAATTTAGTGGCAATATCTTGGAAACTAACGCTATAAGATATATTCAAGTATTGAGGCTTGTTCAGATTTATTTATAGCATGCAGGACAACGATTTAAAGCTGAGAGACTTGTTTACAAGTTCAACTTCCCTGTTGCTGCTGATTCAGAATTTATAGGATTGAAGATATTTCAAAATTAAATATACCCACTGCAAGGGTATAAAAACGGGGGCAGCGCTATCAGTTTCGACAGCGAAATGCGGAAATGACAAGGGAAGCAGAACAAAGTCTGAAGGGGATCTGGAACTCGGACTGGGCGAAGTGGAGTGACAGTCACTGGAACTTTATAGATGCATTTGGTCAATTAAGAGCCAGTCGAACCGTGCTCGTTAACTGATCTCGCACAATACACAATACAAAAGCGCCCTCCAGAGAGTTAGTGCAGCACGACAGGCCCATAAATGCAGAGCAGACCAGGCCAGATCAGAGGGAGCTGGCTGAAACTGTAAAATACAGTCGAAGGTCGCTGAACGGCCTTGCTTGCGGTCGCCGGACGTGTTTGGCGTCTGCGTGTCGTCATTAGGTTTTTATTGCCAACGAGGGAGCGCAGCTGGCGGGGATGCGGGATAGGGATGCAGTTGAAAATATTCCACTGATTGCATGCGCCAAGGAGCCAGTTGGGGCTGCAGCTGGGGCAGCTAGGGAGCTATTTATAAATATAGGCCTGAAGACAATCAGCAGCAGCTTTGGTATGTCATCTTATCGCTGGCCAGGAATCAGCAGGCGGCAGGCAGGCCTGGACCTGAACAACATCGAAGACGCAATCTGTGTGAAATACTATGCATGCTGTGCCCATAAACTTGGCGAAAAGAGAATGTGCCGCGCAGATTTAATGCGAAATGCCTGAAATGGGTGAGCAGGAGGAGTAGGAAGGGGGGGAGGGGGCAGATGGAAGCTAAAACTGAGTAAACGTTAAGATGATGATGCGACTGCGCTGCCGTGCCGTGCCCTCTGCGGTCAGCTGCCTGATGGACAGCTAAAGGAACTGGTTATAGTTATACCGTTGCAGTTGTCTTCCAAGTGAGGCAATTACCGCTTCCCCTACCTGTCCTCTCCCTTCCCCCTGCCAGCTGGCAGAGTAAACAGTTCTGCTGCGAAAATAATTTACAATGCAGGCTGAAAGTGTCTGTGCCATGATGAACGCTTAGCGAGCACGTTTGCCTCGGGTCACAAGCGAAGCGAAGTGGGAACTGGCAGAAGGGGAGAGGGTTGGGATGCCAAGGCGAATCTCTGCTGGCGATCTCTGTTTGGGGGCGTGCGTCAGTGCGTGTCGACAATAAATTTGAAAACTACACGATTCTTGACTCGAACTCGGACTGGGATTGGGATGGGACGAACTGCATCTGCGTGTGCTGCCTGACAGGTTGAACGACGCTGGCAGCACGCCCTCACGTCCTTTTAGTTGCTTTTTAATGCGGTGGGCGTGCCGCCTGGATTGCAATTCTGACAGCTCTGTAAACGGCGTTGGCTCTATTAAACTGGCCCACAGCCTCAGCTCCGGCTCCAGCTACGGATTTAACTACCGCCTCCCGCTTCCTTTTCGCCTTGAGCTGTTGACGTCGCTGCATTTGTTATTATATTTCGAGAATGTCCTGGTTCTGGACCTGTCCAGGTTTCCTAGTTACCAACATTGTTGTCTGTTTAATAAAGTTGCCCGCTCTTCGTTATTTATGAACACTTTTATTCAATATTCCGGTCATCCGGAGCTGATCGATCGTGCTCTGCAAATTTATGACATGACATTATAATTGACCGATTTGTCATTATAATCAGTGAACAAGCTGTGCCCCTGTGATCGCGACAAGGGATTCCGGGCATAGGGAAATTGTGAGGATACGATCTCCCAGGCATTCCCAGTAAATTTATGCATACTACGGTGTACTCTATTTATAGATTGCCCCATTGGTTATATGCAGAAAATGTATTTTGCAGTAGCCCGCCTTGTGCCGGTGCGCACACTGTAATTTACTTAATTTAATTTATATGCATACTGGCGTCACTCTCTATAGAAAACTTATTAATATTTATATTTTATATACAGCTGTCATATAATTTCATTTTTTTTAAGTCGTTTTCTTTGTTCCTACATATGTCCCTTTGTATGCTTAAATCATTGAATCTACGCAACGGATTTTGAAGCGTTTTTTTGATAAATAGAGTGATTCAAGAGGAAGGTTTATATATTTAATAACATCCATTAAATAGTGGAGAAGTACTGTTATTTTTACAGGAAAGCAGGCCTTTGTTTATTTGCCCTTTGCTCCTTAACAAGCGTATTACGCCACCTATTGGCCATTTTGCCAACTATGGAAGTTAATTGAATTTACACGCAAGCCCGAAAGTATGCAACAACTTTTAACTTTTCAACATTGAAGTACTTGCAGTTGCTCTAAAACTGTACACATCTTGTCAGATTGGCTGTAATTTAAATTACTTAATTTTATTTGCGATCACTTAATAAATAAATGAATAGTATCAGTATGTATTAGAAATAATTGTAGTGTACGTACTGTTGGACGAGTATATGAAAATGGACTGTTCCATCGAGCGGACACTCCTCTGTATATACTTTTTATCTGTTATATATTCATTAGAAATTGGCAGACTACATGGCACCAAGATTTCACTAAACCCATTATACGCCTGCGACAACTCTTTATATTTTTTTTTTACCCTACTTAGAAGAGACTAATCCGGAAATGCATACGAAAAATTAAGTAAAGTCATGAATCAAGCAAAAAGTTAATTCAAGAAAAAATAAAACACCTCAATTCGAAAAAAATGCAAATCATTGCATGTCCAGCCTTCTGGTACTCCTCCTCCTTCTCCTCTTGCTGCTCGTGCTGCAACTGCTGCAATGCTGCAGGCAGGCAGAAGGAAAGAGTGAGGGCTCTCTCTCTCTCTCTCTCTCTCTCTCTGATTTATGTATATGGAGCAGAACTAATTGTGCGCAGAGCAATTAGCAGGAAACATATTTAAGACTCAACACTTTACTAATCTGCAAGTGTCAAGCGGTCGCTCGAAGCCGTCGCTGCCTGAGCCTGCTGCTGCTGCTGCTGATGTTGTTGCTGCTGATGAGCAACCACACAATCATAATGGTGGCAAAGGAGTTGACGACCCTCGATGGCTGTCCCACTGTCCCACTGTCTGACTGTGTCCGTGCGGGGTTGAAGTGTGCGTTCCGAGTAAGGAGCAGAGCACCAGCATAGCGCATAGCGGCGGAATCAGAATTCGCTCGAACTGCAAGGGGTTGCTTGCGGCAGACTGACTCAGACAAGGGCAGAGCACGGGAGAAGAGAGGGGGGGACTGATGACAACAGGTCTCCGTCTCTGCCTTTTGTTTGCTACCTTTTCGCATAATGAAATATAAGTACCATACGATGCTGCTCCTACTACAGCGTTTGATATCAAAGGACATTCGATCGGTTGGGCATGCAACATGCGTTCAATTGCTGCGCCTTCTTCTTCCATTGTCTGCCTCCTTCTCTTCTTCTTCTTTTTCTCCTTCTCGTTGTTGTCATTTTTTGTTAAGCGTTTTTCGTATTTATGGCAGAAGATTACATGTTGATCTCGCATATCTTTCATCTTGACGTGCTTCCCACGTCGCTGTCATTCGATACGACGCGCTGAAATCGAAATCAAAATGCCGACAGTCACTAGAGAAGAGTATAGAAAAGTCATGGCAGCGCATTAATTAATTTATATTTCAAGCTTGTATTGAATTGATATTAATTCACAATAGACTGTGTAGATCGTCCGTTAACTGCCGATCTTGATAGCGTTGACAAGTTCTGTGCTTCTCTGGTAGTCCAACCTAACTGGAATTTTGACATCTATTGTGCCCACGCATGATGCAAAAAGCTGATAAGACATGCCCCAGCAGAAGTGCTGCTTCTTCATTCATTCCCAACCATCATCGATCAGGCAGTTAGCACTCTTGATGAGGGTTCACCTCGTTCGTTTCCATATTTGAAACAAAAAAAACAAGACATATTGCGCATGCAGACTCCGCAATCGAAACTAGATCGATCGATTCACTCTCTCTCTCTCTCTCCCACTCTCTCTTCACTTGTTCGATTCAGCAAAAAGGTCGAGCGAAAACCCTTTCAGCCCGTAGAATATTCTTCGTAATCTTTGCTTGAAAAGAACATTTCGTGGAAGTTAATTCTTGTAGTATTTTTTTTTTTTGCTATTTATTCAAACCTAATCTATTCTTCTTCATTTTGCTTCAACTATTTTTTTATGAGCTCCTTTCTTCTTTCTTCTTGAGGAGCGTAGCATATCTCCCGCATGATTGCTTCAATCGCTCGATTCACTTGTCTAGCGCCCCCATTTGTTCCATTCGGCTGAAGTTGCTCAATTGTTCTATCGAGTTATCACATCAGGTGCCGTCACATTGTTATAGGTAATATGCCTTGAATTGCTCTGGTATTTTGTATTCTGTATTCAATTTCAATCAGCCGTGGATCCTTGAGTGGAAGCTTACATTGGCATAGGCCTTCCCACGGCAATGAACGAATTGACGATGAGAATCGATAGAGCGCTGAGCAAAAGGTTAAGGTTAATGATCTTTGTAGGGGAGAACGTTGAACTCAAGGCATATAACAGAGTCTATAATAATAGTCATTTATTTATTTATTTAAAATGCACCTAGAGCTAGTCTAGATCCCTTTGCTTTCCCTTAAGTTAGAGACTTCTGAATAAAAAGATCGTGCTACAGAAATGAGAGAGAAGAGAAAAGAAAAGTGTCCTTTTTGCATATGGCATCTGAGTTTCAAAGTAGCTAACCGACTTCCTTCTTAGACACTGCGTGTTAATCTAATCAAAGCAAGTTACCGCTGCTAATGCAACTATCTATATCCGATCTTGAAGCGACACTTTTAGCAGGAAAGCTGAGGATAGATGTATAGATCGCTATCGCAGTTGAACAAGTGAAAAGACAAACACATTTTTAGCCAAGAATGTTTTCAGGAAATGTGTAAAATTTCGACTATCTTGAAATCGGAAACTCCTACGTAACTGGTAGAGCTGCAGGCGTGAGAAATGCAACGCAACGTAGAGTCTATCTGGGCAAATCAAATAATCTGAGACATGACATAATCTACGGGCTCAGCACATGCAAAAGACTTAGGCGACAAACGAGAAAAGGAAACTCGAGGCGCACAGGACATCCTACTTAAGGAGAGAGACTGAACTGAGCAACAAGATGAAGGTAGAAATAAGAGAGAAAAAATACAACTCGATTCTAAAAAAGGCAAACAAAAAGTCCTTAAGTTATGTTGTGCGTCATTTTAGCTTGGGCAGACCTAATACAAAACAATGGAGAGGCCAAAAGAACGCGAAACTCTTGAGAGGACGCTGCACAAAAGACCGCCATGGCAATTCGTATGCAAACCTTCCTTGGGATCGGGACACAATCAATTGAAATGGAAGCAGCGACTTCATCACTTGTTTCCTCTGCGCGCGCTCCTGTTGCATAAATCGAGTGATGACGAGATCCTACGAGAGGAGATCCTGAAAGAGGAGACGCCTGGATATCAGGTTATACATACATACAGCCAGGCAGAGCACGACCGAGACGAGGATGAGCTCGCATTTGATCTTGGAGGTGTGTCCCATTGTTCGTCCGCGCTTCCGTGGCAGCCATACGAAACTTATCTCAGCGGATGCCTCAGCTCTCGATTGTTGTTTTTTTGCACGTGCAGTGCTGGGAACCAAGTGCCAGATCCCTGAGAGAGAGAGAGAGAGAGAAGTTACTCAACTTTCTGCCATCTCTTGCAGCTCCTACTTTACGCAATTTACCATTTGGGCTCGTCGGCTCGGCGACATTTGAGCACTTTAATTTCATGTTTTCCTCAATTGTTCACATGATTTCCCAAGATCAGATTGCTTATCTCCCCCTGCTCCCGCCTCTCCCTCTCTCTCTCTCTCTGATTCAATTTGTACGCCGTGTGTAATTATTGCGCTTTTTCTTAGCGGTTCTGCTGCTGTTGTACCTTTCTGTCTTTTGGACTCTAATAGTTTACTTCCTGGGTTCCATCCACACACTCGCTTATTATTTGCCCATTTTGACGTGATTTCTGAGTCGTTTCCTGTCGAAGTCCCTCCTCGATCCTCCATTGTCATTGTCCCCTTTTGGGGACTTGTCTGTTTGGTACCCTTTGGATTGACATGCTTTTTGCTTTTCTGAACTTTGCTGATGCTCACCTAGGGAACGGAAGTTCCCCCGAAAAGGGTTGCTCGTTTCCGTGCCGAAGAAGAAGAAGAAGGATGAATGATGATTTCTAAAGAAATTTACATAATTCCAGCGCCAAAACATACAAAATAATATGACAATTTGTATTTAAATCAATATTTGCGCGCCAAAAAAAAGTAATGAATATAAAAAGTGATGGATGGTGATATTGGATTACTTTCGGAAAGGAAATAGCTCAATGTATCTGCTCTATAAAGACAGCTAGCAGAAGAAACATTGTATGAATTTATTATAGATTCAATATAATGCTGTGGCTTTTCTTTGCTTAAACTAAGAAGAGTTCTTAAAACTTGCTAGGAACCTTATTTATTATTATTATTTATTTAACTGATAAGGAATATTTGTTTATTTAACACTCTCGTGTCATGATTATTCTTTTTATTATTTGATTTATTTACTCTATTTGTAAGAAACGCTTTCAGACAGAATCGCCCAAAATTTTCTTATCGCAAAAATAATAACGAAACGCGTGTACGTGGTACGGGGTATTCCGTGTACACTCATAATGATTGCCGCTGCCCAGAGCCATAAAAAAATACAAAACGTTCACCTAATGACATTTCGGGACTTTCCCATCAAAAGTCTGGCGCGATTCATAATGAGGGGAACAGCCGGCGATCGGCAGCGGCAGCGAGCCGCGAGCAGCGATCTCAATGAACATGGTAGCAACTTTTGGGCAATAAATGCAACGACGACGAGTTGGATGAAAATTTTCCACTTGGTGGCATCACATGCAAATGAAGAAAATTTCCCAAATATTTAACCCTTTCGCTCGCTTTCGGCCGAAGTGTCATTAGGCTGGTGGCGTCGTCAGACGCCTGACAACAATGCAGGAGAGGATCGATGCTGCCGCTGCTGCTGCTGCAGGTTTATGGACCTTCGGCTAACCCTTTCGCTGGCCACTACAATCGGTGCAGTTCGTTCATAAAAACAGACAGAGAAAGTGCCAATGAGGCCCATAAAAATCGTCTGTCTGCGCTACCTGGCGGCCATTCTTGTCATTCTTCGAAGACAAAAAGGTGCTAACTACAGTTTTTCAACATCATCATTAGTCGAGGTCCGACCGAGCCGGCTACCGTGCCCCTACCTACCTAGGTCTAGCCTAGTGTCTGTCGTGACACCTCGCTCAACCCTTTCGCTTTCGAAGGGCGGCCGTATCGTTTAGGTGTATTCTTAAAAAAGTCATATATGCAGAGTTTTTTCCCGGAATTTTGATTTTTATTATCGCTCTCATTTTATTTTTTATGCTCTGACCTTGAATGAATCTGCCATATGCATCTGCTCGGTTGCACTACCTGCTGCAACTCTACCTGGGCGAGACCTTTTTGACCAAAGGTCGCGAGTGCTGTTTAAATTCTTGTGGTGGATTTAGCACTAATCCCCGGGGATTAGCGAGGATTAGCGGGATTAGCGGCGCACCGGCGTTACGGCTTTCATTAAGTAATGGGGCTGGGCTTAAGCTGAATGAAACTCTTTAGTTCTGAGTTCCCCGAGCACTCTTAGTTAATAATTATTATTGATTATAAATGATATGTTGATTAAACTGATGTGAGAAAGTTCTTCATCGAGGGAGTGAAAGTGCAGCACAGCATCCACCCTATAACTAAATTAATATTCATGAGTTCCCACGAAACCAGAAGGGAGTTACAGTACTCTTTCAAAACTGATATGTCATCGTCATCTGGTTTACTAGAGCATCGTAATCAACAAGCTACGTCCGGCTAATGATCGATTCGACTGGACATAACATCACACGCAAACGCATTCCCATGCTGTACTACACCTGAGAGTTCCCTTTCGATGTTGCTGCTGCAGCTGGTGGTGGGTGGATGCACCCACTGTGCGAGCAACCCTGGCAGCATCATCAGCGTCACATCGAGGGTTGCTATTCTAATTAGACCCTTAGCGCCCTCTCCCTGCTAGAGCTGTTGTCGCTATCATGGCAAGCACTTTATTGATCAAGTTACGCATCCCGTAATATGAATCGAAATATAATTGCTCTTTTTAAGTGTCTGTCATATATCAACAGCGTCGTATGTGCTCGAATTTGCATTCGTTCGCTTTCCCACGTCGTCATGCTCGTCCTCCTCGTTCCCGTCTCTCGCAGCAGCGGATTGCCTGACAACCCTCGGCAAGGGATCTGCAATCCGTCTAGGCTAGGCTAGGCGTACGGTTTTAATCGCACCAGACTTACGGGATCTTGCTTAACATTATTAAGTACTCGCTCAATATTTTTCGGTTGAATTCTATAATTCTCACCTTGCAGTGCGCGCTGATCCCTTTTCAGTTGAGTGTTGCCTCTGCGAAAAGCTTGCTTTAAATTTATTTGCCCTTGGCTGATCTTCATCTTGGGCTGCACGATCTCTCGCCCTGCTCTCCCTAATCTGCTTAAGCGGCACGCGATTAGCCCCTGCACCGGCCCTATGCCTGCCCCTCTCTCTGCCTGTTCCTCTGCTTCTGCCTCTGCCTGCCTGCGTGGGGCGATTAAGGTGATGCCACTTGAATTTAATTTGAGCCGCGTCTTGGCAAAGGCAATCGCTAAGCTGGCTTAGTTAGGGCAAGAGAGGGCAATCCTCAGAAAGCGAGAGAGTCCGAATTTGAGAATAGGAATAGCCAGCGAATGCATTATTCACTCTAGTAATAATGTATTCTAAATAAAGCAAAAATTTAGTCTTTTTTAGGAAAATTCACTTGATTTATCGAGGATATCTTGGAGTCCATGCACAGAGGAAAAACTACAGAAGAGTAATTTTAGATTTTAGTTTAATTTAATTTTAGTTAGTAAGCTAGTAAATAGCACAGAGAGCTATAATAGAAAATAAAGTTTTCTTTGCATAATCGGGTAGAACGGATATGAATATTTGAGTTATAATTATATTTGTCGAAGCGCGAATTAGAATACATTGAATTATATATATAGTCTTATAAAACATGAGAAGTAATAAATAATGATAAATTATATTATATAAATATATTAATATATATAATATATGCCGGATTAAACCTTATAAGGATTATTTGTTATACTAACATAATAAATATTTGTTTAGTTTACGAGTTCTTGGGCATCATTTTTTTCTCGATCTGTAGAAAGCGTTTTCGTACATAATCCTGATCCAATAACATATATTTCTTATCGCAAAAAACAACCGGAGGCAAGTGTAGGCGATGGGATTATTTAATGTATACTTTTTTGTTGTTTACCGCATGTAGAGTGAAAAGCTAAAAATTATAATTTATATAAAAAAATGTATTAAATATAAAAAAAGAAATACTAAGAACTAATCACACTCTTTTCCTATTGAATATTACGTATTAATGAGCGTTAGATAGAAGGGAAGAGAGAAGAGAGAGCAACAGAATTATATTTGATATTTGGCGTATTAATCGTAGAGTCTATTTATGGCATAATAATATCATAAATTCTTTTTTATTAAATAAATGAATGAATACAATTACAATAAAAGCGCCCTGACTGCAGCAACTCAACAGCGGCGGCGGCAACTCTGACGCAGCAACCCTTGCACAGTGGTTCGCCTTGCACAGTGGCTGCCATAGACAATCCTGGCGACAACCCACAGGTACTTCACGCAAATCACAAAGCGGCGGCAACAATGGCCAGCGCCATAAACGTCCATGCTGCCGCTGCCTCTGCTGCTGCGTGCTCGCATTAACAACTGTCACACTGACAGAGAGAGAGAGCCAAATCACAGAGAGAGCGCAGAGAGCAGAGCGAAGCAGAGAGAGCGCGCAGGTAGCTGCCTGAGCGGAAAGAGACCATAAAACCCTTCGAGGCAAAAGTTGAGAATGAGCGTAAGCGCAGCCGTCGCGTCGGGCCTGCTCAATGAATTTTCGCAATGGCAGCCGCTGCCTGCCTCGCTGCCTGGCAAGGATCGAAATCGCAGCAGCAGACGTAGCTGCGTTAGAACCCGTGTGTGAGAGGGAGAGCGCAATAACATGCTACCCTCTCTTTCATACCCCAGCAATGAACCAATGAACGCGCAGGGTAAGCTACCTAAGGGTGATCGACTGCTCGGTGAATGACGGCAGGACGAGCGACTATTAAAACAGGAGCAGGGTGGTGAGCAGACAACACAATCATCCGTGATCTCAGCGAGTCCACTTCGTGCCTCATCGCAGTGTAGTGCGCTCTAAACCGAAAACATATCGAACTAAAAACCCAACCAAATCGAACTGAACTAAGCAAAAACTCACGGAACTAAACCAAGTGCAGTGCGAGATTAATCAATCCATATAGTGCCTATATATATAAATTAGCCACAATTACGCCCCACATCAGCATGCAGTCGTCGGAGGGTTCGCCAGATATGATGGATCAAAAATACAACAGCGTGCGACTATCGCCAGCGGCATCAAGTAAGTATAGCCGGAAGGCAACCAAAGATTCTCCCAGAGCAACTCGAGCAAGCTCTAAATAAGTGAATAAAACTAACAAATACTTCTCCCTCTCTCTCTGCTCTTTCTAGGCCGCATCCTGTACCATGTGCCCTGCAAGGTTTGCCGGGATCACAGCTCCGGCAAGCACTACGGCATCTATGCCTGCGATGGCTGTGCGGGCTTCTTCAAGCGCAGCATACGCCGCTCCCGCCAGTACGTCTGCAAGTCACAGAAGCAGGGACTCTGCGTGGTGGACAAGACGCATCGCAATCAGTGCCGCGCCTGCCGTTTGCGCAAGTGCTTCGAGGTGGGCATGAACAAGGATGCAGTGCAGCATGAGCGTGGACCACGCAACTCCACACTGCGTCGCCACATGGCCATGTACAAGGATGCCATGATGGGAGCTGCTGAGATGCCACAGATACCGCCAGAGATACTGATGAACACAGCGGCTCTGACCGGATTTCCCGGTCTGCCCATGCCCATTCCAAATGTGCATAGCCAGCGTAGTCATCATCATCCCGCACTGAGCGCTGCCTTCCAGCCGCCACCACCCGCTGCTGTGCTGGATCTCTCTGTGCCCCGTGTACCACATCATTCGGTGCATCAGGCTCATCATGGTTTCTTCTCACCCACCGCTGCCTACATGAACGCCCTGGCCACCCGCGCCCTGCCCCCCACACCGCCACTGATGGCCGCTGAGCATATCAAGGAAACTGCCGCCGAGCATCTCTTCAAGAACGTCAACTGGATCAAGAGTGTGCGCGCCTTCACCGAGCTGCCCATGCCCGACCAGCTGCTGCTGCTGGAGGAGTCGTGGAAGGAGTTCTTCATTCTGGCCATGGCCCAGTACCTTATGCCCATGAACTTTGCCCAGCTGCTCTTTGTCTACGAGTCGGAGAACGCCAATCGCGAGATTGTGGCCATTGTTTCCCGTGAGGTGCACGCATTCCAGGATGTGCTCAACCAGCTGTGCCACCTGAGCATCGACAGCACCGAGTACGAGTGTCTGCGTGCCATCTCGCTGTTCCGCAACTCGCCACCGGCTGCCAGCTCCACCGAGGATCTGGCCAACAGCTCCATACTGACAGGCAGCGGCAGTCCCAACTCCAGTGCCTCGGCCGAATCCCGTGGTCTGCTCGAGTCCAGCAAGGTGGGCGCCATGCACAACGATGCCCGCAACGCGCTGCACAACTACATCTCGCGCACGCATCCCAATCAACCGATGCGCTTCCAGACCCTGCTCGGCGTCATCTCCCTGATGCAGAAGGTCTCCAGCTTCACCATCGAGGAGCTCTTCTTCCGCAAGACCATCGGGGACATTACCATAGTTCGCCTCATCTCGGACATGTACAGTCAGCGTAAGATCTAAAATCGCAATCCGTCGGAAGACGGAAGACTTCGTTTTGCCGTCGGCAACTCAAGGTCCGCCGCATCCGAGCACTTGAAGTGCCTTCGTAGTGCTGGAAACTGTGATATCTGCAAATTGGGAGACAGTGATGATACTGACAATATATTATACACACACAGTGACAAAGACAGTGAACATTGGACATTATTCAATAGTGACTGCTGCTGCATACTATATAATCCTTATAAATATCTCTCTCGGAGTTGAGCCTTAAAGTATTCGTTATATCGTACATACTACGTAACCCATCCACAGCGTGATTCAAATTCAAATTCTCAAAGTTGAAACTTTTTGTTGTAGAACCTTAGTTTGTAATGATTTAGTTAATAAGCTCATATCATGTGTTTAATCAAATTAGCATAGTATACTAAGACATATTCAAATATACAATTATAAAAAAAAACAAACAAAACTTACGATATATTTATTCTTTGGTGAAAGGGGGGTGCATTTTATATAAGATAAGTTTTCTTGTTATGCAAGTTTTGCTTCAAAATTATACTGTTAATTAATTTATTTATTTCAATTTACAGGGAGGTGTTGAAATTCTAAAACGGGCTTAATATGCGTGATATAATCATATATAATTTGATTGAATTTGATTTCCTTAACTTTTATAGTTTCTGAGTTATAAATGATCATACAGACGGTCAGAAAAACAGATTTAAGGCCGTATGTCCTATTTCGACTAGGTTGTTTAAACTGCTGAAATATATAGACTTTATAGGATAAGATATGCCTCCTTTAACATACATGAGATACATCAGATACATATACTATACGTAGAATATACTTTTTCGATTCACTGTTAAAACTAACTAATAAAAACGAATAAAAAACTATTCGGAATGGCTACAGTCGAGCGTAAGTTAACTTTCGCCTAGGGATATAAAAAATAAAACGTAAAAATAATTCTGGAAATCAACTCAAGCCTTGTGCTTATGATATATATAGTAAATTTATCACAAATACATTTTTTTAGCACCCAAATATATATTAGATATTATTTAACCTTTCCATGACTTTTATGGCGCATACAAAAAAGCTATGGTAAGTTGAGGACCCACCGTAGTGCCAGGCTAGTCTAATCTGAAATGTATTATGCAAATCCTCGAACAAAAGACGCTGCATTTGGCGCTGGAATCAAAGAAATTAGCATAGTTTTTCCACATCAGTTAAACCGACGTTGGGATTAATTTGAAATGTCAGCTAGATTCGCATTGAGGATTGGGTTAGCAATGGCCGCTGCTGCAGTAGTGACGCTCCCCCCTCCCCCCAGTAACAGTACCTCAGCTCGGGGTGCCCGAGTCCTGCGCTACCAAGAGAATTCAAAAAGTTAAAAAGCAAAAATTCACTTTTGATGACTTTGTCGAGCCGCGTTGGATCGCTCGACGAGAGTCTATGGCAGATAGACAATAACAATTGAATCCTTTCAGGGAGAGACAGAGAGAGAGAGAGACAAAGAGAGAGAGAGAGAGCATGCCAAAATTGAGTATCCCTTGGATGAGGCTGAACAAACAAACGCGATGAGGAAAACAGTTGCCAATCGATCCGCAGGCTGCTGCAAATTGTACAAATTGCGTTGGCCAAAGTAAATAGAAGAACTAGTGTGTGTGTGTGTGTGTGTGTCGGTGTGTGTGAGTGTGCTGCTGACACACATCCAGGTCGAGGAGCATGGTGCAAAACCTACCCTAACCCAGAGCACCCAGAGCTGAATGCTTGCGGGGATTTAGAATTAAATATGCTTCGTTGCTGCTGCCATTTCGACTTTGCCAAGGTCCACACTCGGCACGGCTAGGCAGGGTATGGCTTGGCTGGGCTCGACTTGTTGTTGTTGTTGTAGCTGGCAAAAATGTTGTTGTCTTTGTCTGTTGATGCTGCCTCTGCGTTGGGTTGTTGAGCCCTTTTAAGTCCTAATGGCCCTTTATTATCTGCCTTTAGACTTTTAATAGACTCAGAGGCGACGTTGATTCTCGCTCGCACTATGTGTGTGTGTGTGTGTGTGTGTGTGTATCTCCTCTCTCTCTATGCAGTTGTGGTTGGTTGCCCTAATCCTCATCATTCTGTCATCAGTGACGTTTTTCTGCACATTGTTGGCTTTGCATTGTTCCCATCTTAATTTGTTCCTGCACACGAGAGTTTTTTTCTTTCTGCTTCTTCTTTTTCCATTTTCACATTCGCAATAAAAATGTTTCACTTTTTGATTTGCACTGCGAGAATGTGGAGCAAACCCTAATTGAGCTCTGTTAGCCATGCCTGCCTTCCTAAACCCCCATCCAGCCCCGATCAGATCCGACCAAGACTAACTTACTGCAGTCGCTTGAACCACTTGAATCCCTTGCAAAGCTAGACAGGAGTGGGTTGGTTAAGCCACCCGCTCTGAGCCACCCCAGCCACCCGCACTTCAGCTCAAGTAGGTCACTTCGAGAGAATCCTGCGAGAAGCCGGCGGATTTTCAGTAACACTTTTAATTCATAGATTCTCGTTGATTAAGTAATCCGCGCAGGCTGCTCAATGAAGGTTTGTCGCGGACAACGCGCATGATTAACGCACGCACTCGCGTAATCTCGCATCCTCGTCTCTACAGATGCACCCGCCGATCCTCCAATCCGTCGACCTGTCGACCTGCCACAGGCAGGCAGGTGTGGAAATACACGATCTGGCGATGCGGCAGGTTGCGATGCGTCGTGTTGCAAGCTTAACCCGACGACGGCAGCTCGAGCAGCTCGTGCTCTGGGCGGATCATTGCGTTGCTTGGCTTGGTTATCCATGCACAATTACCTAGAGAAACAAAACTGTGAGTATGCAAATAGGTTTTAATGGACTGGATTACCCTTTTGCTAAACGCTCAAATCCTGGACGGGCGACCACCAGGTCTCTCTCGAGAGAGAGACGCAGAGAGAGAGAGAGAGATAGGAAGACAGAGAGAGAGCCTGGCTGACGGAGCACATCGTGCATTGTTTTCAAATATAATGAGAATGTCTCTAAGCCAAAATATTAAACATCCCGTTTGATCCTGGCCAGCAAACCGATGCAAATCCGGCTTCCGTTTGCCTCATTTGTTGTACCTGAAGTCAGTGCCAGCATAGTCACAGAGAGAGAGAGAGAGAGAGGGAGAGACTCCTGCGTACAGCAGAAGTCAAAGCAGACCAGGCGCGGCGTTGTTTTTGTAAATTGAGTAGCTCGATTTATCGCCAGATCAATTTTCTATATCTGCCGCAAAGATAACCAAAGGAACAAAAGAGGAAGAGAGTGAGAGAGAGAGGGAAACATGCTGATTATACTGTACGAACTCCTTCGTAAGTATTCTAATTGTTATGTGGCTTACGGACCAAGGACTAAGCCAGGCTGCCTGCACAGCTCGGCAGCTTAACTTACTTTAGTGGGCAAATGGCAGTTTTTCAAGGAAAATATATTTTCCTTTTTGCATAGGATCATGCCGAAGGCATTGGGCGGCATTGTTTTTAGCGCTTAGCTAGATAATTTGGCTTTTGGCTAGATTTAATGACGATCATTAGTAAAAAATGAGGGAAAGGTTTTCAAATGCAAGTAGGAGAGAGAGAGAGAAAGGACTGCAGAGAAAGACTGATCTATGAGTCGCTTGAGGAAGAGAGAACCGAGAGAAACCGCTGACATAACATAGATAGATCGCGGGTAAGATCGCCAAATATCTTGATTATTCGACAGAAATAAAGGGAGAGAACTAAGAAGAAAATTCTAGTAAGAAGAGATAGAGAGTTACGAGGGTCGTTTGATAAGTCCGTGACTTTTTGTATTTGCCGCGCACCTGCTCTAAATACAACACTGCTCCTGTCAGCAGTTATCGATTAACAGCTGACTGTAAAATTTTGAGAAAGCTGCGTTTTTTGGTTTGCGTTTTATAGGCATTGAAAGCAGACGATCTCGTGAATTTTAACGAAAATGGAAAAAAGTGAATTTCGTGTGCTAATTAAGCATTATTTTTTGCGTAAAAAATCCATCACCGAAACCAAGGAAAGACTTGATAAATATTATGGGGACTCTGCACCATCAATTTCAATGGTTAAGAAATGGTTTACTGAGTTCCGTTGTGGTCGTACCAGTACAAGTGATGCCGAACGTTCAGGTCGCCCAAAAGAGGTCGTCATGCCAGAAATCGTCGACAAAATCCATGGAATGATATTGGATGATCGGAGAATGAAAGTGCGTGAGGTAGCTGAGGCTGTAGGCATCTCAACTGAACGGGTACATCACATTTTACATGAATATTTGGACATGAAAAAGCTTTCCGCGCGATGGGTGCCGCGATTGCTCACACACGACCATAAGCGCAACCGTGTGACCATTTCAAAGGAGTGTTTGGCGATGTTCAACCGCAATCCAAACGAATTTTTGCGCCGTTTCGTTACCGTAGACGAAACATGGATCCACCACACCACACCAGAGACCAAAGAACAATCAAGACAGTGGGTTTCTCCGGGTGAACGTGCACCAAAGAAGGCCAAGGTGGGTCTGTCGGCCAACAAGGTCATGGCCACAGTTTTTTGGGATGCACAAGGTATCATTCACATCGATTACCTTGAAAAGGGTAAAACGATCACCGGCGAATATTATTCAGAGCTTTTGGACAGATTCGATATTGATTTGAAGCAGAAACGACCGCATTTGGCGAAAAAAAAGTGCTGTTCCATCAGGACAATGCACGGGTGCACACGTGTGTAGTCAGCATGGCAAAATTTCATAAATTGGGCTACGAACTGCTACCCCATCCAGCATATTCTCCAGATTTAGCCCCCTGTGACTATTTTTTGTTTCCAAACATGAAGAAATGGCTCGGCGGTAAGAGATTCGGGTCAAATGAAGAGGTCATCACAGAAACAAACGACTATTTTGAGGGCCTTGAGAAAACCTATTATTTGGAAGGAATAAAAAAATTGGAAAAACGCTGGACTAAATGTATAGAGCTAAAAGGAGATTATGTTGAGAAATAAATATTCAAAAAGTCACGGACTTATCAAACGACCCTCGTATCAAAGCATATTCAACTAGTCTGTCGGCTAGACTTAAGAAAGATAGGAAGAACTAAGAACAAGATCGATACTACTAGACAAAGATCGAAGAGAAGCAGCTGAGAAGCAACTAGCCAGGGTTTTAGAGAGAGAGAGAGATCAATATGAGAAACTGAGAACTAAGAAAGAGAGTGATCGAAAGAAGTAGCAGCTATAATAACAATGAAAGATCGCACGATCACAAAATCTTTCGATCTTTCTATCGGATTCCCAAGAGACGATAAGGGTGATTAGTTCACGTGACATAAAGACGCGTACTATGCTAAGCTGACGACAATTAAGCGCAGTGAAGCGTCTGCTAATTGAAGACGCTTGCCTCGTTGTCACATCCTAGTCCTTTCCCTGGTCCCTGGGTACTTGATGCCCGAGTCTAAGTCTACGTAAATCCCAGCACAGTCGGCTTTTTATGTATTGTTACAATCTGTGAACGAGACACACTCACACAAAAGGTCCCGAGGGCAGCTGATGAGTGGACCTCCTGGAGGTGAGAAAAATATTGAGGGCAACCGCGATGAGGTCGGTCTACACGAATCCAACACACAGGAACAATTGCTCCTGGGGCCGGTAGTGTGGCACTTGAGCTGAAGCGCAACTTGCGTTTAACCTCAAGAAAGTTGCAATTGCCCGCATATCGCCATGCATCTTGGAGGATCTGCTTGATCCTTTGTCAGGGATTCGCTTGAATTTTTTTTTTTTCGAATATTGACAGGCCGACAACAAGTGATATTCGATCGGTAGCGACAGTTTGAAGAGAGCGCAAGAGAGAACTGAGGGCATCTTGAGGATTATTACTTTCTGATGCCTAATCGAAAGCTGCGCAAGAGGCAGGACCACCAGGACGACATTGAGCGTTGTGTGTGTTCTCTGTGATCTCTTCCTCCCCAACTCTGCATCCCTACCAGAGATGTATGGGAAACTTTTTGCATCTGGAAGTAGGAAGTGATGAGGATGCGTATCTGCTGTAGCTGGCTTTGTGGCAGCCTCCGGGCAGATGATGATTACGTCGCAGCCAGCCAGCGTAATTGAATTTGTTGCCTTTTCCATTTGTTAGCATAACAAAGCGGACCGCTCACTGCCCCGAGGCACTGGACGAGTGCGCAGCAGGGTTAGCAGCGGATCAGAGAGTTCTCTCTAAAATGGCGTCGCAGCTGGCGGAGTTGGAGTAACACATAAGGTTAAACTATTATTTAAGTCTTCGTTTAATTAAGTTGTCACACGAAGGCGAACTACCTTCTCCCTCCGCCCTCCACCCACGCAGGGTTAGTCACATCCCTCGATGGTTGGAAAAGTTCGAAACTTTTCAACTTCCGGTCAATAGAGCAGGTGGCCATTAGTTGGACATCAGGTGCGTGGCGCATCCGTGAATAAAGCCATTATGGAATGGAAGACGTAACACGCAAGCCAGGCCAAAGCACTGGGAACTTACGTTCCCGGTTTGACCGACAATGGTCGTAAGTGAAAAGCAGTCGCGTCATCGTCACAACTCTCACCTTTGGCCGGGAGCGACATCGGACGCATCAATAGGGCCATATGTCATAATAACGAGGCCCGATCCACCCCGGGTCGGTAACGGTAATTTAGCTGCGACCGGGTCTAGTGCAACCCTGGACTGCATTCCAAAGCAGAGCGACAACGAGTGCGAGTGCAATATCGAACCGGGAAGGAGAATCGGAGTGGGAATCGAAGTGGGAAGGGGAGTGGGAATGGGACGCGGGCTGGGGCACTTGAGAATGTAACAAATCGACTTTGACAAAGCTCGCAGCACACACGGCGTATGGGAAATTGTCGTCGCACTGTGGACGGGCCTGGTGCCACTTGAGCACTCGGAGTGGCCACTTATCACGTTGCTCCGAGCCGGAGCCCGAGCTGGAACTCTCTCACCTCGCACATTAGTTTCGCATTTGCGCGCTCCCAGGATATGGGCGCAGCGCACTAAAACAAAAGGGGTGGTTACGGGTTCAGGGTCCAGGGACTAGGGACTTGGGACTTGGACTACGTGTATATTCGTGTATTGGCAAACCAATTTTCGAGAGCTTTTGTTTCGCTGAACGACGCGAGTAAGCCACAAAGGATCAACAAGGCTTGAGAATTATTTGTAGAGCCAGCAAGGGAGCCACTTGCTACTCCTGCCACAGCCACCGCAGTTCACAATTAATTTTGCATGGAGGCAACTTTGTTTCCAACTCTCTGAAGTGCGCTATCGGTAATGCAGACGACTCGATCGGCGCATTGCTGCAGGGATTGCGATTGGGATTGGGATTGAAGTGCAGCAGAGAACTGTGAAATAATAATGGCAGCTGCAGCACCACAACAACAACAACAACAACAGCTTGAATTTTATGACCATGTAGTACCACATACAAACAGTCCATGGAACGATAGAGAGATTCAATTTTTTATTGAAGCCATTTTGTCAAATAAAAGGGATTTGTGCAATAATCCGCAATTGGGACGCTGCAGAGGAAGGGTCTGGCCTGGTCTGGTGACGATGCTGCGATGATGGGCGGGCCCAGACTGATTTCTGACATCGCAATTGACAAGAGCCGCAACAACAGCTGGTTAACTGACTGACTGCAACCTCTGCCTCTGCTGCTGACAGTCACTGTAAATGCTGCAGAGACAAGAGACAAAAAAACGCTTTGGATTCGCGTCAGCCAGCAGATTAGAGAGAGAGAGGGAGATCCGCACCCCGATGTGTGCGCAATTAAAGCGCTTACATGGGAACTAATTTGTGAAGTGTCCTTGAACACTTTCGGGCTCTATTTGCATCAGTTTGCGGCAACGCGCGCGTGACAGCCCGCTGCGGGGATTAGCAGTTGGGCAAACATGGCGACACTCAAGTCTCTCCCCCTCCTCCCTTTTCCTCTTCCTGTGCCGCTCTCTAACGGAAACTGTCGCAACTAGCGGATCGCTTAAGGTGGCACTGACTTGCCATGGCTTGTCAGCTACAAAAAAGGATGCGCCGCTTGTGCACAGTGGGCACAACGCGTGCTGCAAGCTGAGCTGCTTAACAAAAAAAGAGAAAAATCCATGACCCGTCGCTGTTTACCATAAGGATCACACTCGAGTAACGGTTGACAAACGCTTGTTTAAGCTTATGTTGGGTTCGTTCCGGCTAGGGCGACAGCTGAGCTGCGCTACGTTGCCTTTCGCTGCCTCTACTCGTTGGCAGCGCATCCTGCGGCACAGTGGGCCGAGCAGGGAGTTCGTTCTGTGCGTTGGCTCGTTTAATTTTAATGAGTATCTCCGCCAGGGAGTACCCTGCTAACTGAAGCACGCACAGACATCGCGATGAGTCGCAGTGACCCTGTGCAACTGTTTTCGTTTATTTGCTTCGCCTCGTTTTAGGGGTTGCTCTCTCTGTATCTCTCTCTATATACCTCTCTCTATCTCTTGCACCCCGCGATTTGTAGCGTCTATGTAAATTGTCACATTATTGTCATAATTCTCAGGGCCGGGAAATGGGAAATGAGAAAATCATCAGCACGAAATGCTTATGACATAATTTGTGCTTTGTTGTGGTTAATTGTCAGTTTCCCGTTTATAGGGCGGGAGATTAACGATGCGGCAATGGAATCGACTGTTTAAAGTGGAGTAAACCAAAGTATTTCGATGAGCAAACCTGTTTATCGTAGGTTTGTTTACTAGGATATATGTAGATTTCTTTTTGGGTATTGGGAATAAACTTGAAATTTAGTTAATGAGGTAAATCGAATAATTGAAATGAGTTAGGAAACCAGTTTTCGATTGAAACTAAACTAAAGGGCTTTGCTTATGGGAAACATATGCTGCAGGCTCTTCACTCTCACAGTATTTTATTTAATGACAGACAGATAGATATTATGTTTAAAATTCAAGCGAATAAACTAAATTCATATTGAACTAGATCATTCTCTAGTTTGTACGCTGATTACCTGGAGGCATCTTGCAACTTTTTCCCAGACATATCGAAGATCTTGAAGGTCCTCAACGGTCTGTGCCAAATTAACTCGAATGCAATGAACTGCAAAATCGCGTAATGTTGAAGAAAGTGGAAATCAGCCGGCATATATGTATCATCTTGGCAAGTAGAGCAGCATGAGGATCTTGCTCGAAAACCCGAAATAATTGAAACCAATTAGTTTCGAAAAACCTTTTAATTGTGTTTGTGCTGCTCGTCGAGGCATGTGTAAATATTTTCGTAGCAGGCGAAACCGAAAGGACAATGAAGAACAAAGATAAGGTAAAAGAAGAAGACACACAACATGTGAGAACATGGCAATGACCAAAATAATCCAGCTCATAAAAGAGAGCTGAAGAAAGAAGAGAAGAAAAGCAAAGAAAATGCATTGCATTTTCCTCAGAAAACTGCAAGAAATTGCCAAATAATTTGCAAAGAAACATGAGGCATAAAGACAAAAAATCAACCACAGTCTATTGTTTCCTAGCTGAAAGATAGAAGAGCCCTACTATACTGCCCCCCTATATGGTTGTTGCCAACTGTCGACGGGCTGTCAAAACTGATGTCGATTGAGTCAGTCCCTGCGCTCTTAAGGTTTCGCTACTGTTGCGTAGGTGCAGGAAATATTAACGGCACTTGGCCCTATATAGTATCTATAAGCCACTCTCTTTTTTGTTCAGTTTATTTACTTTTTGATTTTGTGCCTGCTGCAGTTAATTGGCCACATTCGATGCAGTTGTCAGTCCTAACTGAGGCTCAACAAACAAGAATTTGAATGACTCAAGATTGCTACAGTTTCGTGTAATTAGGATGGGCTGGATAATGGCTACAGTTTCTATAGACTGTCTCTCAGAGAGAGAGAGCGAGCATTGTCAGAGTTTCTTGAGACCTTGTATACAGTCTGGCCCAAATTCCATTGCCATAATTAGACACAATTTGCAGGCGGCGGCCCCATCGAATTTCGAGCACAATTCATGGCAATTTCGATTCGCTTTGATTCGCAGTTTAATGCCGAATTCGATTACGAATTCGATGCTGATTTCGATTACGAAAATGTTGCGTTAAATGAAATCAATAAGCTGGGCATGCTAATTATGATTGGCATATCAATTACCCGCTAAAAAACACAGACCCTGGCTACGGCAGCTAAGCGGCTAATTAAGCAGTCGCACTCGACGCCACGCACTAATCACCTGTGAAAAACGGCTAAAAAACAATAATAATAACGGCTGAAAAAGGCTAGAGAGTGGAGAGTCCACTCAAGTGGCCGAAATAAACACTTGAGGCGGAGTTGAGGTCGAAACATCGATGATTTATTGTCACTTCAAGCGCCGCCGCCGCAGTTACTGTCGAGCGGAACGGGAACTGGAACCGGTACTGGAACTGGAACTGCCTCCGAGTTGCTCTTGTTGTCTTGTTTGTTTGTCTTTTCTTTCGCTTTTTTTTGTTGCTGCCTGTCAAATTCTTGCACTTTGACTTGTTCTCAGCAGGTCCGGCACACACACACACACACACGCAGACACACTCAGGCTGAGGCCCAACCCACAATGGGTACAATTACCCGCATTTAATGGGCATTTGTCGTCGTGTTCACTTTTGTTGTTGTAGTTGTTGCAATTAATATTTCACTTGTTGGCGGCGACAGCGAGAAATCCGCTGACATTGAAATTGTGATTATATTTATTCGACTGGACAAGGCATGGAAACTATAACACATTTTCATAGCCGTTTTTATATATCGAATTTTGTCAGCAATTAATGTGATCTGAAAACTGTGAACCGTCACCGTTGACTCGTTACTCGTGTGACTCATAAACACCTCGACGGCTGCACTGACCTTCCTGGGGCTGCACGTTCCGCTACGACGATGATCTTTGCATTTGCCTTGTGTGTGCTTAAACAAAACACATGTCATTCAATATATCGTATGATACGATACTTTGAGATTTGAATTTGAGGCCCAAATTAAACACTCGTTGTCTCAGCTATAATCTACCAATTACCAGACTGTTTTCCACTTTACTTTATTGTTTGACAGCTCCAGTTTATGCTCTGTATAAATTCATAGAGTGGTGGACTGGGAGTTACCTTGTAGTT
Source organism: Zaprionus tsacasi (assembly GCA_018904105.1). Classification (NCBI taxonomy): domain Eukaryota; kingdom Metazoa; phylum Arthropoda; class Insecta; order Diptera; family Drosophilidae; genus Zaprionus; species Zaprionus tsacasi. The sequence goes on from JAEIFR010000295.1 coordinate 3,184,754, forward strand.
TGTTGTGAGAGTGGGTAAGGTACAGCTAAGATGTTAAAGGAAGTTTCTCAACTAATATGCTGAAAGTCTCTAAAGCTCATAAACCTAAATAATAATAAATCTCAGCAGAAAAGCAACTAGAATTAATAGAAATATCTGGCAAGGTAAATATGTACATTGTACAAACTAACAAAAATAATGGATATTTGCCAAAAAATTCGATAATAGCTTAATCACAGTACGGTGTCAATACTATCGATAGTTTTATCGCTGTTTTAACAGCACTATATGCAAAAAACTCGCACTACTATCGTTAAAAACGATAGTTTTGCTTTTAAAACGTCAACAAATCTATATTATCACGTGTCACATTTTTGGTAAAAATACATCGTCAGTAGGTAACTTACAACACGTCATCGCTACTATCGATAGTTCTATCGATGTTTCAGCAGCCCTGTATGCAAAAAAACTCGCACTACTATCGATAAAAACGAAAGTTTTGCTCCTAAAACATCGACAAACCTAAAGAATCACATGTCACAGCACTACAGGGTATCAGAAATATTCTCGCTGATATATCAGTTCGATCTGCAGTGTGTGCTGGGTTCATTGCACGTGCACAGCAGCTCAAGGCTGGCGATTTGGGGCTGCTAAACAACTTTCAAAATTGCAATCGAACACGGGACACGGGACATGGGCAAGAGTCAAGGCCAAGAGGATGATTTCCATGCAGATCTGGCATCCAACAGCAACTCCACATCCAGTTTCCGCTGCAATTTCGCACTTAGCCGCCAGGGTACCCCTCCCTGCTCTGACGTAGACAGGCACGCGGAAGTTGGTAGTGCAAAATGCCGCTACGCATGCGGCTACGCCTGAAACCCGTTTTTGTTAGCCAGGCCCAGACACGCACTTGGCGGGCTGCACGGCGTGCCAATACGTTATTGACCTTGATTTTGTCTTACGCGCTTGCCTGCAACTCTGTCTTAGATGGGGGAGGGGGGAGAGTGGGCTGAACTGGGCTGGGCAAACTGGTCTAGTGACACTAAAAGCCACGTTACAACAAGTGCGATTTGCGGCCTAAACCGACGGCAAAAGTATTTTTCAAATGGAATTCGCAGGTGAATTAAAATGGAAATCCAATACCGAAATTCACAATGATATCTTCCCTGAAATTCAGGCAGATGCGGCAATTAGCGCGCACTTACACGCAGTTTCGGGATCTCTCAAATTACAGATTATTGAAAACCTTGTGACTTTTTGAGTAAAATCGTTGATGGGTCATTCATGAGTCAGTCTCACTCTCACTCTCAGTCAGCTATCAAATCACCATCTACAGAGCGAGCAGCAGGATCCAGAGTTCCACATGGGGAACGTATCGTATCGTGTTTCTCAACAAGTTTAGCGAGTTTCAGTTTGACTTCTGCAGCGATCGCTCCGTGTTGATAAGCGTTTAGCAAACTGAGAGCTGAAAATGGATTTGAATGAAATAGAATAGAATAGATTGTTAACCTTTCATGGGATCTGAATAGGGAAGGGGGAGATGTACCGAAGTCGACGTTAGCGTTGACTTGCTCGATTTTTCAAACGCTCGACTGCATCTTAAATTACAAATAATCGCAATTGTCTGCCTGTGTGTGTATAGAAGGACCTTCTCGGGGTGGTATACGTCTCTCTATAGAGAGAGGCAGCTGAAATAATTGAGAGACAACGCGAAATTAAGAGAGATGATACGTGGTACCCTCAACGTTGTGTTGTGTGTTTTGCATGCAATTTCAATGAAATGCGCAGACAGGGAGAGAGACGGAGAGGCAGCAACCCCTCAACCCTCATTATCATTGTGATTAACTCGCCAGAAGTGAAAGCATCAAAATAAAAGCAGCAGCAGCAAATCCCAAGCCGGTACAGAGTACTCTGGGTGCCAGTATCGTCACATCAGCATCAGGCAAACGCCTCGAAATCAAAAAGGCAGCACAACGAACTGGCAATAGTTTTGATCGGGCAGGCCAGGGAAGGGGAGAGAGGGCAGAGCCCGGGCGGGTAAACAACCCTCCCAACTACTTACAAACATATAAATGATTTGTTGCACCCTCAAGCTAATCCAAATGAACAGAATGAACCGCTGAGTCTGAGTCGGACGCCTTGTTCCGTGTTCCTTGTTCCTCTGCCCATTCCTCGCCTTCATCAACGCGATTTGCTGTTCTGTTCTTTGTCAACTGATTTAATTTCCTGGACTGCCGCTGCTGCCACTTTGAGAGTGTCGCTGTGTGCCGCACTCTCTCTCCCTCTCCCTGTCCTGCCCCTTGTCCCGCCTGCTGTGAGAGGGCGTGCCATGTTGCTGGTGTCTAATGACAACAACAACAACAATGGCAACAACGATGGCGACTTGCAAAAGGCCAAAACGATGCTGTAAATGAGAGTAGATCGCACTTGAAACTGATGACGACCTCATGCGGTTGCTTTGTGGGCACAGCCAAAGGAGTCCCGCTTGGACATTTCAATTAGTGGTGAACCACACGTGTCGCCCCAGCCCCAGCTCAGACCTCATTTCGAGCACCATAAATTATGCAAATGCATATCGAGTGTGGCGAAGGCGACGTGTGGGTGGGTGGCTCCAACTGCAACTCTCTGTGGCCAGCTGTTGGCCATAAAGCTGGCCAAACAATGCCTCTTACCGACGGCATTTCAAACACAATAAATTATCGAAGCCAAGCGCAAAGTCAACAAGTCAAAGACATTGCGCCAGCAACAGCGACAGCACCAACAACAACAGCAACAACAGCAGCAACAGCAACAACATCAGCAACAAGAACTGCGACTAGAAGTAACATTACAACTAAGTACAAGAGTTTTGCCAAGCTGTTGCCAAGCGATCGCCATTTCGACTCGTGATATAAATCAGCATTTCAGTCCGCTAATGCCCGACTATATAATGCCAACTAGCCCCACACAATGCGAGTGTGCAACAGCAACAACAACGCCAGCAACATCAACGCCAGCAACACCCGCGCCTGGTTGCAAGTAATCGCGAATTTCTTAATCGTAATCCGACTTATGTCGGCCATAGCATATACGTCAAATATTCCACTAGTTCTGCGATGCAAGTCATCTATATGATACCTTTTTAATACCCCAGCAGGAACGCAATGAGTGTTAATTATTTATTGTGTTTTATATGTTGTTTATATATAGATTTTGATGGTATATTATTTTACAATGAATTACTTAATAATAATAAAAAATAAGAAAAGCTACACGGTTTGCCCACTCATATTATTTCTACAATATATTTTAAATTTACATATTATTTGCCAAGAAATTAGCAGGAACTATTGGGGAAGTGACACACCTAAAATAAACATTCTTGTTCTAGAAAATAGTTTTTTTTCAAGCCGGAAGAGGGCGTAGCCAATTTCTAAAATAAACCGGATATGTGGGCAATAATAAGACATATTGTCAACAAATTTGGCAGCTATAGCTCTTAGGGTCTCCAAGATCTAAAGTTTATTATAAGCGCTTATTTTTTATGGTATTTCAATAATAGTACAGGTTAGTTAGTATGATTAAATAGTTCCACAAGCTATTGAAATTGTTTTCTTATTAAAACTGACTTGGCAGCTCTTAACTTAAGATATCTCACTTTATAGAACAATTGCAGCCACCTAAGTGCATCGATTGTAGATTCTTTTATAGATATGTTTATTGTTTGCAGTTATTTTTAGTTATTTCTTCTTATTATTTGGGTTGGGTTGATCATGTGCCTGATTGTCTGATTGGCTGGCGGAACAAGTTTTATGATTGCCACAAGAATTGCATCATGCAACGCGGCACGCGGGGAGGAGAACATCAAACAGGGATATCAATCTGGACAATTGGGATTTATGGATCTCTCTCAGCTTGGCTCTTGGGTTCGGGTACAAATAATTAAAAAATAGTTTAGCTTCAGCTCCATAGAAAGCAAAAGTAATCGCTGAAAGCGAAAGAGCGCAAAACTGGTCAAACAACTTGCAACAACAACAACAACAACAGCAACAGAAACAACAACAACGAGCTGCGAGTTGACTTACTGGAGCACTTAGCTCAATTCTTGTTATTGTTACTGTTATTAATACCAACACACAAGCAGCAGTTACAACAACAGCAACTACTACTGAGACAGCTACCGCCTAGGCGGGCCGTGAGATTGGCCCAAGCCGAAGCAGTCGTTCCAAGGTTTTCCCAGCTCTCGTTGGCGCTATAAAAGCTTGGGCGGCACCATGGCGGAAGGCAGTTCACTTACAAAACCCATTGCCGTCGGTCTGCTGGTGTCGAGCACGTACAACCAGACTACCCGCACACGTTCGTCCTAACCCCATACGATACCCTGTAAACGGACTAAAGCGTAAAGGCGCGAGTGAATCCCCCAATCGATAAGCAGATTAGCAGATTCGCCTAGATTAGAGTGCAGTTTACGTAGTCGCTTTTCAAGGATACCACGTAAAAATGTTTCGTTTTGTAAGTGCTGTGTGTGTGGTGCTCCGATCTGTCTGGCTAATTGATCCAACTTTGTTTCTGCTCAGCTCGCAGTGACCACACTCGTGACCCTGGCAATGGGTCAGAACTATCACCAGGACCCCAAGACAGCGGCCATTATCAGTGAGCAGCGCTATCTGTCCGGCGATGGCAAGTTCGGTGCCGCCTACACACAGGAGGATGGCATCAACTTCAAGGAGGAGACCGATGCGGATGGCACACGCCACGGTAGCTACAGCTATGTGGATCCCTCGGGCGAGCGTCGCACCATCTCCTACACAGCTGGCAAGAATGGGTAAGTCATATGGCATGACCGGAACTGAGTGAGAGTTGCTAATGATGCCGCCTTTGACAGCTTCCAAGCATCTGGTGATCACTTGCCCGTCGCTCCCCCAGCACCACCACAGCCCGTGCCCACCGCTGGCTATCAGCCACAGCAGCAGTACCAGCCCCAATCCTATCAGGCCCCAGCGCCACAGTCCTCCTTCCGCAGCAACGACTATGGCGATGATGGATCCTACGATACGCGCTACAACGATCCCTCGTTCGGCCAGCAGCAGCAGTCGTACCAGCAGCCCGCCCCACAGCCACAGTACCGTCCCGCTCCGGCGCCAGTGCAGCCCGCCTACAATCCCGTGCCACAGCAGCAGTACCACCAGCCTGCACCGCAGCCACAGTACCAGCCCCAGCAGCAGCAGCCCAACTACTACACGACCACACCCAATCCGCATCGCTTCTCGCCGCCCGGCAAGCTCTCGCTGAACCGCACGCCCGACGGCTTCACCTACTCCTTCAACAAGGTCTAAGCGATGGAGAGAGAACCACATAGATTGAGCTTGTTTCTATTGTAGTTTAACGTAATCCTTCAGTTACCTAATCACACGCGACACGTAAAACACGAAACACTCCTCGAGGCTCCTACATCTATCTCTCACTCACGCTCCCTCTCTCTGTCTCTCTCACTGTCTTTTACTCTCTCTCTTCCTTTACTTGCTGTTCGTTGTGCTGTTCTATCCAGTTCTTGACTTCATCAAAACTCTTTTGTGATATGTATAAGAAAGAAAGAAGAATGAATTCTGCAAGGTTTTCAGCCCATATGCACATATGTCGTACCTCCTAACTGCGCTCTGCTTGTTTGTAGCTCATAGTAGACCCTAAAGCTGTTATAAACCCCCCTCCCTTCCTATACCCTACTCCCATGTGAATGCAATAAACTTGTAAGTGTGTGTGTGCGGTTGAAGACGCTGATCAAAACGAACTCCAGGAACTCTTTCAATGCAGAACCTGCCTGGGCCACGGGACGTATAAGCAATATATATGTATTGTACATAATCAGTTAGTATAGTATACCATATATATATATACACATATGCAAACTGTATAGTCTTGTAAGCAATACACGATATTCATAACACTCACTCGCCATGTAGCGCCACAGCAACCATTATCTCTTTTTTTTCTTCTGTATCCACCTTACCCACTCTGGGGTTTCTGGCTCGATGCACCACCCAGCAAACGAGTTTCCCAGCCTTTGTTGAGTGGCGTTTACGAGTAATTTAATTTTTAACAGATTTATCTAAACACCTTGCCCGGTGCACGCCCCCAACCAGGCACATTGCACAACCGACTTTCGATACACTTAAGTGTTGAATAAGCAAACAAGTTTCGGGCTTGGCTGCAGCTCCGGCGATTCTAGTGTATGCAACAAACAAGGAAAGACTTCAAACTGGTTACCCAGTGCACTAAACGTGGCCAATTGTGCAAAAAACCACGATAGAAATAGACGCAGACATAGAAAAAAAATAGATATAGAAATAGAAATAACTGAGTCCAAGCGGAATTCCAATGGTACCGAGTGAGCACCCCCGCAACAATGGCATGTGGGTCGAACCGGAAAGCTATATATACGATATGTAGACATAATGGCATATTCATTCTGCAACAATTCGCAATTCAATTTGGGTTCTCGAAGTGCCACGCTTCGCTTGTGCTCGGCTGCTTGTAAACTGAGGTTCCTTAATTATGCGCAGATATTTGCTCATTTATCGATTGGGCATGTCGAATGGCAGCTCCCTCCCTTCCGGCCCCCCTCGCTCAGTTGCTCGCGCTCACTTTCCACATTCTTTGGGGGGCAACTCGGGAGCTCTCGGCTTCGGTGCGGATTTACTTTCAAGGTCATTTCTGTTGTGGCAACTGGCGCGTTGCTGTTGAAATTGTTCAGTCAATTAAGAAAATCAATTTCGTCGTTGTTACTGCTCTGGCAATCGCGCGGTTTGCTCAATTGCGGATTTTCGAACCCATTTGCGAAAGAGTAAAAGCCAAGAATTTGTTGTGGCTTGCGTTGCGGGATTAGGCTATGATTGAGTGTCGTGCCTGGTGGCAGGTGTCTTAATTTGTTTACGTTTGTTTTATTCCCTCGGGGCTATTGCTAAAGCGTGTACCTATTTAAGATATATGAAAAGGGTATATTAATTTATAATAACTTAACTTCTTCAATCTGTCTTGCCTTTTACATATGTTAAATATATATTAATTATTCTAGAATATAAATACAAGTTTGTTTCCTACAGTCTTTTGTCATTTAAAATTGAACTGAGTAAAAAGCGCCATCTATTGGCAACTAACGACTGTCACAACTTGCATACTCGCGCTTAGCAAGTGTTGCCATACTGTAGCAAAGACAATAACCACAGCAGCTGCTTAGTCAAGACACAACCCTAAGCAACTTTTGCATGAACCCAATAATTCATAGCATTCTTTGCGGCTGATTTATAAAAATCTTCTCATTTTGATTGGCAGCACTGTTCACTTCCCATTTCTTCTGATCAAAGTTGCTCCAAGTTATTTATAACATATTGGGTTCTATATATTTACGTAGTAATAACACATAATAAGACTATACAATAACGAGTACACAAACTAAAATACAGTTCTAAATAGGCAAGGTGGAACAACATCTCCATGCAGACTGCAGGCTGCGTCTCACACATTGATGACCAGCGCTGTCGATCTGTACTTCCGCTTGGGTTTAACAATGTGTTTCGGTTTCGGAGAGCGTTTCAATTCAATGCCCGCGGGTCTGGATCTCGGTGGCCCTCGGCCCTTGGTCGGCGGCGGCAGAGGCGGATGCTCGCCGTTGAAATTGTTGTGCAGGGCACCGCCGCTCGCGAAGTTGGGCGGGAACGTTTCGAAATCTTCGATATCCAAGTCGGGTCGCGTTTCATGCGAGTCGGGCTTCAAGAACTTCGATAACTTTGGATTGTTGAGCAACTGCAGCTTGATGGCCTCGTCCAGCAGCTTCTGCTGATCCTCCAGAAACGCCTCGATTTGCTTCTTGGAGGCAACGGTCTTGTATCTGTCGTGACTCTTGAAACGCTGTGGCTGCGGCTGTGGCGGATCATAGTCATCATGCTCCGTTTCAAAGACCCTGTAAGCGTGGCTGCTGGAGGCAGCTGTGGACTTTGGTGGTGGCACCAAATGGAAGGGATCCGCATCCGATTCATAGTGTGGCTGCGTCCATTTCGAGCGTTTGCTTGGCTGTTCCGGTGCACGATCCTCTCCAGAATTTGCATCCGCCGCATACACTGCTCTGCCGCTGCTCTTGTACGGAATGGAATTCACATATTTGTGATGCTTGGGATACGATGAACTCTGGGAACTGCTGCTTTTGGGCACCGTGATGGGATGCTGCACTCGAATCTGTGTGCCTATGGTATACTCCCGGCTATCCTGTCCCGTCTCACCGGAATACTCACTAGAGTAGCGTTCGCTGGAATAGTCGTCCTCCTCCTGCTGTATAAAGAGAGATCTTAAGTTAAAACTGTGGTAACTGCACATCTCCTCCAGCCAAACTTACCGACACATATGGTCTGTACTGCGTCTTCTTCGGATACTTCTTGGTCACATCGCGTCGACTGCTCTCGTTGGTCTGCATATCTCCACGAAAACTGGGTGCAGTGACCAATCGCAGCGTTCTAGGTGGTCCGACTGCATTATAATAACTGCGACGATAGAAGGACGTGGGCGACTTCAGGGCACTCGATAGGGCTGAGCTAAGAAGCAGCAGCAAAGCCGCACACAGCTGGGAAAGGGAGAGTATAAGAGATTAGGAAACGCGAATAGATTAGGCCAGCTGCCTGCTTACATTGCGGCACAGTCGCATTTTTTGTATGTGTTTCTTGGTTTGTTTAACTCGCAGATGCACTAAATCCAATAGAGTAGGGAGACGAAGAGATCTCGTCTTGGCTGCACGTCTTGCGCTGCTGTGTGGCCCCAACGAAACTGAAAGTTTTACCAATGGACGCAACGGTTTTATGCCAACTTCCTTCCTTCTCGACGTTGCCAGCAACCGGCTAGTGCAACATGTTTTGCCAGCAGCAGCAGCAGCAACCTGGCTGCAACCGTTTGGGATCTGCGAGAGTCACGCACAGAGCGCAGAGCACAGAGAGCTGCGATGCTGCGGCCCCTCGACTCGGCAACATTTGCATAGCTTGGCAGTAGGAAATGGAGCACGCGGCATAAATAAAATGTTGTTTATGAACGTAATTTGTAAGCAGCGATTACCATTTGTAACTGGCAATTGCCGCAGGGGAGGGCAGGGAGCAGACAGAGGGATTCGCCGGTGAAGCAGGCCAAGACGAACCCCATCACAGCAACTTGAAGATGTCTCTATCAGCTAGCAAGATCTGTTTTGGTAGCCAGTTAGTTAGCGGTTTTCCAGCTAGACTACTGGTTTACACAGCCACAGCCTCGCGTGGCTCGGAGGCGACGACGTTTCTGTTATTCAATAAAACTTGATGGCATCCACTTGCACTTTTTGCGCTCCACACTCCGCAGTAGTTGGCGGGCCTGAAGTTCAGGTTCAGATCGAGATGGCGACGGAGTTGGAAGCGCGAATCGAAGCCAGGAAACTGTTGCCGGCAACTGCAGCTGCACATGTTGTTGGCCTTTTGGCGTGCACGCTTGGACTACTTTCTATGCCAGGATGCGGCACAATGCGGAAGATGTGACTGGCGGACGTTGTTGTGTGGCTTGCCCCAGCCCGGCCTGGCCCGGCTTGACTTGTCTGTCTTGGCGCCATTAGCTGCCAGTGGAAATGGAAATGGAAACGGAATTGGACAAGGCAAATACAAAAAGTTGCATAACATTTGATCACGCGCCACTTTCCAGTTGCTTTCCTCCTCCTGCTCCTCCTCCTCTCCACAGTCAGTCTTGCTTCTCTCGCTTCCTCTTCTGCTCGAGTCGCCTAATTAAGTCGTCCACTTTGATTGACTCATTTGCTGCCACTGCATGCATAATTACCCAATTCCCCATTCGATATTCATGTTGATTTTCCCAACATTTCCTCCAAGGTCAAGCTCAAGTTCAAGACGCACGACAATTGTTGGCTTTAACAGAGCTTACCACATTCGCTGGCCAAACAATTTCCGTTTTCCTTGTGAAAATCACCAAGTCAAGTGGCTAAGTCGATGCGTCGATCTGCAGCCGAGCGGGTTCGTGTTCGGTTTCGGGTTCCGTTAACAATTCAAATCGGTTTTAACAGCATTAACTAAAGTTGGTGAAATGGAAATTTTGGTGAAAGGCAGCAGGCAACTGGCCAGCAAGGTGACTGCCTGCCTGCTCCAGGCAATCCCTGATAGCCGCGAGACTGCAACCTGTGCAACAGTGTAGCCAAAACTACCCCCAATCTGCCCATAATGATGGATTGTCCTCCAATATTCAACTTACTTACACTTTCTACAAATGCCCGCACAGTTTTGCGATAGTCGATAATTTGCGATAGTGGATAAATATCGCGACAGTGAGGAAAACCTTGGATGACATGAGTACTGTATTTCTAACATATTCCGATATCCGAAACTAATCTTTATTATACCCTTCGACCATTGAAAATGGTCAAAAAAGGGTATACTAACTTTGTGCAATGTATGTAACAGGCATAAGGAGGCGTGGCAGACCCCACAAAGTATATATATTCTTGCTCAGGATCACTAGCCGAGTCGATTGAGACATGTCCGTCTGTCTGTCCGTCTGTCCGTCTGTCCGTCTGTCCGTCTGTATGAGGGAACGGATCTCAGCTATTAAAAAAGCTAGAGACACCAAATTTGGAATGGAAGTTCCTATATATAAGAGGCAGGTGAAGTTTATGTTAAATGTTCGATGCCACGCCCACCGCCCCCGCAAATCGGTAATTTACGATTATTAAGCAAAGTATTAAACTTATAAAGTTCTGCTTTGGTATGTATAATGCTAAATGCCATATGAACATATCCCCCAAATTACAATCCGATCGGACCAATAACACAGAAGTTATTCAAGTCAATGTTTTCAGTACAAATGTACGAGCAGCAGCCTGCGCGCTGCTTTCAGTAGTTGACGCCGACGTCGTCGTCACTCTTAACGTGCGTCGCTGTGTGAGGGTGAGCGAGAAAGCTATATGAAGTAGAAGTATTTGTGCAAAATATCTGTTTGAAATTATGAGTGTGGTTACACGTTTGTAACGGATTTTAAAAATTGGGAGAAGGGTATCTTACTGTCGAGCGCTCGACTGTAGCCATATCCACTTGTTCCATTTAATTATGTTGCTTAAGATTTATTTGGATCATTAATTCTCTTTCCCTTTCTCCGAAACCAAAATGAAATGCAAATTATTCTGATCTTTAATTTATTGGGTATTTAAACAGAAATGTATCTGTATCTGGTTTAGTCATACACAGAGTTAACGCTTAGACTAAGGTTAGCAAGTGGCACACTGCCCCGTTCTGTTCTCTTTCTGATTAGCATTTTATTATTGCCTGAACTTAGCGACTAAATTAATACATGTTTTGGCAACAACATTGAAAGCGTTTGCCGCAATATTAGGCAAGATCATCATCATTAGCACTATGCGTTATTTATATTCATCGATCTGCGCAGCGCGTGTGGGTGATGTCGCAGCGTTGCCAGTTAGCTGCGCTGCGCTGGGTGTGCACGACGCCAACGCCAACGCCAACTTCGCGTTGCATTCGAATGGGCAACAAATATCGAACATCCGATATGTGTGTAGTAACAATTATCGATTCTTCTACTCCCACCTCTGCCTCGCTCAGTCCGGCAGTCCGACGCTGACACGCTGCCCCGCCGAACTGCGACGCGCCAGCCCAGCGGCCGTCGCTGACGACGCAGCAGCAGCACCCACATTGACAACGAGCGCGTCGCCATTGAAGCAGAGGCTGCTGCGCAGGTGCTTGCGTGGGTCGGAGGGAGATGGCTGCGACGGCGACAGCGGCTGCTCTGCTCGTGTCTCCTCTCTGACTGCGTCTCTCTCTTCATCGAAGCGGCGACTGCGCATTGTTCTCGCCGTTGTTGTTGTTGTTGTTGTTGTTGTGGGCTCTGGCAATTTTGGCAAGATTTTCCGTGAGCGTGAGTTGTTGTTGCTGCTGTCGTAGTAGTTGCTGTTGCTGTGGTTGTAGTTGTAGTTACTGTGGCTCTGGCTGTAGTTGCTGCTGCTGCTGTTGTTGTTGTAGTTGTCATAATTGTTGTTGTAGTTTTTATTATAGTTATTTAATGATTTTGTAGCGCGGCCAGTTTCCCCATATGGAGCTGTCTGTCGCGGTTGCCTATGTTGTTGTTGCTGTTGCTGTTGCTGTTGCTGCTGCTGCTGCTGTCGCTGTTGGTGTTGCTGTTGGGCACTTCCTGTGCGCATATTTGGCTGGCGACCCTCATCGTAGTAGGCATACTCGGCCGCCTCCTCGTTGTATGTGACGTGTTTCTTCATTGGCGCCGGACTGCGCAGTCGCAGCTGACGCACGCCGTTGTCCACGAAGTCCAGCATAGCTTCGCCTTCGTCCTGCTCCCGCCAAGGCTTGCTGCGCTGTGGCTTCAGTATCTTCTTGGGCAACTGCACGGGATGCTGCTCCTGCTCCTCCTCGTACTGCTCCCTCTGCAAGTGGCGACCATCGTTCAATGGTTTCTTGGTCACCACAGGCAGCTCCCGCTCCCGCTCCATGCTCAGCTGACGCACATTGTGCTTCACCTGCAGCTTGGGACTGTTCTTCGAGTTGAGCTCCACCTCACGCTTGTTGTTCATATCCATTTTGGGTCGTCGCACATTGTTGGGTTCGTTGAGATTGACGTAATCGTAGAACTCGATCTTGGAGCTGTAGGCCTGCTTGCGTCGCGCTGCACTGGGATCGGCAGCCTGCTCCTCCTTGATGGCCAGCAGCGGCAGCTGTTGCTGTGGTGAGACATCTGTGAGCTTGGGTGTGACCTCACGTCGTGCACGATTCAAGCGGGATTGGTTGCCACTGCTGGCCTGCAGATTGTCGTGGAACTGTATGGATGACTTGGCGAACTCCTTGTGAAACATTTGACGAGTGTCCACATCGGGAGATGCATCTGCCGTGGCTGGCTGCCTTGGACTGGCTGTGCCGCTTACTGCTCCGCCCTGCAGGCTGCCGCGTCGCTTCACACGCGTCTCCACGGAGCTATCCACCTGCGTGTCATCGGGCCAGAAGAAATGCGACTCCTGGCGATTCTGCCCGTTGCCGCACTGACGCTCCACCATCTTGGGCGGCAGCCCAGTGTAGAATTTGCCATTGATCATGTCCGTTCCACAGCGATATCCGACGCAGACTGGCAGCAAGAACACGGCGAGCCAAGTGTCACTGAGCCACTGCTCACGTCGCAGTCGCAGTCGCAGTCGTCGTCGCCGTCGTCGTCGCAGTCGTCATCGGCGTAGGCGTTCAAGTTTACTGGCTCTGGGTCTGGCTCAGCTGTGAGCTCAACTAATTTGCAATTCTTGCGAAAAACAACATAAACAACACGAGAGACAGACAGAGACAGTGAGTGAGAGAGAGAGGTTTAAATTTATTTGACGCTGCTGCTGGCGCTGACTGCGACGACGACTGCGACTGCAGCGACGAGTTTCCGTTTAAGGTCAGCATGCCGCATTTTTCACAGCGAACGAAAAGTTGTTTTCGTTGACCAAAATGTTTCAGTCTGAAGACTGAAGACTGAAGAGTGCAGGGAGAACAGGCCGACTTTGTCAATTAAGACGAACCACTTCGAAATGAGCCGCAAAAAGTGGCTCGATTCTTTTTTTTGGCCAGGCAATTGCTGAGAACAGCTGCCAATTATCGAGGCTTGCAGAGATTGTAAAGAGTAAAGTTATTCAACAAGTCGTATACGTAACAAGTAAGACGAGGGGAGAAGCAGAACGAGAGAAGTGAAGTTGGACAAACATGGCGTATACGTAACAAGTGACACGCTTGCCTCGACTGCGTTGGAATTCTCAAGTATTTCAACATCAGTCTTCGCTCTTACAATTACTGCAAAGCATTGACTATCGGTACTATCGATTACCCAATGTTTTAGCATGAAAACTATCGATATTTTTATTATTTAAAATTTTTAAGCAAGACTTGTTCTTAAACTTTGATCATGCCAAGTGTTTCCAGCGCAAACTTCTTATAAAGTGATGAATCATCTATAAAAAAATATCGATAGTAAAAGAAAAGCAGCGATAGTAAATAAAAACTATCGATAGTAAGTGAAACACATCGATAGTAAAAGAAAATAATGAAAAGTAAATGAAAAATCATCGCTGTGTCTCACAATTTAATCAATCATCGATAGTATCGATTGGGGAACGATTTCTTTTCCTCTAGAAAGTGAAAATTGGTCACTGAAAAGTTATTCATTTTTTTTTATTGTATTTAATATATTTTCGTTCATTTTGTTCACATGGTTTGACTTAGTTTTTCATGGGATATCATGGTTGGTGGACTCTACAGAGAACTACTTACGCGAGAGAAGTTAATTATCGTATTTCTGTTAGCGGAATTAAGTATAAACAATTGGTTTAAAGGCGTACTATTTTACAATACAAATACATGCATGCACAATCATGTCTTAGCTCGTTTGCTTCTACTACTGTGTGTGTTTTAAATGTCGAACCGAAGATGTGATATGAAATAAAACAGAATATCTCAGTGTTATGGCTGCTTGTATGGGGGAGGGAGGTCAGTCGCCTCGATCTTTAATGGATATGTAAAAGTACTTAGACTACGTAGTTAGTTTTCCTCACACAAACTCTATTTATATAGTATAGTTAGATGTATCTGAAGCTGAATCGGTTGTTCTGAGTGTGTGTGTAATGACATCGAAACTGAAATCGAGAGTTCTTCTTCTTTGTTTTTGTTTTAAGAAGCATTTCATGCAAAACTATCGATAAAACTATCGCTCAGCTGGGGGAATCGTATCGGGTCTCTTACAGTTAAACATATACTTAAGTTTTCTCATACCTTTTTCTTTCTTTCTTTTTTTCTTTTTTTTTTGCTTTTGGTTTTAGTTTTTTTTAAAAACTTTATTTACAATTTGTATTTATAGCTGCGCGCGCGAGCGGAGGGGCTGATTGCCACTTGGACAAGGATCCTGAGGCAGCTGGGGCCGAGGCCTTTCTCCCATAATCGTTGAATCGCCGCCATCCGATATCGATGCCAATTTGAGGAGGAAGGCGCGACTAATGAGCAACGCCCTGGGCGGACTTGCTCGCCATTTTCCATCTCAATTTTCCGCCTCATTTTCGCAGCGTTTCATTTGCAAATCATGACGAGCTTCGCTTATTGCTGCTGCTGCTGCTGCTGTTGTGGCTGCTGCTGTTGCTGCTGCTGCTGCGGCGGCAGCATGGGCGACATCACAATGATGTTGGTGGTGGTGGTGGCCTGGCCGTAGTCCAGTGGCAGCGGCTGCTTCTGCATGGCCAGGGAGTCCGACTCGGGGGCACGGGTGATTACGCAATACTGATTGCCGTTGTAGGTGACGATGGGCATGTTCATGTTGCTGGCGTCGCTGCTGACAACAACATTGTTGCCGGCGTGCAGGCCGCTCAGCTGGGCCTGCATATACGTGGCTGCTGTCGGCGAGTTGGCAATGATGTGCGACACGGGCACCGACACCTGTGCGGGGGGAGAGGCAGAGGATGACAGAGGCATGACAGATACAGAGAGAGAGAGCAAGACACACAGACAGAGAGAGAGAAAGAGACAGAGAGACTTAGTGAAAGTGGCAATGATTGCATGCTGTTGGCGTGTGTTGTTGTTGTTGTTATTGTTGGTGTTGTAGTTGTTGTTCTTGTTCTGGCTGTTGTTGTTGTTGTTGTTAATAGGTAGTTACTTCGTGTCCCTGATTGCCGGTGTTGTTGCTGCTGCTGTTGTGGTTGTTGTTGTTGTTGTTGTACATAGGCGCACTGGTCGGAGCTTGTTGTTGTTGTTGCTGCTGCTGTTGTTGCTGCTGCTGCTGGTGATGATGGTGTTTTCTAGCCGCTTTCTTGCCGCCAGCAACATGTTGCTGCTGCTGTTGCTGCTGCTGCTGCTGGTTGGCATTGAGTATCATCTGGTTCTGTATGATGATCTTCTGGCTGCGAGCGTGTGCCTCCATCTGCGGGCTGTGGTTGATGATTTGGTTCTGGTTTGCATCGATTTGATAGCCCCGATTGTTGTTGCTGTTGCTGCTGCTGTTGTTGTTGTTGTTGTTGTTGGCGTGGCTGCTGCTGTTGTTGCTGCTGTGACTGTGGCTGCTGTTGTTGTTGTTGCTGTTGCTGTTCTTAACGATGGCGGCTGCTGGTTTTGTGGTGGACTCTACGACTAACCGTTCCTGTTGTCAATACTGCAAGGATCAGAGAAGGCCAGTTTAGAGCCGCTCCAGCTGAGTTGGGAGTGGGAGTGGGGGGTGCTGCCCTAGGCCCCGCTGGCCGGGAAGCTCAACCGACATTTGCTCACCTCCAGATGACTCTTGGCATGAATGGACCACTCGTCCCGACTGGAGAACATGCGCCCGCACAGCTCGCATGTCCAGGACAATTGTTGCTGATGGTGTGGTATGATGATGCCCGGAATCGCAGTGGGCGCCCCCTGCGCCGATTGCACTATGATATTCTGGGCGGCCACCTGGACAGCCTGCTGCTGCAGCTGCAGCTCCAAGCTCTGCTTGTTGTCCTCCGGCGGTGGATCCGGCTGTTCCTTCTTCTTGACCATGTTGTTCAGTCGCTTACCCAGCGGCGCAATGTTCGTGGGCGTCACGTGCTTGAACTTGTTCATGTGGATCACCAGCTTGTCCCGTCGTGCGAACGCCTTGTTGCACACCTGCAAGAAAGTCGAGTCGGAGTGGGAGAGAGAGAGAGTGTGAGTGTGCCCCGAGAGAGCGGTTAGTGGGGGACTGCAGGTATGTGCAGGAAGGACTTGAGGACTGTTTATACTTCACAAATATAGGGCTTCTCGCCGGTGTGGATGCGCATGTGGATGGTCAGCTTGTCCTTGCGCGCCAGTCCCTTGCCGCAGACGGTGCACTCGAACGCCTTGTTGGTGCCTGCAGGAGAAGATTAGAGATGGCTACAGATAGCTGGAGAGACGAATGAGATCACTGGGCTACTCACTCTTTGAGGGATTGGTCTTGCGCACGCCGGACGAGGCCTGCTGCACCTGTTGCAGCGCCTTGAGCCGGCTGGCCGGATGCATGGAGCCACCCTCGACATATGGCTCGGTGAAGGGTATCAGATTCGGCTTGGGTATGTTGTAGGTGAGTTGCTCCGCAGCGGACCAGGTGCCCAGACTCTGTAGGACGCGCACACCGCCCTCAAAGCCCATGCCATCGTCGGGCACGGTGAAGGTGCTGTCACCCGCACCCGCACCGCCAGCACCGCCCGCCGAGCTGGAGGAACTGATCTGTGGCACTTTGATGGTGGCCGCGTAATGTTGTTGCTGTTGTTGTCCGTGCTGCTGTTGCTGCTGCTGTTGCTGCTGCTGCTGCTGTTGTTGCTGCTGCTGCTGTTGCTGCTGCTGCTGTTGCTGCTGCTGTTGTTGCATGCCATTGCTGTTGGCCGTCGGTGAACTCTGCGAAGTCTGTTGTTGTTGCTTGAATTGTATTGCCGCCTGTGCCATCTGCTGCTGCACCGCCATGTGCGCCTCCAGATACGCGCTCTTCTGGGCCACCGTCATCTTGTCCATGTTAACGGTGCCGTCCTGCAAAACACGGCGGAACACAATGGCAATGGAACACAGTGAGTGTTGAGTACTGAATGAGTGAGTGTTTCATGCCGTTGCCCACACTGGCGCCGAGTGTTGCCACCCCTAAAAATGCCACCCGCGCGCACAAGTGTTGCGAAATTTCCACCACTTCCCCCGTTTCAAAAAACAAAAAAGAAAAAAAATCCCGCTCAAAGCACTCAAACTGCTGCCTGCCCTTGCGCAAAAATTTGCGACTTGCGACTTGAGCTTTGGGTTCGGGCTGCTTTTTGCAGGCAACGACTCGCTCCGGTCATGCCTTCCTCCCTGCCTGTCCCCCTCCTCCTCTCTCCTTCCTGCTGCTGCCTTGTGCCTGTGTGTGTATGCCGGCCGTGCTCGCTTTGGCGGCGTTTTTCATGGGTTTGAGGCTTTTCCGTGTCTGCCTTGAATTTATTTTAAGCGCGAGAGATTTGCACAACTCTACACAGGATTGATATACTCTGCTCTCTAGAGATTGTCGAATAGTTGCCGCATATCACACACAGGCCTCACATCTTCCCCCCCTCTTCTCCTGCCGCACACCGCGTGCACTATTGACATTTTCACTGGCTTAGTTTTTCACTCGCTTTACGGTTTTTCGCTTTTTCTGTGTGTGTTTTCGCCTCGTTTTGGTGGATTTTCGCAACGTTTCGCTTACCACAATTGAAAATCAATAAAAAACGGCCGCCGCACAGTGCGTTATTGCTCGCAGCTCGCAGCTCGCTTTCCTTTTTGCCTTCTGTTTTCTTTTCTCTTGATTTTTCTTTTTGTACACGATAAACTGTCGATTTTTGCAGGGGCACAAAATCCGGGAATATTATATACGGGTTCACTACGCGTACTACGTGTACGGGGACTGCTGCGATTGCTGCTACACTTCCTCGAGCCAGTGCCCAGCGCCTTTTGTTTGTGTATGTATTGCGAAACTGATTTCGAGTCGACTTCGGCGCTCAGTCAGCTCAGCTCTCAGTCGCGTCGCAGTCGCATCGCAGTCGCTATTTGAGTAATTATTTGTTATTCCTTCGAAGAGAACCAGGAACCAGCACACGGAATACGGAACGGATGACGGCAGCGACAGCGACAGTCAGACAGATACTGGAGGCGCCTGGACTGGAACTTGAGTGAGTAAGGCGGAAGCATTGCATACAACACGGCGTCGCAGTCGACTCGATACGCAGAGAGAGAGAGAGAGATAGAGAGAGAGAGCGGCAGAGAGAGCGCTTTGCTGGTGGTGGTTGCTGAGGCAGACCGGAACGACATGGAAATGGAACACGCCAAGTGCTCTGTGTGTGTAGCTTTGGCCATGGCAGTCGCGAAGGCCGAAGCAACTGCAGCAGGTGACCCCCAGGTGCACTCACCTGAAAGTCTATGGTGGCCCTCACGGTGTGCATGGAGGCGGCATAGTTGCGCAGCATATGCTCGTTCCGCATGCAAATCTGTCGCCACTCGTACAAGTGCTCCAGCCGGCCCAGGCACAGTTCACAGATGTGCTTGGGCAGGTAGTCGTCCTTGGTGATCTGCTTGGAGTAGGGAACTGGGAATAAGATATACGATATAAGATTTCCTGCTACTCACATTCGCCTGGAGCAGCGTGCGCAGCTTGTAGAGCAACTGACGCTGCTCTGCCTCCGGCTCGAAGATGTGCATTTTGGCTGGACCCTGGTGTATGGCGCACAGGCGGCATAGCTCGTCGAAGGTGCTGAAATTGAGATTGGCCTCGGGTTCCTCCTCCTCCTGTTGCTG
The DNA here is from genome assembly GCA_018904105.1 of Zaprionus tsacasi. NCBI lineage: Eukaryota > Metazoa > Arthropoda > Insecta > Diptera > Drosophilidae > Zaprionus > Zaprionus tsacasi. The sequence continues at coordinate 3,204,004 of JAEIFR010000295.1, forward strand.
CTGCTGCTGTTGCTCGGGCGCCTCCTCGTACATGTTGCTGCTGTGTGTGGCGACAATTATCGTCTGCTGCTGCTGCTGCTCGATATGTTGCGTATCCGCCGTGTGTTGTATGTGTGATTGTCTATTGTCGATGCTCAACATCGCGAAAATTGCGCGCGCTTTTCTCTTTTGTGTGTCTCAAGTGTTGCTGCTGCCTCGGGTTGCTGCTGCTGCTGCCTCGGGTTGCTACGTTTAGTGTTGCTGTTGCTGTTACAGTCGTGTTGCTGATTGAGTTGTCGCTGCGTTTACATGTTGTCTGCAACGATTGCCAGTTGTAGTTGCAGGTAATATTGCTGCTGTTGCTGTTGGTGCACTGCTGCTGCTGCTGTTGCTGCTCCAAGCTGTTGCTGCACCCTGCCACTACGTTGTTGTATGTTATACACACACATAATTTGTATATCCATCGGGCTGTTGTAGTTGACCACCCACCTGACCCAAGTGAAAAATCGATCCAATTGCAATTGCAATTGCATTTTGCTCGCCCAACAACAACAGCAGCAACAATATCGCTGGCAACAACAACAACAACAACAGCAATGGCAACTTAAGATACTAAATAATTAACAACATCGATTGCTATGACAAATTACACTGCTCTACACAAGCCACTTGGTTGTGTATTTGGCGCCCAAATCGTCACACTTGCCTGGCACACCATAATTGACACACATTCAAAGCCAAATACACCCACACACACACACACACACAAATTGCATGCCACTGCGTGGGTAAAAAAATTGCACATCAATTTTGGCGATTTTCTTTTTTTATTGCACAGTGGTACACAAACAACAAATACTGCTGTCGCTGCTGCTGCTTACGCTGTTTGGGGAATCCTGGCGCGAACTGTGAACGCATTCCGTTCCGTTGATTCCGTTGCTGCTGCTGTTGGCGCTCGTCCTGTTCCTTCTGTTCGCCCTGTTGCACTGCCGCTTTTCCACTGCCTTCGTTGCGAGTGTGAGTGAAAATTGTTGATGAGTGAAAAGTGCACGCTGCGTCGTCGTTTTCCTCGTATTTGCCTTCCTACTCTCGGCGAGTGCGCATTGCAGGGCATGAGGGGGAGGCAGGCGTGCAGCAGTCAGGCAGGGCTAAGCAATTTTTGGCCAGTTTTTTTTTAGGGTTTTTGTAGAGGAACAAAACAAAAAAAAAGAAAATTTGGCAAAGCATAAACAGGCAGCAGTCAGCCAGGCAGGCAACAGGTGCAAATTAATTTGCCTACTCTGCTGGAGCCGCGGCTGGTGGCTCTTCAGCGGGCGGTGGTGGCGGCGGTGCTGGCTCCTCTGCAGCCGGAGCAGGCTCCGCATCTGGAACAGGCGCAGCACCGGCTGCAGACTCGGCTTCAGCAACTGTGGCAACCTCAGCTTCATCGGCTTGTGCCATAATTTCCAATTCCGATCCTTCATCACCGTATCCTTCAACCTCCTCAGCCGGTTCAGGTTCACTCTTGCGCGCTTCACTCTCCTCCTCGGGTATTTCCTCCTCATACACAATGACCTCCTTCCAAATGATCTCCTCATCTACACATATGGGCTCATCACTCTGTGGCTCCACCTTCTTTTGCAGATCCAATTCGGAAATACATGGTTCAGTGTGATCGAAACCACCGCAGGTGACGCAAGAGGATGAGCTCAGCAGCATAGATGAGTGCGGTGTGCTGCTAGAGAGCAGCGATGTTGAGCTGGCAGATGACATCTTGGGCTTGGCATCCTTAGCTGTCGATTTATAGGTCATCGTTGTCTGTTGTGCCTTCTCCTGCATGTCATGGGTGGGCGTGATCTGGCACTGATTGGTGATCGTTGGCACCGCCGAATTCGTTTCGATCAAGTATCTGGAAACACGTCTCTTCCAGTCCTCCTGGCTACACTCCACGTTCTGCATAATATCATACAGATGCGAGATTAGAGGCTTCAACATGGGACGATTACAGAAATTTGGACTATCGAACAATGGAATTGGTTCGTGGATATCTGGCGAGAAATAAAGAGTATCAGTAAAGCAATAATACAATGGACTAAAATCACAATCCAACTCACAGTTTGGGAAAATAAAAATAATTTCCCGAGCCACATTCCCAAAATGTTTGGTTACATGAATGTTGCGCTCCAGCTCCGAGGTGGATCCACTGCAGATCTTGAGATTAATCTATGCAGTGACTGGAAACACTGTAACAAGTTACTTACAAGTAGCATATCATGATGGAAAGCAGATCGTGCACTCCGTTCTCTTTGGTCACTATGAAGGCCTCTGAGATGCCCTTCGAGAGCAGTATAACCTCCAGCATGAATCCCTTCTCCTCAGCATAGTCGGCATAGAACTCAGCTGCCTGCTCCGGCGAAAAGTTCAGCAATCGATTGCCCTGTATCTGAAAACCACAAGATAAGAGCTTCAGCAGCAACGGGCGACGCTTGTGCAAGTAGTCGGGCTTAATGATCAGCAGCGAGTCCTCAAACATTTTTAAGAAATATAATAATATACATATAATATGTGAATTCCAAACAGACTTTCTGTATTTGTATTTTATGATTTATTTATCAGATCTTTTTTCCGTGCTTAGTTTTTTGTATTAACATTGGTTCATACGCTAAACACACACACACACACTGTTCTATTTGAATTTCTCTCGGCCTGTTTGACCTTTTGGTAATTATGACTTAATGATGATACATTCCTCTTTGGAGTATAGCAAATCGAATGAAATGTGTAAATTGTATATATAGTAGCATGATTTCCATGATGCATACCAGGAAAGGGCGCAGATGTTAACGTTTTAAAGTCTTTTTATTATATATGTACGATAATATTACAGTTTATTTTTAATTGTGAGGCCCGTCTCGATTCAGTTTACGTTCTCATTTAAACTAGTATACTACCACATTTCGTTTTCGTTTTCGAATTCAGCGAATAAAAAAATAACCGCGAAATAAACATGTGCTCATCAATAAGTAATTTTCGAAATTTACAGTCACAAAGGAGTTTAAGAATGTAAACAGATACGTAAGATATATTAGATATATATTATATATAGATGTGTAAATCGTGGCGCCCATTGCGGCACATCACAAGGCGTTTACGATCACCGACAGCGATCTTAAGCTGTAAATATAAATGATATACGAATAAATTTGAGATTAGGGATAGATAAAGTTAATTTACGCACCTGAAATTCTGGCAAAGGCAAGCGCAGACTTCTCGTTGTCGAAGCATTTTCCGATTTCGGAACAGACATGCGACTGATCGACATATGGACGCTCAGCCAGATGCATTATGCTGATGCCATAGATGGAGATCATTTCCGAGCACTGAAAATTAAATATAATTAATACAATCGTGTCGAACTCTAGTTATGTGTGTTTAACTTACTATGCTGTAGTACTTGGCCGGCAAGTTCTCACAGGCCACGGAGATCATGTCCTGGGAACTTATGTTATTGTGTTCCTTCTGTGATCGGAAGTAAGGCAAAAGGGCTTGGGAAATGCCGTGGCAGACGCCACATCCGATAACCTCATCGTTGACAGCCTGGCTAAAGCAAAGCTGCAGCTTCTGACAGATTTCCTTGGCCGGCACCTTGCTTATCAGGTTAATGATGGCCGCGGCATAGCCCTCAATAAAGGAATCACATTGCTTGCGAACTGTGCCCGGAAGATGGTCGCAGATGGCAAGAAGTGTCTTCTTGATCTCATCCTGTTCGGTCTTATTCTGCAGCTCACTCTCCAGCTTGGTCATAACGAACTCGCACAGCACACAGGTAGGTGGCTCATCGACCTTTTGCGATACCAGACGCGCCGGATTCGGGTCTTGATACTGGGGCAGCACAACAACATCATACTTCAGCGCCTCGTCGATATCAACTGAGAAATCAAATCAAAATATTAGAAGCTTGAATAAACTATATTGACAGTTTTACACTTACGATCCTCCTGCTCGTTGAAAAGGCACATTCCAATTTCAGCGCAAATAAATTTGGGCTCCATTTCCTTCAGAAGCAACTCAGCAATCTGGTCGCCGTACTTGTCAATGAACTTGTGGCATTTACCTGCCAATGGCTTCTTCAACTTATCGCATGACGCCTCTAGAGCATTCTTAATATCAGCCTTGGTCTTGTGATTGCCAATCTTTTTCTCCGCAATCTTGATGATCTCCTCGCAGAGCAAGCAGTTTGGTGCGGGACCAAAGTCGGTTTCAAATGTCAGCTGAATGGGATAACGGAAATCTTCTCCAGAGTCGATATCGTTTTCAGAGCTTTCCTCGCTGCTCTCATCTAGGCTAATACCCATTTCATCTAAGTAGTCCTTAGTCTTGGGGCACAGTTTTAGCTGCACACAGATCTCTTCGGGCTTGAAGTCGGTGATAAGCAAGTCAATCAGTTCATTGGAGTAGGTATCCACAAAATCAATACATTCCTTGCGCAGCTTGAGAGGCACATATGTGCACAGACCATCCAGCACCTTCTTAATGTTCTCCTTGGTCTTGTTGTCGCGGATCACAGTCTGTGCCTGCTCAACAGCAAACAGACAGAGTGGGCAAGTGGGCTTATCCTGTTGGTCATTGTTTATTATGGTTTCAGGATGGAACACCTCAATGTCTTCCTGCTTCTCGATGTTTCGCGGGCACATTTGCATCATGGGGCACACGCTACGCGGGTTCAGTCCTTGGATAAGTAGAGAAATTACAGCATCGCCATACATCTCCACAAAGTCGCGGCACTGACTAGCCACGCCCTGTGGCAGCTTGGTGCAGATGTTTTCAACAGCATGTTTGATTTCATCATCCGTAGCGGGAGTGGCCAGAGACTCCTGGATGAAGTGCAGCATATATTCACACAGAGTGCAGAGGCTACCACCTTCTACGAGCAGGCTAGGATTAGCTGCGCCAATCAAATTATCAATTGGCACTTGAAGTTTCTGGATTTCTTCGCTGTTAAATGAGGGTTCGTTGGCGCCCAGCTTCTTAATGGTCACTTTGACATCAGCAGGCTCAACGGCAGGCAACAAAGGCATAATGGGAGCATCGTGTGTGAGGTCGAGGCCCTTGGGGCAAACACCCATAAGGAAGCACGTGGCATTGGCATCCAGGTTGTTCACCAAAGTGTCGTAAATAACATGATAATACTGATCCACAATACTGAGGCACTCGTCCTTAAAGCCGCGTGACTGTTTGCAGAGTCCCTGAAGAACCTGCTTGAACTCAGTCTCAGTAGTGTTCGCCACCAGGACGTCACGCAAGTGCTTAACCAGCTGCTCGCACAATGCACATGGAATATCATCGCTAACACCGTCTAGAGTGGTCAACGAATCAGTTTCCTTTACATCATCCTCGTGCTGATGGAAACGGGCTGCACACACGCCTGACAAATGGCACACGCCATCCGTCTTCAAATACTTGCTCAGACCATCATAGATGTCATTGAAATAGGTAAGCACCATGTTGGCGCAGGCATCAGAGAAGCTGGAGAAGCCACCGCACATGTGCAGTAGATGTTCTACCATATTGTCACGATCACTCGACTCGAACTTCTTCTGCATCGTGCGCGATAAAAGATTGCAGTTGCCACAGGACAATCCGTTCGGTTTTTGTTCCACCTTCTTTTCGCCACTGTCCATAGCCACATCTACTTCCTCGAGAGTGCCGTCTAGTGCACGCTGTATAGTGGTCGCCATTAACTTATCAACTCTGGCGCTGTTGCACAATCCAGCGACGGAGCAAACTTGCTGTAATCGCACAATTAAAATAATTATACAGATCTTTTTCAATTATAACATGTATACTCACATCGGGATTCATTTCCGAGGACAGTGCCTCGACCAACTCGGGTACGAAATTGTCAGCCAGTGCGATGCACTCTTTCTGCACCAGCTTGACGGGTATCAGCTTGCAGGAGCCCTCAAAGACCTCCTTTAGCTCCTCCTCGGTTTCATTGCTGCGCAGCTGATCGCGTGCCTGCGTTACCATATCCTTGCATATCTGACAGATCGAATCAGTGTCTACGGGCACGGGTTGCTTCTCCCATACAGTCTGAATGCAGTGACGTGTCGCTTTGCAGTCCTTTGCATTGCTATAGAAATAAATGAAAAATAAGGGAAACCACATTAAAGTGAATCCATTGATTCAGCGGATAAACTGCTGTATAGGCAGTTTGCTTCAACGAATGGATCAAATGACCCGCATTCATTATCGTCTTTCACTGAGTGCGCCAAGTCAGCAAAGAGCAGAGTCCAAAACATAAAAACCCTCCAACCATGAGACCGTTGAATGCACCCGCGGCAAATCACTATAATCGCATAAACACATACTATGCTATATTATGCATTGAGGGGGGATTAGTTGTTACCATTACAATCACTCATCTGATCTTCATAACGATCTTCACAGACTAACATTACTCAAAGTGCCCGTTCCTAGTACTCTAGCTAAATAAAGTGTTAATTTATACGTATTTAACGTCATTAACCGACGTCGAGTATAGCGAGAGAGATAAGCACAGACATGGCTATAATATGTACATGTTGTACATATGTATGTGTTTATACCAAAATATTTTTGCTGTGAAAATTTGCTTTTAAAGACGCAAATGGCGACGAATTTTTTTGTGGACCGAATAACAAAGAGTTAAGAAATGAACAAATCAATACATTATAACAAAGACCTTAATGGAAATATAATGTAATCCCGTTGCGATCTATATAGGCAGTAAACATATACACATACATATGTCTATGTCTATGTATACATATATGTTTATATATACGAGGGTCGTTTGATAAGTCCGTGACTTTTTGAATAAAATATATTTTTTTCGTCAAAGAAGCGTTTTATTTCTCAACATAATCTCCTTTTAGCTCTATACATTTAGTCCAGCGTTTTTCCAATTTTTTTATTCCTTCCAAATAATAGGTTTTCTCAAGGCCCTCAAAATAGTCGTTTGTTTCTGTGATGACCTCTTCATTTGACCCGAATCTCTTACCGCCGAGCCATTTCTTCATGTTTGGAAACAAAAAATAGTCACAGGGGGCTAAATCTGGAGAATATGCTGGATGGGGTAGCAGTTCGTAGCCCAATTTATGAAATTTTGCCATGCTGACTACACACGTGTGCACCCGTGCATTGTCCTGATGGAACAGCACTTTTTTTCGCCAAATGCGGTCGTTTCTGCTTCAAATCAATATCGAATCTGTCCAAAAGCTCTGAATAATATTCGCCGGTGATCGTTTTACCCTTTTCAAGGTAATCGATGTGAATGATACCTTGTGCATCCCAAAAACTGTGGCCATGACCTTGTTGGCCGACAGACCCACCTTGGCCTTCTTTGGTGCACGTTCACCCGGAGAAACCCACTGTCTTGATTGTTCTTTGGTCTCTGGTGTGGTGTGGTGGATCCATGTTTCGTCTACGGTAACGAAACGGCGCAAAAATTCGTTTGGATTGCGGTTGAACATCGCCAAACACTCCTTTGAAATGGTCACACGGTTGCGCTTATGGTCGTGTGTGAGCAATCGCGGCACCCATCGCGCGGAAAGCTTTTTCATGTCCAAATATTCATGTAAAATGTGATGTACCCGTTCAGTTGAGATGCCTACAGCCTCAGCTACCTCACGCACTTTCATTCTCCGATCATCCAATATCATTCCATGGATTTTGTCGACGATTTCTGGCATGACGACCTCTTTTGGGCGACCTGAACGTTCGGCATCACTTGTACTGGTACGACCACAACGGAACTCAGTAAACCATTTCTTAACCATTGAAATTGATGGTGCAGAGTCCCCATAATATTTATCAAGTCTTTCCTTGGTTTCGGTGATGGATTTTTTACGCAAAAAATAATGCTTAATTAGCACACGAAATTCACTTTTTTCCATTTTCGTTAAAATTCACGAGATCGTCTGCTTTCAATGCCTATAAAACGCAAACCAAAAAACGCAGCTTTCTCAAAATTTTACAGTCAGCTGTTAATCGATAACTGCTGACAGGAGCAGTGTTGTATTTAGAGCAGGTGCGCGGCAAATACAAAAAGTCACGGACTTATCAAACGACCCTCGTATAACAACAGGCATCATATTGCTGGATTCTTAAGAAATATAGAATAAATATGTAGTGTTTATCTGAGTAGTGCATAGCGTTGGTTTTCAATTGCATTACTCAGATAGTGAGACGATTGATAAGAAATAACTCAATTTAAGAACTGTATCCGTTGATAATGTGACTCAATTCGCAGATATGACGAATGCTTAGCTGCTGGGAATAAACAAATAAAAGCTATATGAGAGTTTTAAACAACATTGTAAGCGGAAAGCCGAGCTTAAGTGGTCATCCAACAGATTAGTCATAGGAATTTGATGACGATGAAACCACATAAATAAATAATATACATATTAATGTACGTTAAAATATATACATATCATGTATATAAGGTTATGTTGTGTTAGCTATTTTTTAATTAAATTTAAAGCGGAATCGAATGGGAAAACAAAGCGCAAACCAACACCCATACATATGCATTAGTTTGTGCGTGTGTGTGTGCGTGAGAGAGAGAGAGACAGAGCGGGAGAGACAAACGAGTGCAAAGTGTAGTCGAACAGCGAACTTACACTTACAAACAAGTGTGCGAAAAAAAAAATAAGAAGAGAGCAAAATTAGAGCAACTGTTAAGCTCATAACAAAGGTTATCGACGGACTTAGCGGAATGGAAGCACTAGCCTAGCCTTATTCTGCAATTGCCTGATTGTGCCTTATCACACACACACACACGCACTGCGACAGTTGATGTTATTGTTTCTGTCGACGCAAAACAATGGGCAAACGAGGAAACAACGGGAATTGTGCAGCGGGTTAATAACTGCGCCGTGGCCATTGCTTTTTTTTTCTGTTTATTGGGGCGGCGGCGGCGGCGACGCTGGGCGTACAGTCGGGGGTGTAGTATATTTTTACCGATGACAAAGCGTATTTTTTTCAATACGCCTTAGACTTACCTGAAATTTTCGCACCAGTAAGAGGGACCCCAGGAACATTTGCTGCCGCCCAACAAAGGCTGTCCAGCTAGGGGCGTAGATGAGACGTAAGCCCCTAAAAAGGCAGTATAAATATTGCATTACACACATACATAGACGCAATAACAGCCATACATATGCATTTGCTCTTCTATACATATATATGACATTCTAGATAGATTTGGCCATTGGGAAAATCAAATGCGCCATCAATTTGCAACGAATGTCACAACTTACCGCAGACAAGCACAGCCAAAATGGCCAAAAGGCCTGCGTTACGCATTGTGTTTGTGTTTGTTTTTTGCAACACGTATGTAAATTTACTTAATTTTTATTGGAACAGCTTTTTTTAACACTTGAGCTGCAATTGCAACTGCACCGAACAATTTGTAGGCGATTAATGACGAAAAGAATTGCGTTACTTCGCTTTAATTATTTTCCAGTGTGACCAGTGGCACAAGTTTGCGATGATCCGATTCGATATATCGATGGAATTTTTCAATCGATAGCAACTGAGCAACTGCAGTTGCAATTGAGTACGGGGTATATTGTAATTAACACGAATTTAAAAAAATTTAAAGAAGCAAATTCAATTAACTCGGTTTTTTATTGTTTTCTTTTATTCCTGTCAGTATTTGCAATAGGTATCGCACCTACGCTAGCTAAACAGTTAACTGGCGTTGCCACACTAAGGGAAAAAGTTGCGTCGAAAGGGCTGCCATACTTCTAGAAAAAGGCGCATACTTGCACTTAACAAATATTTCAAGTTAATTGCGAACAGGAGTTCGAATCATACCCAGACCAATTTTGAAGAAACATTTTTAAATATTTTATTTTTTAATTAAACAATAAGAATCTTTTTTTTTTTAATAGATTTAATTTATATAAATTGTTGAAGATGAATGTTTAGTCGTATTTACAGTAATTTAAAGAGTTTATCTTAAATTTAATATAAATATTGCATTATAATTGTCATAATAATTTAATTTGAACATAGAGCAAATGTGTTGATTGCATTTTTTATGGACTGTCCATACTCGTTTAGAAGTGTCAAGTCAAATCCAGCGATTCATTTAATTATGTACCGCGATTCATGGCTTTAACTGTGGCAATAACCATAAACAAATGTTCTTGAACTCCAGGCAAAGTGTTTAGCCACATCTCATAAATGTTTTCCCAAACACTATTGGTAATGCTTGAGCAGAATTCAATTTTGCATTAAAATGCAATTGTAATTAAGCTCCACAAAGTTGCATAAATTGATTGATGTTGATCTACGTAAGAGTCTCTCGCACAATTATCGCACATTGAGTTGGTCACAGACCCAGACACAGGCGGAGACTCTATGTAGTCGTAACTCTACTATGTATAGATTAATTCTTGGGAAAATGCATTTAATTAGCATTGTTCGCCACAAACGAATCTTCGCCTATCAAATCGCAATTTGTACAATTGTTGCCCATTTTTATGATATCTGATTTTGCGGCGCACTTCACGCAAAGCTTTAAAAACGAAATCGAGAATGTTTTTGAGGCGCTTTTGAGGCGCTTTTGAGGCGCTTTTGAGGCTTGCAGCTGTCGTCGTTTAGCGTTAGCTGAAAGTCGAGGTCAGCTGGTGGTGGCTGCAACCAAAATGCCAAATGCAGCAGCAGCCGTCGCAGCCGATCTATCCAATATGGCTAAAATCTGTGTCAAGCCGTCGAAGGAAACTTGAAACCTGTCGTTTCGGCCTGGCCAAGGTGGTTCGGCTGCTGCTGCTTTTCGATGGTATTAAGTTCTTTACCAGTCTTAATTACAGTGCCCCCGCACAAGCTAAGAATGCACTTGACCAAAGACAATGACGTACACGCCCCTCCCGCCTCCGCCCGACAAGAACTTACAAGGCGCGGCTGTGGCTGCGGCCCACACTCAAGTTCAGATATAATTCAAGTTCAGCTGTAATAAACGATTTACGTGGAGTACAAATTAAAAACGCATACAATCTTTGGACAGACAGACCCCTCCTCGTTCACACGCTGAGGGCCCGCCTCGCTCATTGCCAAAGAGTAGTCGGGTAGAGTAGTTGGAGCTTCACTTTCTGTTTCTGTGGGGGATTCGCTTTGAAATTTCGGATGACTTATTACGCGACACACATAGTTAGCGACGTCAGGCGGAGAGATTGTACGTATTGTAACCCTAATTACGTGCGTAATTACGGTTCGCTGCAATGGTCTCTCAGGTATAAAGTCTGCTTCCCCTTCTCCATCTAATGTGGAATTGTTTTATTGCCCCTGTTAGACGCGACTTGTGCAACTTCCTCGAGACGTGATCTGCGCCAGGCAGGGCTGCAACTTGTGGCCACTCGCAGTCAAGTGCCAAATGGTTATCATTAGCGATCATTCTTTTCAGTCCGAGATCGGAGCGCCATGCGGAAATGAACTTGACCTTATCGACTACAGCCCAGGCCCAAGTCCAAGCCCCACAGCAGCAACCGATTTAGCGGTTGTGCGAATGGCATAAGACAAAACTGAAGATAATAAATTCAAGAAAAACAACAACGAAGCCACGGATTTTGTCGATATATTTGTGAGTCAAATTGTTATTAATGATAATAAAGCAACGGAACCGCAACAATAACAATGGCTAGAGGAACCAACACACACTCAATCCAATATCAGTGGAAACACACACAAGGGCCATAAACCCAAATGAAACAGAAACTTCTTCCGCAGTCGCCGCTCTGCTCACAAGAAGATCAAGTTCAAGTATGCTCTGCCAATAGAAGAAGTCGGAGATGAACTAGAAGCAGCTGCATGGACAAAGACCGCGATTCGCACACTTCTTCTCTATGCTTCTTTGTCTTTCTGTTTCTGAACTTCTTGTTCGCATTGACCTAGTGCAATCTGCATAAGACTGCGGCAGCAGCAGAGCACCTTCAATGAACCCACACATAATACTCATAACACCCTGAACTCTGTTTTCAAATGTATTCATTATTTCGGGACGGCGCGAACGCCATTCCCGGCTACCAAAAATTACACGCACGAGTTATTCACATTAGGAATAATCGCAAAGGTCAACTCAGCCGAAAGTGCAATGGCCAAGCCTCGCTCCGGAGGAACCGCCTTCGTGATCACGGTTAACCTCTACGCCAGGTAAGTATGCTTTCTTCGGCTCAGGAACAGGCATATGGACAGAAATCTGTTAGAACCGCTTGAGAATTATAACTTTCATCCTTCGAAACTACAAGCTAGAAATGCAAGGCACACTATAAACTACAAAAAATATGAGGGTAGAAACGATGCAGCTACTATAACTATAGCACAGTTCCAACTCTTCAAGGTTATTGATACGTTATAAATATATCCGTACATGCATGATGTGTGTGCTCGTAGGTTTATAGAACATCATATAAGCAACTTCGATTTTGTGCTTGAAAAGTGCTAATTATAATTTATTTATATTAATAAAACTAATCAGATTATTAAGAAGTTTTATATTAAAACTGTATATATGAGCAAAGATATTAATAATGGACTTTTTAATACTCTAATTTCTTGTGAAACCCAACATAAACTATTATTATTATTATTTTAACAATTATTTGTTATATTAAATTTACTCCTATTAAAAATAAATATATTTCTATAATTTCACAAAATTCGTAAGATAATAAATTCATGAACTACGACAGCGTATCTCAAAGTCTTGTTATTCATTTCAACCCCTAAAAGTGGCGAAGTCGCATCTGTTCTCGTGACTGTGGCGTATCTATGTATGTATGTATATCTGGCAATTCACAAGCGGACGCACACAGACACACACACACACACCACTACACAGTTGGCTGAGCATAATATGCCTGTAGTAGACATTTTTGCTTTCGCTTGCCTTATAATTCTCAAGCGGTTCTAGCACGGCCTGCCTCGTATGCTTGTTCCAGAGCGGAAGAAAGCATACTTACCTGGCGTAGAGGTTAACCGTGATCACGAAGGCGGTTCCTCCGGAGCGAGGCTTGGCCATTGCACTTTCGGCTGAGTTGACCTTTGCGATTATTCCTAATGTGAATAACTCGTGCGTGTAATTTTTGGTAGCCGGGAATGGCGTTCGCGCCGTCCCGAATCATTAAATAAATTTAAAAGTGGGGAAATTTTGAGGGAGAGATAATAAGATGGTTGTGGTGCATAAATAAGTATAGCCGTACCCATCCATACAGAGAAAACAGAAACCCCTTAGACCATTTTTGGGGACACTATTTGAGAATTTACTATATATACTGAAAAGCTATTAGTGGGTATTTGACAGTCGAGCAATCTCGTGCGTAGATTTCTTGTTTACATTAGACCTTTATTTGCCTTTGAGGGGTACCTGAGTTTTCAAACTTTGTACCAAATGAAAATGAATCTAGTTAAAATTACTTTACTTAATGGGGATGCCCGACATGCGTTTATATTCTTTTTTTATGACACTCGTAGACGTTCAAAAACGAAAATCTTGACGGAGCACTTGAGGTTTATTCAATTGTCGAAAACCGGTAAATGTTATTCATAAACAGAAGAATTGAGAAACAGAATGATAGTAAAGGATTAGTGTCTTAAGTGTTGAACGGGCGATGACTTGCATTTTCTACAAAGTTGGTTTTTATTGGAGAATCTGTTAATTTACGTCTAATTAAAGACCAATTCAATGGCTGTTACTTCCTAGACCTAGACGCAAACATAGACAAAGGCTTTACCTTTGAGTCTGAGACGTGATAGAATAATTACGTGTTTTGGGAAGTAAGCATAAAATAGTTTACAGACCGAAATATTTTCATACGCAGGTAGCTTCATCAGATTCTGAAGAAGATATTAAATATCCCAAGGCCAAATATGTTATGCACGTATGTATGTATAGACTGTATTAAAGCATCGTGATAATATTCATATATGTACACGTTTTTGATTTTGGGGAGTTTCGTCCGGTTCGACGCATCTGTAGATTTCTCTGAGATCTAACTAGAAAGTAATTTGCATAGATTTATTCGAAAACTTGTTTTGGGTTTAGAATTCAATGTCGCCGATTTGTTGAACTGTTGTTTTTGTTTCGATTATGCGACGGGTTTTGTTGAACCCAAGTTACATAAATAATTAATGGGCGAAGATATATTTCTGAATATATCAATGGGTATATATCTAAAGACTCGAGCTAAGAATGATGTAAGAAAGGTTCTTTACGGATATTGGGGTACGGTGTTGAACAGGTTCTGCAGCGCAGAAATACAGAAAAACAATCTGTACAACTTAACCTACCCAGGTATATCTCTTAACCAGAAATTCGTAGAGTAGTGTAACAACGCGTTAGTTTCATACTTTGTTTTTAAAATCACGTTTAACTGTTACCATTTTGTAAGCATGTTAAGGTCAAGATCATAACGAGATTACGAATTAGCATTATTACAAAACCTTTTCCTTATTGTTACAGGGTATAAAAAAAAACGCAAATCTATTGCAAAAGAACGAAGAACACGAGTTAAGTATCAACATAACTTGATTACCAACCCAAAGCGAGCGTGATATTCTTTCGATATTCAATTGATTTGGCTCCCAAAGAATTTCATGTGGAACCAGTTATATGTGTGTAGTATATAATGAAGATCTTAATGTACAATCAATGGCATTGAAAACTGTTTTCAATCCACGCCACAAATGTTGTGGCGCAGGAGTTGCTCATGTTGACCTTGAGACATATAATAAGTGAGTGAGTATTGTAGTATAATATGTTCGAAATTTAATAAACGATTTTAAAAATTGTTTACATTCTCGGGATAGTCTTTATTTTCAAATGATAATCCGTAAACGAGATTCTCATTAAAATGAGTTCAGAATTTCATTAAATTCATATTTCACGAAGGCTGCGCAAGCCCCTGCCCCCTCTCCCCACTCAATGGACCAACCTCTTGCCGGTCTTGAATCGAGTTATGAAATTCTGAACACTCGAATTAAACGCTCCCATTTTAGCGGTACTTGTGCCAACGGCGGACATGACACATTGTAAATGTTGTTTTAATTGCACTCATATAATGAAATATAGTAAGTATACTACCGACGGTTTACTACGGTTACGACCTGGCAAACTCTGTAATAGAATAAGAGCGACATCATCCTAAACACTTGCTAATTGCACACAAAGGCCACCACGACTAACATCGTAGATTGCCTGGGCTGCCCCCATCTTGAAACGGGAGCAACTCATACCGACAAGGAGGAGATCTAACAGAACTGTCAGGCCCATTGTCTGCACAATTAACTGCATATGGGTTTTGAGATACACACACACCATGCCAGCCACAAGGGCAGCAGCAATCACAGTCCAAAATAAAAGAATAAACACACACACACACACATACATATACATATATGAAATGCACGAAAATCTGTGCCTTCCAAAACTAGCGCAAAAACTGGCAACAAAGCGCCGAATCATGTTGCTCATGACAAAACTTTTTCAAACTGCAAACACTACGAAATATTAAAATAGTAGTAGAAATCGCGTAGTAATAGTAGTAGAAGCTGCTGCTACCTTTTGCACGGCCGCAGCGCAAGCGTTCGGCTTCATCTCCGGCTCACACACACACACACACGCATACAGAGAGACTGAGGGCAAGCCGAGCTCGGCGCTACGAAGCCGAAACCCGCCGAAACCCGCCAACCGAAATTTTAGCACTTCTTTTTAAATTTTTGTGCAATCTCAAAGTTTTTGTTAGTTGTGTGTCGGAGTTCGCAGCGAGTGTTTGTCGTCTCTAATCTCGTAGAAAGAGAGTGCAAGATCTATAAACGATCTATCTAAATATCTAATACATATCTCAAGTGTGTAGAACCCTGTTTAGTGCGCGTGCCCAAAAGGATATGCTCATATAAAGCCAAAATGTCCTCGAAAGTTTTTAGTTCTCTGATGGCCGAGAGTATTCTACTCTCGAAAGCCGCTCAGATCATATCGGGCTATTCGCCGGTTACCATATTCCTAATCGCCGCGATCAGCATATTCGTTGTGGTCTATAATAAAAGACGTGCGCGTCTAGTGAAATATATCGAAAAGATTCCTGGACCTGCCGCACTGCCATTTCTGGGAAATGCCATCGAAATGAATGTCGATCATGACGGTAGGTTCGCTTGGGATGATTCTACATATGTGATCTCGTATTTATTATCGCGACCCTGAATCATCACAGTTGGCTCGTAATAGATCGATCTGATTGATTTGGCTAACATATATATCGTATTGTAAATAAAACTTAGACGCTTTGCTAGCGGTCATTGGGTGCTAATTAACTGACGAGCAAATAACTCGATATAAGTCAACGATGCCTGAGATCCATCGGGGTACTATAGAGAGTATACACAGTGAACCCTACTATTATTATGTTTGCATCAATTTCGGCTGCGCAGGTGTTAACAAACTTTACTTAGCTCTCCGTTTACTTTCATCCAGCTTAATCGAAATGCAGCCCTATATATCTATGGATATATATATATATATATATATCTGATTTATATGAGCTACGTGACGAACCGCAGTTCATAAGGTGCTTGAAACCGAAAGGTGCTAATTTACATTTGTTGGAGTCGAGAATAGAATAGAGTTATCGCCATATCTACTCTATTCTACTATATCTCTCTTTATTGAAGCTAAACATTTCATTAGAATCTTTTGCGAATCAAATTAAATTAAATGAAATAACACTTTTTCTTGATCTTTTTCTTTGTACTCGGTTTACGAGTCAATTAGTATATAATCCGGATTCGGCTTCAGTTCGATCTTGTGTGAAGACTAATTGCGCGCCATAAAAAAAAAAAAAAAGAAAGGTGATCCCTAAATGCGACTTAAAATTTGCAGTATCCACAGTTAATTGACTGAAATCGGGTATGACCTTTTTGCGAATTCGATTTGTTGTAGAATCAAGGAATTAATTAAATATCGCGCGAATCATCTTGCAACATTAACGATAGATCCCGCTTTGAACTTGATATGTGTGTGGCAAACCCGACCCGACGAAATAACCGACAAAAACTTTCACCTCTACGAAAATAAGCATAACAAGATAAAAAGGGGTTGTCTCTTTGTTTTTTAGGTTGTTAGGTTAGGTTGGTAAAAAAAAAGTAAATAGCGGAAATGCTGCGTTTACATAAAGTTCAAATTTACACGTAATTGTAATGGAATTAGCCGCTAAATCATATTCAACATGCTGCTGAAGAACCCCAAGAGGTGGAAAAACAAATAAAAACAGTAGCCAGACTCATAAATATCGTTGTTGTCCCAGCAAGCCCAAAAGAAAAATACGCAAAGAGTTATAAAATCTCAGTTTTTACGAGCGTACAAAACCCCGAAAAGGTCTAACATCTTATCTAATGTGTAAGCACAAAACCAATAACTATAGATGGTATATGGTATATGGTGGACGTGCCGGCAACGGGGAGTGCTCGCCAAGATCGTAGTGATCATGATCTTCATTTTCGTTTCTCGTCTTCTTGATCTTGTTTTGATCTTGATCTTGACATTCAAAAAAATAAAAAAAAAACAACACAGAAAGCTCATTGTGCAGACAAACGGTTAATAAAAGCCCCGAGCCGAAGCGAACCCAAACAGATTGGCAGCATTCAATAAATCTTTGGATGATTAATTCTCAGATTATATAACAGTTCCGCAGTGTGCGAGATAACGTATAAAACATAGACCAATTAACATACACACAAACACAGTTTCAACTCTGAATGCGGAAGAAACATGAGTAGATAGAAAGATACCCGAACTGATCGATGATAAATACAATCGATCTAGCCAAAATTAAGCATATGCTATACAGGCAGTAACCTCCCCAGTTAGTCGGCCAAGTTCAGCTGTGAGAAATAAGAGTTTTCAGTGTGATAGAGGAAACTCGTTGAAGTTTTCCAAGTTTGAGTTTGTTCTTCGAGGCGATTTTTATGGTTTTCCGTCATGTTCTTTGTTCTTTGTCTACGCAATGCGGAGACTCTTGTCTGAAGTGGTTTTTCTGGCTAGATGGGTTTTTTTTTGCATTTTTTATTTTTATATTATTTTCGGTGATCACTTCAATGTTCTCCAGTCATTAGAAATGTCGGAAGTTGCCAGTTGCCAGCAGGTTTTGTCGGGGTTTCGATCTGCACTCGGTCTATAAAGCTAATGCATTGCGATTTTCGATAAATGACTGCAGATACTAGACTGGTATATAAAACCTATGCTAAATGAAGGCTAGAAGTGAACAATTACCACTTTTAAAATTTATTAACAACATAATATGCAGACCATATAAGTTAGTTACCTTTTATGGTCTTGCAAAAATTTGCTAAAAATAAAAATATTTATAGTATATCTCACTGGTTCCTGTGCAAATTAATACAACTTTCCATTGGAGGACAAAGCTGAATGCGAATCCGTATCAGAGACTTAAGAAGCCACACCTGACATTAAAACGTAGCTCGTTTTGGCCAACTGGTCGGTCAAGCGCAGTGCTCGAACTTAATTTGGCTACGAAAGTTGTTTCAATAAATTTCGAATGTTGTCATCTATGCAATTGAATGGCCAAAACACACACACACATACGTATACATACGTATGCAAATATGCAAATGAGTACAAAGTAGAGAAAAAGAATTAATTAATTATGTACTTATGGCATCGCATCTGGTCTCTCTGCAGTTCAAGGCGATCGAGGAACATGTTGATGCAATTTATGGATTCTGTATAGTACAATCTAAGCGTGCCGATGGGGCCGATGCTGCTGCTGTTGCCACAAGGTTGTCGTATCATAATTTTGCTATAAGCTGGCGAAGAATCGGTGGCAGCGTTGATGGTGGCAAGTGACGTCTGTTGCCTCCGCCAAGGTCTGCAGCCGTCTCGGGTTCGGCTCAAGCGAGCTGAGCAAGAACATTTGACAGTCAGTCAGTTTGTCAGTCATTCAGTCAGTCATTCAGTCAGTCCCTCAGCTGTCTCTGGGTCTTGGCTAAGCAGCCCCAGTTCGGGTTTCCTCTGTCAGCGGGGGTGGGGTATGAGTTGTGGGTGCTCAGGCTGGCCATGAAACCGGCTGCCAGTCGAAGTGACATTAGTAGCAGCAGCAGCAGCCAGCAGCAGCAGCAGCAGCAGCAGCGCAGCAGCAGCAGCAGCAGCAGCAGCAGCAGCTGCGGCGTGCGTAAATGATTTTTTAATGTGCAACAATTTATGCGGCCCAATGACAAATTGTTGCAAACAGCAGCAACATAAATGTACCATGTACCGTGTACCGTGTACCGTGTACCATGCGTGTGTTTAAGGGGCCACTCTGGCAGGCCTAAAAGCAGTGACTAACTAACAATACAATTACAAAATTAACCTCCAAGCCGGCACAATTCGTAGTTTATGAAATGTATTTTGTTTTGTTAACGATTTTTATTATATTCCATTTTGTGATGCCTGCGAATATGCAAGCAAAAAAGAGTAGGAGAAGGAGAGGGAGAGGAAGAGGGACAGGGCTGCCGCGCATACCGGCGCTGGCGATGGTGTTGGGTGTTGATATCTTTGGGTTACATAAAATCATTGAATGACAGTCCAAGTGTGCGTCTCTCTCCCTCTCTCTCCTTCTCTCTCTCTCCCTATTTGTCATCGTTTTAATTAATGCAACAATGAGCAGTCAAACGGTGCGTATGGGCAACGTGCGCAGGCGCATGCTGCGCCGCAATTAACCCATGTTCGCCCATCTTTTACACACATGTGATAAACTGGTGTAACACAACATAATTAACACGGCAGCTGCATGCGACCTTGATTGTTTTCCAGCTCGTGTTTTTCTTTAATTAATGTTGCAAACACTTTTCACACGTGCATAGCAGTAGTCGGGGGCTTCCCCCGAAAGACAACAACAACAACAAGAAGAAGAAACTCAGGTAGCTCCAAATAGATCGTGTGCGCTGCGTCACAGTGGAGTACACTGAAATTGCTTTTTGTCATTATTCATTATTCGTTATTTGTGTTATGCGCACTTCAGACTCTCTCGCTGTCTCTCTCTCTCTGCCTCAGCCTCCTCAGTCTTCCCCAGCTCGTTAGCTGTCACTCAGGCCAAGCGGCGGCATCGTCGTCATCATCGCACAAGGTGCCAACCTGCCCAAAAAACTGAACTGGCAACTGGTTTTCGCACGCCAATTTCAATTCCGAAATTAATTTTTATTTTTGTTTTTTTTTTCTCTATTTTCGTTTCATTTACAGAGCTCTTTAATCGCGTTATCGGCATGCAGAAGCTCTGGGGCACACGCATTGGCATCAATCGCGTCTGGCAGGGCACATCGCCGCGTGTGCTGCTCTTCGAGCCGGAGACGGTGGAGGTAAGTGCGGAAAATAGTCTGGAATTTTCTTTACTTACAGCAACTCCTTCTCTCTCCCTCTTCTCTCTTGTAGCCCATACTGAACAGTCAAAAGTTTGTGAATAAAAGCCACGATTATGACTATCTGCATCCCTGGCTGGGCACGGGGCTGCTCACCAGCACCGATCGCAAGTGGCATTCGCGCAGAAAGGTGAGTTACAGCCGGCTAGAGCTGGAAATGCTGCGATAACAATATCGATTAAAACGATTAGTAGAATTTGCAGCAAAACCGATATAGTTTTAAACAGAATATGGATATTATTGTTATCGGCAGTGCAATATCGATTAAATTTTCAGTAAAAAAATCGATAACGTTTTATACAAATATATCGCTGTTGTTATCGACGGTGCATACTAGTTTTAAGCAATATATCGATATTATAGTTATCATCCGTGCAATATCGATTAAAACGATTACTATAATTTGCAGCAAAAAATCGATATAATTTTATGTAATATATCGATATTATTGTTATCGCCAGTGCAAACTACAATAATAAACAAAATAAAGAAGTCTTTTTAATTTAATCTATTTAAATCGATATTTATAAATATCGATTGCATTATTGATATCCCTACAGTGTACAGTTAAGCCTTTTTATACTAACCCCCCTCTCTTTGCAGATTCTCACGCCCGCCTTCCATTTCAAAATCTTGGACGACTTCATCGATGTGTTCAACGAGCAGAGCGCCGTCTTGGCCCGCAAGCTGAACGTTGAGGTAGGCAGCGAAGCGTTCAACCTGTTTCCCTACGTCACACTCTGCACTCTGGACATTGTATGCGGTGAGTAGCCAGTGGCGAGTCAGACCCAAAGCTGAAGGTATCAACTAACCCATTTTGCTAATTGCGTCACAGAAACGGCAATGGGTCGCAAGATCTACGCGCAGAGCGACAGCGAATCGGAGTACGTGAAGGCGGTCTATGGGTAAGTGGAAAAAGAATAGAACTGAAATTGAATTTTGGAGTTGGCTGGAGGCGGGAGGAGGAGACGGAGGAGGCAGCTGTGCTGTGTGCAATATTGAGAGCTGTCAGGTCGACTGTCATCGGGAGCGACATGTTCCCACACACGCCCATTTCGCATTATGATTGCGTGTGTGTGTGAGTGTGAGTGTGTTTAAGGGTGCACTCAGCTCATGCGTGAAATATGCGAGATTAAGATGTCAATGGAATGCTGCCACTGTCGCAGCTCCGACTGCTGCTACTGCCCTGCTCCTGCCCTGCTCCTGCTCTGCTCCTGCCCTCTTTTCCCTGCTCCTGCCCTGCTCCTCCCATACTCCTCCCATACTCCTGTCCTGCTCCTGATAACATGCCTCATAAGGCACGCAGATAAACAGAGATAGACAGACTTGGACAGCCTGACAGTGGCAAACACTTGACTAACTTTCAATTTAATGCAACACTTTCCTCTCACTCATCCCTTCTCTCTTTCCCTCCCCCTGCAGCATTGGTTCCATTGTGCAGAGTCGCCAGGCCAAGATCTGGCTACAGAATGATTTCCTTTTCCGCCTCACTGAGGATTACAAGACCCATCAGAGCTATATTAATACGCTCCATGGATTTTCGAACATGGTGATACGTGAACGCAAATCGGAGCTGTCCATGACGAACAATAATAATAACAACAACAACATGCCGGATGCCTACGATGATCTGGGCAAGAAGAAGCGTCTGGCCTTCCTCGATCTGCTGATTGATGCCTCCAAGGAGGGCACAGTGTTGTCCAATGTGAGTCTAGTAGGAATCCTAGTCAATATTAAACTAATCAAGGATTCTTCTCTCTGCAGGAGGACATACGCGAGGAGGTGGATACGTTCATGTTCGAGGGTCATGACACCACATCGGCTGCCATCTCATGGACTCTCTTTCTGCTGGGCTCCAGTCCGGAGTATCAGGAACGTGTTGTCGAGGAGCTTGACTCCATCTTCGGCGATGACACCGAGACTCCGGCCACAATGAAGAATCTACTGGATATGCGTTACCTGGAATGCTGCATCAAGGATGCCCTCAGACTGTTTCCCAGTGTGCCCATGATGGCGCGCATGGTGGGCGAGGATGTGACCATAAGTAAGTCGAGAAGAAAGATTTCCAACTTCAGTCTTCCTGCATATTATACCTTCCCCTTTGCAGGTGGTAAACTTGTACCCGCCGGCACTCAGGCCATCATCATGACCTACGCCTTGCATCGCAATCCACGTGTGTTTCCCAAGCCGGAGCAATTCAATCCGGATAACTTCTTGCCCGAGAACTGCGCCGGTCGCCATCCCTTCGCCTACATTCCCTTCAGTGCCGGACCCCGCAACTGCATTGGACAGAAGTTCGCCATTCTGGAGGAGAAGGCGGTCATCTCGACGGTGCTGCGTAAATACAAGATCGAAGCAGTCGATCGTCGCGAGGATCTCACCCTGCTGGGCGAGCTCATCTTGCGGCCCAAGGACGGTCTCCGTGTGAAGATTACGCCACGCAAATGAGTCGTGTGTCGCGGCGGCGATTTAGTTAATCCAAAGTATTTAAAATGTAAATATCTATCTAAGCGTAGTAGTTCGTACTAAATAATGTAATTGTGCTAAATTAGCAAATAACATTTTGACCTCTCTCTGGAATATGTAACCATAGCGTAAGCCAACTCAGTGACTTCATATCGTATAGTCAGTATGCTAATACTTAATAAAAACTTAGTTTATATAATAGATAATTCGAGATGTTTTTACTTTCTACGAGCTGCAGATGGGTAATTGGGGTTAATATGCCTTTGAATAGAGAAATTATCCTACAATAATATAAAACATTTAATATTGTATGTTACATTAGTATCTTTGATATGCAAAATTGTTTTATTCTTCTATTTAGAGCTCCATTTAATTTTAAGTACTTCAAAATGTACCATTTTAGCACAGCTGCAGGCTGTGCACCACAGACAACTTATGCATCTGACATGAGGTACAATTAAACCATTGGTACATTCCACGATACACTCTTCTAAAAATATAAGTACACAACATTCGCGTGTATCTGTACACATTTTTGTATGAGCAGCCGCTCACCTTAATGCTGTGTACCCATTTGTGCCATGTACCACAATGTGTTCGCAACTTCACTTGTCACTCACCGCCGTTAGCCGAGACACAAACCGCATCACTGAGATCATCGCATGTGTACAGAAGTGGACAAACGCTAGATGGCGCCACTGGTGCCAATTAGCATTTTTGAAATGATCCCAATTACCTGTACACTCGGTACATTTTCACCGATTTCATTGGAAAATAGACAATTATCAAGTCATCAACAAATGGCGCCAGTTGGCTTGGCCAATGTCTGCTCTGAGTATGTATTTGTGTTTGTGTGCGTGTGTGTGTTTTGTGTACACGCTGCTGCGGCTGTGGCCCGTTTCTTTTCGCAATTGGAACGGCGCCAGGGCTTAGAAGGAACTTAAGTGCGCTTAGGCTGTGTAATGCACAAATAAACTCGCCCCGAACACACACACACACACATGGCAGAGTGGGCACCTGGACTGGGCGATTGGTTGCGTATATATCTAAATGGATATTACGAGCATATGTGTCTGACGAGGCGAGAACTCTGCGT
Organism: Zaprionus tsacasi; assembly: GCA_018904105.1. Taxonomy (NCBI): domain Eukaryota; kingdom Metazoa; phylum Arthropoda; class Insecta; order Diptera; family Drosophilidae; genus Zaprionus; species Zaprionus tsacasi. The sequence continues at coordinate 3,227,975 of JAEIFR010000295.1, forward strand.
GCGGGACGTGTGCTACTCTGGAGCTACTCGGGGCCAGGAATACCATAATAGTAGATAACTAGATCGATAGGCTACCCATACAGATAGACAGATAAGAGCGGGCTGTGCCAGGAGGGTGGGAGGAGGGACAGAGGCGCCGCGTTGCCGGAAACGTGAAGGAAGGCGCAGGAGAAAAAGAGAACGAGCAGCTAGAGAATGAGAGAGAGAGAGAGAGGGGGACTGGGCAAACAATCAATTAGAATGGCAAAATCTTGCTAAATATTCCATAATCCGTTGGAACGCAAAAGGGTCTTAAAAAGTAATTCCCGAGCGAGACAAGAAATGAGTGAAACACGCGATTGAAAAATGGCGAAAAATGATTCGATGTACTAGAAGGAAATGCAGCCAGGCAGCCCAAGGCAGATAGTACATTACGTTGTACAGGGCACGCAGCTTGTACCAGCTTGTACCCCGACTGGGAGAGGGGAGATGGTACAGGCGCAATAAATCGATTGGCAATTGGCAATTGCAGTTGCAGTTGCAGTTGTTATATTAATTTATGAATTTACAATGTCAGCGATTACTATTTGTTTTAGTTTACAGGCGGGGTTAAAAAGCAATCGATCAATGGCGATGTGATTGCCACAGGCAACAGGCGGAGGAGGAGCAGGAGGAGGAGGAGCAGCTCCAAAATGTGTCAGAGTGAATCAGAAAACTGCTAACTGACATGTCGCATATGCCTGGAACAGCAGTAATTATGCCATTCTGTGGCATTGTCTCTGCTGTCTCCCCCCTGTACCCACTCCTCCTCGCGGCACATCAAAACAAATTGCGCTCCCCCGAGAGACAGTGAGAGGGAGAGAAAGAGAGAGAGTGAGAGAGAGCGAGCGACGTCACACAAATCTGATTAGAAAAACATTTACAAACGCAAATCGCAAGTTAGCGCTGTCTGCAGGGAAGGGAGTGAGCCCAGAGGAGGGCAGAAGGAGGGCAGGCGATGGCAGGAATCCACCCCAAGTCAATGTGTGAACTTTGGCACGAAAAGGCGGCGACGGCAGCTCACTCCAGCCAAGGGCAGCCTAATTTGATTGACGTTGACGTCAGTGTGCGACGGCAAAAGCGATGGGAAAGGCGACGGCGACGCTGGCGAGCAAGTGAAAGTGGCTTTGGCAGTGGCTTTGGGCAGGTAGCCAAGCGGATGCGGATGCGGCGAGTGGAGGAAACAAGAAACAAGAGAAACAAGCCTAGAAATGATATCCAAACAAACTCAATTTGGTGGGCTGCCAGCGCGGTGATAGATTAGCAGCGAGAACGAAGGCGAAGGCGACACGTGACCAGGCCAGCAGGCGGGATAACATTGACAAGAGGCGTGGGCAAGGGTGTGCATGGCCAGAGAGAGAGGGGGAGAGAGGGAACTGGTTCGCTGCAAATGGCTGAGCATACGAAATTGATTTGCTCATTGCAGGAACACGAGCAGAAGATGCAAGCAAAACATTTGCCAGGCAGGCAGAGCCATTAAACAGCTGGTGACACAGGCAGCAGGAGCAGGAGCAGGAGCAGCACGTGGCCAGTCGCCCTGCACTTGCCTTGGCCCGGCACAGACACGTGACATGCCGGAAAATTAAACAAAACTGTAGAAAAAGAGCAAGAGAAAAGTTTAACAATGCAGAAAATTGAAAAACAATCAGAGAACGTAACCGCAGCGAGTGAGGAGCAACGGAAGGCAAAGCTAAGTGCCGGCACATCCTGGCCAGAGCCGCATCCGCCTGCCTCCCCTCCTGCCCCCCTCCTGCCCCCCTCCTGCTGCATCTTCTGTTTGCTCAGAGCGCGCGTCTCAATTCGTGCCGCTTTATTTGGCCATAATTAGCTTAATGCGCGAGGCAAACAAGCTGCACACAGCCACATGGAGGAGCAGGAGCAGCAGCAGGAGCAGGAACTGGATGTGCGTGTCCTTGCTGCCAAATTGCCATGCCTCGTTGCCGTTGCCAATGCCGATGACAAAGCAAACAAACGTCCAATGAAACGCAGCAGCAGCAGCAGCCTCAATCAAATTGCCATGAAAAAATGAAGAAAAAATCACAACTTGCTCAACGAGAGCGTAATACACTATCTTGAACTTCTAGGTATGTTGAAAAAAAAAACATTTAAATAAATATATAAACATATATAAATGTATATGTAAATACACTATCTTAAATTTCTCGAAATGTTGAAAAAAAAAACATTTAAATATATATTCAAACATATATAAATATATATGTAAATGTAAATACACTATCTTAAACTGTTCTGTATGTTTAAAAAAAGAACATTTAAATATACTATAAGATCATGCAATTACTGTAGAACTAACTATCTATTTAAATGCAATTATTAAATAGCAATTATATCTTTATATCTATATATGAGTATAATAGATATAAATTAATATTTATACACATCTACCAGTTTTATTAACTACAAATACAAGATATATGTATTTATTTACAAAAAATTAAACTCTGTTGCAAATGAATAAAAAAGAAAAGAAAAAATCCCTACAATCAAGTTTTGACTGCATAAGGCTCTGCATTATCAAGTTTTCAGTAATTTTTACATTTATTATATCATTTAACTAGGTTTAACAAACATACAAATTAAGAATGAAAGTTCTGGCTATAATATAAAATTATAGTTTGTTTAATTTCCTACATAAAATCAACTGTCTCAAATCACATGCCTATTCGCGCATACCTTACCACACTAGCCAAGCAGGAATCGCTCTCTCTCTCTCTCTCTCTCTCTCTCCCTCTCTCGCTGAGCAGCAATGCAAAAAAAAAGAAGAAGTGAGAATCATGAATCCCTTAAAAGGTTCTTAATCTGCAGCCACTGTTGCTGAATTTTGTTGCTTCATTTGCCCCCATTCACCCCCCCCCCACTGCCTCCGCCTCTGACTTGAGTTCTCTCGCATTACACATACGCAGCGTAGTCCCGGCCAGCGGGTCTAAGGTGCGTGCCCCTATCGGCAGCTGGAGGTGCGTGTTAACCACTATCATCATTTCTTGAGCCTGTCCGCCTGTCAGCCAAGTGTCCAAGCTGTCCGATAGCTTGAGGCCTCGTCATATGACCGACAATCAGCTGCCAATTTGATTTGTTAGTGCGGTTAGATTGATTTTTGGCGACTCATTTGGGCAGCTCAGCGTGGTCAGTGAGTGCGGCGAGTGCAACAAGCGGTGACCCTGTCCGGGTCTGAGCAACAGCTGAGCTTGTGCAGACCCAGAGGAGGCGACGTCAGTGTGTGGGATCGTAAATTGAGCAAACATTTTCCGATTGTTGTTGTCGTCGCAGTTGCTGCTGCTGCTGCTGTTGTTGCTGTTCGCGCTGTCGTTGTTGATTGCGTGCAATGCAATGCAAGTTTTATGGCACTCGGCGTGATAGCAGCCCCGGTCGAGGGCAAACAAGAGCGTTTTATGACAGTCACAATGGCAACAACGGCAAACAGCGACTGCAACTGGGAATGGGAAAGGGAATGGGCAGGGAATGAGCAGGGAATGGGAATGGAACCTGGTACTGGCTGCAAAAAAATTTCACGAGCGACTGCGGCAATAAGCAAAATGTAAATAATTTCGCGCAGTGGGGACAGGGGGGAGGGGGGAGCGGGAAGGGACCACAAAAAAAACCTGACGCAAATAAAATAATAAATTTCATGCAAAAATTGACAAGCTGGCTTAGCCGCAGGCTGCTGCTGCTGATAGCGACAGCGACGGCAACTGGACAACACTTTGGCCAGAATCAGAAACAGTTTGCACACACACACACACGCGCGCATACAGTAGCCAAATTGGTAGTTAGTGCTGGGCTTAGGCCGGGCCGTAAAGTTAAGCACATAATTGCGAAATTAAAGACAGCTGACGGTTTACAGCGACGCTGCTGCTGCTGTTGTTGCTGCTGTTGCTGCTGTTGCTGTTGCTGTCGTCGTGCCAAGCCGTCGTCAATGTTGCCAATTCCCACGACGCGCTGTCTGTTGCTTATTATGCTAAAATCAAAATGAAAACAATGGGAAAAACGTATGCTACAGTTCTAAAAACAACTACAGACAGTTGCCAAGTGTCTACAGCAACAGCAGCAGCAGCAACAACAGCAGCAACAGCAGCAGCAACAGCAGCAGCAAAGACAACAACGTTGAACGAATTTAAATTGAAATTATTTATTTTTGCATTTTGAAAGCGCTCGCGCGTGTCAAGGATTCTCACGCACACGAGCCTCACCAGCAACAAGAATAGCTACCAGACCACCCCCTTTCCCCCGCCCCAGCCCCGCCTTCCCCGCCTCCATCCCTTGCCAACGGGGAGTGACAACAAAGCCGCCTGTGTTGCTTTTATAATTTAAAAATATAAAAATAACAAAGTGCCGTCGCACCCGTAAGTATTCTGAGCTGATTTTCAAATGTCAAAGTACCAGGCTATCCTGCCCCTAACCTCAGCTACCACCCCAGCCCACCAGCCCACCCCTTCCTCGCCAGCTATTTACGTTATCAATCTACAGCGTCTGCTTATTATTTGCATTGTCAGCGTGTCCCATTTGAAAGTGTCTCTGTTGAGATATATCACTGAGTAGATCTCTTACAATATTATATTATATCATATTTTATTTCATGTAACAAGTCTTCAGCTAGTCGTAGCGGGACTTAGAATAGTTAGAACTCTATAAAAGATTATTAATTATTTTATTATAAGTATATCTTTAATTTCTTTTAACCATCAGACAGATATACGATATAAGAACGGGTAGATAGACCAATTAAACAGACGACCATGTGTATATCTTCTAATGAGGAATTATACTATATACTTAGCAGACTTATATTACTCTTCTACGCCATGTGTAGCTGATATAATCCTAAATCTCAGACAGTAGTTTAATCAAATTTACAAAAAATATCGAAGAATACGATTTCCAGCTGCTCTACTGTCTTAATTCATATTTATATATAATTAAAGATATTTATTATTTAACTATATGTAAATATTTTCGAAAACCTCATATGGGTTTTATATGAATCAATCAAATCGTTTCAGCTTGAGTATGTTTGAATAATTTAACGATATTTTCTTTAGTTACCTGAACATACACGGATTGCTTCCCACGCCCACTACACACATCAACTCTAATCCTAAGTAAATGCAGTAGCCAAGCTAAAGCCATGATCCATAATCCAAAACTACACATACACACACATACACTCAAACAGGGAAGAATGGTCCCACCCGGTCCGAAAGTCAGACAGACGTGAGAAAGTGAAGAAACCCGTTCACCTGCCCATCCAGTAATCATATCATACTGATTGAGAGATCTTTAATCATATTTGTATACGAATTTACGATATACACACCCGCTACCAGCTTGGGGGGGGGGGACCACCTTGCGACCCTTATGGAAAATGTCGTTTTGATCTGGCCCAAAGCCCATGTGGCTTACCAACTTGAACCACTGGCCTAAGTCGGACTAATATTTCTCACGTTCCACGATAAATGGAGCATTTGTATATGTTATGTGTCTGCCAGAGATTTCGGATCTTCGCGGGCGACACAACTGGGCGATGTGTAAATATCTACATATAGAACAAGTAAGCAATTCTTTTGTAGAGAGAACACGATAGTTAGATACCCTTTGATATATTTAAAAACAAATATATTAATAATAATAATGGAATACGTTAACTTGAATAACTTCTGTTTTACTGATCCGATTAATTTGAAATTATGTATATATATGCATTTAGTATTCATCTATATAAATGTCAAAGCAGAAAGTTGTAGCATAAGTACTTTAGCCAAAAAATCGAAAAATAAAAATAAATATTAATTTGCGCTGGCGATGAGCTTGTTATTAAATATTTGAAATATGTAATATATGCATAGGATATACAGCAACTGCCCTGCCAAATTTCATAACTTTTGCATTTATTCTAACAGAGATCTGTGCGTTCAAACAGACACAGATGCAAAACTCAACCTTTTCTTTGAGAACTTTCAATTTTCGTAGGGTATAATAAGCATACTCATACCTATGTTCACATGCCTCATACGCATACTCAAATATTCACACTCACCCATAGTAGGGAGTTCCATATCATAGTCGCACTCATTCTAGTCTCACTCTGTGACGTTGTTGTAGTTGCTGTGATATTGTGGTTGGCGGTTGCGGCTCTGTGGCTGAGTTTGTGAAGCGGCTGCTGTCTTTGGGTCGCTATAAATCATAAGCAAACATTTTGATATTGTAATCCCCATTTTAATTCGAGCGCATAAAAAGCCGAAAATCAAACTTTTCGACATTGGCGGCGGCGTCTCTGATGTTCGCTTGCAGTTACAATTTTGCTCGTACCGAAAAATTGATGGATTACTCGTACATTGGCCGGAGTGGTAGAGCTGAAGGTGGAGCTGAAGGTAGAGGTAGTTGAGGTCGAAGTTGCTGTCCCGCTCTCGCTCCCTATATGGCCAATTCTCATTCCAGAGATAAGCGAGAACTTTACGGAAATTTGTTGCTGCTGCTGATGATGATGAATACAAAAAATTGTTAACTATATTGTTATTGTTATTGTTGTTTTTGATTTATTAATTAACTTTGTAAATGTTGCATCAGGAAACTGTGCGGCAAACAAGAACAAACATGCCAGCACTTTTATCGATATCGATATCGAAATTGGAATTGGAAATGGCCTAGATAAGTATCGCCACACACACTCGCACACACACACACATATCTGAGATCATGTGAGCCCTTTTTTTTTTTTTTTTGCCCTGCGGCAACAGTTGAAAGTGTTTTTTACTTTTCTCTTTGCGCACTTTGTTTGATGTGGCCTTCTTGAGCGGATTGCGGGCAGTCGGGCGGGCGGACTGCGGTGCCTGTTAAGTGCTGCCCGGGCGACAGGTGGGTGGTGCGAGTACATAGCAGAACAGCTGCGTCGGGTCTCTGGGCCGGCTTTGTGGTGCCGCCATTATTGGGAAATGAGTGAAAATGCGAACATTGAAATTTTACGCGGAATGACATTTTCTTTATGTTTTAATAATATGAGTGATTCTACATAAAAAAAAAACAAAATGGAGTTTTTGAAATTTTTCGGTATTTTGATAATTTATGTAAGGGTCCCCCCTATGAAATTAAAAAAAATTTTTTTTTTACATTTTAAATCACGAGCTTTTAATTTTAATCGATTGCGGTGATCAATATTAGTACTAAACAATTATAAAATATATTTTAAACGATACTTAATTTTGACCCAAAAATCATGTCGAAGTGGTCCAAAAATTAGACATGCAACACCCTCAACAGGCCGGGTAGCCTGATTTTACACCGATCGTAACTTTCTTAAAAATCACACGATTTTCACGCGGAATGACATTTTGTTTACGTTTTAACAACCTGAATGATTCTACATTTAAAAGATAGCAAAAAATATATTTTGAAATTTTTCGATATTTTGAAAATTTATCTAAGGGTCCCCCCTATGAAATTTTTTGAAACATTTTGTTTTTACATTTTAAGTCGCCAGTTTTTAATTTTAATCGATTGGTTGACCCAAAAATCATGTCGAAATGGTCCAAAAATTAGACATGTAACACACTCCACAGGCAGAGTAGCCTCATTTTACACAGATCGTAACTTTCCTAAAAATCAAACGATTTTCACGCGGAATGACATTATGTTTATGTCTTAACAACCTGAATGATTCTACATTTAAAAAATAGCATACTGGGTGTTTTGAAAATTTTCAATGTTTTGGAAATTTAGATAAGGGTCCCCCCTATAAAATTTTTCAACAAAATTTTTTTTTTAATTTTAATAATTCTTTATTATATTACTGTTGGGCGCGCTCTTAGTTTTACCGACTTGTTTTTTATGTTTTTAATAAGTTTTATTTAAAGTAATATATATATTTATAAAGTTTAAGTAAATAAAAAAGATTATCCAATTTTAAAATGCTCAAAGCAATATTCCTTATAATATATTTTAAATCAATAGCAATTCTATAGAGCATATTGCCCGGTTGCCATAATACACAATCATACATATCATACATACATACGTCTCTATATCAATTGTACGTATTTCCCTACAATATTAATCCCTCATTATATGCAACAAATTTTCTCGCCCATCAATTTTCTGACTGTCTCCGCATCTCCGCATTACTCATGCCCCATCTCGCTCTCCCAATCCACCCACAGATTGCCCTACCAGCTCTGCCTCATTATTTCTATCAAAACAAGCCGGAACAGCTGTTCAGCTGCTGCTCTGCTGCTTCTTCTGCTGCTCCGCATCCACATCCAGTGCTGGAAGGCAGCGAATGCAACAGCCGGAAGGGGCACACGCAGGAATCTCCATGGGAAACGCATCCTGGGGAAGAGTGCGCAAGGCAGCAAGAACTCTGCGCATGTAAGGCACACACACACACGGACACACACACACACTGCCAGCAGGCCACACCCCTTCGGCGAGGCAGCACAGGCAGGGCGTGGCCTGGCAAAGCGACGAGTCGAACCGGAGCAGAGCCAATGGCAGCGAGGCAAAGCCACAGCGAGTGATTGTGCCAGGGAATGGCTGGAGATAAGGGGAGTGTGCGAGCTCTCTCTCCCTCTGTGTGTATGTGTGTGTGTGCGGGCGCGTGAGAAGATGATGAAGTGTAGCTGGGAAAGGGTCGTCCTGCCACAGCAGCAGCAGCAGCAGCAGCATCCGTCGCGGCGACGCTGGCGGCGTACCAAATGGAAATTTCACACACACCACGTGCCGCGCATAAATTGGCCAAGAATCGATGTAACTTTTAGCAGGCCGCAGCCAGCCAGGCAGGAAATGTCATCATAGTTTTCACTGCACCACAGACACGTCCCAAATAGTGGGCAGAGCAAGGCAATCCTGCGAAGGAGACGGAGGCGAAGGCGAAGGCGATGTGTGTCGCTTAATTTGTTTGGACCTTGCCGCGTTGCAGCTCCGGCTGAGATGCTGCTGCTCTCTGCCTGCTGCTCCCTGCCTGCTACTCCCTGCCTGCTCCTCGCCAGCTCCCCGCCTGCTCCCCACCTGCTTCCTGGATTGCTTCCTTGCCTGCTCCCTGCCTTCTCTCTGCCTGCTACATGCCTGCTGCTCCCTGCCCGCTCCCTGCTTCTTGCCACTGCTGCTCCCACTCCTCCCGCCGCTTCAGCTCTCGTGTCCAAGTGCCCAATGTTTTTTTTTCATCCTCTCTGCTCGCGTCCGGCATATGTATGCGACATCATGACACCGGGGACTTTGTTACAAGTACTTTACGGTAATGGAGGATTTTCGCTTGAGCATCCCTCTAACAAAAATTAATTTAAATCGATATGCTGCTGCCTCCCACACTCTCTGGAGAGAGAGAGAGAGAGAGCGCGCAAGTGCCTTGCCCCGGCTGTGCTTTGCCCCTTTGCCTGCTGCACTCATCTTGCTGGAGCTGCTCCTGCCTCGCTGCTCGCTGCTGTTGCTTATTAATTAGCACAGCGATTTGCTCACTGATTGAACTGCACGAGGAGCATCTAGAGGAGAGAGAGGGAGAGAGAGAGAGGGAGACAGAAACAGAAAGAGACGTCGCTGATTTTTAGAACTGTCAAGGCAGCGATGCGCTGCCTGGCAATGTCAACAAGAGGACATGGCCAGGCGGAGCAAGTAGGAGGAGGAGGAGGAGGAGGCTGCTATGTGTGTGTGTGTGCGTGTGCGTGTGTGCTGGCCATGTGTGTGTGTGCGGCGGGTATAGTTTATTGACTCTGCTTGCGGGAAGTGCTTTTCGCCGAGATCTAAGGCTAAGGAAGGCTAAGGCCGTTCGCAAATCCTGAAAATTGACTTGGCTGCCGGCTGCAGGCGAAAAGGGAAATCAATGCCGCCATTTTGCAAAAAGAGTTGCCAACCCTCTGCCTCTGCCACTGCCTCAGCCAACGTTGCGTTGGCAACGCGCGGCATACAAAATTAGTTTGGAGGAGGCAGGGCGACATCTTTCCCATCTCTCTCTCTCTCTCTCCCTACGCTCCCTACGCACCATCGTATTTCATTTCGTCATGTTTCGGGATTAGGCGGATTAGTCCGCCGACTGAGCGATGGCTCTGAACTTTGCAGAGACCACGACGACGGCGACGACGACGACTGCTGCCAGTTGCTTAAAAGGGAAATGTGACAACAACAAGGGCGCGGACGTGGCGGCTGTGGATGTGACTCTGTGCATGTGGATGGGGAGGGGGCTGTGGAATACCTAGGAATGACTGTCTCTAGATTTGTAGCACTTCGGGCGCGCCCTTCAAATGCTTTGCATATCAATTTTTTTTTTTTTTTTTTTTTTTTTAGCTCCAAGTCGAATGCGTGCGACTTTGAGAATGTCGCGCATTAGGCAAAGGATTCGAGTATGGGGTGGCAACCCTATGACACAGTTAACTGTAAATGCGTGTACTGTACAAACTATAAATAAATATGAATGATTTTGCTGTGACTTTGCTGGCTACGTGCCCTGTGTGGGCCGCCATTTTGTTTTGTTTCGATTACTCGATAACAAAAAAGAAAAAAATAGTTAGGCATAACTTAAGCCCCTCGGGCATTGCGCATTGGCCACCGTCAGCTATCAGGAATGTCAAAGTCTAATTTTGTTGCCCTCTCTCTTTCATTCTCTCTCTCCCTCTCTCTCTCTGTTTATAATTGAAATGTGCCTGGGTAAATCCCAGGGCGCACAGTTCGAACAGTTCCCGAAATAGATACCATGTCATCAATGCCAACGAGCCCTGAGTATACGAGGTGATAAACTGAGCTTTGCAGGGGCTCAAAGGGGAACGGGGAGAGGGGGTAACAAATGTAATTACACGACAAACGCAACCACATGCAACATGAAGAGGAATCCCAACCCGTACCCCTTCAACCCCGTGGGTTAACCCTTTTATCATCATTTGCCCAGACTGCAATCCAAATGGAGCTAGTGACAGGTGTTATTCACCTGGGAGAGACACCTCCACCCTCTCCTTCTGCTCCTCCTCCTCTTTCGCCTCTCCTTCATTCCGTGCCCGATTGAACTCTAAGCACATTTTCCATATCATTGACTACTCTGATATTTTTTCTGAAGTAGCGCCATACGCAAGTACTTCAATCCCCTCTCTTTCGCCCCCTCTATATACCTCCCCCCTCTACCAAGTGGGTCGAGTGAAGCTAATCGAAAGTTGTGCACGATTTATATAACTTCAAAGGGCAAAATGCCGACAATAAGAGACTGATTAGTGAAGTGGATGAGGTTTTGGAGAGCGCTCTACATAGTCTGCTTGTGAAGCGATTACAAGGTTGCAATCGATAAATGTGCAAAACTAATAATTGGCTGCCAATGCGATAAATAATCAAATAATTGAGAAGTGCAAAGAGTAATCGAAACATAGAGAAGTGCGATAAGTCAAAGAATAATAGGGAAGTGCGACAAGTTATCGAACAGCTGAGTAAAGTGATTAATAATCGAATAGTTTGTCAATGCGATAAGCTTTAGAATAACTCAGAAGGTTAATAAGTTATCGAATAATTGCAAAATGCGATATTTATTGAATTTTATTAATTTACATTATAACAAATAATAGAGAAGTGCGATAAATAATCGAACAGTGAAGTAGTTTGATTAATAACTACAGTAATGCTACAAATAATCGAATATGAGAAGCGTGCAAAAAATAATCGAATAGTTATGGAATGCGATAAGTAATCGAATAATAGAGAAGAGCGATAAATAATTCGATAATAATTTCAAAAGTGCTATAAATAATCGAATATGAGAAGCGTGCGATTAATAATCGAATAGATATGTAATTCGATAAATAATTGAATAATAGAGAAGAGCGATATGTAATCGAATCATACAGAAGCAGTGCGATAAATAATCGAATAAACAAGATGTGTGCAATAAGAGATGAGATCGAGCAGGGAACATACTTGGATCGTAATAAAAATAAGCTATATAGCTGACAGATCCCCCTTCGCCAGAGACCACCCCCTCCCCACTTTGGCTTAGCTTGAGTCACGCAGAGGAAAGAATAATAAAAAGTGCGGCAAGCAAATGCGAAATAAAAACGAAAATTATGAACTGCACAAAAGCTGTTGTGAATTTTAATAAATATCCTCGTGCTCGTACCCGTTCCTGCTCCCGTTCCCGTTCCCGTTCACGTTCCCCTTTCCCACTCACGTTGTGGCATATTTTGGCAAAAGTATCTGCCAACTGTGCCGGAGTAGTGGGGAGGGGGGAGTCGGAGTGAGCAAATCAAACAGGGATGCGCAAGGGTAGTGGCAGGGACAGAGGAACAGGGGCAGGGGGGAAGCCAGCAGAAGCAACGAATATACGTCAAAAAGAACAGTTATTTATTTATTTGTGCACAATCGAGAGAGAGAGAGGGGAGGAGTGAAGAGGCACGCTCAGTACCGCCTCAAGCCGGAGGCAGCAGGCAGCAGGCAAACAATGGCGGCTAACGGAGAATAATGGGATAACAAAACGCCCTTGACACCCAGTAAAAAGACAGGCAGCCCTCAAAAGTGTGTGTACGATAGAAGTAGCCTTATTATTATGAACATTGCGGGCGACTGCGACTCCGACTGCGACTGCGACTGAGACTGAGACTGCGAATCCGTCCGGGCACGTAGCAAACGTGGCAAAGAAAGCATTGCGTGCACACAGGGGCGGAGCGGGGGCAGCGACACACAAAGGACCCGCAAAGTACAAATACAAATCAAACCCTTGAGAGCGCCTAACAACAACAGCAGCCAAATAATAAACAGTAGCAGCAACAAAGGAGGAGAGCGAAGAGCAGCAGCAGCAACAAAGGAGGAGAGCGCAAAGCAGCAGCAAAGGAGAAGAGCGCAGTGTGAAGAGCAGCATAGGGGGCGCAAGCAGTGCGAGAGATGCGCCGAAGCCGACACGCAGAAGCTGAAAACGAAATTGTGGCAGAGGCAGAGTTAGAGAGAGAGGCAGAGAGGAAGAGAGCGAACTGGAGCAATGGCGCACTGTAAACATTGGTGTGAGCGCATTTGCCAGAGTGGGAACGAGCGAGCGAGCGTAAATGCGCGCAACAGGGATGGGGCGCAAGAGAGAGCATTTGTTTATGTGTACGTGTGTGTGTGTATGTGCGTGTATGCGATAAACAGACTGAGTGTCAGAGGCAAACGGCTTTGGGGGTGTGTCTTTTGTTAGCTGCCTGCTGCAAAACGTGTCATGCCTCTCGCTCACACTCGGCTACACATATGGCACTCGCTACTCGCCGGCATGTGCGCTCTCCCTCACACTCTCACCCCCGTGTTTGCCGCACAAACAGACAGACAGACAGATAAGATACAGCTATGCGAGGCACTCCGGCACTCTGGCCATGCGAAGCATACGCGGTGCGTGCGAGTTAGTTGGAAAAATCAAATTCCGTTATTCAGTCGTCGCCTGCCGTTCGTACTCGCCGCTCGCTGTGTCTTTGTAGTCGTGTGTGTCTCTCTCTCTCTCTGTGTGCGTGTGTGTGTGTGTGTGTCGTTGCGTGTGCAAGCTGCAGGCCCACCCCAACCCCCGGAAGCGAAGAGCTGCCGCCCAGCACGCACTCGCTGCTGCTGCCGCTGCTGCCGTCGCCGTCGCTGCGACGACACTGCGAACAGATACTTTTGCGTGTGCTTTCGAATTCGTTTTCAATTCAGCCACGTCCTGTTACGGGTGCAGACGCGTTGTTTCCGTTTCGTGTTGCTGCTTCCGTCAACGCACAAAGCCATCAAGAACAACAACAACAACAACAAAAGCAACAAAACGAGCAGCCACATTAGCGCCAGCGCCAGCGCCGACGCCAATCAAACATTTGAGCTACTTCCATATACTTAGCCTAATTACGCGCTGGATTAAATTATTAAAACACTAAAGCCGACGCGGATTTAGAATCAACAGCCGACTGCGACTGCGACAGCAAAACACAGACACACAGCTTTCTTTCTTCTCTGTGTGTGTGTACGCGTGTACGTGTGTGTTTGTGTGCAGTGCAAAAAAAAGCAACGAGTGTGCGAGTGTGTGTGTGCGCTATAACGGCTATAACGGGCTGGCATCAAAGTCGCATTAAAAACATATCCATGAGTTACTTAAAATTAATCACTAACATAATCACTGTGATTTTTATTTGAGCCCACTGTGCCATTGCCGCCGTCTCGCTTCCTCCCGCGTGTGCAACAACAACAACAACAACAATCGAATTGTGTGTAAACTATAAAAAGCGCTTAAATGTTTTAGCCTTTTCGCTTAGAGCCATAAAAACAACACGCAAATCGCTTGCAACATCAACAAAATAAAAGAAACAACAAGAACAACTATAAAAGCGAGCTGGAAATTCGGTTATCTAATTTATCAATAAATTTCCCGACAATTTTCCAAAAACGAAGCCACAAAAAGATTTATAGCCGACGCAACCCACGCGACATTTTCCGTCTTTTTTCCCGATTTTCGCGTCAACTTACAAATGAAATTTTCCGAAATAAGAAATCAATTTGATTTATTGCCAAGTGCATAACATTTGCCCCACTGTGCCCCACCGAACCACAGTTCATCAATTTCAACGATCCTCGAACCTTGTAGCGCAACAAACGCTCCAGCGATTTGCAGCTGCCGATTCGACGGCACTATCAAGTGGATTAATTTGAATTCCTTTCCATAAACTCGAGGTAAGTTTCGAATAGTCAAAGAATATTTTTTATAGTTATCATATTAATAGATCAACACAGATTAGCGGGATTTGTTAGGAGAGTGTGCAAAACAGGCGTGAAAAATGTCTAAGAGTTTAAATACCATGATAGTTCTTGATTTATGCAATAGGAAAACAATTTGAGACTGGAAATAAAGCAATAAAGTCTATCTATATATAGGTAAAATATTTATAGGAATACTTCACAGTAAAGGAAGTAAATATATAAAAAGAGAGTTAAACTAAAGCATAGAAAATGTTTTAAGCAATATATCATTAGATCTCGACAGGAAATAGGCTGAAGATATACTAATGAATGAATTCCTTTAGAATCTCCAACATTTCCCGAGTTTTATCATATGATATTTGCTATTTACAGTTCATATAATACATGTAGTACAACAGTTCTTCAACTCATCAATAAAATAAAAGAATAGGAAGTAATAGAGCTTACTATATCCCTACATATATGCACAATACTTAAGAGCTATTTTTCCGTATCCGAAAACAAACAAATAATTATAAAGAAAGTGTAGATCTACATCAGATTATCTTCGCTTAGAAACATCACCTGCTCAAATGACTTCCAGAGTTATATCTTATGATATTTGTTATTTACTAATGGTTTAGACTAGGCCCCGCCTGCTTAATAAAAATTATAAGAAAAAACAACGGAAAAAAGCTCCCGAAAATCCGAAAAAGCGACCAATAAAAACGCTGTTGAAATAGGGTTTAGTGGGGGCCTTTAAACTTTTGCTGCACTCTCACGCCAAACATAAATCACAGTGACTATATCTGCGACTCATAATCATCAACTCAGACAAGCAGCCAGTGCAACCATAAACTGTCTCGCAGTACCGCATCTATATAGTATTGTAAGGGGGCCTCTCTGGGCCTCTCCGCAAGGTAGGCAGGCAGGCCCAAAAACCTGGTGGGGCCAATTGACGTCACGTATAAACAATTAGATCTCGAAACAGCAGCATGGAAAAAACCAAAATACTTCCAGCAGAGCGAGAGGGAGATAGAGCTAGAAAGAGAGAGAGTGAAGTTTCCATATGTGGCCAAAAGTATTTGAATAAATTTATAAAATTAAATAGAAATGACAAAACAAAAACCTAAAAAAAAACCTAAAACAAACCGAAAACCTTGGCAAAACATTGGAATCTTGGCACCTTTGCTCCCAACTATTTGCTAG
This sequence comes from Zaprionus tsacasi, assembly GCA_018904105.1. Classification (NCBI taxonomy): domain Eukaryota; kingdom Metazoa; phylum Arthropoda; class Insecta; order Diptera; family Drosophilidae; genus Zaprionus; species Zaprionus tsacasi. The sequence continues at coordinate 3,243,836 of JAEIFR010000295.1, forward strand.
GCAGCAACCGATAACACTCACAGCGGGGCACGGCCAGAGGGGGAGGCTGTCGCAGAGAAAAAAATAAAAAAAAAACATAGAAAAACAAAAGCTGTGGGCAATAAAGTGACATAAAATAATTTCGGGCATTCTTTGTCTTAGAAAATCATTATGTAAATAAATTCTCACTTCTGAAATAAAATGTCGTGACAAAAGCAAAAAAAAAGAAAGAGAAAAGAAAACCCTAAACAGAACACACACCATATAGCTAGACTGACACTTTGATGAGTTCTTCAAGTGGGGAAAAAAACAGCACGTTGCGAGCAAAAATTTATTAGCATTGTGGCAAATAAATATGCCACAAATGATGCCACAGAAATTGACAACAATACGTAATGCACCTGGAATGAACTATGGGGGGAGTAGAGAGCAAAAAAATTATGATACAGAAATCATATATCGTATATTGTATATGCTGGCGGTCATAAATAAACAAAACGTGGGCAAAACGATTGCGTATAAATCTGTTTAACGTGAAATTATGTTTATTATTGTTATTAAAGCAACCGCAAGGCAATTTAATATTACAGCCGCACTAATCCACTAGGGATCAAGTGCAGATCAAGCGGCATTATCAAGTATAAATTTTCAATTTGAGGCGCGACACACACACACACACACAACATGAAATCGAAAGTGACAAATCAAATTGAATTTAATAAGTTTTTGCGATGAATGAAAATGAAAAAAAAGAATCTATACATACTCTAACAAATATTATAAAGTAAAGAATTCTTCGGAGGGGACTTATAACTACATTAGAAAGTTAAGAGCATAATTTCATAATAGATAATAATAATTAATTTGACTTTATTAAGTTGTAATGAATAAACAAGATATTTCCGATATTAATTAATCGTAATATTTTAATTATTGAAGAATTCTTCTAAGGAATTTACAACTAGAGAGTCTTAGCTTCTCATCTTGTAGATATAATAATAAAAACTCAAATTGAATTAAAGTTCTTGCGATTAATGAATGAATGCAAATGAATCTACAAAATTAATCGCAGCATGAGGCAAATATTTTGATTATTACAACGCGAAGAATTCTTCAGTTAGGGATTTACGACTGCAAAGTCAGAGAGAGAGAGCTTCTTTTTTGTTCTGCACACACGATAGTTCCCTGGTTCGTATTTATTCTGCCCTCTCTCCGCTTCGTTTGTATAATTTATGAAACTTTTTACAACTATTTATTCTTTTTTTTTGAATGCTTTTATTTTTGTTATGATTGAGATAAGATAAGAATTTATTGCAACGCTTCGCATATAGTATGTTCGATAGCGCCCCGAACTCGACGTTATGAATCGCAATGAATCGTTCTGGGGTGGAGTGGGGAGAACTCACTTTCGGGGAACAATTGGCGAAACAGTTAATTGATTTACGAGAGCGGGTTGTGGAGTTATTTTTGGACTACTACTGTCAGTATTCCTAGCCAGTTTTTGGCCTTTGTCACTGTGGGCAGGGAGGGTAGAGAAGGTACTGCAGTTGGGTATCCCCTTGCCTAGCTGATTGCCAAATTTTAGGTAGAGTCTTGCGAATGCGAACAGAAATACAGAGAAATGTAAATATTGTTACATTGATAAGCCGCGCAGCTTGTTATCTCGCGCTCTCTCTCTCTCTCCCTCTCTCTCTCCCATGTCTGATAAGAAGGTAGTAGTAGTAGCTGGGCAGAGTGTAGGAATCTCAGTCGACTGGCGCATTCTACACACAAAGCACTCCAGGCAGCTCCAACAACGATTCATTACGCCGCCGGGAAAAGGGAAAGGGAACGCAGCATCCGTCAGTGGAGCAGCTGGAACCGGGTGAGATAAGCTGAGGAGACTGAGCAGACTGCGGAGGTGCTGTTGCTGGTATTAACCCCTTGACGTCTTTGGTGTTAAGGTGTTGCCATTGTGTGGTGTTTGGGTTAAGCTCACTGTTTGCCCCGATGTGATAAAGCGAAAGCGCGTTCCGTTTGTGGTAGCCGGAGATGCGGCAAGATATGATGATGATGCACGGCAAGATTAGCTGTAGAGAGGGAGAGAGTCTATCTGATAACGTTTGCCTGTATCTCATGTGTAATTTCCTTTCTTCTTTTCGATTCAATTGCAGCATCGCAGCGCGCTTCGCAGCCGCGGCAAGCTCCCAGGACAGCCGCATCTTGGATCTGCTTTCACCACAGTTGGAAGATACCGGCCTCAAGACGACGACATTCTTGCAACACTTTAAGGACGTCGTCACGACGAAGTTCAACGGCCGTGATCATCATTTGCCGCCGCTGCATCCAGCGCATCCGGCGCACCAGCAGTCCGCGCTGCATCATCACCATCAGCCGCACCAGGCTGTCGCCCAGAGTTTCAGCACCATTTTTCCAACGTATCTAGGAATGGACCGCGCCGCCGCCGGCGGCTGTGGTGCTGCAGGCGGTGGGCTGGGCGTAGTGACCAGTTCGGCCACTGCGCTGGGTCCTGGGGGCATCGCTGGCGGCAGCGGCGGTGGCATTGGCGGTGGCGTTGGCAATGTCGGTGGCGTCGGTGTTATCGGTGGCGGCGCCTTGAATGGCCTGGAAGCCATGTCCGCCGAATCGACAGGGTTATGCCTGCAGGATTTGGTTAGTGCGAGCACAGCGAATGGTGCCGGCTCGGCAGGATCGGCGGAGTCGGCGACCACCACCAGCACCGCCCTGAGCAGCGGCAGCTCGACAGTGAATGGCGGCGGTAGCAGTGCCTCCGGTGCCGATCATCTGCACAGCCATCACAGTCTACATGACTCCAGCTCCTCGGTCAGCATTTCACCCGCCATCTCGAGCCTGATGCCCATCAGCAGCCTGAGTCATTTGCATCACAGCGCCGCCGCTGGACAGGATTTGGTTGGCAGTTATCCACAGCATCCGCATCATGCTGTTGTGCCGCCACACACACCGAAGCATGAGCCGCTCGAGAAACTCAGAAGTAAGTACCGAATAGAGGAGAGTGTGGCCCCTCAGTCCCTCAGACCCCGCATCCACATTGCGATCTCCCCTCCAGTTTATGAGGCCTAATTTCGTGGCCAATTTGTTACTCTATTTTATGCATCTTGGAATTGGGCTGTGACCCCTTCCCTGCCCCCTCCCCCGCCCGAAATGAATGTCTAACAAATTTACAAGTAATTAATGCGCTCATAATTCAGTTTCAGCTCGGGCAACGCTGCGTATGCGTGATATTTCTTTCTCTTTTCTTTCTTTTGCCAACAAGTGTCCACATTCACATCCAAGCGAAGTGACAGTGACAGCTGTTGCCATTTCCATATTCACTCCTACATTCGTTTATTCATTCATTCGTTGATTCGTGCATTCGTTACAGCAATCATTCACGCTCTCAATACGCGTCGATGTACTTCATCATTCATTCAGCTCGTAAATTTCTAAACAATGTGCAAAATTTCTGCCGATGCCACTTGTCGTGATCCCTTCTCCTCCCCCCCTCCTCCTGCCTTATGCATATTCATAATCATTGTGTAATCATTAGCGCATAATCTTCATAAAAGCGTAACAAAGGCAAACAGATGATGAAAAAAAAGAGAAGAGAAAAAAGATATAACAAAGAACTGAACAAATTTCACTTTCGCTGCGCATGTCACGGCTAATTGAGCACCCTTCTGGCGTAGTGCCGAAGACGACACGTTGTCCGCTCTACCCGGCACCCTGTTCCCAGTTCCCTGTTCTCATTCCCCTTCGATATGATGCTGTGCTGTGAGGGTCGCTCGAAATTTGATATGTGTGTGCATTGTAGTCAAGTGTTTGTTGTTCCGTTTAGGCTAATTGTTATGGGAATTTGGCAGCGGATGCTCCTGGGGCAATGAGATTATAATGCAATCATCTCTATAAGTCCATGTAATATTAGCTTATGCAGATAGTTACAGCAGATATGTAAATTGAGTGTTTATCTATGTGTAAATCGAAGGAAATTACAATATTATGCATTACGCGTGCGTTGGGCGTGGCAGTCAAAATTTGTTATTTTATTCAGATACTAATGTCATATAGCAAGCTGTCTGTCAAATTTGGTGTCTATAGATTTGCTAATAACAGAGATCTGCGGGTTTAAACAGACGCGCAGGCAGAGAAATCGACAGACAAGCTACTTAGCAAGCAACTATGCACTTTGTGGGCGCTGTCACGCCTTCTACAGCAAGTTAACAACTTAGTATACCCTTTATTAAATTCTTAAAGGCTATGCCAGTTTCAAATTTAAGTTCTTCCTCCCAGCATCGCTATAACTCGAATTTGTATGCGTATTTGTCTGCTGCAGTCAAGAGATTTGTTAGCTGTCTGTCCGTCCGTCTCTCTCTCTCTGTGCACCTTTGCCGGGTTAACAGCCCCGGTAAACTTTGCACTTTGCAAATGGAAATGGAGTAGAGTGGAGTGGAGTGGATAGGAAGTGTGGATAGGGAGTCAGTCTACCTGTGTGTGCTGTGGTCGCAGCTGCCCGAACATTTATTTGCGTGCCAAAACAATTTAACACAAAAATTGTGCGCATTTAAAATATGCACGAGTGCAGTTATCCTTTGGCATACAAACAGGCAGATAAACACAGAGAAAGAGACAGGGAGACAGAGCGACAGACAGACAGGGAGACAGCTGGACAGACAGACAGCATAGACAGGCAGCCAGAGAGACAGAGGGGCAGACGAAGAGACAGAGGAGCAAGTTATGAGGCACATACAGGCAGATAAATGCATAAACAGACAGAGAGACAGACAGACAGACAGACAGAGAGACAGACAGACAGACAGAGAGACAGACAGACAGAGAGACAGACAGACAGAGAGACAGACAGACACACAAACAGACAGACAGGCAGAGGAACAGACTGGGAGACAGAGAGATGAGCAAGGTAACAGGCAGACACTGCAGGTGCGGACTCGGGCTTGTTGCCAGAGTTGTTGCCGCTGTTGCTGCTGTTTCCAGAGTTGCTGCTGCTGTTCCTGTTGCTGTTGTCGTTATTGTTTACGCTCTTGTTTAAATAATGGCCACACAACGTGCCCAACACTGTGTGTGCCACACTCTGTCGCACTGTTGCACACTGCAATTGGATTTTCAATTATTGGCCAATTTAATGGTTGCCCCCAAACCGTAGGAAAAATGAAGCCATGGCAAATCAAATTGCCCACACAAACAGAAATTTCCACTTTTATTTGTGCAGGAATTAATGTGAGAGAGTGTGTGTGTAAGTGTGTTTTTTATTATTGCAGTTTTTTGTTAGCCAGTTCCGACCACGTTTAGTTTCATGTTTTTTATTTTTTGTATTTTTGAAGCATCATTTTATGGCTTCTGTGCGTGTTTTTATTTCGAATTTTGCGCTCAAAGGATTTCAAGTTCACGTACACTAATTTCCCGACAGTTTTTCTGTCATTTTTCCCCACTTTTCCCCACCTTCTCTTTCCCCCCGGTGCGTTTTATTATGCATGCGCGCTGCAGCGTGTAAAACAATAAAAAGTTAATGCTTTTTAATACCTCGGCTACAACTCTTTAATGTCTCTGCCTCTCAGTTTATTTCGAGTGTGTCAACCCTGTCGCCCCCCCCCCCCTGCCTGCCCCACACTGTTACCCAACACTGGCAGCTGGCCATGTTCGTGTTTAGCTTGTGAATTATGTTGTCAGCAGCTGCCGAGAGCTTTGCCCAATCGATTTCCCCTCTTAGCCCGTGTCCTGTGACCTTGTTTACCTGTAATTAGCTACTTATCGGACACACACACACACACACACAGAGTGTTATCAGTTACACAAAGATCTACAACAAGCAGAACCAACAAAGACCTCAAGCCAAACAAAAACAACCAAAATCAGAGCAGTTTACATTTATTTCTTTTTTTTTTGGTTTCTTGAGCAAATATCATGGTGTATGGTTTGTTTTGTGTTTTGCTAGAGGTTTTTGTCATGCTGTGAGTCCTTAGCACGCTGTTTGCCAAGTTGTAACAGATACAGATACACTGGAGTAGATACAGATACAGATACACTCGCCTGAGATATGCTCGCTCGCTATTTGCCTATGAAAATGTTTGCCCTCTTGATAAAATATGAAATTGCCGGCTCGAGTCGTAGTATCTGTATCTGTAACTCTGCTATGTATCTGTATCTTTCAGTGTGTATCTTTAGTGTGTGCATCTGTATCTATGCTGCTTATAAAGTGCGAGATTTGTCTGCGCGACTCTTCTGATGAAATCTTCTTATCTACACTGCCTCGCACTACACTTCGCTCTGGTTTCTTCTTTGTTTTTGCTCTTTCTCTTTCTCTCTCTCTTTGTTTATTTGCCCAGCAGCGGCACAAAGTGTTAATGGCACGTGCAGCATGCCTCGACGTGTCCATTAAGCATCGCGACTCTCCACACACAGTCTCTATGTAATCCATTGGATTAGAATTTGTCTGGAATTTTTGTGGGATTCCTTAAGATATTTTTTAGCAGCAAATAAATTTAGCAGCTCGCTGCTGTGTATCTCAAAGATACATAGGCCTGCTTCCGCTCAAGGATGTACCTGGAGGAGACTAGGGGAAGCTGGCAGTAGATAGAGGTAGCTGGAGGAGGCTGAAGGAGGCTGGAGGAGGCTGGAGGAGGCTGGAGGCAGCCTGCTTTTGGCTACTTTAAATTCAACGTGTGCCTGTGCCTGTGCCTCATTTGTCAGCGGCGTCTGTCTCGAGTTGGGCAAGGGGGTAGCTTTTCCTGCTCTCTTTATGAATAGCAAAAAGATGCTTATCGATTTTCCACTGTGTTAACTTTAAGGAAAATTTAAAATGTTGGAAAATCTCTGGAAAATTGCGCACATATGTCACGCTATGCAATTGGCAAGCAGACACCCCATAAATTTCTCAAGCTGACCAACCAATGATAATCACCCTGTGATGGTGACGCCCACTTCCAACTCCTCCACTCCCCCCCTCGAGTACAAGCAAAAACTGCCCATATATCAATCTGGCAAGCAGACTCAGCCGGACAAGCAGTTGGACTAGATGGAACTGAAGCTGAAGCTGGAGATGCTGCAGTGGCTGCTGCTGCTCCTTCTTCTGCCTGATGGCACTGATTTCGTTTATATAAATTATAATGTCATTATGGCAAGCAGCCACCCTACCACACACACACACAGAGACACACACACACACACTGGGAGACACGCTGCAAATCTCTGCCTTTGGCTTCGCCTCCAACTCGCAGCCACAACTCGACCAGGACCGCAATTACGGCACAAAGTTTGCCAGCAGCAAGAAGCTGCTGTGGCTGGCAGCTGCCTCTGTCTCCCACTATCTCTTTCACTGTCTCCCCTTTGTCTCTCTCCTCTCTCTCCCTGTCTCCCCATACAGTCAGTCGCCTCTTTCTCATTATCCGCATCGTGCAATTTCGTAAAAATGTCGCATTAGAGATTATCTGAGGAAACAAACTTGCACGGCACTGTCCAGGACTCCAAGCGGGTTGCTCCCTGTCTGTTCCCCTCCTCCCCGCCTGCCCTCTGCCTGCCTGCCCGTCTGAACAAATGGGCAACTGGGCAAATGACCCAACGACATCAAGTGTAGCCAAAATTTGAGCTGACAGTCGAGAAAATTACTGAAAAAGGCAGTGCAGTGGAAAAACTACAGCAGTCTGAAGGGGGAGAGAGAGAGAGAGAGAGTGAGAGGGGGGAATGTCTTGGCCTTATCTGGTCGACCCTGGGCTAATGAGCTTGCCTGAAGCTTTGCCTGGTCTGGTCTGCTCAGGATACGTGCACATGCTCCCCCTCAATGTTATTGCACTGATTTTTATAGCTATCTCCCTCTCTCTCTCTCTCTCTCTCTTTCTCTCTCTCTCTGGGAAGAGGTTTCTGCCTGCCCAGCTCATTATATTGCCATAACCCATGTGTATCCTCGCTCTCTGTGGCATTGTCTGGCAACGCTATAAAGGATTAACTTGCCAGATTGTTGTGATAGTGAAATAAAAATTAACTTCAGCTCTCGTTTCTACAATATCATAGAGCTAATTTCTAGAGAGGGCACTACAGAAGGCGAAAGAAGGGGGAAGAATCTCAGCATATGGCAGAGCAACCTGTCGACGATTAACACTTTCGTCGCCGCAAATGTAGCGTGAAATTGGAAAACGCAAGAAATATTTCCTATATACGTGTCTGGCTGCGGCTTAACCCTTTGCTGCCCCCCTCTCCCTAGGAGAGTGGTTTAATTTGGAAAGCAACTAACTTGTCAAAGCAGGGAGGAAACCAGGAGGAGGAAGAGGCTGCCTGTCTCTGTTCCCAATTCAACTGTCACATTAATCGTTTGTTTTTGGTCACAAAAATGCTGCAAGTAAACGTTTCCTTTCTATTCCCCCTCCTGCTCTCCCCTGGCCTGCCTGCCTTGTCGCTCTCGGGGCGTTCGCTGGGTCCGGCAACTCCCCTGCTCGATCCTTTTGTTTGCTCGTCCGTTTTGTTTGTTTGTTTTGGTCTTGGTTTCGCGCTCCTCGCTCTGTATGCATCCTTCCTGGCCCTGTCTGGGACGGGATAATTTATCGTCCCTGCCTCTGCCTCTGCCTCGCCCTGTGTCGTGTCGTGTGTCAAAGTTTTTGTGGAAATGTGTGTGGAAAATGTTTATGAATGAATGCGACAAATGGCCAAATGTATCTCTACCCTCTATGTGTGTGTGTGTGTGTGTGTCAGGATATAAAAATCAAAATCATTGCTTGAGCAAACATTTATTTCTCGTTTTTCTGCAGTTTCATATACGTAGCATGATTAATAGTTCGCTTTAGCACTAAGGGGTGTCTGCATTATTATAGGGTATACTGTGTGTACTCTGCCTCTATTGACTTTTCCCAATCCCCGGCAAAGTCTACTCAAACGCCTCTGCAAAATGGCGAATGTACAACAGAAAAAAAAAAAAAAAAAAAAAAAAACTGTCTCTGTTGACACTTGTTGTCACAGCTCTTGACATGGCCAAAACGCTCGCGCGGGTAACGCCCACCTCAATTGGCCCGAGACAGCAGCGCAAGCTATTGACACTCGGGCAGGGGGGAGGGGGGCGTGTTGGCGGAACCTTGAAAACATTGTAAAACTCTGGCAACAACTGCGACAACAAACGTCAACGCATCGAGCTGACAGACGACAAACAATTTGGGGAAAATCAAATTCAAATTAGTCGCAAGTCGACCCAGGGAAATGAAAACGTATACGAAAAACCGAAAAAAAACGAAAAAGAAATTCGAAATTTCGTACAAAATATTTAAACAAATAAAAATCGCTGCGGTACGTGCTTTTCTCTGCGTTTTTTAGAGCGCATCGTTAACAAAAATATTTTTACATTCGAACCTGAGATACCATACGGATGAGGGGAGGGGAAGGGTGTTAAGGGGGGCAACAGTTTCAAGATGATGATGTGACCCATTTAACGGCAGAATTCTCAGGTCGGAAATTGGGCACAACGTGAGGAGCGAAACAGGCCGACGGAATTTCAGAATCTCGGGGAATCAAGCGTAAAAAAGTCGCATATTGAGTATGGTAGAAAGATATATGTTGTGATTCATAGTATATACAATATGATTTGATATAAAGTTATTGGGGTGAATGAAAGAAAAGTAATTGTAGTGAGCGGGTAATAAAAAGAAAAGCTAAGTTCAAAGAAGCACAGGTTTTAATAGAAATTATTTATTTTTTGTCTGTATGAATGCCTAGATCTCTGTCTATATTAAAGCTAGAGCCAATAAATTATGTGAAGATAGTTGCATATATTCCAATATCTCATAGTATCTTTTATAATTTCAGTCAAAACTTACCCTCGAATTTTAACGATTTCTCTTATGATCCGTAATGAATATTTTCAATTATTGCTGAGTAATAATATTTTTCGCATATTATGTGCTTATCATTGCATACTCCCAGAGGAATTTACTTGGAAAACTATTCCCAAATATTGTAAATTATATGAACGATGCTTCTAAAATCAATTTCATTATTTACCTTGAGATCTTTCGTGCTAGGGAAACGCAAGTGATGGCGTTGTAGTCGGCATAAATTATAGAAAATACCGTGTAATTAATTGAGCTGTAGACAGCACCCCTGCTCCATTGCCTAGAGGTACCTCTCGGTACCCCATTTTCATGTTAAGTATCCCCCCCCTCTCTCTCGTATACCAAACTAATTGCTTCAAAATGTCGCTGCGGGTGTCAGTAGGCTGTGCCCTGTTTCGGCTCCGGTTCCAACTCGAGACTCCGTCTCAGGCTGTGGCACTTTAAAAACCACATAAAAGTGACAACATGTGAGAATGCCATAAATTACCCAACGACCAGTGGCAAGGAAGAGTCCATAAGATTTAGCGCGCAATGGCCAGGAAGTCGGCGACCCTCGGGCCATATGGGCACACACCTCGCAGTCAAGTATCAATTGGTTGGCCATAAATCTGCATTGGGGGAGATGGGGGAAGGGGCAAGTAATTAATATGAAATTCAGCGTGACTAACTAGTGTAATTATATCATGCTCATGGATCATTTAAATTGATCGAAACGATTGTTTAGCGTACAAGAAAAACAATTCACATTTTTCTACATTTTTTCACATTCTTCCTGTGGCAATTAACGGGTCGGAACTTGCTCTCCTATCTTTTTAAAGCCCCAGCACTTGTGTCCTTAATCGAGCTAACCAAAAGCCCATTAAAAACTGCTCCATGGTCTGGTCCCTGCCATAAATCCTTTTATGAGCGCATTTTTATGGTCTTTTAAGCAGCCGCTTCTACTGAATAGGTCGCTCCTACATATAGAGCACAACCCTATACGATGCATTCAGGCAGTTGGCTCCTTCAACACCTTTAACCCATGTTAAAACATTAATTTTTTTGTATATTTTCTTTGCCCTTTGCTGGTTTATTCTTTTCAGTTTGGGCCGAAACCGGTGATTTTCGTGATAGTCATAGCTCCATGACCGCCGTAGCAAATAGCTTGGATAGCACACACCTTAATAATTTTCAAACCTCTTCGTCATCCACGCTGACGAACAGAAGTCGAGATCGCAAAGATGGTGAGTACTGAAAAAGAGTTAAATAATATATTGTAGTTTATTATATTAATAAAATTAATATTTATAAAAGTAAACATATTTTAAAGGGCAAAATTAAACAGTTTTATAAAGGATGTTATTTAGAAATAATATTAACACTTAAAGTGGAAGATTATATATTGTAATAGAACTAATAAAGCTCTTAATTAAAAAGAGTATATTTAGACAAGATATTATCACTTAATTTGACTAAGATATTTATTTGTATTTTTATAGGTTAGATTTTAGTGCTTATAAAGTTAATTTATGGAAAATGAGAAAATATTGAAAGAATTTATATTATTTTAGAGCAAATCAAACAATTTATTAGTTCTTATTCATAGTTGATATATTTAGAAGATTTCAATATCAAGAAAATTAATAAGTTCTTAATTCTTCTAAAGTTGCAGAAATGATAATTGCATAAGATATATTTAGTATAATCATAGTTTGAATCTCAGTTTCATGGTAATAATCTGAAATTCTTGCAGTAATTCCAATCTTTATAAGATATCGATGACGTTATCAATATAATAGCTTTATAGACGCAATCCAAAAGAATCTGTAAGAGAGAGAGAGAACCAGTTAAACAATAAATAAACCAGTGTATAGATTTGCCAAGTGATTTCCTCGATATGTTTCTGATTTCTCAATAGTTCCCCCGAGTAATATGTAGTTATTTTCGATCATACGATGTGCCCTGGAATAAGCGTGTAGCTATTTGGGGCTCGTTAGCGATCGCTTCTCTCTCCTCTCTCTCTCTCTCTCGAGTCTATCGCGCGCACTGCATGAGATAAGAAACATAATTTATAATTATTTTCCAAACCATGGCCCAATGGCAGTGGGAGGGGGGTGGGATCGAGCTGAAGCGTGAGAAGGAAAGGGGGGGGAGGGAAACCTTTAGCCTTTGTCGGCAAAATTTACTCACTCGCGTCCGTTTAGTTTTCGATTAGACTGCTTTGATTTGCGACATGATGACGACGTCGACGTCGTTGTCGAGCCACCGAAACTGATATTATATATACATATATATGTATATGTATGTGGCCAGTCATTTAGTTTATTTGATTAAGTTTCGGTGACTGGAGGCAGACAAAGGTGTTGGCAGCAACAACAATCAGAGAGCACGCCGCCATGATCGATGACATGCCCAGAACACACATTAACGGGTTGTAAATCTGGTAGCAAACCAAAAAAAAAAAAAAAAACTAGGCCGGCGGAAAGTGTTTGAAGTTGTGATAGGGTTGGGGAGGGGCCTGGGGGCGTCGTTTGAAGGTTGCATGGCAATTAGTAATGGCAGCGGGTACAGGAAGCGTGAACGATAGAACGATAAACCGATAACCGATAAACCAATTGAGTTGCAACTAACCTACCTCCTCCTCCTTGCAGGCAATCGCAGTGTCAACGAGACCACAATCAAAACAGAGAACATATCAAATTCGGGACACGATGAGCCGATGACCACCAGTGCGGATGAGCCCAAGAACGATAAGAAGAACAAGCGGCAGCGGCGTCAGCGCACACACTTCACCTCACAGCAGCTGCAGGAGCTGGAGCACACGTTCAGTCGCAATCGCTATCCGGATATGTCCACGCGCGAGGAGATCGCCATGTGGACCAATCTCACCGAGGCCAGAGTCAGGGTAAGCAATCAGTTCATATTAATTGCAACTGGCCACAGCCAGAGGCGGAGGCAAAAGGGGGCAGAGGGGGCAGCCACATCAATTGCCGTTGCAATTATGCGGCAATTACTGCGGCTGCTGCCACTGCTGGCCAAAATGACCGCAATGCAACCGCAGCACGTAGCTGACCCCCCCCCCCCTCACCCACCTGTAAAATACATGTTGTTGCCAACAACAAAAAAACCGTTTGAATTCGCGCGGCTTAAACCATTCGCCATTTTCTCTGCGCTCTGCTGCAGTGTAAATTTATGTTGCATGCAACGTGGTTTGGGACTTTGCAACTGCAACTGGCCAAAAAGGGGCGCAAAGTTGCCATAAATTGCCGCCTCGATTGCGGCTAAAACACAATGCAGGGCCCCGAACAATTTTATGGCCCAAGTGCTGCTGTGTAAACTGGGCCGACAGAGCGTGCCGGGCAGAGCACAATCGCAGTCGCAGTCGCAGTCGCAGTTGGGGCTTATCATCAAATGCCTCCCCCCACTCCCCCTACAGCTGAGCTATTTGAACACGTATTGCTACCGCTATTGACAGCCTCAAGGGTTCTATGGCCTATATGGCAGCTTGAGAGACACACACACACACAGAGAGAGACACACACACACACAGAGAGAGACACACACACACACAGAGAACGTACTATATGGAGCACGCACAAGGCGTTGTAATTGTTTGTAAACGATAGTTTTGTAAACAATGCAAACAGCGCACCGTAGGTGGCGCCACGGGGCAAATATTATATTATAGCATACTATATATCGTATATGTAGCTATACCCCCAACCCATATGGGGCACAAGACACAAGAAGACAGCGACGCGACACGAGTTGACTCGACTCGCCTCGTCGCAACTCGACTTGATCGATCGATCATCGATCATGATGATCATCATCATCGAGGGCATTGATGAGTAGTCGCCGCTACGCAACGTCGCTAATTGAAGTGCCAACGCCAAAGGGGGTAGACAGAGGCGTGCCGAGAGGGGGTAAGGTCCCATAAAAGCGCAATTAGTTAAGAAATAAAAAAAAAACAGCTGGCAGATGTGCAGGCTATCACACTGTAATACTTCATGGTTTTTCTATGCAAATTTTTGTAAAGGAACCTGCGCATATGTCTGCATTATCTAGCCCCGCCCCCCTTCCCGTTCTCGCACTTGACACCATCTATAAGGAAATTAGCTGCGGCGAGGGTATAAGTCGGAAATTATGTCAATCGAAACATGTGTTGCGCACGAAATGCATAAAATATTGATACAGTTTGTTTTATGGTCCATTATAATGATGACAAAAGGTTCGCCAGTTTGCCAGTGGCTTAGGGGAAGGGGGGGATTGTTGCAACCCTCGAGCAGGCCAAAGCAATTTGTCAGCGCAACTGAATGAGTTTGTTTCAGCGCGCCCCGAGGGTTGTTTAATGAATTAGAAACCGCATGAGAATTAATGATCATGATCGCATCGGTTTGCCTCTGTCTACGGCTCTGTGATATCCAGAGGGGGATGCAAGGCAAAATAACATTTGACTGCAATAATAGCGTAGGCAATAAAATTTATCATATATACAAAAGGATTACAGCGCTTCTCTATATAAATCTGGGTGGGTTTAAAGTTGTCAAAAAAAAAGTAACAAAAAAAAAGAGAAGGAGAGAACAGCAGCTCGTCTTGGCAAACAGTAGCGACGCCTCTGACTGCCACCAACTCCAGCTGATAGCTACTAATCCGGGGATTAGCATGAGTCGCCCATTATGGCAATATGTTGGCTTCGTTTTCCCGTTTTTCCATTTTCCCTTTGCATTTGATTCAATCAACAGAGTCGAAGTTAACCAGCTAACAAACTCATAAAAACATTTGGCCACAGCAAACAAATGGAGCGCGAGCTGAGGGGGGAGGGGTAGGACAGATAGACGAAAGATTCGATTGTGCCCTGCTCTGATTTTTTTCTTTTTTAAGCTCAGGTGATTGCAATGGGCTGGAAACCAATGAATGTGCACAGTGGGAGAGAGAGAAAGAGAGAGTGCATAAAAAAACCGATGGTCATAATGGCGCCACAATATGGACAGTTAGAGGCGTCGTAGTGCAGCAGGGTAACTAGCAGGGTGCAGACTTTATAGCCTCTACAGGTGTTTCAACTCTATTGGGATTTTTGCTGCAAATTTTTTAAAAATATAAAATTTAGAAAAACTTAGAAATGGTATAACAACTGAAGTTGCAGTTCTAAAATATTCAAATTTGGCAAGCAGAATAATAATTCCTAGTTACTTGATTTCTGTACATTTATTTACAATCGGTTAATAAACTTAGAAGTTCTTGTATATTTAAGATTATTAATGTATAACAAGTTATATATGCATATGAAATGAACTAGACACAATTTTCCTAACTAAGTAAGCAACAGATTATGTTAGAAAATAAAAAGTACATCTACTGGGTATATAAAAGTCGAGCACACTCAACTCTAGCCTCTTTAATTTGTTTAAATTGCCTGAAACTACATTTATGTTAAACTAAACAGCCAAAGAGCACTTAATTTAGTAAGCAAAAATCCCAGTTAATCTATTAAAGCCGGAAAAAGCTTATGAGCTTAACTTTAAGTGAGCTTAAGCACATTTAATCCCCTCAAAAGCTGCACAAGCTTACGAACTTAACCCCAGAAGTGACAGAAGCTTTTGAAAGCTTCACTTAAGAGGTTTATCATATATGTGTGTGTGTGTATTTGCGGAAAAGCACCTTAAATAGCTTTAATCAGTTTCCAATACAACCTCAAGAGATATGGTATCTTAACTATTACAGTATTTTAAAGAAATAAAATCCAATTATCTGCTGAAGGGCTTGAGACGGCGCTCTCAAGTGCCTCCAGTGCGCTTATCTCACTTTTTTATGTCTTTGCAATCACAATTTTCACTTCAATTTCATGCTGTCCAAGCGGAAGTGAGCAGGGGTAAGGGGAGGGCAACAGAAATTAAGCAAATAAAAAACGTATTTAGCTGCAATTTGTGGCCATCAATCAAAATGGCAGCAGCAAAGCGAGGGGAAATTAAAAAAGAAAAAAAAAATAAATGAAAAACTCGTAACTTTTGCCACATGGTCACATCGAACCACTCATATTCCAATCTGTAGGGTTTTTTTTTATTTTTTACCTGATGAAGCGTTGCAGCACCAGCATAAAATGCAGACAGGCAGAGGGAGAGCAGATAGGGGTAGAGAGAGAAAGAGAGAGAGAGAGAGAGAAGGTGTCATTGCCGCTTTCATCAAAACCAATTAGGATTTTCTGCTTGAGGGGCAGCAGCTCTGAAGTATCTGCCCGTTGAGTGGAAAATTGCCATATTTTCCCTGCTCGCTACTCTTCCGCTTTTTCCTTGTTTTTTTTCTGCAGTCACATCAATTTTCCATCATGCCATGCTGCTCTATTCCTTCCCGTTTTTTTCTATTTTTTGCAAACTTCAACAACTTGCTAAATGATACGTGAAAATGACAGTTGACGAGATCGATGACGTTAGTTTTGCATCCGCATCCGCAGCAGGAGCTGGAGCCGGGCATGAGATGATGATGATGCTCCTGCTGAGCGATGTACCTTGACAAATTGACACATTGCTACGGGAAATGAATTGAAATGTAGCCGACTTTGATTTATCTTCGAGCAAAATTCAAGGATTTCTCACGTTTACAGTTACACAGCTCAATCTGTGTGGGCCAGAGTTGCCACAGCTCATGCAATTTCAATTAACTGGCGTGTCTAATGTGATTAGCAATGGAATACGCCGTGTAATACGCTGCGTATACGCATTTATTTGCCCATCGCACGCGTGTCGCACATTTTCCACTTGTTAATCGCAACGCAGCGCAGCGCGTTAGTTTTGACTTTTCCCACAAAACAAACAGTGTAGTTCTCTCCTCTCTCTCTCTTTCACTCTTTCTCCTACCCCCTCGCACGTGGCCACATTTAGTTACGGCCTGAACTGAAGCGCGCCGAGCCGAGCCTGGTCATAAATTTTCCAGCCCTTGCGTTGATTTAGGCACAATGCGACAATGCGGCAACATGCAAAAGCCCCGTTAGAATTTCCCTCTGTAATTACCTGCACAGTGCAGCTAACTCTATGCATGTGTGTATGTGTGTGTGTGTGTGTGTGTGTGGGAAACATATAAAAAGGCAACTTAAAGTGCAATTTGCTAAGCAAGCAAAGCGAATCTCTGTGTGTGTGCGAAAGGAAACTCATCAGCGTAGGCAACTCTGGCAGCTTCCCTTCCCCCTCCCCTCTCCCAGCCAAACTGTATCTGTATCTGCCAGCTTGAGTATCTCTGCGCTGTGCAAACTTCAGCCATAAATTACAAAGTTGCCATTTTGTTTTTTTTCTTTTTTTTGTTTTATTTTATTTTTTCTTTTTTTCTTTATTTTTTTTATCTACTCTTGCTGCTTTGTTTGCGCTTTTCTTTTTGTTTGCAAAATAATTTTGATTTATTTTTTGCCCTGCTTCGGCTCTCTTTCCCTTCTGTATACACTTATTTTCGGGGGAGTTTATTTATATAAAGCTCTCCATTAAAAAAGAAAGGCAACAGGGGCAGTATTTATGTGTATTTGTATTTATAATTACTGCACATGCGTATTACGTAGCGCCCTTTGCGCCATGATGGGGACCCTGCCTTTTTGGGGGAGTTTTTCGCAACACGCGACAGGCAGACAGAGAGACAGAGAGACAGACAGACAGAGAGACAGAGCGAGGGATACATAAATTTTCAAGTTGGCGGCGGCAATATAATAAATTATGCGGCATGGCGTGGCAATAAAAGAAAATGGCTGCCACAGCTTTTGAAAACTTTAACTAACTTCTCTTTCTCTCTCCTTCTCCCTTCCTCTTGCAGGTGTGGTTCAAGAACCGACGGGCCAAGTGGCGCAAGCGCGAGCGTAACGCGATGAATGCAGCCGTAGCTGCTGCAGACTTCAAATCCGGCTTCGGGACACAGTTCATGCAGCCATTTGCCGATGATTCACTGTACACATCGTATCCGTATAACAATTGGACCAAGGTACCATCCCCGCTGGGCACCAAACCATTTCCCTGGCCCGTCAATCCGCTCGGCTCGATGGTGACCAGTAATCATCACCAGAACTCGGTGAACTGCTTCAACACTGGAGCCAGTGGGGTCGCTGTGAGCATGAACAACTCCATGCTGCCGGGCACAATGGGATCCACGTTGACCAACAGCAATGTGGGCGTCGGAGCTGCGCCCTGCCCCTATACAACACCTGCCAATCCGTATATGTATCGTGCCGCCGCCGAGCCCTGCATGAGCAGCAGCATGTCCTCGAGCATTGCCACATTGCGGCTGAAGGCCAAACAACATGCCACCGGCTTTAGCAGCCCCTACTCGGCACCGTCGCCCGTCTCGCGATCCAATTCCGCCGGACTGTCCGCCTGCCAGTACGGTGTCACCGATGTTGTCTGAGAAAACGCTTTGGGTGCTCTGCTCAATCAGCACCAGCACCATTTGCAGCACTTCTCCGGCCAGCACAATGGCAATGCCCACATGCAGCATCAGCACCACCAGCAGCAGCAGCAACAGCAGCAGCAGCAGCAGCTTGGCAGCAGCGGAGGCAGCAACATGTTGCATTCCCACAGCAACAACAACAGCCTGCTGCTTGATCACAGCGACTTGGGCATGGGCACAGGAGGAGGAGATGCAGGCGGAGGAGGCGGCAATGAGGATGGAGCAGCTGCTGGCACCGTGTCCAGCATCGATGACAACAATAAATCACCAATGGGCAGCAATGGGTTAATGTCCGCCACGGGCGCTGGCAGTGGCAATGACAATGGCGACGATGGCGATGAGGAGATCATCGATTGAGCGAAGCACAGCAGAAAAAAAGAAGAAATATACATATATAAATACACTTTATATATATATATATAAATACTAAATAAATAAAATATTTAAATCAACGTACTTATAACGTAAATAATTAACGATTTGTTATTGTACAACTGCTCAAATCAGACAGAAAAAAAACAGAAAACAGAAAAAACAGAAATGCGAAAAAAAATCCCCCACATAGAACGTATTTAATTAAATTTTAGCTGAGCAAATCGCACAGTGAAACCAAAAATAAAAACAACAACTTTTTTCGAAGAACAATAATTAAAATTAATCAAAAAAGCAAAATTGCGATAATTAAAACCAAAAAAAAAAAAAACAAAATCGTGTACAGTTTCAATTAGCGCTGAATTGAAATTGCAAATTGATACTGTATCTGGGTTCACATTAAAAGCCAATTAGGTTCCCCCCCTCCCACACTACACGTACACATACTTATATAGGATATAAAATGTTAAGTGTTTTGTACATACTAAGCAAATACATATATTATATAGCCATAGACATAGACAGCAAGCTGTATGTGTAAGAAAAAAAAAAAAGAGAAAAATGTAAGGAAATCGCTCCTCAAATCAAAAAACCAATGAACTAATTAGCCTACTATGCTACTATAACGGTATATACGATAGTTAAAGTTGTCTGCTCTTAACTCTTTCGATGCCAAATCTTCTCTCACTGTAAAACTAACTGTAAAACACACTGTGTAAAACAAAACTCCGACCTATTTTTTTGTGTTTGACAGCTCATATAACGATAAAAATAAAAAAATGAAAAAAATATTTATGCTATAAATAAAAACGTAAACGTATCAAGATCAAAGTCAAATGTATTATTGTAAACAAAATTATATCAAAGTCGTAGCAGTTTTTAAGGAGTTGTCTAGTCGTATGAACAAGCAGAGTTAATCCAAGTAAATGAAAAAACCAAAACCCACAAAAAAAACTACTAACAAACCATATAAATAAATATAAATATATATTTAATAATTGTACACTTAACATTACGATATTAGTTATAGAAATTGAATCAAAGCAAAAAAAAAACCAAAAAGGAAAACAAAACAAAAAGAAGAACAATAAAAATTATGAAAAAACACTTTGAAAGATTCCTGTTTCAGTTCTCTCTCTCTCTCTCTCTCTCTCTTTCTCTCTTCGATAACAGATGAGTTTGAAATTAAAAAATTAAATTGATATTTAAGGGAACAGGTTCTGTGTGTCTTCGGTACCCCTAATGGACTTCCCCCGGGGGACTTGTCTTTAGTTCTTGCGGTTGGCAAGTGTTTAATTTGCCAGCGAAGGTGGTGCGAAATATCCATCCATCAATTTATTCATTACAATGAAATTATGTCGAATTTATATGCACCCCAACAACACCAACAGCAAGACCATTACCATCGACCCCAGCCCACTGTGCGGGGTGGCAGAAAATCACCGCACAATAAAAATAATAATAAAAGGACATGCTGCCGTCGTCGTCGCCGTCGTCGTCGTCGCTTGCTATGCAAAATGCCCAAATGGCATTGTCAGCCACGGGGGGTGGTTGGCACGGAAGGTTGACGGGGTAGTAGACGGGGTCAGGGACTGAGGGGCAGGAGGCATCAAATTTGAATTTCATATGCTGCTGGCTGCCTCGGCTTGTGCCCGATTGAAGGCAGAGGCTAATAAAGTGCTTGGCTGTAGAGGGGGGGAAATCGAGACAGGAGGAAGAGAGAGCTAAAGAAAGACACCCCACTGTGATAAGCGACATTCGACAGTGGGGCAGGGGCAGGGGTAGGGGTCGCCGACCATTTGATTTATATTATTTCCCTTCTGCCCGCTGTTAATGTTTTAATAAGATTGATTTTATTGCGGCCGCCCGATGTGCTCTATGTATGCGTGGGTGTCGCTGCGCTGCGATGCGCTGCTCCGAGTCAAAGGGTTAATAAGCTATCCCCCCTGCTTGCTGCGCCCCTGCTGCTTAAGAACTTTATTAGTGCCCAACGCTGGCCGGGGCCAATTGCAATTGCCTGGGCACGAAATTAGCAATTAAATTGCTTGAATAAACAGTCAAACGGAGCATGGTGCGCAGGATGAGCAGCAGCAGCAGGAGGAGGAGGATGAAAAGGAGCTGGAGGGGAAGTAGAAGCAGGAAGCAGCAGCACAGGCAGGAGTAGCAGCAGGAAGCAGGCAGCAGGAGCAGCTTCTCAGCTGAACTACAACTTACAGTCAGTAACTGCTCGGAAAGCCCTCAACGACGTCGACTAACCTTATCACTATTGCGCCACACTCAACACTCGACGAGGAAACATACACGAATGACATTATTCTTTGGCAATGCGTAATTAACTTTTTGGCGTAATTAATGCCAACTCTAATTATTGTTAATCATGCTCAGCCTGGCACAAGCAGCAATATATATGAGCTTCAATTAAAATCAGCAACATTTCAACTCAAATGCGATACACACACAGGATACACACGCACACACACACAGGCAGCGAATGATATTGCCAGTGTTGGGCAATGACAAAAGCTGAAATCGCTTGGATTAATCGTGTCAGTGCATGTGAATTGCTACTGCATATTATAACAATGTGTAGGGTATATAAAAAGTGAAAAAATCTGCAGCTTTTAAGATATTTCATTGAAAAACTTTGTTTAAAATTCATTAGTCCTTTAAAAGTTAGAAAATATATTTGTTCCATTCTTTTCGAATGAGAATGGAAAAACACAAATTATCGGTTATTGATCTTAAGTCAGCTGCATGATATAATTTTCTGATTATTTAAACAGCAAGAAGTTTATGTGGCGTTTGCTTGCAATATCATAAGAAATAAATCAATTCAGTTGTTCGGAATGGTTTCGACTTAATTATTTATATAAATGTACTCTTTAATTAGGAAAATATAAATAAAAAATAATATAAAAATTTATAAATAAAATATAAATATAAGTTGATAAATTGGAAAAAGAAATATAAACAATTTAATAGATATAAATTATAGTTTAACTGATTTAATTTATAATTTGTATTTTCTTCTAATTACAATTTTAGCAACAATTCTAAGCGCATACTTCCTGCAGCCAGTGTCATTTTGTTTCTACCGTTACTTCTCTGTCGAACTGTTGTTGTAATGCGTACGAAAGCTGCGCCATCTTGAAATTTTCTTAAGCAAAAGCGACGCTCTGCTGGCGCTGCTGCTGCTGCTGTCAGCCATTACTTATTTGCCTGCCAACCTTACGATTCCGGTTCTGTCATTGCCCCCCATGCTGCCCTGCTCTCTACTCTTGCTATCTCTTTTACTCAGTAAGACAGGCAGGCAGGCAGGCTGTACGAGCTTCAGCTTCGACAGCGACTCCGACTCGTCTCGACTCGTTGGCATCATTCTCCATCATTTAGTTTGTCAGTGTGCGGCAGCTTCATCATTATTATTCCTGTTTTCCATCCGTTGTTGTTGTTGCTGCTGTTTCCCATTGTGTTGTACATAGAAAACTCGTCATCGTCATCATGTATAGCATGTATAGTACTTCTTGCCTTAGGTACTTCTTCTTGTCTTTCTTAACTCATTGCGTTGGCAATAAATCTTTGCGTTGTGTGTGTGTGTTCTTATCTTAGGCAGCAGGCCTCTGTTTCCCCTCTCTCTCTCTTTAGCCTTTTTCCCGCTAAATGTATGGCACCTGCTTAGCCCCGGGCATTAGGAAAACTCTGTCTAATCTAATGAGTCGCTTGCTTTGGCCTTGTTTTTCAATTTGCCAACACTTTTTACGACGCACTGCGGCACATTAAATGCAAATGAAAGGCAACGAAAATAATTCGCAACTTATAAAGCAAATCTGACCTTTTGCTAGCCCCCCCTACCCACAACAATTGTGTACTATGTATGACTGTTTTTATGGCCAAAAGGGCGAGCCATAAAACTCGACACAATTTTGTTGCCGATTGCCGTTTTTGGTATATTTATTTGAAATTTACTTTTGGCCATTTATGTTGCCAAATTTTGACCTAAAAATCATAAAAATTGTAATCAAAATGCAGGCACAATTTATGACCACAACAGGGAGAGAGAGGGAGGGAGAGGGAAGGTGGCAAGTTCTAATAACGTCTAAGCGCGGGTCCGGCCCGGAAGGAGCAGCAGCTCGAAGCTGCCGGCTCAGCGCTTATGGCTTTTTAATGGTGCCGTGTGTCGGTTTTGTGGCAAATAAAATGGCGCACATTAAAAGCATGTTACGAGGAGGAGACGCTACCCAGGCCAGGCCAGGCAATTGCATTGGTCTGGCCCCGCCTGATCCCTCTCCCAACATGGCCAAGTGTCCATGTGCGGCGCTATATTGAGGTCATGCATGGCAGCTCCCTCTCTCGCTCTCTTTCTGTCTCTTTCTCTAGCTGGGTAAATAAAAAATACATAAAAATATTTTAAAAATGGCGGCAAATAAAATTGACAATATTGTCATGTGCGCAGCAGTGAAATGAGTAAATTTTAATTTACTTAAAAGAGGCATAAATAAATAAATAAAAAAAAAGAGAAGATCATTAGAAAGCGATGGCAACAACACTAGCATTTGCTATCTCTCTCTCTCTCTTGTACTCGCATTCCTCTGGGCGTGTGGAGCCAATGATTATGCCGGGTTTTGTCATTTCAATTCGCATTATCCTTTGCACTTATTTTACTACTTTGCTCCCCACTCCCTCTCCCCTCTTCTCTAGTCTCTGCCACCTTACAACGCCCTCACTGTGCCGGCAGCTCATGGGGTGTGTTTGCGTAATGGCGGCGGGTGTGTAGTCATCCTCTTCCTCTTCCTTCTCCTCCTCGTCGTAGTCGTCGTCGTCTGCCGAGTAACTCGCATTGTCATTGTGCAAATAAAATATGTCACGACTCGCCCACTCCTCCTGACAGTGCTTTGTGCCTTCGCCCTGCCCCTGCCCCCTCCCCCTTCCCAGTTCTCCGTCCCGCACTGCTACTGAATCCCAAACACGCCCCTTGCTGTGTGTGTTTGTGTGTGTGTGTCTATCTAACCTTTTGTAGCCCATTGTACTCGTTGTACACCACACACAATGGGCCACACTATCGGCTGGTTGTAACTGCCTCCCTCAGTACACACTTCCCTCACCCCTCTCCCCTCTGACTCCCTTCCCTTCTTGCAGAAGCTGAAATGAAAATCGCTTTTATATAAACTTGAATGAACGAGCCACCGGCAAATGTAAATGGGATGCATTTTGGGTAGAGCAAAGAAACACAAAAAAAAAAGAAAAACAAATCTAGGCAAACCCCTAAATAAGGAAAAACCTCTCTGCATTGCATAGATACTACTATAGAGTTCCAAAAGGGAAGGTTAGTTAAGCAGAAAAAATGCCTGAAATAAAATCAATAATAAGTATTATTCAAAAGTACATATCCACAGTAAAGAAAGATTATAGTTAACTTAAGAGCATTCGAAAAAGCATTTGTTGAAATTTTTCCATATTTTGGAATTTAATGGTAATGGTCCCCCCTATGCAATTTTTTTTAAAAATGTTGTTTTTACATTTTATATCGCGAGTTTTTAATTTTAATCGATTGCGGTGTTCAAAATTAGTACTAAACAATTATTTAAATCGATTTTAAACGATACTTAATTCTGGCCCAAAAACCATGTCGAGGTGCTCAAAAAATAAGACATGTAACACCCTCCGCAGGCCTGGAACTCTCATTTTACACCGATCATAACTTTCTTAAAAATCAAACGATTTTTACGCGGAATGACATTTTGTTTATGTTTTAACAACCTGAGTCATTCTACATGTCAAAAAACAGCAAAATGGATATTTGAAATTTTTCGATATTTTGGAAATTTTGGTAAGGGATTTTTTGATTTTTCAACAAAATATTTTTTTTTTAATCGCAGGTTTTTAATTGCGAGTAATCCCTATGTAGTAGAATAAGTTGTGCAGAATTCTTTGTTTTTAAGTCTAAGTGTGATTACACGTTTGCAACGGATTTTGTGTATTGGGCGAAGGGTATCTTAATGTCGGACACGCTCGACTGTAGCCTTACCGACTTGTTTATTATTAGGTTAGTTATTCTACTCATAACCCCTACTCTAATTGTTTGCCCTTTGACTGTTTCCATTTAAAGCTCTGTCTCTCTCTCTTTATCAACAACTGCCTCATCTTTTTCCAGTTGGCAAAACATTTTCACAT
Source organism: Zaprionus tsacasi (assembly GCA_018904105.1). Classification (NCBI taxonomy): domain Eukaryota; kingdom Metazoa; phylum Arthropoda; class Insecta; order Diptera; family Drosophilidae; genus Zaprionus; species Zaprionus tsacasi. The sequence continues at coordinate 3,268,573 of JAEIFR010000295.1, forward strand.
TTTACATTTTTACTAAAAACGAAACAAAATCTAACACAAAATCCATGATTTCGGCTTCCAAATCCTTTTGAAAGCTGCAGCCAGGTGAAAAATAAAATATATGTATATATTCTACACTCCCTTTTGTTGTTGTTTTGCTTGGGGGGAAGTCTTTCATATTGTACATTTTTATAAAATGTTGTACGAAAATAAAGCACACACACAGCGCACCCCACTGGCATCGCCTTACGAGTGTGTGTGTGTGTGTGTCGAGTGCTTTTTGGCTAAATGCGAAATCGATTGGAAAACAATTTCCAATTTTTAAAGAATTATCGCCGCCATATTCGCGCGTGCTATACTAAATCACACATAAGCAACCTCTAAATCTGCTACCCGACACACACACACACACAGCACACACATGTAGAGACACTATAGCAAACCTTTTGGCGAAGCTTTTCCTTTTTGCTCGTTTATTTCTTTTTTATTTCGCTGCTTTTCTCCTCTCATGGCAATATTTTCCATTTCATTTTCTGCGCGGTTTGGCTTTGCTCTGCATGGCTGAATGCGTGTGTCTCTGTGTGTGTATGTGTGTGTCGCTGTGTGTGTGAGCGCGTTATCTTTACCACAAAAGCAGCAGAATACCAAACCCAAGTCAACATACATATTCATATACACACACACAAGAGGGCGAGAGAAAGAGGAAGACAACCCGCAGCCATTTGCTTTTATGTCCCTCTGGGTTATTGCACCTTTGACTTTGAGTTGTTGCGAATTTTGGTAGCACATCCAGCTAACCATACCCCACTCCCTCCCCCCTCTCCCTATACACAGCCAAGCAAGCATTTCACATGTCCCATTTATTGTTATTTCTTTTTAACCAAGCTGACTCCGACTCCATCTCCGACTCCGAGGAGCAGCCGCAAGTATTTCCTAATCAGGTTTTAACTACTATGTAATGGGATTCTGAGACTGAGACCCTTAGGGCGGCAAGATGAGGCGAAGGTGCCAAATCGTAATTTACATGGATTTCGTTCAGATACCCAACGAATTGAATTGAAAGCCAGAGCAAAGCTACCGCTAATGTATTGTAGATTATGCCAAATCCCACACAGTTTTTATGCCGCACGCATGTGCATTAACATCTGGAGATGTCCCGCTCCAGCTCCTCCTGCTCCTCCTCCTCCTGCGTCTCATACTACGCTCACGCTGGGACTGCTGGTGGGAGTGAAGCGTACGTATTGAGTCTGCTGTCGCCTTCGCAGGCAGAGACACACCTCGTGGGTCACATTGCACACCAAGAGCAGCAGCATCAGCGTGAAAATGAACATGGCAAAGATCAGTAGGAACCAGTGAAAATAACAGGACATTGTCACGGGATGCTTAAGCCAACCGTTCCAGGTGAAAGTGCAGAGTTCACGCACACAGTGACCGACAGCATTACGCATACATCCCTTGGCGCAGCATCCATTGGGACTGAGATTGCTGCAGGATGTTTGATTCACTCCGGACGCATTGCATACTACGCCCTGCGCCGCAGCTGTCGACAGCAGCGTCAATATCAGGGGTATCACCTTAGAGAACTCCATATTTTTCTTTTCTACTTCAAATCGGCTTAAACTTCCTAGGGGATCCAGAAAAAATCACTACTTCCAGCCACGCGATAGGTATTTACAGCATTTTCAATTTTGATCTCAATCCGAAAACTATTTCTGGTTGAAAATTTTGAAAAAAACTATTTAAATGTAGTATGGGTAGGTAAGTCTAAGGTTGCTTAACTGACTAGGAATCGAAGCTAAGCTTCTCGATATAGAAAAACTATAATGAAAGAGTTGAAAAAATAAATATCAAGATTGAATAACGATCTTCAATTTAAGACTATTGAGGAATAATTTATGGGTTTAGGCGGCGCTCAATAAATACATAAATTGATAAATCAACATTAATAGACTAGTCAATATTCCTATATCTGTCTGTATGAACGTGTAAATCTCAGAGACAAAAAGAGCTACAGCCATAAAATTTGTTGAGAGCACTCATAAACCTATATATTGCAATCTTTACTCAAAAATGTTGTGCACACCCCTTAAAATTTCTAAAAAATTGAATTTAAAGCTTGATTTTAAGACTAGACCGTTTAATTTGGGAATTTGCCATAATTATCAACATCTAAAAGATTACTGAAAATTTACTTAGGATCGACTAATAAACATAGCAGTAATTTATAAGTTAGGAGTGCAGGGTGTTCTATAAAGTTTGGTAAGCGTATTAAACACCCTGTAAACTAAAATTTACCAAAACAACTTAAGATCTTCAATGTCTCTTGAAGACACAATCTCATCTTGCATTCAAAAATTATTATTCACAAAATCAAAATGGTGCAAGTTGTTGTAGTAGAGCGCTTAGATAGTAAAACCCCGATGTAAATAACGGTAAAATGCCCCACACAAAATGGAGAGCATTACAAAGTGATTTTAATGCAATGCGTGATTTCGCATAATTATTAAGTTAATAATTAAAATTGTTGTGTTTGCAAAACCGAAATGAAAACATTAAATTTTAATGCTGCCCCAACCGAGCAGTCATGCGCCCAGGGTTGCCAGGTGCTACGGTAGGGGAATATTTACAGCTGGACTTAGGTGCTGCTTATGCAAACTATACCCATCTCTCTCGCTCTCTCTCTCTCTCTCCCTCTCTGCTAATGACTAATGCGTAAATATTAGCAAATTCCCGAAATGTGGAGACCAAAACTGACACCTGCCCCGCCCCTCTCACTCCCCCCTCGGACTGACCACACAACGTATAAATTTCAGTCACATATGCAACGTGTCCGATTGGGTTACCATCCTCATCGTTGTTGTTGTTGTCGTAGTAATAAGCAATCAATTATTATTATTGAATTTAGGCGCGGTTTGTATCGCCCAGCTTGGGGAGGGGCGTGGCAGGTGTCCGCGTTGCGGCTGGGCAGCGCCTACTAATGCGCCTAATGAGAATTTAAGCATTTGCACCACCTTCCCCATGGTGCAGGTAGAGGGCGGGGGATTTGTAAAACACACACATAACCTCACTTGCGCACACACGCGGTACAGTTGCGCACAAATGCCATTAGAGTTGAGCTCATTTAGCGACGGTTTTTGGTTTAAAATTGGTTCAAAGTATATAAATCTGTTGTGGCTGGTAAAGTGGATATTAAATGGCTGCGGGTTGCACTATGTGTGTGTGTGTGTGTGTGTGTGTGTGAGTGTGATTAACTGTTACAGCTACACTTAGAGTTATGCATAAGTAATCAGCATATTAACTGAGTGCTTTGTGGGCGGTTTTGATGGCTTTAATCTTCCTCCATATACGCACACTAATCACACAATTGGCATCGACGTAAAAGAATATTATCAATTTCACAAGCTGTCGATATTCAATAGATACGAGGGTCGTTTGATAAGTCCGTGACTTTTTGTATTTGCCGCGCACCTGCTCTAAATACAACACTGCTCCTGTCAGCAGTTATCGATTAACAGCTGACTGTAAAATTTTGAGAAAGCTGCGTTTTTTGGTTTGCGTTTTATAGGCATTGAAAGCAGACGATCTCGTGAATTTTAACGAAAATGGAAAAAAGTGAATTTCGTGTGCTAATTAAGCATTATTTTTTGCGTAAAAAATCCATCACCGAAACCAAGGAAAGACTTGATAAATATTATGGGGACTCTGCACCATCAATTTCAATGGTTAAGAAATGGTTTACTGAGTTCCGTTGTGGTCGTACCAGTACAAGTGATGCCGAACGTTCAGGTCGCCCAAAAGAGGTCGTCATGCCAGAAATCGTCGACAAAATCCATGGAATGATATTGGATGATCGGAGAATGAAAGTGCGTGAGGTAGCTGAGGCTGTAGGCATCTCAACTGAACGGGTACATCACATTTTACATGAATATTTGGACATGAAAAAGCTTTCCGCGCGATGGGTGCCGCGATTGCTCACACACGACCATAAGCGCAACCGTGTGACCATTTCAAAGGAGTGTTTGGCGATGTTCAACCGCAATCCAAACGAATTTTTGCGCCGTTTCGTTACCGTAGATGAAACATGGATCCACCACACCACACCAGAGACCAAAGAACAATCAAGACAGTGGGTTTCTCCGGGTGAACGTGCACCAAAGAAGGCCAAGGTGGGTCTGTCGGCCAACAAGGTCATGGCCACAGTTTTTTGGGATGCACAAGGTATCATTCACATCGATTACCTTGAAAAGGGTAAAACGATCACCGGCGAATATTATTCAGAGCTTTTGGACAGATTCGATATTGATTTGAAGCAGAAACGACCGCATTTGGCGAAAAAAAAGTGCTGTTCCATCAGGACAATGCACGGGTGCACACGTGTGTAGTCAGCATGGCAAAATTTCATAAATTGGGCTACGAACTGCTACCCCATCCAGCATATTCTCCAGATTTAGCCCCTGTGACTATTTTTTGTTTCCAAACATGAAGAAATGGCTCGGCGGTAAGAGATTCGGGTCAAATGAAGAGGTCATCACAGAAACAAACGACTATTTTGAGGGCCTTGAGAAAACCTATTATTTGGAAGGAATAAAAAATTGGAAAAACGCTGGACTAAATGTATAGAGCTAAAAGGAGATTGTGTTGAGAAATAAAACGCTTCTTTGACGAAAAAAATATATTTTATTCAAAAAGTCACGGACTTATCAAACGACCCTCGTAACTTAATATTTAATACACATATTTATTTCGAGGCGGTATGGCAACCCTGTGCAATACATACAATACCTAGAATTATGTGTTTATGATGAAATCGTTTAGAAATTCATATGAGAGATGCCTATAGTAATCATCTATGTGTATTTCGAAGCAGAAAGTTAGAACTTTAATACTCTGCCATATAATTGAAAATATACGATTTGCGCCAGCGGGGGGGGGCGTGGCATCCAACGTTTGAAAATTACTCTATATGCTCATAATATGCATAAATCTTCATGCCAACTTTTGGTGTCTTTAGCTCGTTTATAGCTCAGATCTGCGTGTTCAAACAGACAGGCAGATAGAAGTATATATGTAAATAAATCAGCTTTAGATACAGTTTTGAATATATATTTTTGTGTATTCTGTTCCGCCACTTTCTACCAATTATATACATTTTAATACAATTCAAGTAATTTGTAGAATTATCATTTATATATCATTCATTTTCGAATTGTATAAGCAATGTCTACGGAATGTGAAGATCTTATAGAATTTATCTCACTTTCAAGATTTAACTGTCTATTTATTATAATGCATTATGAATTTCCTTTCGAAATAAGCTTTTCATAGCAGCTACAATTTGGCCACGCCCACAACGTATTTCAGCCCTATACGAACTGATGATAATTTAATTATTGCCCTGCCCCATTTTGGGGCAGCTTAGCTGCTTATAGACGCGCTTTGCACACGGCTGTGGCGTGGCTAATTGCAGCAAATCTGCTTTGGGGTCAGTTAGCCAGCACACTGTGGAGGCTGTGGTGCAGGGGCGTAGGTGGGCAGGGGTATCCGACTAGCGCTTATTAACTGTTAATTGTGCTAACGGCTCGGGCAAAGGCATTGGGCAGTAGAACCTTTACGCGAAATGGCGAAATTTGGCAAAAACATTTGTAATGAGCATGATTCGTATAGGGGAAACAGGGACAGATGAAGGGAGGAGGGGGGAGCATTACGTATGCCTCAGTAAATACGAACGCGATTCGCGATTGCAATACATTTTGAAGATAAGGCTAAAAACGCGCGTTGACAGCTTGTGCGATATCGAGAACAATAAATAAAATATTTGAAAAACGGCAGAAAATAAAAAAAAAAATAAAAAATGTCGCAGAAAAAAATGTCAGGAAAATGCGACAGATGCCGAAACAGGCGGATATACTGGGAGAATGCAGATATACAGAGATACATTTACAGTTATGCGAAATCCATATTGAAAATTGATTTAAATTTTTAATAGGCATTCCCTGGCACTCCCCCTCTTCCCCTCCCTCCATCTCTCTCACTCTTTCGCACTATCTGTTGACTGTGTGGAAGCGCTTTGATAAAAATGCAATGCACGCAACAATTGAAGGCTTACGGCGCGAAAGATCTGATGCGATGGGGCTCTAGTTAAATATGGAAACAATAACGAAATGCCAAAATGAAATCGGGTTCGAAAAGGGGGGGATGGAGCGAGGGGCAACACTTGCAAGTGCATGCCTCATCGAATATGCCACATATGGTATGCAATATCTGGCATATGAATACAGCATATATGCCAGCAATATGTTGTACATATACACACATATACATATAGTATGTATATTTGGTGTATCTCGCGGCTGTCAAATCATATTTTAATCTGTTTTGATTGCTGACTTTTGTGCAAGGGATTTGTGCCGACTGCCAGGGCAACTGCAACTGCAACAAGGCAACAACAGCAGCAGCAGCAACATGGAAAAATTGCATTTTATTCTTTGCGCATTTTCCATTTGCTTCATTTGATGTTGCCAAAGTTAAGCAGGAAAATCCACTTTTTACGAGAGCATGAGTTTTCCGACGCAGTAGCTCATGTAACTCTTTCTTGCTCTAGGGAGTTTCTATAAAGAAATCAGCGAGAATATAGTGGGAAATTGGTAGTATTAATATTCATTAAATAGAAAATTAAAACAACAAAAAAATTATTTTCATAATTAAATTAATATTTATAATAGAAAATCCATAGGTTACATACAATATGGGATTATTATAAATAAATACCAAGATCTCCAAAATTAGGATTATTACAATTTATTATTACAAATTACAATTACTATGTAATAATTATATAAAAATACTGTAAACTTGTTTAATACATGCAAAGAAATAAGAAATAAATATTGTAAAAAATTTTATATATCTCAAGATATTAGGCACAAGCAAATTTGGCGATAAGCTGCATTAATCTCTGCCTTATATAATAGCACACTCACTTGCTGACTTTCTCGGGGCAATAAGGTGACGTGTGTCAACGAATTTTGTGATGGAAATATGCATGGTAAGTACCGCTCGCTCTCTCTCTCTCTCTCTCTCCTGCTCTTCCACTCTCTCTCTCTCTCTCTCACTTCCACACTCTATCAACTGCTGTGCTGGCTTTGTCCAGTGACTTAAGTATGTACAAGCATAGCAGGCGCCACTGTGCACAGGCAGGAAAGAGAGAGAGAGAGAGAGAGAGATTGTCAACATATTAGCTTCAAATTGCAAAAGTTCTGCGACTTTTGCTGCTCATTTTCTCCCGCACGCACACACGCTACACTTGTGTGTGCCTGTGTGTGTGCGGGGGGGGAAGTATCGCTGTTTAATGTGCTGTTGCCAACTATTTTAGCCAAAGCTCACACGGGTTGCCAGCAAATGCCGCCAATGTTGCCGTCCGGGCCCGGGTGATTTGCTTGCTCAGCTTAGCAGGGACACCAGTGCGCCCCCCTCCCTCTTCCTACTTTATACGACCTTCCTGCCTGCCTCCGAGTAACTCTGCTAGACTGTCCCTCCCATAGTACTTTGCGTTGCGTTGCGTTGCGCTCGGTTCGTTTGACATTCGTAAAATCTCAAAATCCCGAAGGTCGTTGCCAGGGATTTTCTCAGATTTTGTTAGATTTAAATGAATTAGTTGCGTGGCCGATTGATTTTTTGACCTTTTTTTTTTGGCGCGCTTAAATTTTCGGACAGTTGAGTAGGCCAACATAAAATGCACTGGCCACGCCCACGCCCACGCCCACACCCGCCTACTGCGGTTGCAGTTTAAAATAGATGAGCAAAGATTTTGTGTCGTCTATAAAAAATGGTGTGCACTGCGTTTAGCAAGTAATTAAAATATGACTACGGGTTTTCCAGGCAGCTTGAAATATGCGACAGGTAGGGGCAAGTACGGGAAGGGGGGCGGGGCAGATGAAGAGACATGACTCGACCGGGCAGGGCTTAAAAAAGCATCAAATTTCATATTCAAAATGGCATTTTACATGTTGAGCATAATTTATAAATGCACGCAGAGTCCGGCAGAGCAGCAGAAGGCAACAACAACAGGGGAGGGGGAGAGGGAAAAGCAGGGGTACAAAGAGGGTACAAAGAGGGGTACAAAGAGGGATACAAGGAATGGGTACAAAGCGAGCCACAACGAGCAGCGGCAGCAAGGACAGCAGGCGAGGCAAGGACATGCTTGCTCTCTCTCTCTCTCTCTCTCTCTCTCTCTCTCTGTGTGCAATATTTTTGAAGCGACATTGTCGACACTCTGCCACGCCTACAAAACGCTGCAGCTGGCAGGAGGTCGCCATCGCTATCGATGGCCATGCGCCTCCTCGTTGTCGTTGTCGTTGTCGTTGCCAATGTCCATGGCCATGTCCATGTTCATGTCGTCGCTGTGGAGAGCAGCAAACAGCAAACAAGCCGCAGTCCCTGCGCCCTCAGACTCGCAATACCTGTGACTGTGCCGGGCTACCGCCCTGTACCTGCTCCTGCCCAGCAACTGGCCTGCTCCTGCCCTGCTCCAGTGCCTGCTGCCTGCTGCCTGCTCCCTGCTCCCTGCTACCTGCTGCTGTCCTGCAACTGCCCTGCTACTCTGCCTGCTCCTCCGCCTGCTCCTTCCCTGCTCCTCCGCCTGCTCCTGCCCTGCATCAGTCCTGCTCCTGCCCTGCTCCCTCCTGCAGCCCTACTCCCTGCTCCTGCTCTTCTGCCTTTTAATGGCCTCGTTGGCCAGGGCCAGCATGTTGAAAGGATTGCCTCGAGTTATGTGTGCGTGTGTGTGTGCTGCTGCTGCCACAGTTGATTGGCTGTTATTTTTGGTGCGCGAACTGAGCGCAGGCACTGTTGAAATTTGCATATCAAAAACGCTCACACACGCACGCAGCATGCGACGGCCTGTTCCATTGTGTGTAATAGTCCAAAACCCTCGCCCAGTTGCAGTTCCTGTAGTGGGGCTACCCGGGCTGGACTACTGGGCGGCTCTATGAATTTATGAACATAATATAAATTTATTTTTGCCACTTCTCATGTTTTTGTTTGGCCCCAAAATCTGCTGCATGTGCACAGGGAGTCCTCGGCTCCTGCACGGAATGCATGAGCAGCTGGGCAGCTGGACAGGGCGAGGGTGAGGATGAGGCTGAGGTAGCCAGGGCAGCACAACAAAGGGATTGCTATGTCAGTCGGGTGTGTGTGTACGTGTGTGTGTGTGTGTGCTGCATTTACTGTGCTTTCGAGCACGTTCAAGTTTATTTATGCGTATGCAGAATACTTAATGAAAATTTAAATGTAAAAGTTACTCGTAGATTGCACTTGCCACGCCCCCCTTGCAGCCTCCCCTGCTCCAGCTCAACAACAGCAGAGAGAAAAATGTTAAGCGGACTCAGTGACCAGAGGCAATCGGAACAGTAACAACAACAACGAGAGGAACTGCAGCCCCTACATGAGAGAAGGAAAAACTATTCCACTTAAACAAATGAAAATTACGCATGCATGTGCCTTGGGGGGGAGAGAAACTTTGTCTGCACCCTGATCACACAAACTGGAAGAAGATTCATCCTGTTGATAACTCTAACAGAAGCTTGAAAGATGCACCAGGGCAGGCAGTAGTTTATCCAAACTGATCTCAGTTAGACACTGTGTAAGATATCTCTGATTTCTAGGATTTTTTAAAGAAATTCCCGAGTTCCCAATGATTTTCGAAGAGCATACTAGATTAAAGATGATACCCCTACCTGTGTGTCTGTCTCCCCGTCTGCTCGTCTCTATAAATACCTAGACCTCGAAGATTTTAAGAGCTAAAATTATTTATTATATATTTTTATACATTATTATACATTTTGTAACCCCCTTTAATATTTAAAAAAAAAAAAAAAGTAGAATTTCGAGAAATTTTGAACTCTTTGTATTACTATATATTTAAATATTTTATCAATAAGGGTATCGAAACATAAACAAAGTGTTATTCCCTGTCAAAATCGGTTGATTTTTAGCAAAGTTACGATGGGTGAAATTTGTGGTTTGAGGGCCTGTCGAGTGTCTCACATGTCTAAATTTTAGTCTACTTTGACATGATTTTTGGGCAAAAATTAAGTATCGTCAAAAACAGTTTTAAACACTTGTTTAGTACTAATTTTGACCTCCACAATTGATTTAAAATAAAAGCGGACGATTTAAAATTTTTCGAAAAAATAATTTATGAAAAATAGTAAGGGGGGAGTAAGCAAAATTTCAAAATTTCGAAAAATTTTCATCCCTCTATATTACCATATATTTAAATATTTTATCACTAAGGGCATAAAAACATAAACAAAATGTTATTCCCTGTCAAAATCGGTTGATTTTTAGCAAAGTTACGATGGGTGAAATTTTTGGTTTGAGGGCCTGTCGAGTGTCTCACATGTCTAAATTTTAGTCTACTTTGACATGATTTTTGGGCAAAAATTAAGTATCGTCAAAAACAGTTTTAAACACTTGTTTAGTACTAATTTTGACCTCCACAATTGATTTAAAATAAAAGCGGACGATTTAAAATTTTTCGAAAATATAATTTCTGAAAAATAGTAAGGGGGGAGTAAGCAAAATTTCAAAATTTCGGAAAATTTGCATCCCTCTATATTACTATATATTTAAATATTTTATCAATAAGGGTATCGAGCCATAAACAAAATGTTATTCCCTGTCAAAATCGGTTGATTTTTAGCAAAGTTGCGATGGGTGAAATTTTTGGTTTCAGGGCCTGTCGAGTGTCTCACATGTCTAAATTTTAGTCTACTTTGACATGATTTTTGGGCAAAAATTAAGTATCGTCAAAAACAGTTTTAAACACTTGTTTAGTACTAATTTTGACCTCCACAATTGATTTAAAATAAAAGCGGACGATTTAAAATTTTTCGAAAAAATAATTTCTGAAAAATAGTAAGGGGGGGGTAAGCAAAACTGCAAAATTTCGAAAAATTTGCATCCCTCTATATTACCATATATTTAAATATTTTATCACTAAGGGCATAAAAACATAAACAAAATGTTATTCCCTGTCAAAATCGGTTGATTTTTAACAAAGTTACGATGGGTGAAATTTTTGGTTTGAGGGCCTGTCAAGTGTCTCACATGTCTAAATTTTAGTCCACTTTGACATGATTTTTGGGCAAAAATTAAGTATCGTCAAAAACAGTTTTAAACACTTGTTTAGGACTAATTTTGACCTCCACAATTGATTTAAAAAAAAAAAGCGGACGATTTAAAATTTTTCGAAAAAATAATTTATGAAAAATAGTAAGGGGGGAGTAAGCAAAATTTCAAAATTTCGAAAAATTTTCATCCCTCTATATTACTTTATATTTAAATATTCTATCACTAAGGGCATAACAACATAAACAAAATGTTATTCCCTGTCAAAATCGGTTGACTTTTAACAAAGTTACGATGGGTGAAATTTGTGGTTTCAGGGCTTGTCGAGTGTCTCACATGTCTAAATTTTAGACTACTTTGACATGATTTTTGGGCAAAAATTAAGTATCGTCTAAAACAGTTTTAAACACTTGTTTAGGACTAATTTTGACCTCCACAATTGATTTAAAATAAAAGCGGACGATTTAAAATTTTTCGAAAAATAATTTATGAAAAATAGTAAGGGGGAGTAAGCAAAATTTCAAAATTTCGAAAATTTTCATCCCTCTATATTACCATATATTTAAATATTTTATCACTAAGGGCATAAAAACATAAACAAATGTTATTCCCTGTCAAAATCGGTTGATTTTAGCAAAGTTACGATGGGTGAATTTTGGTTTGAGGGCCTGTCAGTGTCTCACATGTCTAAATTTTAGTCTACTTTGACATGATTTTGGGCAAATTAGGTATCGTCAAAACAGTTTTAAAACTTGTTTAGTACTAATTTTGACCTCCACAATTGATTTAAAATAAAAGCGGACGATTTAAAATTTTTCGAAAAAATAATTTTGAAAAATAGTAAGGGGGGTAAGCAAAATTTCAAAATTTCGAAAAATTTTCATCCCTCTATATTACCATATATTTAAATATTTTATCACTAAGGGCATAAAAACATAAACAAAATGTTATATCCTGTCAAAATCGGTTGACTTTTAACAAAGTTACGATGGGTGAAATTTGTGGTTTCAGGGCTTGTCGAGTGTCTCACATGTCTAAATTTTAGACTACTTTGACATGATTTTTGGACAAAAATTAAGTATCGTCAAAAACAGTTTTAAACACTTGTTTAGGACTAATTTTGACCTCCACAATTGATTTAAAATAAAAGCGGACGATTTAAAATTTTTCGAAAAAATAATTTATGAAAAATAGTAAGGGGGGAGTAAGCAAAATTTCAAAATTTCGGAAAATGTTCATCCCTCTATATTACTATATATTTAAATATTTTATCAATAAGGGTATCGAGACATAAACAAAATGTTATTCCCTGTCAAAATCGGTTGATTTTTAGCAAAGTTACGATGGGTGAAATTTTTGGTTTGAGGGCCTGTCGAGTGTCTCACATGTCTAAATTTTAGTCCACTTTGACATGATTTTTGGGCAAAAATTAAGTATCGTCAAAAACAGTTTTAAACACTTGTTTAGGACTAATTTTGACCTCCACAATTGATTTAAAAATAAAAGCGGACGATTTAAAATTTTTCGAAAAAATAATTTATGAAAAATAGTAAGGGGGGTAAGCAAAATTTCAAAATTTCGAAAAATTTTCATCCCTCTATATTACCATATATTTAAATATTTTATCACTAAGGGCATAAAAACATAAACAAAATGTTATTCCCTGTCAAAATCGGTTGATTTTTAACAAAGTTACGATGGGTGAAATTTTTGGTTTGAGGGCCTGTCGAGTGTCTCACATGTCTAAATTTTAGTCCACTTTGACATGATTTTTGGGCAAAAATTAAGTATCGTCAAAAACAGTTTTAAACACTTGTTTAGGACTAATTTTGACCTCCACAATTGATTTAAAATAAAAGCGGACGATTTAAAATTTTTCGAAAAAATAATTTATGAAAAATAGTAAGGGGGGAGTAAGCAAAATTTCAAAATTTCGAAAAATTTTCATCCCTCTATATTACCATATATTTAAATATTTTATCACTAAGGGCATAAAAACATAAACAAAATGTTATTCCCTGTCAAAATCGGTTGACTTTTAACAAAGTTACGATGGGTGAAATTTGTGGTTTCAGGGCTTGTCGAGTGTCTCACATGTCTAAATTTTAGACTACTTTGACATGATTTTTGGGCAAAAATTAAGTATCGTCAAAAACAGTTTTAAACACTTGTTTAGGACTAATTTTGACCTCCACAATTGATTTAAAATAAAAGCGGACGATTTAAAATTTTTCGAAAAAATAATTTATGAAAAATAGTAAGGGGGAGTAAGCAAAATTTCAAAATTTCGAAAAATTTTCATCCCTCTATATTACCATATATTTAAATATTTTATCACTAAGGGCATAAAAACATAAACAAAATGTTATTCCCTGTCAAAATCGGTTGATTTTTAACAAAGTTACGATGGGTGAAATTTGTGGTTTGAGGGCCTGTCGAGTGTCTCACATGTCTAAATTTTAGTCTACTTTGACATGATTTTTGGGCAAAAATTAAGTATCGTCAAAAACAGTTTTAAACACTTGTTTAGGACTAATTTTGACCTCCACAATTGATTTAAAATAAAAGCGGACGATTTAAAATTTTTCGAAAAAATAATTTATGAAAAATAGTAAGGGGGGAGTAAGCAAAATTTCAAAATTTCGAAAAATTTTCATCCCTCTATATTACCATATATTTAAATATTTTATCACTAAGGGCATAAAAACATAAACAAAATGTTATTCCCTGTCAAAATCGGTTGATTTTTAGCAAAGTTACGATGGGTGAAATTTGTGGTTTGAGGGCCTGTCGAGTGTCTCACATGTCTAAATTTTAGTCTACTTTGACATGATTTTTGGGCAAAAATTAAGTATCGTCAAAAACAGTTTTAAACACTTGTTTAGTACTAATTTTGACCTCCACAATTGATTTAAAATAAAAGCGGACGATTTAAAATTTTTCGAAAAAATAATTTCTGAAAAATAGTAAGGGGGAGTAAGCAAAATTTCAAAATTTCGAAAATTTGCATCCCTCTATATTACCATATATTTAAATATTTTTATCACTAAGGGCATCGAAACATAAACAAAATGTTATTCCCTGTCAAAATCGGTTGATTTTTAGCAAAGTTACGATGGGTGAAATTTTTGGTTTGAGGGCCTGTCGAGTGTCTCACATGTCTAAATTTTAGTCTACTTTGACATGATTTTTGGGCAAAAATTAAGTATCGTCAAAAACAGTTTTAAACACTTGTTTAGGACTAATTTTGACCTCCACAATTGATTTAAAAAAAAAAAGCGGACGATTTAAAATTTTTCGAAAAAATAATTTATGAAAAATAGTAAGGGGGAGTAAGCAAAATTTCAAAATTTCGAAAAATTTTCATCCCTCTATATTACCATATATTTAAATATTTTATCACTAAGGGCATAAAAACATAAACAAAATGTTATTCCCTGTCAAAATCGGTTGATTTTTAGCAAAGTTACGATGGGTGAAATTTTTGGTTTGAGGGCCTGTCGAGTGTCTCACATGTCTAAATTTTAGTCTACTTTGACATGATTTTTGGGCAAAAATTAAGTATCGTCAAAAACAGTTTTAAACACTTGTTTAGTACTAATTTTGACCTCCACAATTGATTTAAAATAAAAGCGGACGATTTAAAATTTTTCGAAAAAATAATTTATGAAAAATAGTAAGGGGGGAGTAAGCAAAATTTCAAAATTTCGGAAAATTTGCATCCCTCTATATTACTATATATTTAAATATTTTATCAATAAGGGTATCGAGACATAAACAAAATGTTATTCCCTGTCAAAATCGGTTGATTTTTAGCAAAGTTACGATGGGTGAAATTTGTGGTTTGAGGGCCTGTCGAGTGTCTCACATGTCTAAATTTTAGTCTACTTTGACATGATTTTTGGGCAAAAATTAAGTATCGTCAAAAACAGTTTTAAACACTTGTTTAGGACTAATTTTGACCTCCACAATTGATTTAAAATAAAAGCGGACGATTTAAAATTTTTCGAAAAAATAATTTATGTAAAATAGTAAGCAAAATTTCAAAATTTCGAAAAATGTTCATCCCTCTATATTACCATATATTTAAATATTTTATCACTAAGGGCATAAAAACATAAACAAAATGTTATTCCCTGTCAAAATCGGTTGATTTTTAACAAAGTTACGATGGGTGAAATTTGTGGTTTGAGGGCCTGTCGAGTGTCTCACATGTCTAAATTTTAGTCTACTTTGACATGATTTTTGGGCAAAAATTAAGTATCGTCAAAAACAGTTTTAAACACTTGTTGAGGACTAATTTTGACCTCCACAATTGATTTAAAATAAAAGCGGACGATTTAAAATTTTTCGAAAATATAATTTCTGAAAAATAGTAAGGGGAGTAAGCAAAATTTCAAAATTTCGGAAAATTTGCATCCCTCTATATTACTATATATTTAAATATTTTATCACTAAGGGCATAAAAACATAAACAAAATGTTATTCCCTGTCAAAATCGGTTGATTTTTAACAAAGTTACGATGGGTGAAATTTGTGGTCTGTTGGGGGTAAGGCTACAGTCGTACAGTATTTGCAATCATATTTAAAGCGTAGAGTAAAGTGTGGGCTAAAAGAAACTGGTATAAGATGGAAGAACTGGACTGACCGGGGGCATAGTAAGCTGCGAGCGAAGCCTTCGAGTCCAGTTGAAGCTTATTATGCAAATACAAAATGCCTTCACATAGTTTCCTACTCTTTTTTTATTTTTAATGCGAATCGCTGTCCAGCTAGCATGGTCTCTTCCTCTTGCCCCAACCCCTTCTGCCGTAAAACATTATTCGATTTAGATGCAAATTCATCATATAGCCAGGCATTATGCGCTGCCCAAGGAAAACAATAAAACAAAATACCTAAGTAGGAGTTGGTTTCATTTTGCATTAATTGCTCGACATAGGAATACCCTGCACTAGTGGGAAGGGCTTCAAATACTCCTAGATATGACTGCTCATTATATTATATTTTTAATTCAAATTTTATATTTTTCAGCTTAAGATTTGAACTTAAATAAATTTATTTTCCACTTTCTTTAAAAGTTCTATTTACAGGGTATTTAAACCAAACTGTGTATACAATTTCCAATTGAAATTCCATCCTTTGTCCGATTCATGCATAATGCAGGGAGTTAAGAACTGACCAATCAAATTAGAATTTCGTTTTTTCTGTCGTTTTACTGCAAAAAGTTTAATAAAAGAGAAAGAAACCTCCTTAGGCCACCCCTTAAATATGTAAAATACATAACTCAAAAATCCAATTGCCAAAAGCGAAAAACTTTTGCCTTACTCAGCGGAGATGGAGAAGTGTTTCGGGGGATTCAACTTGGGCTCGTAACTCCATCAAATGATGTACAACTTAACACATTTGCTATATAAATCTTGTTCTCGCAAGTCGAGTTATTCAAAAATCGCTTCTAAATTGGCTACCATGTGCCGCTTCCTCCTTGTTGTTGTTGCCACATTTTGTGGCATGTTTTGTTTTGCAGTTTTTCGTGCAGCTTTCGATTTGTGTGTAGATTTCGTGCACATTTATCTTCGGGGGGGGCAGCAGCTTATGGCAAAAGTTATGAAATATGCGCACGAGCAGGGCACAAATTGTCTATGAAGGGCCGAGGGGGTGTGGAGAAGGAGGGGGCAGTGCCTCGTTGTGGCCAAAAAAGAAAACTGTAACAAACTGTAGAACCGTTACACTGTTGGGACTACTATCTCTAACTGCAAACTTCTCTCTCTCTTTTTCTCTCTCTCTCTCTCTTTCTCCCTTTCTATCGTTGCCCTCTTGGCAACAAATTGTCGAAAAAGCTGTTTTTTATGACTGTCCACACTCATTCACACTCACATTTACCCAACACTCACACTCACACTCATATCGGAGTGTGTGATTCTCATTCTGATTCGTGTGTCCTCGTCGTGACGTGCAAATGTACTTGACAACAGTTTTCCAACCCCTTTTTCCTGTAAGTTAAGGGGGGAGGAGAAAACTCTTATGACTGCTCTAATGATGGGCTTAGGTTTTCCAAGCAGTTGACTCTGATTTGAGAGCAAAATCTACGAAATAGATTAGAGAAACTAGCAGTAAAAGAAGTTAATACTCTACGAAGCAGTAAGATTGTGTATACATTGTGCAAATAACTTCTATGTCTAATATGCGATCATAATGAAGTTTTGTGATATTATTTGAATAAGTATAATTATTATATATACCAAAAATAAACAGTCTAGCTTTAAGCCTATGCTTGCTATATGATTTTTATTGATTTACGGGGGCGTGTCTAGTTTCTTAAATAAACCTTACTATCTTTCGGCAACATAAGAGTATTATCACAAAATTTAGGAACTATAGCTCTTATAGACTCTGAGATCTATGCGTTCGTACAGACAGAGAGACAGCAAATAGCTTTATTTTGTATTATATGTAAGAAATATGCTCTCCACTTTGGATTCTCAGCAGTAAGAAGTTATATAAATAATCTAAAAGCTTAGAATTTTGAAGAGTATGTTGAATAAAATATCTTCTATCATATAAAGTTAATTTTCTTAGGAAATCTCAGTTTAAAGCTAATGTTTTATATGCCAACTAGGCTCTCTAAGGCTTGCCTGACATATAGCTCATCTCTTAGCTGCTTACAGGGTATCTCACAGCCAGGTACAATCGCTCGCAAAAAACCTGAAGCAATTTGATAAAAGCGTTGGCAGCCATTTGCGCTGTGATAGGCACAAGAGAAACGTGTGTGTGAGCGAGTGTGTGTGTGTGTTAAAATTAAATAAAATAAAATTAAATGTAGATAAAATTAGGTTAATGCCTACCCCACAGGGGGAACCGAAATTTAAGCGGCGGCCCCTTTTTATTTTATTGTTATGTAGATGAGGCCGCACAGCGCGAGCGGGAGAGAGAGAGGGGGAGAGAGAGAGTGTCCTGCAGGAGCAGCAACGCACTTGCAGGCACACATACGCATACGTAACCCTCCCCTTCCCTGCCCTGCCCCGCACGGGGTTACCCACAACAAGATGCGACTTAAACAGGACTTATGGTTATCTGCGCATTTTATGGATATTGCGCAAGCATTCGCTCTGTTTTCCAATGTGACACTGCGTCCCTCCCCTCTCTAGCTACCCCTTCCCCGCCAGAAGTAGACAAAATAAATGAAGTCGCTAGGCAGGCCATGGGATACATACTTGCACATACATATATGTACGTATGTTTTGGGGCTATGTAAATGCCTGAGAAAGCACTTTCATTTCGGGCAAAAGGAAAAGGAGGAGGAGGAGGAGGAGGAGGAGGAGGAGGAGCAGGAGTAGGAGCAGAATCCGTACTAGCTGCGACTAGGACATTAATTTAATGAAGCATCCCAAACGAAAGTGAGAGGCAAAACAGAACGAAACAATTAAAATGAGATAAAAATGCGACGAGCAAAGGCAAATTATGAACTGTGCGGCTGGAGATGGAGAAGGAGATGGCAACGGCATAGCGTGTTCCCAAAATAAAATGCAGCGCGAGTTAAGCCCGCAGGCAGCATGCAACATGCAGCGTGCAGCATGCAGCGTGCAACATGCGGCAAACATAGCAAACTAAAAACTGCTTCCAGCTCTCCGACAACGTCGCGCCATTTGTCGCTCCCGGCTAAGCCCACTTAAGCCCTAAAAAACAGCAGCAGCCGTAGCCGTAGCCGGGCGAGCGGCTGTTCGATTTGACTTATGGGTTCATTTGCTCGACTGTCAGGCTCGTTCCAGGCCCCTATTTATAGAGCTGCAGCAGCCCGCGCCTCTTCAGCAACTCTCTGGCATCTCCCTTGATTCTCTCTCCCATCTCTCTCGTCTTAATCAGTGATCCCCTCCCACTCCAAAAATTCTATGAGCTGCCTGATCAAGTGGCCCACTCCGTGCTGTGCAGGTTGTCTAGCGTCAGTCAAGTGTCTCCCCCCTCCCCCTCCTTCTACGCGTTAATTGACAGCAATTTCACGCGCTGCCTGGCAACGCGTGTCGCTCAATTGTTTCATCTAAAATATGATCGAAAATTTTCAAATTTTGTTTTTTTGAATTCGCGTTGAAATTATTTCAATTTTAGAACACAATTCAGGCATGACGGCAAGCAAATTGCCTTGTGAGTTGCCTCATTACCCGACTGAATTGTGGGGCACGTGATTAGCTGAGAAGTGGAACTGGAAGCGGATGCCATGTACCGGGAGCTGCAGTTGAAGCTGAAGTTCTCCTTGAGTGCCCGAGGGGATTATCAGCAGGCGTCGAGGCGACACAATGCGTATTCAAATCGCGGGGGTTGCTCATGTTTGTTGTTACAAATATTATAATAAGTACAGGATAGTAAAAAAAAGAACTATCTAGTTTGCCTGGAACTACGCCTGATTGAAAGGAACGTGCAGTGTCTCGACTGCGATGAGACCTTCAGAACAGCTGCGTTATTAGAGAAACTTGGCTTAAGATGATTGGAAATGAAGAGAATTTATAAATAAGGTATATGGAGGTTCTAGAAAGTACTTAGGGATAGGAAAGAAAAGAGGAAATGAAGCTGGGATTAGGCATTCATAATATTTAGACATTTTTGTATCCATATTTTGAAAATAATTAATTTAATTAATTCTATTTAATATATTTTAATATAGATTTTAATATTTTGAAAATTATAGGATTTTATACATAGGATAATATTAATATACTAAATTATTTATCACTAATAATAACTATATTTATATTACAATAATTTCTCTTAATAAACATTTACTTTAATTTACAATCTTCTCTTTAATATATTCATATATTTAATATAGATTTTAATATTTTGAAAATTATAGGATATTATATATAGGATAATATTAATATACTAAATTATTTATCACTAATAATAACTATATTTATATTACATAAATTTCTCTTAAACAACATTTACTTTAATTTACAATCTTTTCTTTAATATATTCAACATTTTGTTAGCTTGCAAAGAGAAACCGAAACATCTCAAGTGCCTCCATTAAAACACAATTCGGTACGCCATTTTGTTGTTGCGGGTGGTGCTTGTACAGCAACAACAACAACAACAACGAGACACGGCGTGCAACCCTCGCACAGTAAGCAAGTTTCCCCCCCCCTCTACCTGCTACTACAAAAGCTTCCCCAACCCACTTAGGAACGTAGTACTACTCCCACACACACACAGACACACAGACACACACACACGCACACCCCTTTAATTATGATTCAGTGCACACAAACTTTTGTTGCGTGCCTCTTGCTTTGTTGTTGTTGCTGTTGCTGCTTCCTCTTTGTTGCTGTTGTCCTTTTGTGCTAACTTTTCAATTCCTAATTATAATTAGAGAATCGGTTGTGTTCATAAATATTAAAAAGGGTCGCTCCGGTACTGCGCAGCTCCCACAGTGCTTCACTTGTTTCTTCTTCTTCTTCTTGTTGTTGTTGTTGTTGCTCCACTGCTGGCAGCGACATTGCATGAATAATTAACTCAAGTCTTTATAGGGGGAAACTGCTGCCGCCTCTCCCCAACTGTTCGCCCATTTGCCATGCGCCATCTTGTTTGCCAGAACCAGTACAACAACAACAACAACAACTCGAAAGACGTGCGGCAGCGACATGTCATGAATTTACTCATGAATATTTGCATTTTTAATGTAATTTGTGCGATTCCTTGCGCCGCTGCACTTCGCCACACACACACACACAAGTGTGGAAAGAAATTATCAAAACAATCCAATAACATGACATGATTATAGATTACAGAGGGAAAACCAACTCTGTGTTTGCCGAATTTTCGCTAAAAACTGGTGGGCGTTATGTTTTTCAAATCTTTTGCAAACTGTTTATTGTACTTTCAAGCACGCTCAGTAAAATTTCCAAGTTCGTTCCTTCACGGGCATGCCCGAAAAGCGCAAAAATTGTAGGGTATCTTATTTTATTTTTTGTAACGCGTTCGCTTGGTTTGTGTCAGCACTAAAAGGACAATAACTTGGATATATGAATCCATGCATGCCAAATAACTATAATTTGTACCGTGTACCAGGTTTGAATTTTTAACTGTTATATGCAACAAGACACGAACCCAAATATTTAGCGAGTACACAAGCCATAGCTTCGTTATGTTTTCTAGCAAAGACATAAATCTACAGGGCACGCAACTATCAGCTGGTATGGTTTGTGACTTGAGTGTAGCAAAGACGCAAGCCTCAGTAGGTGTGCAACTCAACTCACTGTGGTTTGTGACTTGAGTATAGTGAACAGAGTTGCCAATCAGTCAAAATGATGTTACAGTTTTAATTGCTTTTAATTTTTGTTTAATATATTTTTTATATAAAAATACACCAGATTCAGATTCTTCATGGCCGTTAAAAAAAAACACCTGCTTCACAAGTTACGCGAGACTATTCGATTATAAATGTACATTATGTATGTATGTAAAGACTAACGGAAAACCCTAATTGTTTGTTTGTTTTTGTTTTGTTTGTACATAAATAACAATGTCGCTCGACAACTACAACTAAATATTAGTTACTTTCTTAATTGCGTCTAAACTATATACACTAGACCAGAGAAGTCATCGCATCGCACATCACACCCGCACCCGCACAGACACCCGCCCCCGCATGCTGTCTCAGGCAAGCGCTGGTGCAGTGCATCCATTGTTCAGACGATACTCGGCATAGACAATGCCCGTGTTGTGCCAATGATAGAAGGCAGCGACTATGATCAGATGCCACCAGTTGTGCGAGTGTCCAACAAAATCCACTTTGCCATTGAGCCAACGCTCTGGAATCTTGGCGGCATAGAAGACAAATGCCACCAGACAGAGCAGATACATGACGACAATACGTGGCACCATCAATCCGACCAGCTCATGCTCCAATCCGCCCATGGCCACAGCCCAATGACCCAGCGGGAGGATGCCATATGCAGACCATAGCAGCAGCACAGCAACTTTTCCATTCATCGAGACATTCAGCTTGGGTATCTGCACGGCAATGGCCAGGCCGAACATGCCCAGCGCAATGGTGGAGTACAGGGTGCGCAGGAACTGCAGAACAGACAGAGATATTACAAATAAATCTAGGGTATATCCAATCAATACGCACCGTATGGCACCAGAAGGCATAGTACATGCCGCTGATGTAGATGGCCACCAGAGACAGTGAGATTCCCAGAAAATCTACAGATAGAAACAGCTCATAATGCTCCTCCGATCTGCATGAGAATATATGATATATGGCGGACATCAACATGCACAGGCAGAAGCAGACGAGCAGACAGACCACAAGCACTTGATCACTCAGCTCGGCATGTTCCCGCAGAAATTGAAAATCGAAGATAGTCAACCCGATGAAGAGGATGCAGCCAGCCAAGTGACTCCAGATGTTGATCTGCAAAAGATTAAAATACATTAAAAATTGTGAAAAATATAAAATAAGCAGAAAATAAGCTAAAGATCTAAGCTTATTCTGAGCTATAGTTTTAATTTTGGAACCTTCAAGATGTCAACTTAAAATGCTTCAATTTTAACCATCTTTATCTTTTTCTAGTTTATATCTCTTTCTTTCCTCTTACCGTCTCATTGGTCCACCAGAAAATGCTCTGCAGGCACAGCTTGTTGGACAGGAATGTGCGATAGCCGCGTCGTATATACGGATTGAACTTCAAATGGGTTGGCGCCTGTAAAATAAAAAAATAGCATTAGTTTCTTTATCTATATCTATGTATTTTTATATGGTCTAAGCATGGTCAAGCCGCGCACATAGTCTGCATATCGAATGCGGCGTCATTGGGGAGGGAATCGAGAAACCTTTTGGTCGCTGGCCACGCGCCAAATTAAAATGTTCAAAGTCTCTCAAATTGCGTAATTAAACAAATGAATTAAACGAAATTGTTCATCAAATGAAGAAGAAGACGAAATAAAATGTTATTTTGCATTGTTATCGACGCGTTGCGACGAAGTTCGCATACTCTGGGAAATGTTTTATCGAAATAAGTTTGCAAATTAAAGATCTTCCGGTATATCTTATGGAATTAAAATACATTTATGCTGGCGTTAGAAAGTTTTCAACTTGTCATTGTTTTCTAAAAATACTCTACACTATCTCTATATATATAATTATATCACTTATCTGCACTGTATGTGAATGTTTCTTTTATTGACTTAGAAAGTCAGAGCATTTTTTTTTTTTTGGTTTTAACGATCTCTATAAAGAGATGTCATGCTGACATCTTTATCTGGTACCAACCTACTCTATCTAGCGGGTTTTTCTCTCTTTTTCTTGTTTTTTTTTTCTTTCGCTTTGTTTTCGGTTAATAATAAAATCGACCTTGATTTAGTTCGCTGCGGCCGTTGTTGCTATAACTATTTTTGTTGTTTTTTTGTTGTTTTCTTTGTTGTTGCTTTCGTGCCTATTTGTATTATTTGGCAATTGTTGCCACGTTTTGCATTTTTCGGCGTTTCGGTCTTTTACAACACGCACTCGCAAATAATTTAAGCATACATCAAATATACAACCATATAACCATATAGAGTGTAGTTTAAGTTATCGCCATGGGGATTGGCCCAACCATGTCAATAGACCAAGTCGGGGAGAGAATTCATGCAAATTGAATGCCCGTAAAAAGGTTTATGATCTTGGCTCACCGTTTGGCCTCATCGAGTGCCTCGAATTACGCTCAATTAGAAGCAGTGCTGCACAATACGTTTTTTTTTCTGTCGTTAAATCTGGCTTTTTTTTCAAGGGCAACAGCGGGAAAAATAGTAACAAACTAGCAGGAATTTAGGATTTATTTAGCTTTTTTTTGGTATTGCAAAAAATGAATTTTTATATCAATATATAATAATAAGATGATGTAGATTTAGCCATAGCTTTTTTTGAAAATTTACTTATGATAAATTTAATTTTTGGCTTTTTTTGCTGGCTTGCCGATAAAAAAAAGCTGTTTTTGGTGCAACCGCGACAATTAAATTCGAAATTCCAATTTGAATGCAAATTGTAGAAATATACAGTCTTTACTCACATCATCAAAGTGGCAAATCCAATTGAACTTGGCCAACTTGTTGGTATCAGCATAGTCTGGGCCATGTCCCAGCACATTGGGCTCCTCGTTGGCCGGAAATTGATGTGCGGCGTCTGCAGACGCTTCGCAAGGCGATTGACCATCGAGCTGAAAGAGATAGAGAGAAGAACAGTTAGCAACTAAATGCAAAACCAATTCGTATGTCAATTAAGTCGCATTTAAAAACTAAGACATGGCTGACTTCCGTGCTTGGCGTGATTATTTATTTTTATATTTTTTTGCAGCTTGAATTCGCTTAGCTGCTGCAGTTATTTTAAATTCACTTGTTGTTGTTGTTGACTTTAATTTGTTTGTGCAGCTTCTAATGTTATGCAAGTCGAAAATAGCGAAAAACAACAACAAGAACAAGTGCAGTTCCAGTCGCACGTGCAAGAGAGCACAGACAGAGAGAGAGAGAGAACGAGAGAGAGAGCGCGTATGCGCAAAGAGAATTAAATATACAGAGATTGCATGAGGCCGTTCGACTCTCCGAACGAACGAGAAGTTAGTGGTACACGTTGGGGACCTCTCGTTTAGCAATCAAAATAGCTTTCGCGGGATATTTTTGAGAGACGGAAAATGGAAAATTTTGTTTGTTTGCTTGTTTAGAAAAGAGTCTCAGAAGAAAAGCAAAGAAATATCCCAATGCGAAGTAGCGGAGAAACAGCTCAGGCCTCATAATATCCACGTTTGCGGGAGGTGAGGGTCCGCAATCTTATATTTAATTTCTTTGGTATGCGCTGATGACGTTTTGTTTACATTCGCAAGTTGCGCTTGTTGTTGTTGTTGTTGTTGCATTCTTGGCATGCTTTGCAAAGCTTTCTCTCTCTCTCGCTCTCTCTCTCCATATTCGGAGTACGACACGGCACACGCTCGCTGCAAAATATGAGTACACTCTACGACCTTGCATAATAGTATTTTTTGGGTACACTCTTTGGCATTTCCGTAGAAACATGTGTGTGAGTACAATCTCCAGTTACAGCTTGGCGCACGTACCAAATACTTAGCTCAATTTAATTCTCAGTATTTTGATACTATAATATTTGTTTATTTTCCAGTTAAACACAGCAGCTGATTCGAGTGTAGTTCTTTTTTTTTTTGCGAAATGCATTATCGAATATATCATAGAAAATCAGAGATTTGTTCTGCCGTTTGTTGACTGACTTTAATGGCGAGTCACCCCGATAAACAGGATGTGCAATTGATTTAGTCATTGACGTCAGTTAGTTAGGTACGAGACTCTATAGATGCGACATTTTGCAATGTTTGCCAAACGACGATGATTGCACTAGGGTTTCACTTGAAAAGTTTCGGTTTCAATAGGGGTACACATGCATATCGAGCTATACAATGCACACCTAGGCAACCCCCCCCTCCCTCTTACATTTTTCTTTTTGCTGCGCTTCAATACAGCTGTTGTTGTTGTTGTTGTAGTCGTTATAACTGTGGTTTCCATTTTCCAATAACTCTTTTATAGCACAATTGAAAAATGAGTTTAATAGCCGCGCAGTATTTTAATTTAAATAAATTTATCGATTTATTTAAGTTTATGCAGCCATGTTTTGCACTACACTGATATTTAACTTTTATTTATTTTAATTATTTTATTTCACTTTCGAACTGCAACCGCTTTCAACCGTTTCGTTGAATAACTTGAACGAAACTGAAATCGAATCGACTCAATGCTCGCCAAGTTATCAAAAATGCAAAGCTCCCCCCGCAATTGAAAGCTCAATTTGTGCAGCAGCCGAGAGAGAGCGCGCAAGAGAGCGATCGCGAGAGAGTGAGAGTGCGATTGCAACATGTGCTGCTCGCGCCTTAAGCAACTCTTTTTTTTTTTTTGAGGCGAGATTTATGCGAAATTCGCCTAAGCCGGCTTTCGTTTGTTGTGCAAGTTTTATCTCTCTCTCACTTCTCTGTTTTTGTGATGTAGCGCGCCTGTTCAACAGTTACATAACAGTTACAAGTGCGTTGAGCGTGCACGCGCGCGCGTGCCGAGAACTGCGTAAGCTGCGCAGCTGAATTGCAAGCAGCATGCGTGTGTGGGCAGAGAGAGAGAGAGAGAGAGAGAGAAGAGAGAGGTTTTGTATTGTTTACGCGACAGTTAAGTATGAAGCTGCCCGATTTGATTTGTAACGCCAATTTAACGAAATTAAATAAACAAAAGCCGCCGCAACCGAAACCAGTTTGCAGTTTTGTTCGCTGAACTTCAGGAATTCCGCCTGAATGAAGCTTTCGCAATGTGCCCTCAAGGTACTGCGTGAGTGTGTGAGTGTGCGTGTGTGAGTCTGCATTTATGTAAGCTAGATTCGCGAACATAATTTGCCACTCAACTTGACCTTGACTTCATTCGCTGCACGTCGCACTCAACTGAGCGCAGCAACTCAAGCCTAAGCTCTCTCTCCTTGAGCATTCCGCTTTGCAGTTTAATTCGTGCTGCACACGTGCAGTGTTGCTTTCGCATTATCAAAGAGTTGACTGAGCTGCTTATCAGTTTATTGCTGAGCTGGAATTAATTCGTTACTTACCCAGTTACCCGCCGTCTCGTCGCTGAACTCACAATCGGCCGCAAGGCTCTCGCGTGGACGTGGACTCATTTTCGATCTGCCAGAAAAGGGAGAAAGAGAGAGAGAGAGAGGGAAGTCTTTTTTTCAGTGTAGTTCACATTGAGGCGTGAAAAGCCGCTGCCAACTTGCTAACTGAAGCTGGAGACGCGACGCAGTGAAGTGAGGTGTGTTGCGGTGTTGGCGTGGCCAATGGCCATATAGAAATCGCGTCCGGCGCTCTCCAATTGTTTATCGTGCATATTTTAACCTTATCGATCGCCTTTGAGCTGCAGTTTAATTGACTCGATTCGTTTCGCATGTAGAGTCCCATTAAATTTGAGTTTTCCCCCTTTTATTTGCCATTGTTTACATAACCAATTTTCGTATGGAGATTCCTCATCTCCTCATCCCTGCGTTTGCATCACGTGCAAAACGTTTCTCTGCCGTTGCGATGCTCAATCACTTGACGCCACTTATAAATTGACTTCGATTTATTTACATATACATATACATATGTGTATGTTTCTATGTATACGTGTACATTTGCGTATATTATTTATGTACTTGCGTCTGCCTATGCGCATACAAACACACATATTTACATACTTCTGTTCTAGTTGCGGCGCGACAGAAGAAGAAGACGAATCTCACACTCACACTCTGCGAATTTCTCACGAGCCACTCGCGAGGCAGCTAAAAGTAAACTGAAGACTGCAGCAGCAGCAGCGTCGGCAACTGGGGCAGAGCAGCGGCAGCGCCAACACACACACACAAGCACACGCACACGACGAGCAAAGCCGGCGATGGAAAGCGACAAAAAGAGAGAGTGGCCAGAGAGCAGATCGTTATGGCAGGTAAAAGAGAGGTTACGCTTGAGTAAGGCACAGCATGAGAGCGAGTTTGTGACGTCACACGCCTACACGTTCGCTTGGTTGACACGCTACGACAGCTGCCAGTTGTGACGTGTGCTGAGAGCACGAGTGCTTGATCGCACTCTCTCACTCTCTTGTGCTTTTGCACATTTATATTCCCATTGACACGTCAATCGTTAATCGTTAAACGAGGAAGACGAGAACACAAAAACAAAATAAAAGCTTCGCCAAACTTTGACGGTGCTTTTGGCAGCGCAGTCAGCGACAGCGTCAAACGTTGCCGTACATTAATTGAGGCTCTGAATTGATTAAATATGTTTATTTAAAATTCGACGACTGTTGCCAGCTTCTATACACACACACACATATACAATTATTGGCCAACAGTCGCCGCTTAAGCTGAGCTTGCTCTTTCGCTGTGCTACTTTTCTGCGCCGCCGCTTGGCTGTACGAATTCAAAATGCCCTTCACATTGACCGAATTGAGCGATTTCTTAGTTCTTGGTATATTTTCTTGCTTCCCAAGCAGCTGTTGTTTACCTGTCTTCAGGTATGTTTGTCTACAATTTGCAATTTTTGGTCTAAAATAGAATTGTTTTTCAGCTTCTAGCAGCCGCGGCCCTATATCAGGCAATTTAATGGTAAACAGCCAGGGTTATTTTAACATATGCAATACTAAAGTTCTCTTGTTACTTACCCGAACTCTGAAAATTGTATACAAAATCCAAATTTCACTAATCAAGACTCTGATATTAATAAGCTTAGAACTAGCCTAGCCTATAGCTCGATTATAATACATATGGGAATACGACGCTTTTTTGATCTAGGTCAGAGTTTCATGCAGACGTTTCATATTATCATACGATCTTAATAAATAACTAGACTGTAAGCTTTGGATATATGTACATATTAGCTCAGGTCTTCAGCTTTCATTTGATTAGTCTGTATGATATGCAAAATATAACAAGACATTATTGAAAAACCTGACCAGTTCTTATAGACAGTATATATAAAAGAGCAAAGTACATTCTAATATTCCCTGTCGACAATTACAAAGTAAAAACTTAGAGATTAACGATTTTATATTTCACTCGTTTTAATTTTGTTTGCAATTAAATACAGATTTTAAGCAATTCATTGTTTAACTAAAAAAGAGGGGAAAATTCCCAGTCCTTAGATGTTCTTTGCAACATACAAATCTATTATTAACGATCGATCGATAGTCAGCATTTATGTATTTAAGTTTTCCATTGTTGTTTTTATTATAGTTTAGTAGAAATGATATAGCCTATACATAATATATATGTTCAATGAGTCCATTCTCAAGCCCTGCTCTTTCTCTCTCTCTCTACTTCTCTTCGCCGACTATCAACTTGTTCCCACCATCATCCCACTTTGGTTACTTTATAAAAACCAAATTTCTTTTCATATTTCACTTATTCTCTCATTCGCACTTCCTTTGTCTTCCTGTCACAATTTTTTGCAGAGTTTCTTGTATTCTAATAATTTCAATTGAATTTATAATGTGTAGTAAAAGTGGAGAGTGAGTGACTGTGTTATAAGGAGACAAGGAAGATTAAGCTGAAGCTGAGTCTTAACTGTGTGTGTGTGTGCCCTGTAAATTTTTGTCTATCTTCGTGGATCATCATCATCATCATCGTGAGAATTGAATTTTTGTAAATTTTATTTTTCCGGTTCTTTAAATATAATATAATAATAATAATAATTTTCCAGCTGATCTTTATTGTAGTTTTGTTTTTTTTTTTTTTTTTTTTTTTTTTTTAAACTTATTATGTGTGGGATGCTGTGTTGTTGGTAGCTGTCTCGCTTTAAATGTTTATGCTTACATAATTTTTCAGTAATTATTATTAAATTATTTTCTCTTCATGCTGTTGCTGCTGTTTGTTTAAACAAACAAACTGATTTGAATTTGACAGTTGCTGTTGCTGCTTCTTCTTTTGCTGTTGTTGTTGCTTTCTCGGCGGCTCCTCCTGCTGCTGCAGCTGCTGCTTCTGCTTCTGTCGCTGCTGCTGCTGTTGGTAGTAACATGTCTCCGTTCCACTCGTGGCTGCTGTTGCTGCTGCTGCTGATGTTGTTGCTGCTGCTGCTGCTGCTGATGTTGTTGTTGTTGCTATTGCTGTTGTTGCTGCCAATGTTGCAGCTCCTTTTGATATTGTTGCCGCTGTTCTTAGTGATGAATTCAACATGGGAGCTGATGATTCCGGGGAGAGGGCAGCTGTAGCAGCTGTTGTAACTATTGTTAATTGTTATCTTTATCTTTGTTGCTTTTGTTGTGTTTGCTGTTGTTGTTGCTTCTGCTTCTGCTGTTGCTTTTGCTGATGTTGTATTTGCTGTTGCTGTTGCTAATTTTGTTGTTGGACTGTTGTTGCTGCAATCTGGAACGCATCACATAGCATACTTCCGAGTCCATTCCCGTGCCAGCTCATTGTATTTTTCCCGATCGGTTTTATATATTCTGGCAATCTCTGGAACAAGCGGATCATCTGGATTGGGATCACAGAGTAGAGAGCAAATTGATAATAAGACTGCAAAGGGTAGAAAAGAGAATAAAGTTAGTAAATCTCACACAGAACTGAATAACACAATATAGACCTTTTGAAATAGTTAATGCTGGCGACCACTGAGATCTTAATATATCGAGGCAAATCGATCCATTGCTGTTAATGTTTGGATGGTATATGCGTGTTGTAAAGGCCACTTTGGGTGGCTTGAAAGGATAGTCTGTTGGAAAATGTATAGTTAAGAAAAATACACCTCCTTGGTAAGGGCTGTCCGGCTGTAAAAAAATAAACATATTAGTATATTACATTCGATAATAATCTACAGAGCCTGCACTTGTAGAATGTGTTCAGAATGAGCTTATAAATCGATTTACAACTAATTAATCAATCTGCACATATAAAATCTAATAATTTACAAAAAGATTTAACATAAATACAGAACTTTTTGTATAAAACGATACATAAAAAGAACTTAAAATAATGTTTAACAATGCAAATCACATATTAATCTAGGTTATTCAATAAACAAGCGAATTTTCATTCTACATGTATTCTTTAAGCTCGCTGAACACATCCCTGCTTGCAAGCTCTTTGTAGCACATAAAATATATGATATTATATGTTGAGGAAACGCTGCTGCTGCTATATCATCTTACCGGGCCCATTATTGTAGCTTGCCAGTGAAATACTGCAAATAGAGAAAAAGAGAAGTTAAGTTAGTATTACATTTATTTATTTAATAATGCGTATTGAATTTGGGCAGTCCCCCCTAGGACAACTCCTACCTAGAGATACGCCCGCCCAGCCCTTAGACGGGCGGCATTAACGACGCTTAAAGCAGCGACTATGCAAACTCATTATCAAACACAAATGCATCGAGTGAGTGCTCATTCTATGCTCGCTCTCGCACCTCGTTTCACCAGCCCCGCCTCGCCCTCGCTCTTTCTCTCGAGTTACCCGAAAAGAACAAAAACAAACAATTGCCAAAGAGCCTTGGCACCGACTGCTGGCAGCGACGCTGCAGTTGACGGCAGTCGACGCCGGCAGCAGTTGCGCTTGCCTAGACCAGCGTGTTGTCTCGCTTTGGCGCACTGTCTGCTGTGGTGCTGGTTGAAGCGCTGCTGTTGGTTAGCTCTGCTCTACTTGCCCAATGTCACACGGCAGAGCAGCGGCAGCGCCAGCAGCAGCACTTGGACTGAGAACTGGGCCGCATTGTGCCAGCTGCTGAGAGGGGGGAAGCCGCCCAAAAAGGCGCTCTCTCTCACTCTTTCTCTGCGTGTGTGTGTGTGTGCGTGTGTATGCAATACAATTAGAGTAATTCGCTTGTGAAACGCATTGGAGTTTATGCACAAGGCTATCGAAACCACATCAATAATTCTATTTATCGATAACGATTACGAGCAGAAAATGAATCTAATTACACACACACACACTCCAACAATGAGCCCCACCCCAAGGTTGCATATTCTTTGTTTTAGTTTTCGGCAATAGCGGCTGAGGAAGGCAGGGTGAAAGAGAGGGGGAAAAGAGTTGCCATTACATGCAATTGTGCATTGTTATCAGAAATGTAATTTCGAACAGCTGATAAGAGCGTGAAGCTCTCTGATAAAAGTAAACGGAAACGTAACACAAGTCATTATTTGCCATACGAAGAGAGATAAAGCGTATACGAGGATTATCTAATTATCTATCTAAAAAAGTTGATGAAGCAACTACGACTTAATAGATCCGTATAAAAGAATTTAGATAACTAATATTAATTGTTAAATTAAATTTCTTTTGTTCTTCAATTCTATAAACCAGTCCAGTGACGATATCACTTTCTAGAGAATTCTTTGTGATAATAATAAACCCCAGTATGACTAAGTGGGTGAAGTTAAATATATGCTATAATAAACTTAGTTATTACGATTTGTATTCTAAATTTGTAGGATCTATTAAAATAATTCAATATTAAATTGCATGTCTGCATTAGTCACACGTACAACCCCAACATAAAGATGGAGGCCGCAAAACCGACTTTAATTACACGATTTCACTTTTGCTGTCGTATGACGTCATTGAGGTGACCTCCTTAGCAATCGGATCTTGGTGCATGACTGTGTGTGTGTGTGTGCGTGTATGTGTGTTAACAGTTAAAGAGACACGTAACCGTGTCTCTCGCTCATCCAAACTGATTAGAGGAGAAGCGAGCCCCCGCTTTCAAGAGCGATTCGCAAATCTCGCCAATTTGATGAGAATGTGAGGAAATCGTCAGAAATTAAGAAGAAATGTGCCAACTCATGCCCTGCATTTGCATCTTCTATGACGTCGTGACAATCGACAGACAGAGCAAATCATAAGCTAGAGCTATATTCTCTATAGAGAGAGATAGGTCGCCTCTGACTACTATTTATAGACTACTCTACTCCCTCTCTCTCTGTCTCCCACTGGGTAAGGTAGATCGCTCGATCTACAAGAGAACATTTCTTGCCGGCGGCTGCGACGGCGACGACGCAGTTACATAACGTTGCTAACATAATGATTGATGGGACGACACAATGAGGGGGCGTATCCATAGCGCGTGTGTGTTCTGTGTGTACTCACAATCATCTCCAACTGGTCCAGCTGAACATTGTGCAGGTGGATCTCTGCCCAGATCTTGCAGTTCCTGTATGAGGGGGGAAGCAATAAGAAAATATATTAGTAAAATTCATATATAAAAATTATAGCAAATTATAGCATTTATTTATTTATGGCAAATGTATGGCAGTATTTCCTAGTCGCCAGACAAGGCATTTCCTTTACTGCTCTCTCTCTCTCTCTCTCTCTTCCTTTGTTTTGATCGGCCTGTCATTTCGCCACACACTCTTATCCTCATGTGTGTGTGTACTATCACACACATACACACGCACTCTCGCTCATGTGCTTCCAGCAAGGCAAATGATGATGTTAATTTTAAATGCACAAATTAAACAGCATTTTAAAAGAGAAATATGAAAATTTGTGTAAAGCAGTGGGAGAGAGAGAAACAGAGAACGGGAGGGCGTGAGAGGAGTGACGCGAAAATCAAGTTCGTTGGCCCGTACCAAAAGGCACAAGCTTGCCTCCTGCTGCTCTTCCTCTTTCCTCTCTCTCTCATCATGCTCTCTCTTTGCGCTGTTGTCTCCATTCGCCTCACTACGTTTCTTTCGCTCTCATTCTTTCTCTCTTGCGCACCCCAACACCAACTACACGCACACACAGCTGAGCGGCTGTTGTCTCCCCTCCCCGCCTCTCCCTCGCACACACCTAACGCAGCACAGCTGCCAACTTGGGGCGCGCACAAACACATTGATGTAAAGTAAACCGGCAAAAAGAGTGAGCGAAAAAAAAAAACACAGAGAGAGGAAAAAAATGATGAAGGAAGGCTACAAGAGCCTTGGCACAATATACACGAACGAAGGGTAAAAACCAGATGGAAAAGGTAGAAACAAATTTAAAGCGAACAAAGTAAATTGAGAGTACGACTCAGTAGCATCAGCTTTGCTTCTTCCTCCTCTTCTTCTTCGTTCTATTTGTTGTTGTCTACGCAAAGTACGCAAGCGAAAAGGAATTCATATGTGCCGCAGAAAAGTGGGAAAAATATGCGCAACGTATTTCAAAAATAGCTGCGAAACAACAACAACAACAAATACAACAGCTTGAGTTGTTGCTCTCTTTCTCATGTGCCACGCACTTTCGTCTTCTTGTACCTGTTGAGCAAATATATAATTACAACAACAAAAATGCCAAAGAAGAAGCAGCAGCAAAAGCAGAAGCTGAAGAAGGAAATTGTTACAAAACGGAAAACGGCAAACACGAACGCCAAGTTCGAGGGGAACTTTCATTGTGGCCGTCGACGTCGCCGCCGTCGGATGAGTCATTCTCGCGCGTTTGCCACAACAGCAACGCCAACGGCAGCGACGACAAGTGATACGTTTTTTGCTTTATAATTCAAATGAAAACAAACTAACGGTCGCTTGCCAAGACACACACACACGCTTGCAATAAATATATGTGTGCCCCCATGGCTAGATCAGCGCTTAATGAGAGTGAGAGGGAGGGAGCAAGAGCTACTGAGGCCGGCTCAAAGAGCGTGTCTTTTCTTTCATTTTCTCTTTTTGGCAATTGGGGCTAAAGCGACAATAGCGCAACGAGCGAAAGATGTACAAAACCCATAAGTTATAACTTGGAAAGAGATGGAGAAGGAAAAGGGAGAGAAGGGAAACCAAAACAGTTGCCTGCTTTGCGCCGCGCTTGCCTTGCTAATTGCGTGTTCGAGCATTACATAAAAAATATAACAAAAGAAGAAATTAACATTTAATCATTTGGCAGTAGTACGCGCGGGCTTCCTCATTTTCACTCGCCGCTTTTCATTTTCATTTCATTTATATACGAATAAAAGTTTATAATAAACAGCGGGAAAGAAAAAATTCAATGGCCATGACGCTTCGTGACGCGCTGCCGCTGCCACTGCCACTGCTGCCAGCGTCGCTGCTCTTGTTGCTCAAGCGACGAGACAGTCAGCAGACCCCAAACATACAAGCAGCCACTTATATAAATATATATATATATATATGCACATGTGTGTGTGTGTGCACGCGCATGTATCAGCTTGCATTGAGATTATTCTGAAATTAACATATTTAGTTAACGTATATTGCAAGTAAATTATGCTAAGTTATAATTTGTAACTAATTATTGGTTCTCCCTTTGCATAGCACCAGCAGCAGCGTTTTCCAACACTCAAAGCTCAGTTGCCATCGCGCACACACACAGGCACAGCCACAAGCAAGCAAGCAGGCAGGCAGTCAGGCACGCACACAAACACACCCTCTTAGCACTGCCCCATTCGCTTTACATTCACGCGCAAGAAAGAGCCAAATACAGTGTTGCCCAGTCGACCTAGCAGCTGCCGCCGATTTTTGCCATTACTCTTTGGGCGTCTCATGGGGTTGTCTGAGCGAGACGGCGAGAGCGTTATGCGCTGCTGCTGCTGTTGAGTGTGTTGACTGTGTGAAAATACTTCGTATGCACGTATATGTACGTGTGTGTGTGCGTGTTGATGGGGGCTATGACGGTGTGAACCGGCCGCACTAAAATCGAACTGTAATTCCTCTCGTCCGTCGTATATATGTCCAGCAATTGTAACTCCAATAATGTAAATATAATATCCAC
This sequence comes from Zaprionus tsacasi, assembly GCA_018904105.1. Lineage (NCBI taxonomy): Eukaryota > Metazoa > Arthropoda > Insecta > Diptera > Drosophilidae > Zaprionus > Zaprionus tsacasi. The sequence goes on from JAEIFR010000295.1 coordinate 3,303,878, forward strand.
CATTAATGTTAAGTAAACGAGACCGTTTAGCGGTCAAATAGTTGAATAAACGAGCAACCTCGACATGTACATGTGAGAGTGAGCGAGCCAAAAGCTGCCCAGGCCGACGACGACGACGGCGAAGCAACTAATCGGGAATGAATCAAAAGTATATGCCAATAAAAATTAACATGCGAGACCGAAAGACTGCAAAATGCAGTTTCATTTGTTTCTGCTCCTCCCAAAGCCACCCAAGTCGAAGGACAGCGGGGGACAAGGACAGCAGAAACAATTTCGTACGTCGTCGTCGTATCATAAGGCGCACTTCAGAAATAATTAACGAAATTTACTCGCTTTCACGCACACACACAATGTTACAGAGAGTAATGCAATGTGCATATACATATGAAAGTATATGTCAGCTATATATGTATGCCCGAGTGCCTATATAGGGAGGAGGAACACGTACATATATCGCAAAGAATGGCTGGCTGTGTGTGTATATATATATATATGTATGTAATAGGCAGCACTATTTCTGAATTATCAGCGCAAAAAGTAAGGTTAGGTTAATTTTATACGCTTTTTCTTGTATTCGCCGCCGTGTTTTATTTTTTGCTGGATCTTTCTGCGGCGCTGGCAGCGAACACCAACAAAACTTGCACACACACACACACATATACAAAGGCACACGTTCGCAATCGCATAAGCTGAGTCGAGTGAGCGAGTATGTGTAAGTGCTCTACGCCATACACTCACACAGCCACAGCACATACAGAAGGCAGGCACACAACACACATACATATATACAACAAACAGCAGCGTGTATTGGGTAACACACAGCGGAGCCCGAGAGCGCGCAGCTCGGAGTGGACTGGACTGCTGGCGCTGACCACCAAACGTTGTCCAGATGACGACGACCCGACCAGGTGCACCCATGGAGCCCGGCATGCATTGCACATACACAGCCGCCACCCGCACAAATGCACTCGCACTCGTTCACACACTCACACACATAGGCACAGGCTCGCACGCATAAACTACAAGTGTAAGTGTAACGGAACAACGACTAATACGAATACAAATGGCCGTGCACGTTGCCCAAGTCAGGCCAGGCAGAGAGAGGACAGGACAGGACAGGACTCCTATGTAGTTCTAATTAGAATCCCAGGCACATTATGTGGTACACGCCGCCGCTAGCATCTGCGTTTGTAGGCCCGACTAGAGTAGACCTAAACTTGTTTTACTAACTTTTAGTTGTAATTAATGCACGTCGTCATCGCCCATTTTTCATTTGCTTTTTGCACGTTTTCTTTCGCTCACATATTCGGTTCGGTTCGTTTCGTTTTTTTTTTTCTTATTCTTTTTTTTTTGTCTTTCTTTTCTTTGTACATTGCCGTTGTCGTTCCTACGTTTCACATTTCTTGCATAAATTTTTTTTTTTTGTCACACAAGAAATATTTTCACCGTTTTCAAAGAGACGAGAGAGCAGAAACATTTGCACATAATAAATTCATGCTAACCAAAATGGTTTTTTAACAATTTCATTTCATTATTTTTTTCACATACCTTATTGATTCTTTTTAACGCCATTTTCTGATTGAAATTTGATTTTCTTGTGTGTTTGTGTGTGTGTTGGTGTTGGTAAGTGTGTATTAGTTGTTGTACGTTTCTTTTGCTTGTCGATTTACTTTTTGTTCTTTTCTTTGTCGATTTGCACGAAACGAGAGAGAAATTGGTTGTAAATTATTGAAATGCTATAGAAAAACCAAACGAAACACAAAAGCTGCGGTAGGCTTTATACTTTTCTGTGTATTCTGGCTATTTTCTGCTCAGCTTTTCTCCGAATTACAGTCCCTTGTCTAGAAATATTGCAGCACTGCGAGTAGAACGGCGCCCCGACGACAACTACGGAGACGATGTATTTTCTGTTCAAAGCGCCGAACGGAAGTGAGAGAGACCGACACGATGATGGAACAGTGGACAAAAACCACTAACAATTGAATTGCAAAAGTGCGACAGAGATGTGATTAGTGTTCAGATGTGTTCGGGTGTTGTAAAGCGTGCCAGTTATTTTGCAACACTAAATTGAAAGAGCAGCACGGCTACATATGATGACGTTCATATAGACTGGCCAGATCGATATTATCTGAAAAAGACGACAACGACAACGACGACAATTAGACAGGTCTGGCAACACTGGTGCATGCATATTATTATATATTTTCAAATCGAAAATAATTAAATAATTCACTTACCCTGGAGAAACAGCAGCAGCAAATTAGCGTTAACACACAAATTGGGAATGGTATTTTGGGCTGTTTGATTCGTGTATGTGTGTGCGCCTGTTTATATGGGTGGAGGTAAATTTTGTTATCGAAAATCAACGTCAACTTTTATTTTTGGGCGAGAATGCACAGCGGAACGAGAATAACAGCAAAACAGGAACTGTTTAAGCCGGCGGCGACGCAATTGTGTTTTTGTCCGCCGCAAACGCTTCTTCTGTCTGCGCGAACGATATGCTGTAATTGTTTTTGATGAACACACTAGGTGTAGCTTGCTGCCGGAAAGTTGTTACTAATCAATTTTGGAGTTTTCCTCTGTGTATGATTGTGTTCAAACAGCCACTTTGTTTCAAATTTCCATGTGAATGTAAAATTAAGTAGAGAATCTTGTTTGTTGTTGTTGTATTAAGTATATTTTGGTATATTTCTCGGCCACTTGAGTGTGTTGACTGGCTGCAGCGTTGCCAGATTGTTTTTGTGCCAATTTTCTTAGTTGGTATTTTTATGCTGCAAATGTTGAGTATTTTGTATGTATCGGTACTCAGCCACACTCAACTGTCTGCAAATTTAAACAAAAAGGAAATTAGCAAGCAAAACTTTTGATGGATTAACCATATTTGCTAGGCATAACAATAAACGCAACGCGTCCGCTTTGCATGTCCCAAAAGCTGGACAATTCGTATACGCTTTAATTTAGTTAACGAGGCGCTGGCCAAAGTGTTCAGTTTTCAGTGTTGTTGCTGCCGATTTGCAAGGCGACAAAGTGCTCGCTTGTGTCTGTGTACGCGCGTGTGTGTGTATGTGAATGTGCTGTGTGTGTGTGTGCGTGGTAAAGATAATTTTGGTTAGAGGTCACATCTATGCGTAAGTATTTGCAACATGCGGCAGCCAGTCAATGATAGCGGGACTGTTGTCTTGACACATACGCGCCACAATAACAAAGGACGCTTGCAGCTGTACGCCTACGTCCACCACGCCCACTGCGAAGCGTGCCGCAGCAGAAGCAGCAGCAGACGCCACTCAGGCTTCGTTTTATAGTACGCGCAGTCATGCCAACAACAACAGAAGCAGCAGCAGCAACAACAACAATAATAACCAAATCAACAACAGAAGAGGAAGAGGAAAATTGCGATACGCTAATGGCGTCCTCAGAAACAACAAAAACAACTGAGAAAGAGCCACAATCGCAGCCACCAACACCAACAACAGCACAAGCATCGCTGTCGCTGCCGTCGCCATCGTCACCGTCGCAGCCGCCAGCAGCAGCCGCAGCAGCAGTATCAAACGCATCTGATGCAGTAGAAAACGTTGCTTTGACGCTGACAGCGCGGCCTACGCCAACGCCAACGCCCACACCTACACTGCTGCCCTTGCTGGCCTCGGCAGCTGCATGCAATAAACAGTTGTTGTTCTGCCGGCGTTTTAAGGACGCCTCGGCTGGCGTAGTGGACGGCGCTGGTTTTTTACGAAATTTCAACTCGTTGCCGCTGTTTGTCTATGCAACGTCGCCGTCGACGCATGCAAGCTCTGCCGATGGCGTCGGCGTTGCCAGGGAAGCTGCAGCCGCAGCTGCGTCGGCGTTCAGTCAAAAGGTAAGCTTGCTCTCTCTCTAATACTCTCTTTTACTCTCTGGGATTTGCGCGCTCTCTGCTGTCCTGAGGGCGCTCTCTCTCTCTCTTTGTGTTCTTGAATTGCGTAATTGATCATTTCCGTTGCATGAAAAGAGGGTGAAAGGCAGCATAGATTTGTACTGGAAGGGTGGGGGGGGGGGGGGGGGATACAGTGGTCGAACGTGCTGTATCTGCTTTTAAAAAATGTATTATTATCTGTTTTATGCTGGCTGTTCTGCTCGGCTGACAAAGCTCTGCCACTTGTCGAGCCCTCGCTCTCTCTCTCTCCCTCTTGCGCGCGGAAATTGTTCTGCTGCCTGCGTTGTTGTTGTTGTTGTTGTTGTGCGATATCTAACCGCTGCAACGAGTACAACTTGATCGCGCTCCATTTTTTTTTTCATTTTATGTTCAATTCGTGGCTTAAGCGGCCAACAAAATATGCGTTTTTAATGTTAATAATAAAAATGTTTTCGTTTGTTTTTTTTTTTGTTTCTGCTGTGCTTTCATTGTTGTTGCTGATCGCTCAAACGTGTCGAGCCGTCGTCATTAATGAACCCAACAACAACAACAGCAGCAGCAGCAGCCTCAGCCTTAGCCGCAGCCGCAGTCGCAGTCTGCCTGAGCGTAACTGTGCTTTTGTCTCGTCACTGACTGTGTGTGTGTGTGTGCTTGCGTGCGAGGGTGTGTATGTAGTAAGGAGGGGGGATACGTGCAATATGGTGGTTACAGGTGCAGCCATTGACTGGAGTCCGTGTTCTCCTATTGTTGTTGCTGCCGCTGCTGCGGTTCTCCCTCTCGCTCTCTCTCAGTCTACGCTTGTGCAACGCTTCACTTAGGCTGCGGCTGGCTGCTGCTGCTGCTGCTGCAGCTCAGTGACTTGTGACGTGCGCGCGCTGCTGCTCATAAGCTTCATTAACAGACAAAAACAAAAACAAGAAAAAAAAGCAGACCAGAAGCCGCAAAGGCTTTTGCCAAATGGCCGCCGCCATTTTGCGTAAGTCTCTCACGGCGTCGCTCTCTCTCTCCGCGCTCTCTTTGTCTTGCCGAAAAATCTTGTGGCTTTTTGACACTCTCTCTACAGCATCCTAATTGAGTGTGTTGTGGGAGATGGAAATTATTATTTGCATTGCATACACCGAGAGAAATGCGGGAACAATTAATAGTTCAATTTATTTGCATTTTTAAATTAAATTGAATTAAACTGTGGAAATTAAATTTGATTCAAAATCTTTATTCATTAGAATTTTTTTTATTGCCCTTGTTTCTTTTCCAGTGTACATTATGCATAGCTGCTTTTGCTGGGGGACCCTCTGGGGGCGTTGTTAACCATTCAAATTTAAATCAATTTCGTCTCTGATTGCAATTTAAGTGGCAGTTTACAAGCCTCGCATCGCATCGCATCGCACCCAACCCTTGTCAAACAATGTTTTTCCTCTGTTTTGTTTATGTTTATCGGGTGTATCTGTAGCTGCATCTGTATGTGTGTTTGTGTGTTCCTCAATTTTTTAATGTGTAGATGAATTTATGTATTGTTGTTTTTTTATTGCTCATCTTGTGAAACATTATTAATTGCTGCAGGCACTTTCGTCTCCCAATTGCGTGTTTCTTTTTTGTTGATTCCCTCTCTTATAGAGAGATACAGTAGAATTTTCCCTAGCGAACACCCTCTCCTAAACGGATCCCATTTCAAGCGTAAAAATAGTAAGCTTTTTGTCTAGCCAAAAGAGTTTTTACAGTTCTATTAACAAATTTAATTTAATTATTTACGAATAATTATATATGTATGCATATTTTGCATTTTTTTAGTTTTAGTTTAATTATTCAAATTTCGATAAATGCAAAATGATTTAAAGGAAAACCGGGCCTGCTTCGAGTGGGGATTTGGGGTTGGTGTCGAGTAATCTTCCATGTTTCCTTAAGTATTTACTGTATTCGCCTATCTTATGTAGAATATCTATATCTTTATATACACAGTTTTGTTTTCTTTTCTATGAACATAGATAAGAAATGAAACAAGCAGTAAAACCATATGATATGCTACCTTATTAAGGTACTTTACTCGATTATATTGATTTAAGTATACGATATTGGGTTTTCCCTTCGATTTTCGAGTTGTTGTTGATAATTAAAAATCCTATGCAAATAGAATGTGTAATAAAAGTTAGTTTTATGCTACGATACGATACGATACGATGGGTTGCTGGCGCTTATCAAATTTCCATAAATATCAAACGAAATGCCAGAAGTAACATAGTAGCTCCCACACACCCCATAGACCAGGTCATTGATTAAACGTTCTAGAGCTTTGCCAGCGGCGTCATGGCAACCTTTTTTGTAGTGCGTGCTGCCTTTGTTTGCCTTGTGCCCTACAGTTCTCTCTCTCTCTTTCTGTCTCTTTCTCTGCTTCTACTGTCTTTGCGCGTAATTAAGCAGCGCGATAAGAACTCAAGTGGACAGTGGGTCATTTGTGCGTCGTCTCGCTCTCCTCTCCCTATCCCTTTCCCTCTCGCTGTGTGTGCTGCAATACAAAAACTAATGAGTTACTTCTTGGCCAGTTTGTTTTGTTTTCTCTGTTCTGTTGTGGTGCAGCCAGTGCATTACCCTTTGCCACACTTAGAGGCGGCTCCTTTAGATATTCTGAGTGTGAGTGTGGGGCGATCACTTAATTACCTGTAAATTGATTGGCTTGTGCCGCGTTAAATTCTTGTTTACCTACGAATTGAATGTGATGCTGCACAAACAATAAAACAATAACAAATACTACTCTGTCCAGAATAACCCTAAAGATACAAATGTATCTTATGCATGCATGCAACAATAACAACAACAGCAGCAGCAGCTGCCATTGCTCTGGTTGTTTTTATCACGCAGTGCTGCCCTCGCTCTGCATTCAGCGCTCTCTCGCTCTGTTAAGTTTTTGCTGAATGCAAGACACTGTGCTCCCCACTCAGACCTTGCTTGCTAACTAACTCGCCTCCCGCTCTCTCTCGCGCTCTGTCTAGCTCTAGCAGGGTTAGTTGCATGACTCATGCTAGCCAGCTAGCCCTAGTTCCACTCAACATTTACACTCGACTTGCGATCTCACTCTTGCTCTCTCTCTCTCTGCGTGCGTGCTAACAGCGAGAGTGAGCTTAACATTTGAGTTAACAGACAACATTGTGAGCACTGTGGAATAATTTTTTAACAGCTGTTGTTGTTTGTATTGTAAAATTTGCCGTTGAAGCGTGCGGTCGGTATCGTAGCGAACGCGCATCGTTCAGAGTCGATTGCACTAAAAGTATCTGACAGATACACGCGTTTTGTTTGGTGTCTCTCTCTGTCGCGCTCGTGCGTGTGTGTGTGTGTGTGTGTATAAGTGCCTTAAACAGTTGTTTTTTTATCTTCGTACATATTTACTGGGTATTTTTTCAACAAGTTGAATCACCAAGAGCAACAGCGCATTCGTTGGAGTTACCTGCGTTTTCGTCACTCTTATCGGTTAGTTACGAAGTCGGGCTTCAAGCGTGTTCTACATTTAACTTCTAAATAATAATTTAGACACACAAACTTGCTACTTGAATACGCACGTGCACGATCCTCACTTTGTGTGTGCTCCATCCCCAACCAAAGTTATTCCAAAAGTCTGTTTAGTTCCAAAAAAATAAAAAAATAAAAGAAATAAATAAATAAAAAATAGATATATACAAATTTGTGCATATTACGAAATTTTAACCGTAAACCGGTAAAAAAGTGAAATTTCTGTGAATTGATTATGCAAATCTAAAGCGAAATATATTCGCAAGTGCCGAAGATATTGTCAAGATACAACTAAAGAAATAACTAAAGCTTTCATTTGGATTCGTTGCTTTTTCTGTTTATCTTGATTTATATTTCGGGGGATTCTCTGCAGTTATGCGGACAACGCTCCGATTTCAACAATCTACAAACTGAGACCCGTTTTAAATGAGATTAACTAGATAAATGGTGCGTATCTTGAACTAAACTAAACCGATTTCACACACACACAAGCCCGACTATATATTCTCTGTTCTCGCTCTCGCTCGGTTCGTTTATCGTCTTTGAGACGATAATAAATTGAAATTTTTTCACGTAAATTGCGACGTTGCAACGGAAGTCTAAAACGATTTCTTGATAAATAATGGCAATGGAAATCGAAATGAATATGAAATGATATGGTATAATAGGTTTGCCTTTTTTCTATGGGTGTGCTGATAAATGCTTGTTAAACTCGAAACTATACAAGGAATATTAGTGAAATTTGGTATACTATTGCCTTAGGATGTCTTTTAGGTATTCCAATTAGATTAATTGCTTTTATAGGTATAGTGGCTGAAATAATTCCATATAACTGCAGTTCAGTCACCTCGTTTTGCTGTACTATTGCTAATTATACGACTGACATGCACAAAACATTAAATGACCGATTTTCCGCCCTCTCCCTCTCTCTATCTCTCTCTGACATTGGTGCGCTTTGTTTATCTTGTTAATTAAGCAAAAAACTAACTACAGTTTAATTTTTAATTGTTACCACACCATAATTTGTATGCTTGTCGTTCCCTACGTTTATCGTATTCTTCTCAGTTTCCCTCTCTCTCTCTCTGTCTGCCTCTCTTTTGTCTTTGTTTTCTTTGTGTCACTCATTCCTACTCGATTCTCCATTGGGTCTGATTATGCACGCTCTTAGCTCGATGCATGTCATTTCCATGAGGGTCTCGAGTTTCGAAAGCGTAGGAAACGAGAGAGAGAGAGAGAGAAAAAAAACCCCCTCTGGCTCCGGCTGCGACTCCTCCTCTTCCTCCTCCTCCTCTATATGCTACATGGCAATTAATGTATAAATACGTATGTGAGTGCGAGGCGAGTGCGAGTGCGGGTATCTATGAATACTCGCTCTCTTTGTGGAGTGTCTCCTCCTCTGTGTGCACATTGTTGGCATATTTAACAACAACAAAATTGTTGTATCTTTTTTTTTTGTATTTCTTTTCTTTGTTTGACTTTTGCACTGCTCCGTTGGCATTTTTAATTGTTGTTTCGCTCTTCTTTTGTTTCTCTCTTGCCTGATTGTTTAATAATTCAGCAGAAACCTATATAGTTTTTTTTCTGGCATTATTCAATTGTCAGCTCTGGTCAGTTGTACCAAAATCTCCCCATATAGAGCTCCCTCATCAATTTGTTGCTTAATTAAGCTCGCCGCCTTTCGTTTTCTTTTTTTTTTATTTTTTTTTTATGGAGTTTGCTAATTACTCAAAATATCTGAAAGCAAAATTGAGAGCAAAACTAATTGCAAATTGCTGTACCTAAGAGATATGAGTCGCCTGATATTTTTTCTTTTTTTAGGTATAACAATTTCTATACATTTCTGTTTTCAGTTTTGTAATCAATAAGTTGGTAGAGAAATTTGTTTAAGTTTCTCATTTCTCATATACAAATGTGAACACACTTGTTTGTACCGACTTTCCAGTTAATTCCTGTCGATCAGCTGTTTCTTTTTTTTTTGCGCTACGCTCTGATTCATTCGATTTGCACAAATCGTATTACTCTATAATACTAACAATATGATTCCATATATTCGTTTGAAGCAAAGTAATCTGCATGCAAACAGTTTCGTCAGGGCACAATACAAACCACCCAGATACAGGTGGTTCATAAATATGTATTATAGATGAGTGTATTGCTTGGTCAGACTGAGCTTTAACCTTGAAGACCAACATAAAAAAAAAAACAGAATTTGTTTGACTTGAAGTGGTTACACAGGCAATTTACACTGTGCAGAGCGTTTGTGAGTTGAATTTGTTAAAGAATTCGTATATTTATCGGAATTGAAAAGCCATAGATCACTTGAGGCTACTCAGACAGGGAGAAAACAATGCTTTATATATAGATTGATAGATTGAAGAGCTAGTTGTATTTTATTTAAAGCAAAAAAAAAAATTAATATCCTATATAAACTTGCGCTCAAAATGTACTCAAAATAAAATAACCAATTGCATTTTCCGGCTTTTTGGATTTGTTTTATAATTTTTTAAGTATTCAATGTATAGAAACTCCATAAATTATAATTTCTAAAATATTTGGAAAGCTCGAAAAAATTATAGTGTGTTTTTATTATTCTGTCTGTTCGGTTTTTCTTTACTTTGGGTTAAACTTACGAAATTTCACACATTTGCGATGCGTTCCCCACCGCTGTGAACTGGAACAGTTGGCAAATATATATATACTATATAGTATAATGCACATTTCATATGCTTACCTTAATTTATTTTGATTTATTTGCAAATTTTATTTTTTCGTCTCTCTTATTTTTTTTGCATTATTTATTTTATTATTATTATTATGATTATAATAATTTCAATTGTCATGTGATTTGGGTTCGTTTTTTATCACTTAACTTTTGTTTGCACAGCGACTCACCCATTGTTGTGCGTTGCCTGTTCTACTTTCTATTGTGGGCTGCGATGAGTGCGCTCGCGATCGCGCGTGGGTAGTTCAAAGAGTTCGCGAACAAATCACCATAATTTTGTAACAATTTCATTTAGAGTTGAGCATAATTGCCATAAATAAGGCATAAATTGCAATTGTCTAAAATCATAATCAAAACACGCGCACGAGCCACCACAGCAATTGCCAATTGGCAATAGTAGCTTATGGCCAAGTCTGTCGGTGTACTACCACTACCACTACTACTACCACTATAAATTGCGCTATAAAGCGCACAATTAAAGTTGCAGTCAGTCAACAATGGCAACGGCTACGGCGATGGTGACGGCAACTCAGCAAATTGGCAACACTTTCCAATTGAAACGACAAGTAAAAGTGGTCTAGTTGGGGTGTGTGAGCATGTCTATAGAGTGTGGATTTCAGGATTTTCTACGCATTTGCCATAGTGTAAAGATAGAATTTTGAAATGAATTATGTATATTTGTATTGAACTTTCCTTATTTCATGCAAATATGCTTCATCATTACTTTAAATGATATATTTATTCTTCACTATGATATTGATATTTTCTTATCGATATAAGGATACAATTCTTAGCATTTTTGATATATCTAATTTGATTTAAAATAACACCTAACGTCTATATTGATTACCTGAAAGTATGAAGCTTTGCGTTTAATCACTTTTTTTTTCGAAATAAATATATATTTATTCAGTTAAATAAATATTTATCGGGATGAATATATTATTAATCGATATTTTTTTTATAAACAGATTTAAAAATTGTTTAATATTTATATATTTATGAATATCAAACAATATAAAAAGACGAAAATAGATAGAAATATATATTAAAATATATAAGTAAATATTAATCTAAGTAAATAAATATTAATCGATAATGAACAATATAAATAGATATTAATCGTTGTTAAAATCGTATCACAGTAAGATCTACCTCGTTGGTCTTGTCTGCCTATAGGGTGTGGCTAAACTAGTTGAAACTGCTTCGATTTTAATCGCGATTATTCGATGATTTTGCAATATTCGCCAGTTAAATTGGGTTATTGCGCTCTGTCTCTCTCTTTCTCTGCCTCTCTCTCTCTCTCTCGCTCACTTTCCATTGCCGAATTGGCTGCATTTTGTGTTTTGAATTTGTCAAATGTGTTTGGCGCTCTGCTCGCTCGGGGAATGCGGAAATATTGTTTGCCCATTTGTGTTGTTTGTGTTGTTGTTGTCGCTTCTGTTGTTGCCGTCTCATTGTTGTTGTTGCTGCTGCTGCTACGTGCGCAATTTTAGCTTTTCTTCTCGATTTTTTTGTTTTTTTTTTTTGCCTCTTCTGCTTTGTGTTTGCGACTTCGTTGTGCAGCAGCAGCTCATACTAGATACGTCGGCATTTTCTATGGTGCATGACATTAAAGTTTTAAATTTAACACACTGTCTCCCCCTCTCGATTCCTCTCCCCCCTTCACTTTCTTCTTCTTGTTTGTTGTCTGCCCTGCAGTCGCTCAATTGCACTTAACCCTTGTGCGCACAATTGAACTTTGGCCCGCAGTGTGCGTTGAATTGTTTGCAAAAGTCGCGCCCTACTTTTCAAGCTGATGTTGTACAGTGTACAGTGGTAACTCGATATGTTGTACTCTTAAGCAATGGGGAGCTTATTGAAATTTAAACATTGAATTTTAAATTTTCAGATCAGTTTATTTATTAGCTTTTATAAATATCTCTAGTTCTGCCTGTTTGTCATATTGTGTATGCACTGTAGGCTGCTCCTTTTAGCCGTAACTCTGCCCACCCACACACGAGTGTTAAAAGTGCGCATACGCCGCGTGATACCGGAAAAAAAACACACACATACACACAGAGTTGAATTGCATTTGCCGCCGCCATTTCGTTTGGCCTGCGGCGTGTTGCATTTCGTTGGGCGATCGCGTGCCGCTGTCTGTCTGCCGCTCTCCCTCCCTCTCTCTCTCTCTTTCTCCCTCTCTCTCTCTCTCTCTGTGTGTCGCTTTGACAGCTGCAACGCCAACACCAACGGCAACGGCAATCACAACAAATGACACAACTGCTGCAACTGACAGAGAGAGGTTTTTTGATACTCTTTCTTGCAAAGAGATCAATACTTTTTGAATTAAATTTGACAGGCAGAGGAGAGAGAGAGAGAGAGGAAACTTTGCATATCGATAACTAATTGATAAGGCAGGCGGAGAGATGTAACTTTGTGTATCGATAACTAGTAGATATGGCAGCCTGAGAGTGAACAACTTGGTATATCGATAACTGAAAGATATGGCAAGCATAGAGTAAACTTTGCATATCGATAAAGTAAACTTAAATATGTCTATAGGTGAGATAAAGAGATTTCGATTATGAAAAATGTGTATCACTTTATTATCATTTTTAGAATTAATTCAAATAAAGTAAAAAATATAGTCGTATTATGGTTTTTAATTCCCTTTAACAAAAATAATATTTCTTTTAATTTATAATGCTATTTAAATTATTAAATAGACATATAAATATTTTAACCCTGCCTATCGCAGTGCATTAGAGATGCGCTACATTTGCAGCGATTTTTCGATAATTTTCGATTGCTTGGCCTTTCGTGCCAAATGTCAAAAGCGTCTTTTGGGACGAATTTTGCACGGAGACACTGTAGAATCTTAGTTAGAGAGGGAGAGGCAGTGGCATCAACTGGATGACCGACTTAGCCAAGTGGTTCTGCCGATCAGCAGTAAAACTAGTACGTCTCTCTCTCTCTCTCTCTCTCTCTTGGGTTTGCCCTTTTAACTTGAATTTTCTTTTCTTACTTTTCAATCTCTGCTTTATTGTTCTTTCTACTGCTTTCTTCTACATTGATGCATGCACGAGTTTTCCCCACATAAACTTGAAAATCTTTGCTAGTTCTACGTGGGAAGTGGGAAAACTCTGGCAGTGGAAAACTATCGTGTAGCTGAAGTTGTTGGCAGTTAGGAAATTGTTTGTAGCCTTGAAAACGACAACAAGTTGAGGTTGCTGCTGCTGCTGCTGCTGCTGTTGTTAGCTTGTTTGATTGATTGTTGGCTTAAGCTTCAATTTAGCACTTAACTCGTTGAATTAAGGAAGCAGCGCTTATCTGCGGCTTGTTGCTTGTTGGTTAACTGGAAAAAGCGATGCTCAGGTATTTCGTTCGCTTGTCCAGGTACAAATCTTGCGATCTATCTATATCTACACAAGCTAAGCCACCCAAACGAGCCCAAAACGGGGCAAAGCAACGCTAAAAAAAAAAGAAAACCACCTTGCGCACAGTTAGTCATTCATGGCACACACACACACACACACACACACGCACACACATACTCTATACGGATATCTGGCCAGCAGACAAAACAGTTAACCAACAACAGCAACAACAACAACAACTGCTGCTGCCAATTGTTAACCCAAATGTGCTGCCAAGTGAGTTACGATCAAGTTGGCAGGGAATAGCGGATTTAAGCCAACTGCAAAGTAGGGGGAGGAGAGGGAGGGGGTGTATTAAAGCCATCGGCGCGGCTGCGCCTGCGCGTTGCCAACTGATTTGTTGCGCATTGATTGAAGGGTAAATTACACGTTGCCACATGCGATTCGCGATGCGAATTGAGAGCCGAATCGAACCGAAACGAATCGCAACGACGCCGCTGGCTTTGCTCTCTCTCTTTCTCGCTCTCTGTATCTGCAAGATACATCGCGCGTTTTTAGCTACTTTATTGTAGATTTTATAGAATTGTTTTTATTTTTTTCTTCAGGCTTAAATTCGCAACTGTCTGTAAATTGCGTCACCTGCTGCCGCGGCTGCTGCTGCCAAGTTTAGGCAAACTCCAACTACGTCGCTAACGTTGTCACTGTGCGTGTGTATCTGTGTCAGCTGTATCTGTATCTTTTATGTGTTTCTGTGCTAATAACTGCATATTTTATTCGTTTTCAATGCTGTGTGTCACCTGTGTATCGCTCCAAGTGCGCTGTCACGTAATTAAAGTCACATAAGCATACGAAATGTTTTAATTATTTTTATTTATTTTTATTTTTGGGAACTCAATTCACTCATTACGCATTGGCATGTCAATCATTCTCGAAACCGTTGCCCTAACTAGACGCCAGTCAGTGTTAGCAATCCGTTTGTCAATCATGACGCACTGCCTATCGAGTCTATCGTTATTCAAGTGTTTCAGCTTGTTTCAATCTCATTTGGTGACTGGAGAGCGAACTCATATGTGATCATAGTTTCCTGCGAGTCATTGATGTTTTTGTGTTGGAATAATCATATCAAATAGCAAATCTTTTGGCAAGCTAAACAGCTGCATAATTTATGGAGTTGTTTATTAAATTTCATTCAAAAAACTTTAAGAAATAATATTAAAATACAAAAAAATAAACCAGATGCCTCTTTTGAATTTTAACAGTATTCAAAATGCTTTGTTTTCGATGAATATTTGAAAAATATAAAGAAAAAAAGTCCGAATGGATAGTTTTAGGTTTTAAAGGCCATACATTTTTAATAAAAACATATCACATGTTTATAATCTTAGTCAGGCTTTCGTAATATGATTTAGATAATTATAATTAGTGTATATAAGGAAAATGAACATTCTAGCTATAAAATTCGGCTTGCAATTGCATTTTTATCGATTTACAGAGGCGGAAGTGGACGTGGCTAAATTTTGAAATATCACTTAAGAGACTACAATACATGAGAGTATTGTAACAAAATTTGATAGTTTTAGCTCTTATAGTCACTGAGATCTAGAAGTTTTAACAGAGCAACAAACAGACAGACAAGCAGACGGACGAGCAGACAAACGGGCAGACGAAGAGACAGAAAGACAGGCAAGGCCAAAGGAAGAGAGTCCCCTAGGATTTCCTTTTTAATTATTTAGTAAATATTTTGTTAGTTGTTTGGGATCACGCTTAAAGCCTTTGTCAGCAAGTTTATGGCACTCTCGGTGTGGTTCATCATAAAATATTAAAAACACGAGTACATAAAAAAAGAAGAAGCACAACTAGTGACCACCACGACGCGGATATGATGACCTCATTTGGGGAATAATAGCAAAGAATACAAACAAAAAAAAATAATAATAAAACCGACAGGTAGCAAACTAATTGGAAAACCAAGTTGAGTTTGTCTGTCGTCGCAGTGTCTTGGTTAGGTTTATTCTACCCCGCACTTGCCTCCTTGATTATATATAATACGCTCGTTAAGAGAATTAAACCCCAAACACACGCTTTCCGCTTGCGATGTTGTTGTTGCTGTTGTCATTTTGGCCAACACATTTGCCATTGTTGTTGTCGATTGGCTGAGTAATTTTTTTTTTGGTGTTTTTTTGGTTTTGGTGTTGATTTTTTATTTTTAAATAATTGTTGCAATCAAATGTAATTACAAATGCATTCAAGTTGTCCATTTGTGTTTCCTTTTTGCATAGCAATTACATAAAAACAACACACAACACACAACAAAAAGTGCTCAATTATTGTTGCAACTTGCTGCAACAGGCAAAACAAAACGAAACCGACAAAAAAAACCAAACGAAAATCTTCATGTCTGCGCTGCATCGTCTCTCTCTCTCTCTCTGTCTCTCTTGCTCTCTGCGATGCGGTAACATGCCTCAATTTCGGTTGCCGAACATTATGATTATTACGAGTATTTCGCCTATATTTCTCTCTTGTTGCACACACAAACACTGAGGAAAACAACAACTACAAGAGTCACAGCAGCAATTGATCATTTTTTCTGTGTCGATCTTCAGACGAACCTCTTGAAAGTTTGCTGACATTTGTATACTCTATGTATTTATTAACTATATTCATTGTATATGATTGACAGTATACCAAAAAGTAGAAATTTATTATCTTCTTCCAATTAAAATATGCATAAATATCATATTGTTTGCACACTCTTTCAAGAATTATTTTTAGATCACAGGGAATTTGACTAAATATCTTAAAATAACTATATATAATATATTAAAGGCTTAATAGGTTTTAATTATAAATTTCGTAGATAATCATCGCAATATTTCGTCCTTTTGGATCAGAGTTCTGAGGTCTTGTAATCTTAAGATATTTTAAAAAGCCCACTAACCCCACAAAGAACTTGCAGAATCATTTACCAAGTTGATATAGATATGTTTTACTCTTTATCCCTGTGTATAAGTTCATAGATCTCAGTTACTTTAAGAACAGTGTCTTAAAGTGTGTATTAAAATATTGCCACGCCCCACAAAATATTAAAAACTGCATAGCAAGCCTAATTTTAAAGCAAGAATGTTCAATTTTGGTGTATATAATAAATATCACTAGCTAAATGATATCTAAAAATTTAAAAATAAACGCATAAAAAGCAAAGTTATTTGTTTATGGAAAAGGTTCGAAATGTAAGGGCATAAGATATGGGGGCTCTCCCGTCTGCAGCTGCAATCGGGCCAATTGTGCAGCGTGCTAGTTGCAGTTGCAGTTGCAGTTGCAGCAGTAGCTCATTGTTGGCTCAGAGTAGAGTTGCCTAGTTGCCAACTGACTGACTGACTGGGTGACTGTTTAAATGGACGCAGCGCTGTCTCGGCTAACTGTAATGTCGTCAGTGGGAGGAGGAGGAGGAGGGAGAGGGGGGAGCGGGTAACTGTTTGTCGACGCCATTATGAAATTGCGGTAGGCGGCTTAAAAGAAGTTAAAACAGATGCAAAGTTTGTTTTGCTTGTCTCTCTCTCTCTCTCTCTCCCTGTTGGCGACTTTTCACCTGCCATGCAAATGGGGGGAGTAGTTACCCTTTCCCCCCTCTTCCTCCTCCAAGCTGTCAGCCCACTGCAATCGCTCTGGCAATCGTCGCCCCAGCAGCAGCAGCTGTTGCCACCCGTGTTGACTGTTTGCACTTTCGGCTATAAATTGCGGCCTGAACTCGCTTTGCTTTACGTTTATTTTTTTTCGCTTTTCCAATTTGAATTTGACTTGTTTTTCCCAATTTCTCGATGTGCCAGGGCAATTATTGTGAAATTAAGATGTTTTTCATTGTTTACTACAGTTGTTTGTTTTGTTTGTTTGTTTTATTTCGAGTCGCGTATCCGATTAACTTTCTACGAAAATATAAACTGATTGTGCTTGAATTCTCTTTCTCTTTCTCTATTACTCTCTCGCTCGTTCGATGTGTGTGCGTGTGAATTATTTGCCATGATAAGATATGAGAGTGTGAGCTAATTATGGCTAGAAAAGTTTCAAGTTTTCTGCGGCTGACACACTAAAGCTGTCACTTTTCCCCGCAGCCAGAGAGCAGGAAAAATCTGTAACAAACTCAGCTGCACAGCTGCTGCTGCTGTAGTAGAACAAACTTTCACCCGAAAAAGCGACAAGCCGGCAACATGCCGCATGCCGCATGCAGCATGCAGCTTGCCACAATCACCGTACTGTTTGCTGGCTTGGAAATTCACACTCTTAATTGCCAAGCTAAGACCCCAAAAGCGAAGCCACAGTGCGTGCATCTTACAGATACATGGGCCTGCATCTTACAGATACATGTGGCTCTACCCCTGCCTCTGCCTGCCTGCATTCGCTTTAGAATGATTTTCTTAGATCTGGCCAAGAGTGAAAGAGAAAATTAATAGCCAGATTGCAATTGCAGTCGGCTGGCAATGAGGCCTGCAGGTTAATTAAGCACATTAGCAGCCCATCAACGCAATCTCAATGGATTGTGGAGAATGCAGCGAATGCGACTCTGCAACTGCAACAAGTTCAGGCAAAGTCTGGCTACAAGGGTAATGATATAGCACATTATTATGATGTCAATTTCACGTATGTTTTGCAGGACTTGTATGGTTTTTGAGATAGTCGAAGATGTTTGTAAAATGCAATGATCATTTCACAATTTAAATTGATAGGTTAGTTTTCAGCTTATTATACTCTTTTTGCAGAGGGTATATCAGTTTTGAATAGAGTTCTATAAATAATGTTTTGGTAAAGCAACAGACGGGAGACATATCTCTGTCTGTCTGCCCGTCTGCGCATCTATTTTAATTCCAATTAGTTACTCAGTTTTATAGCTATCCTCTTGAAACTTGGCATACATGCTGCTTATTGTTATATGCTTTAAATATATAAAAAAGATCCCATCTAAAACATATAGTATAGCTGCAAAAGGTCGTTTTTGTTAACTTAGGTCGTTTAGGTCTGTCTGCGCGTCTGTCTATCTGCAAAATCTCCAAGAACTCAACGACTATATGTTCTAGAGCTACAAAATTTTGGCACAGCTTTTGTATGTTTTGTAGAGTATTCAAATTTGTTTTAGCATTAAGCTACGCCGCCTTAACGCCTACGTAAATCAATTAAAATTAAACTGCGGGCGTCATTTTAAAGCTAAAGATTTTATTTTTGATATGTGTAATTATTATCATCAATCAAGTGATATGTGAGAACTTCATAGGGTTTGTTTAGTAAATAACAAAGTTATTTATACTTGGAAAATCTGAGAACAAATGTTTAATAAGCAACAAAGTTATTTATACTTGGAAAACTTGTTATTAATTAAGATTAAGCTGATTTTGTGTCATTTACAGGGTATCATTTGCCAAGAAACTATATGTTAGTTGCTGTTTCTAGACTGTTTATAATTTTATATTATTTTCAAATAGTTCTTGATGATCTTGCGATGATCTTGAAACATTTCGCACCTTGTGCGTTTTTCTTTTGGGTTTTGCGGTCGCCTCGATCGACATGTTCGCGCACTCTCAATGCGATTGTTACAGTTCGCAATTGGAGCTGCAACAACAACAACAGAAACAACAACAACAACTGGCAACCACAACACCCACTTGCGGTTGTCATCCACGCAAGTAGCAAGAAGAAGAGGTAGAAGAAGAAGGGGAAACAGAAGCAAGAAGATAATTTTCTAGCTTTTACGCTTAAGTAGGAAAAGCGCTCGCGAGTGTAAATTGTGTTAAGTTCTTTTTGGCTTTCTCGGCTGCTGCTGTTGGCTTTCTATTTTCCCGCTAACGTTGTTGCCTTAGTTCTGACTAATGACGTTTTAACCCCCCCTTGGGATTGCCATTTTGTAGGAGGAAGTCGCCCAAAGCTTTGCAGCTTGTTTCATTTGTACACACACAGAAGAGAGTTTCTTCTGCATTCTTCTCGCTCTTCTCTGTTGCTTTTCTTCTTGAAATTTTGTTTGACTTTGTCCAGCAGTTTCTCTTACAAATTCTGGAACATCACAGTGTTTTTCTTTCTCCCAACTAATGATAATTAGCGGCATTATTTTCCCATTATTCTTTTGAAAGTTTTCACATCAACTTTGGCCTCATCCCGGTTTCAGTTCAGTTAGTGTGTGCAATTAAAGCATCATTTAACGGGGCGTGGGAGTTGGTTCCCCCCAAATGTATAACTTATGTAGGTTTCCTCCCCTCAAAGATGACAAATGATTATTATTTCTTTGCCATAAAAAATTTTAATTAAAATCGCCATAGAAAAACTATTGAATTTTTCAATTAAAGCCAAGTTATAAATGTGTTAGCCATGTGCAGTGCAGATCAGTTCAATGGCTTATTACGCAAAATCCAAAGACCAAATACAACTGCAAATCCCATCTGGCTAACATCCATTGCCATGCTCCAGTTTTGGCCAAAGATTAGCGCAATGAGTGTTGGCCTCTGTCTGTTTGCGCTTGCGCTTTCTTGCTGCTCTGATGAAGACAGCAGCAGAGTTGGTAGCAACAACAATAAGCCACAATCGCAGCTGGGCAGGCCAACAGACTCGACTCGACTCGACGCGGTTGCTTCTTCAGCTGCTGCGGCTTACGTGTGACGGCGGCACGCTTCCGACTTTCTCCAGACACACACACATAGAGGCAACACACACACACAGGTAATACACACACTCACACAGTCTGTCAGGCCAGGCGTGCTATAACAAATTCAGTCTGCTTTAGCTTCGACTTTGGCTTTGGCCTGCCTAATGATCCATTCGTGAGTCTATCTGAATTTCATATGCAAACCGGCCCATGTGTTGCTCTCTGTGTCTGTGTGTGTGTGTGTGTTGCCAAATTGAAATGTGCTCAGCGCATGCTGCTTTTGTTTATTATCCGCCCCCCCTGCCTCCCGCTTTCTTGGCCACTTGCCAAATTGTTGGCAGGGCTGAAGATGTTTTCGCTTGTTTGATAAATCTGCTGCCAACTGTTGTCGTCGTCGTCGTCGTCGTTGCTGTTGCTGCTCATGTTTGTCCGGCCCTCAGAGTCATGTCTACAGTTATTTTTGTTAGTCCAAAAGTATTTGAAAACTTTTCGAGGCAGCATCATAAACATTGTAGATATTACGGCAACAGTCCGAAACTTAAGATAGTATTGCAAGGTAATCTGTACAAGACAGTTGGGAAATGCATATAAAACATATATATATATATTTAGATATAGCCTGCAGCAGCTGCTATGAGTTGGAAAAGTAAGGATTTACTTTATACATATATTTGAAGAACTTTTTGTATATTTCGTTGCTTACTGCAGCAGATGGATAGATATAATACAATTACTCCCCTTATCATATATCATATATTTTTTTAAATTTTATAATTATATAATTAGTAAATTTCTGTTTAATTTAACTATAAAATTGCCTTGTCAACTTACGTAATATTTTCTTTTCTTCCCAATTTCAGGTGAGTTCAGAGCGTGTGTTAACTTGTTATACCTCTTAACTCTTAATGATCTATGCGAAGGTAAGCTTAAGAAATTTCTACATACTCAGAACAGCATCGAATTGGGCAACGTAGCGAGACGACACAGCCAGAAGGAAAGAGAGAAAGAATGAGAGAGACAACGTCTCGTGTGGAGGTTTTGGCCAGGCTGTTTGTGGCTTTGGCTTTACGATTCATGCGAATTGTAAAATATGTGCAATTATAATAAATTATATTCGCGTGGATTAACGAGTTAATGACGGTGTCGGGGTAGAAAAACCATAAGAGCGCGTGTTTTTAATTGTTAAATTGCTCAAAAAAAAAAAACAGAAAAAGAAAGAAAACGACGCAGCAGCAGCAGCAACTCGTGTTACCACGTCTGTGAGCGACGCTTACCAAATTTGTGTCATGCCCCAAATAAGACAAATCCGCACAATCCGGCTGAGGCGGCGGCACTTCCCCACGGATGTGGCAGAGTTGTCTCTCTGCCAATGCGGCGTATGAGCAATGCGTGAAAAGATGCGGTTGTTTGTACAAAAAAAAAAAAAACATATTAAAAATGTTGCCAACTTGCGGGAGGAGGAGGAGGAGTAGGGGGCGTATAGGATGCTAATGTTGCTGCTGTGGCCAGGAAATCGCAGCAGCAGCAGCGGCAAAAGGCAATGACAACAACATGTCGCTTGGCTATATTTAGCCAACTTATTGGCGTTGCCATGTTAACAAGTTGCAGTCAGACAACAGCAGCAGCAGCAGCAACAGCGACGACAGCAACGACCTAAATTTACCGTAAAATGCATGAGAAAAGTGCTGCTGCTGTGTCTTAGACTGATAAAGGGGTTGGGGGCGGGGGAGGAGGCAGCAGTTGCTCGTCTCGCTGCTCTTTTAGAGTTCTTTGCAATCTCAACGAGTCTACGCGAGTCTCAGGTGTCTCAGTCTCAGTCTGCTGTTATGGCAGCAGCTGTCGCTGTGGCAGATGCAACATGTTGCCAGCCAGTCAGCCAGGCAGGCAGCGTAAGCGTCGCCAAGGTCATCGTTGTTAAATGTGGCCAGCAGCAGCAGCAACAGCAACAACACTAGTAGCAGCAGCAGCAGCAGTCACAGCAGCAGCAGTCACAGCAGCAACAGTCTCAGCAGCAGCAGCAACATCCACAGCGGCAGCAACAGCAACATTGCCTTTAAAACTGTTTTTGGTAACAGCTTTGCTTTTTGTCTGCTGTTGCCTGCTTTGTTTTTGTTTCGTTTTTTATTGCTGTTTTTTACTTTTTGCCAGTCTGGCCAGTTTGGCGAGTTTTTTGTTGTTGTTGTTGTTGCTGTCTCACTGCTTGGGCTTCTTTCTTTCTTTCTTCGTCATCTCGTCGCCGTATTCTGCTGCTCGTATTTCATTATTTTTTTTTGGCCCGCCTTGTTGCCCATATGGCGCCGCCGCCGCTTCGAAAAGCGGAAAATTTATGAGAGAAAAATGAACGCGTGTACCCCCAGAATAATCACTTAAATATAGAATATTACTATGAATTATGCAAGTGCAGGTAACCTTTGAATAAGTCAACGAACTACACACACACGGCATTATCGCTTTTGCCCCACTGTGCCCTCTGAATCATCAAATAATGGAAACATTTGTCGTGACAGGCGAGAAAGGACAAGCCCAACAAAATGAACTGAATATAAAAAACTGAAAGAGAAACAGAGAGTTGGAGAGTGTGTAGACACGCACACGCAGACATAAATATATATGTATCTGAAAACCCAGTGAACCGTATGTAGAGTGTGGAAAACCTGTGGCCTGTCAACGCCGCGTATACTTAATATGTATTTCCAGTTATAGGCGGTACGAGGCGCTTATCGATTGGCATGAATATTAGACGATGTCCTCATTTTGTTGTACACACTAGGCTAGGCCAGCTGCTGCTCCTCCTCCTCCTCCTATCTCCCTCTCTCTCGCTCTCTGTGCTGCTCCTAAACAACATGCAAACAAGTCTTTTATGGCGCTTTTCCAGTGACAGTGCATCACATGGCCATGTTTGGTTATCTTTAACTGTTTGTAAGCCAACCAGAGTCGCGCCAAAGTTGCTTTTTAGCTGGCGCTGCATTTGTTGTTGTTGTTGCTGTTTTTATGTTATCAATGACGCCGGCAGCTAAACAGGTTTCCAAAGCAAACACACACACAACTAATTAACCAGCCGCATTTTTTAGTAGATTTTTTTTCGCATTTTTTCAGGCTATGAAATCAAATTTAATAAAATGACTCAAGAATTTTGGTTGATTTTGACTGCGAAATGGGTTGCTATTAAAAAGATTTGATAGAAAGACCTGTACCATTGGCACATATCTTAATGAAAGCCTTAATAGATGGATTGAGAGAGTTAAAGTAAAGTCATGTAAAAAATGGTTGAATTTGAATCTAATGATAGCTGAGATAAAAAGCTATAGAATGCTAAGCAGAGCTAAATAATTTATATATGTATTTTGAGAATAATGTAGTAAAATATTATGCAGAGTTTTGTAGAGCATGGATTATGAAAATACTATTGAAAAATTATAAGATATTTGAGAAAAATGAAGTAAAATAAACAAGCAGTGCTTTGTAGAACATAAAGTATGAAAATACTCTTGAAAAATTAAAAGATATATGAAAAAAATTAGGTAGAATATTTAGCAGAGTTTTGCAGAGCTCGAAGTATACCAAACTCTAATCCCAGACTTCAGAAATAGGTTAATTTCTAAACCCACACACAGATCTACCTAGAGAAGCCTCTTAAATTTCACAAATATTTGCTGCGAGTATACAAAAAATAAATAACATTTAAAATGTAGTCCACAATAGTTTTAAAAGCCTTTTAACTAGAGCCGCCTTTCGGCTAGCTTCTTCAGAGCGTGCAGCTATTTAGCACAGCTTGGGTTGGGGTTCCCTTTCGATTGCGTGTTAGTTAAGCTAAGTAAAGCAATTTATTGAATTGTTATGTGCCTTAGGCAGTTTGGAAAACAAAACAGGAGACCTTCAACTGGCTGTGTGAATTCATTTTGCTACTGCTGTCGTCGGCACAATTAACTACTATATGTATATAGTAACTGGGGAGCAGTCGCTCAGTTCAATTGAGTCGACAACAAATGCAAATGCCGCTGTCGTTTGCCACTGCCAGGCAGCGCGCCTCTAATGGTCTTGGGCTTGGTCGTTGTCGGTATCATCGTCATCGTCATCGTCATAGTCATCATTATCATCATCATTGTGTGCAGTAAGGGGCCTTCTTCTGCCGTTCTCCAAGCGAAGGTAAACGTTGCTGCTTTGGCTGGCGTCGATTACATAAACGAAACTAATGAAAATGCCGCCGCCTCATTAGCCTGCACCTTATGAATACAATTACAGCTGCAATTGGTAAGCGGACCAAGCGTAGAGTAGTTGCAATTCATGTTCAGATGGAAGTAGCATCATATTATGAGTGCAACCTGTACAAGAGATGCGATGCGGAAGCATGTGTATATATGTACATACATAATTGCGCCAAGATACCATAGATGGTACACTTATGGCCAATGGGCAGCAGTTTGGGCCACAAAAATCTCTTCAATGGAATTTCATGACTATCTAATGCTTCAATCAATGTATAACTAGTCTAGGAAACTTAATGAAACTGTCTAATATATGGGAGTATAAAACAAAACAGACTACAAATTATGCAGTATTTATTTTAGCCGTTTTTAAATTGATTAATTATTTGCATTGGCTAAAGTTCTCTTCTATTAAATTGTGATAGAGCCAGTTATTATTTCTTATACCTGTTCTAAGGAATTTTAGCTAATCGCCACAGCTGTTTTCTAATAAATTTCTTAGTCACCTGATGGGTTTGATAACTTTTGCCTTTCACTGTGCAACTATTTTGGGATTCTCATATCGATTATATATGGAATTTCGAGGTTTTTGGAAGCTAGTCTTTTATTTTTTGGTGGCCTTGTTGCTCACTCTCGTTAGACCAGATTCCGAGCGTTATTGCACAGCCACGCCTCTTGTTTACTCCCCGCCTCCATTGGTTAGTTTAATTAGTCGTAGCGAGCGGTTAGTTGCCTCACAAACCTAACATATGATGTTAGTCAACTTTCTAAAAAAAAAACAAAAAATTCTTTGCCACACGAAGTTGTGGCTAAACGCTACGTGATTTATGGCTAACATGGATTGATGCTCACAATCGTAAACAGCTTGAAATTAACTGCCTCTGGGCCACGTTAACTACTACTGCTGGAAACCCTGTAAGTGGTAAGTGGTAAGTGGCTAAAACCATCGTCAGAGAACCTTGTGATGTTCAATTGTTGTTTGATTTCTGTGTGGCGCCAAATTGGCTTAATTTCCCGATAGGTAATGGCAAAAAAAGGTAAATCTAAAGCCGAATTCAAATGGAGATGGTCGAAAAGCTGCGAAGCGACTTACAAATTTGCTGCGCTTTCAGTGTTAATGGCCAAGTGGCAAGGGTCACAGCTGGAAGTCAGCAGCAGCAACATGATGATGATCATGATAATGATGTTGTTGGTACGCCCCTTTGCCTTGCTGGCGTCGTGTGGCAAAAGCAATTTAATATAACCATGAACCTTGAGCCAAGTACAAGCACAGTGGAAAAACTAAGCATAAACAACAAAGCACAGGCCATTATTCGTCTCTTATTGTTGCTGTTGCTACTATTATAATATTATTTTCGGGGCTGCCGGGCGTTGAGCTTGCCAAAAAAGTACAAAGTATCTGAAAGATAAAAAAAAAAAAATAGCTATGTAAATTTGCGTACCAACCAACTGACAACTGTCAGCACAGTGGAGCAAAAAACAAACAAACAGACAGACTGAGAGACAGAGATAGGCAGACAAACAGTGTCAGGTTTAGATACACTTTACAAGTCGGGGGAGCACAACGAAATTCATTAATTCAACTAAAGCCCTTAAGCCGCCCTCGGCTTGAGTATGTCGGCCAAACGATCGATCGATCGATTTTATTATTATTTTTTTTTATCAAAGTGTATACTAGATGGCAATCGCAATTTAGCAGTTTTTTTTTTGTTTTTACTCCTACCTCAGAGCTATTTATATTTATTATCAAACATGGCTGGAATTTTAAAATGTTATCGAGTTGCCTTAAGCAACTAACTACCTGTTCGATTAAAATGCGATGTTTGTTTGCACTTGGAATGCCTTTGTCAGCAGCATGTCGCGTAAGCTTACTAATTGATCTAACTTCAAGAGGATTAATAAATAAATAAACGGTCAAGAAATATTTTTGCAAGGCAGGAAGAGGCTTTTGGTAAGAGGTTTTTGGGCCATGGATTTAAAAAAGTGCATGGTCTAATGTGCAAAAATAGCTATGGTCTGTCTGTCTCTCTGCCTGCTCGTCTGCTTGTCTGCTCATGTATAAAACAGCATAGATCTCAGAGAATTCGAGAGGTAGAGCTATCAAATTTTGCAACAACACTCGTGTGTATTATAGAGACTTTAAATATATTTTCAAACTTAGCCACGCCCTCTGCCGCCCCCGTAAATTGATAAAAATCGAATAGCAAGCGTTATTTTTAAGCTAGTACGTCAAAACGTGACTGTAGCAATTTTTACCTGCTTAGAAATAATTCAGATCGAACAAAAATTAAAAACTTATGGTCTTTAAAGCAGGAAGAATGAGATTAATCAGCAAATCGTTAGTTAAGGCACTCAAAAAAACATTGACTGCAAAGTGCGATTACGAAAACAAAAAACAAAGTCGGACTAATTGGCTAAGAGTGGTGATTTGTTTTTGGGGATTGTCATGGTTTGTCTGCATTGTCTAATCACCTTCGCCTCTGTTTTATATGTGTAATCGCAACAAAGAACCAGGCTAACAGCTGCAAATCTCATTTGTGACATGCGATAGCGTATAGGGTAGTAAAGCCACTAGATACCCTTCCTATCTGTTACTCACCCTCTCTCTGTCTCTCTGAGCCAATTAGAGCAGCAGCTACGGTGTCCTAATTAGCCGTTTTCATTTGTGGCCTTCACCTGAACCTTTTTTCAGCCATTTTCCTTAGCTGGAAGTCTTAGCTGGGCGCGCATTATTAACCAATTGTTATGGTGGGGTGTCGATATCGAGATTTGCAAACAATTGAGGCTTTTTTCCAGCCCGATTGTGTATCAGGCTGCTGCACAAAGAGTTTGCTTGACTTTCGCGGCCATAAGTGCTGCAATTTCGATTTCAATTTTACCAATTTTTGCCATGACCTTTTTCAGCTGGCCAATTGTGCCTGTGTGTTTTGGGCCATTAGCCGCAGTGGAAAGCAAACACAAATTGGTGCTAAATTATGCCGGAACTGAAAAACAAAGTCGCATCGAAAGGTATCGATGCCATATACGAGAAGTCTCGGTTTCGCTTTGATTCCCCCTCCCCTACAAGACTTACGTCATGGCGCTGCTCTCGATTGTGTAAGAAAGATTATCGACTGTATTTTATTTTCTTTTTTCATAAAAAAACAAGTGGATATGGCTACAGTCGAGCGCCCGACAGTAGGATACCCTTCTCCCAATTTTTAAAATCCGTTACAAACGTGTAACCACACTCATAATTTCAAACACAAATACTTCTACTACATATAGCTTTCTCGCTCACACTCACACAGCGACGCACGTTAAGAGTGACGTCGACGTCGACGTCAACTGCTAAAGTGGCGCGCAGGCTGCTGCTCGTACATTTGTACTGAAAACGTTGACTTGAATAACTTCTGTGTTATTGGTCCGATTGAATTGTTATTTGGAGAATATGTTCGTATGGCATATAGCTTTATACATACCAAAGCAGAACTTTATAAGTTTAATAGTTTTCTTAATAATCACAAATTACCAATTTGCGGGGGCGGTGGGCGTGGCATCAAACATTTAACATAAACTTTATCTGCTTGGGAAATTTAGGAACCTACATACCAAATTTGGTGTCTCTAGCTTTTTAATAGCTAAGATCCGTTGTCTCAAACAGACAGACGGACAGCCGGACAGACGGACAGACGGACAGACGGACAGACGGACAGACAGACGGACATGTCTCAATCGACTCGGCTAGTGATCCTGAGCAAAAATATATATACTTTGTGGGGTCTGCCACGCCTCCTTATGCCTGTTACATACATTGCACAAGTTAGTATACCCTTTTTTGACCATTTTCAATGGTCGAAGGGTATAAAAACCGGAGCAAACAATTAAAAATTGCAGTCAAAAGATTCGTTGGCAAGATCCTTTCCTTTTGCCACTCACAGCGCCAGAGCTATCCACACTTTCATCGTTTTTGGACTGCAGGCTCACAATTAAATCATAATGCGTTGGGGCTCTGTCACAACACAATGTTGTATATAGTATGTGTGTAGTATGGCCCCAGGGGGGCGCGTCAACTATCGCCGGCAACGGATCAGAAAGTCAGTTTTGGCTAATGAAAATATTACAACTTAATGAAATTAATATATTTTTAGCTGCCTTAAATGAAAGATAGATAGAAAGAAAGACTGGAAAGAAAAGAAATGCCAAGCGAAAGTGTTGGCCAACTTCCACTACGCATTTGGCCATGTTGTGCTGTGCGACGCGTCAATCACTTTGACTTTGACTTTGAGTATGACGCGCATTCGCACTCGACTTGGAACTTTCGAAAGTCATTTAGCATGTCTTAATTAAAACTTAAATAATGCTCCGCATAAGCAAATGCCCGTTGAAATAGGTACTACGTTGCTTTTTTTTTTGTTTATTTTTTTTTAGCTCTTTTAATGAGTCTGCGTCACGTAGTGGCAGCAGCAGCGTCTTCTGTGTGCGGTCAGCTGTTTGCAACACATGCCACGCCCACACAAGAGGGTGTTATCTACATACATACTATATATATAACTAGATATCTTGAGGCAGTAACAACAGCAGCGGTTTTTCATTGCGCCCTTCAAACGAGGCCCCTCTATCTCCCTCTCTCACTCTCTCTTGCTCTCTTTCGATTGGAGTGACAGCTGCGGTTGTTGCTCATTCGCCTGTTTATAATGTAACCACAAGTCAGTTTGTTGTTGTTGTTTTTGTTTTATTTGTTTGCTTGGCATAAAGTATAGTTTTACTTATAGAGGCGTTGTAACTTTAATAATGGCAAACAGTTGTGTGTTGTGTAGGGTTATCTAAAAGTCAAGTTAAGATAAGCAAAGGATTATAAGTTCTGAAAATAATAAAGGAAATTTTACAGGGTAGAGTAGAACGTATCGATAGTGTAATTTAATTACGCTGTTAAAACTGAAATATAATAGAAATTAGTTGATATACTATTATAATGATAAAAGCATATAATAAATTGAATAGTTGGTTCTGCATATTGTATAATATCTATCTGACATATAATATAATATTTTAAATTATTAATTTAATTACTAGTTTGTTATAATATTATTTTTGTTTTATATATATATTTTCTATATGATTTAATGTATATGCTTTTGATCCTGAATATATTTAACTTCCACTTGATTTGATCTTAGTTAAGATCAGCTGCCTTAACTGGTAGACAAGAGCTGCCATATGGCATTGGTTTTAAGGACCCTACCAGTTGCTTGTTGTGGTTACATTTCCCCCTCTCTGAGGCGACACATTCCCTTTGCCCTTTTGGCCTCAAGCTGAAGAGCCAGAGGCAGCAAAGGGAGTAGGGGCACAACTACAATTGCAAATTGCATTTGCCATTGTCTTTCCCAGTGTGTGCACTCGCTGGCCCTTCCGTTTTTGCCCGGAGTGTAGCGTGTATAAAAGTTGCAGGTGAAGCAGCAGCAGAGCCACAGCCAAAGTCAAAACGTTCGATGCGGCACCGATAATAAATTTACCTTATTGTTGCCTGCTCACGTTGTTGTTGCTGTTGTTGTTGTTGCTGTTGGTAGTTGCTGTTGTTGCTGTTGTGGTTGCTGTTGCACATTATAATAAATTTCGCTGGCTGTCGCTGCCGTTGTACTTTAATAAGCAAAGTGCTTGGCTTGGGCTGGACGCATGGCTGCCCGTTGTGGCCAATGGCCACTGTACTAACGTATTGTCCACTTGGCCAGGTTTATTGAACCTCGTCATCATCATCAGCAGCAGCAGCGTCAGCAACAGCGACGGCGTCATCAGCTGAGTTAAGTGTTAGTTGCCGGCTATTTAAAACTTTTGCTTTATTTATTAACTTTGCACGCGTCGTCTGCCGCTGCCTCTGCCGCTGCAGCAGCATTGTTTGTGGCCATGACAGCCGCATTAATCAGTTATTCATTTGCATGCGTCAACAGCAGCAGCAGCGTCTTGTGTGACTAACCTGCTGCATGGTGCATCGTATTTCCGGTCTTGTTATCGACCCAAAGATACCCACTGCATGCGGGCTTTAATTAATGTGCCTGCAGCGCAGGTGTTAATTAGCCAGGGCGGCACGCCAAGCCATGGCTAATAAGTGGGCTAACACAAAGGCTAGACTAGGATTTAATTTAGCTTTTTTTTCTCTAGCCTTTTTTTTTAATGTTGTCAATGTGTCACACTATCACGTGTGTGATTTGCACATAATCATAATTTTTAATGATGGAAAACGTGTCATTCGCCGTCGTCAGTCACGACATTTGCACAATAATGTCACTTGAGCAATGTACAGTGGGTAGGCAAGCCTTTTTTGTTGGCCAGAACTGGCTGACATCATCATCGGTCAACTTGAACATTTTCACTTTCATTAGGGAAAAGCGTGAAATTTCCTCGAGCAGAGAGAGAGAGAAAAGCGCAGCAAAAGTTCACTGATCTTCGCTGCGCTGCTCTGCGGTTATTATTATTATTTTTTCTTTTGTTTTTATAGTTGTTGTTGCTGCTGCAGTTGCAGTTACATTTTTTGTTTAATTTCATTTTGGTTTCTTCTGCGTTTTGGCATGCAAATTACGCGGCTAACTGCAACAACAGCAACAACAACAGTGGCAACAACAAGGCCAATATAAAAATTGCTGAAATATTTTCACTATGTAAACTTGTGTGCAATTTTTTTTTTCTTTTACTGCCTCCAAATGCTACACTGTGTGTAATAATAACTTTATTGTTGTGGTTGGATTTGTAAGAAGAGCGGGTATGATGAGAGTTTGCAGTTGAGTCTACTTTAATTAAACAAAAAAAAATAAATAAAAATAACAGTTTATTAATATTATAACCTATTTCTGCTTATTTGTTGGAAAATTTACTGGGATTTCAATTCTATACTTTGCAACTAATTAATTTATTTAATATACCAGATTAAATACTAAATAAATACGCATATATTTTGCAAACCTATAAATATTTTTAATATTTTCCATATTTTAATAATTTCAATATATTAATATTTTCAATGTTTTAATATTTTCAATATTTTATATTCAAATGAATAGGGGATTAGTGTCTTGCAATTTACAGTTCGCCTTGTGGCTTTCCCCTCTTTTAAAGGGTATCTATGTGTCGTTGCTTTGCTCTCGCTTTTCCTTTTGTTAGCCTAGGCTTTTGTGTGCAGCTGTTTATTACGCTTGCAGATGATGCCCATGTTGCAGTTGCCATTGTTGTGTATACGCTCCGTTGTCGCACTCTTGCCTGCTGAACTCATTTGGTTTCTCGCTCGTGCAGCCTGCAGCAGACGCAACTCGCTCGTAACTCGCTCGAGGCTGCCTGCCATGGGGAGACGTGGAGCAGCAGAATTAGCACGCCATCGTGTCTATAAATAAGAGAGTAGCCAGGCAATATAAATAGCATTGACTTGGCTCTGTGCTGCTGCCAATGCTGCTGCTGCTGGTGCAAAATGTCAGGCAGCTAATCAGCGGACAGGCATCGCATTTGCTGGTAATCATTATTAATAGCCGGGCAATTACAACACCCAGGGGCGGCAGCGGCGGGCAGAGAGTTAGACCGACGGATGCGTCCAAGGCGACGACTCACCTGCCTGCCTGATAAAACTGCAGTGAAAAATTGTATAAAAAAATGGTAGTAAAAACTGATTGCATGTTGTCTAGTCGAACAAACAAAAGCTTATGAAAAAAGCGCCTACAAAAGACGAAAATGAAAAAAAAAAAAAAAAAAAAACAGCAGCAGCAACAACAAACGACTCGCAACTAATAATAAATAACAGCGGCAGCTGCTCAATTAATTCGCCAGCTTTGTTTGCATGGCCAGAAATTAATGTTTAAATTAAAAACAGAAAAAAAAAACTCTAAAAAAAGAAAAACTGAGAAAAAAAAGAAATATTGCCACCGCAAATCACGACACAGAAATCATGCAAAACGAACTAGCTGAAAACAAATTGCGCAAAATGCATTTTAAATTGAATATTCACTACACTACGCTGGTGCGAATACTTCCAGCACTCACTGTCTGTTATTGCCTGTGTGTGTGAGAGAGATACTCGATAGCCGATTGAATGAGCAGTGAAGCAGCAGCATGTTAGCCATGTTAAAAGGTCATTGTCTGCTGCTGCTTCTGCTGCTGCCAATCGAACAGCAGCCACAAAGCGAAATCCCGAACGTAATATCAGATTATTAAACAATACAAAACAATAAGAAGAAAAAAAAACCTAAACGAAAAAAAAAACAAGATCTTGGCCAACAGCTGTGCTTGGGTTTTTTTTACGTTAGTTTCTTTTGTGGTTTTTTATTATTGCGTTGCCGCCTTTGAAATATTTTATAATTATAATTATTATTTTTTTTTTTTTTTTGGAAAATTGCAAAAATTCTGTTGCTGTGAGTGGTTCGTTCTGTTCATGGGGCTTCCCTTTCAAAAATGGCCGATTGCAATTCTATAGATTTATAAGCTGTGGTGTCGGGGAAAGAGAAGGTGGGTTAATTAGCGGAACACATGCTAGTTCTAGACCGATTAGAGTATGGCAAAACTTTGTTTAAATTAGTTTTTTATATAAGTTTAGTAGAGATATTGTAAAACAACATAAAAAAAAAGTTGTATATTTATTCTCTCATAGAAAAACCTCAATTAATGTTTTTTGCTTAATTATACAACTAAACCATAATTAATTTTGTTATTGAACAAATAAATATAGTATTAGTTTTTATATCATTTATGATTTTATACCTATATATTGTAACTCTCTAATATTTTTATTGAAATAAGAATCTAAATATAACATTAGGGGCACAAAACTGCTGACGCGCACTGTAGTATGCTGCTCTGCAAGGGAATTTACGCTTTGTGTACATTGTACAAATCCATTCTTTCTTTATATGGTACTTTTGTACAAATATAAACGGTCTCTTCTAATAACTGGTAATTATTTAAATGAAATATATACCCGACTTTTTCGTCTAGCTTTAGCTGCATTTAACCACAATTAAGACCGAAGCAATGATAGTGGTTTCTTTGTAGTATGCGAGAGAGTGTCCAAGGCCTTGGGAAAAAATCCAATACAATGGCGCATTCAAATCCAAGGCGTTGCCGGCAATTCCCCCAATCCCGAGGCGGCATTAAACAGTTGTCTGTCTGCCTGAGTGTCTCTCCGGCTGTCTGTCTGCCTGTCTGTCTGTCCGACTGTCTGCTCAGTGCAGCTGAGCTCAGCTTATCGGGCAATTCGCTGTCAAGACGCAGTTTCACTTGGCGCTCAGTTCGGCTGTCAACAGGCTTCGCTTTCACACATGTCGGCTTACAGCTCTACATATAAATATATATACGATACATGTACATATATATATGTATATGAGCATAACAAATGTCAAGTTCAGTTCTTGGTTCTGCAACTCTATAAAGCGGTTTTTATTTCCCTCCAAACTGGCCTGGCAAGTAAAGCTTTACAAAAGCGAGAGTTTTCCCCATTTTATTTCATTTTCACTTGGGAGGAAGCTTCATTAACACCCTGCAGAATAATTTCACTTTCACACATCACGGGTCTATGATTAATATTATTATTAATGAAAATACCAACGAACGAACCTGTGACAGGCTCCATCATCGTAGCTGAAGCGCTGTCATTAATTTTGATGTCTTATTGCTGAAATCCATTGATCCTTCGGCTCTTCAGACTCATGGATGTTGTTGTCGATGTTGATGTGGAAAATTGTTTGGTCGATACTTTGGCAATACTTTTCTGAGCTGGAACATTTTCCTTTTGACTTTGAGTGACATTTTCCGTTGCGAAAAGTGAAAAGTTGTTATTAATATTTTGTACGATGCACGATACACGATAATGTTGTTGCAAATTGCTGCTGACCGGTTCAAAACGATCGAATCGTTTGATTTAATATATATACTATGTTAGTAAGTGTACAAGTACTCGAATAAATGTTGAAAATTGTATAGATTGTGTTGATGTTGTTGCTGTTGAGTTTTATGCAAATCACTCAAATAGTTTTAGTCAAAGTATGAGTTGCTTATTTAACCTTCACATTTCTATACCCTACAAGAGGGTATACTCAGTTTGATCAGCTGTTTGCAATGACTGTTATTTAAATA
Source organism: Zaprionus tsacasi (assembly GCA_018904105.1). Lineage (NCBI taxonomy): Eukaryota > Metazoa > Arthropoda > Insecta > Diptera > Drosophilidae > Zaprionus > Zaprionus tsacasi. The sequence goes on from JAEIFR010000295.1 coordinate 3,338,262, forward strand.
CTTATTTATGTATCCCATGACATGTTTGCGACTTCAATGGAATAAAAGAAATACATTCCATAGTTTTCATAGAGTATTAAATCTTTGGCTTGTCGAATTAACCTTTTTTTTCTGTTTTTTTTTTCACCTTTCCGTTTCATAATTAATGATTACTTAAGCGTTGTCTACACATTATAATTAACTAATGTCTTAACTACCGGAAACAACTGTAGATAATTTCAATTAAATACAAATTTATTTTTAGTTTTTCGGTTGGTTTTATTTGAATATAACCGGAGAAACTTTGCCATAATTAAATTAAATTGTTGCCATTAATAATTGTCAGTCGGTACAGACAGTACAGACGAGCAGCTCCGACTACGGCCCATATATGTCGGCCCAAATGTCAGAGCCATAAATTTTCCTCGAGACTGTAAATAGCTAAACATAATAATCCATGTGACAATCAAGCATACGAAAAATTAACCATCAGACCATTTATGAAACACCATACAAAATGCCAGACGCGAAGCCGCACAACATGTAGACACCCCTCTATACCCTCCACCCCCCTCCCAGCCGACCACTCCTTCTTTTCCCTGTCCGGCAATTCAATTGAATTCGCATTGAATGGAAATTGGATTGTAAATAAACCGTAAAATGAACGAGACTAGTGCCAAATGTGGGCAGTACATGTGGCATGGGGAGCATGACTGGGGTATACCCTACAAAATTGTATACATAAGGAAATACTAGTACATCTGACATATCCCTCGTTTACTTCAACGTCAGCGTCAGTTAAACTAAAATTATGCAAATTTTTAGAAAATATAACTGACAGTTAAATTGTTAAATACACATGTAAAGAGATAAGTTGAAAATATATACAAAATTGGCCATGTCTCTGTGCGCTTTGTCATATTACCAAATTTGGTAACTTGCCAGCAGCGTTTTTTTCACTAATCAAATAATTGCGTTAATAAATTTGCCTAAAATCATTTTGAAGTCACTCGATTTGCACTTACGATTTGCAATGCCATATCAAGTGGAGGCTGTCGCGTGCCTCAAGTTGTTTGGGGATTTTTTTTATATCATTCAAGTTGGCAACAACAAGGGGGAATAAAAAATGAGCTTAGCCATCATGTGAGTTTCAGTTTCATGGCCCGACTTGATGTATTGTCTCAATTTCAATCAAATTGATTTCGCTCTCTTTCTTTCTCTGCTTCTCTCTCTCTCTCTCCTTCTAGCTCAAGTGAACTTTTAACCTTGTTCGCAACGATCTGCTGATCTGATCTGCTTTCTCCAGATTCGCTTTTGGCCTGTTTTTTTTTTGCACTAAATTGGCAGAGTGCAGGCTCAACTTCAGTTTAAAAAATCAGACTTCCTCTCTCTCTCTCTATGTGCCTCGTGTTGTGCACTATTGTTCCATTCTAATATTCTGCGAATCATTTGTCTTTTGAGTTCGTAGTTCCTCAAACTAGTTCCACGTTCTTAATTGCTCTTGATCTTGTTCGTCGTCGTCAAGTGGGCTGAAATCGTTTCTCATTTACTTTTTGTTTATTGAATGCCGTCGTGAAACCAGTTTTTCTTTTTTTATATTTTGTCTTTTATTGTTTTTGGCAGGCAGGGGGAGGGAGATTCTATTGTGCCGTTCTACCAACTGGCAAACGTTATCTACATTCATCTGGCCCAAGGCAAATGTCGTAACACAAAGCTGGTCTAATGATCTATGGATCTTTTACATAGAGACACAGCTGCAGCCCACTCAAATCTTGAGTCTTCTTCGGGTTTTAGACTCACGCATTGCCAACTATAGTTCGATTGTTAGTGCCAATTGTGATGGATACAGCCGATCCACGAAAATAAAAAAAAAAAACCAAAATGAAAACGAAAAGCACTTTGATTATATTCAAATTTTGGGGTACTCTCCCTATAGAGCCTATAGTATGGCTCGTTTATCCATTATTTGTCTTTTATATTAAAACTTTATCAAAAAATAATGAATTTAACGTTTTTAAAAATGTATGCCTTTCATATGTCTTCCATGTGACGCCCTTTTAAAAAAAAAAAAAAAAATTAAAAAAAAAAAGTTTGATTTTAACATTTGAGTCTTCTTCAAGTATCGCTGGATTCCATTAAAAGTGGATCCGAAGAGATAGACAGGGCCTGCTGCAGCTACTGAAAGTGCCCTGAAAATTCTTTAAAATTCATATAAAAGTAATTTAGCCTTTTTTTTAATCAAAAACCCAATGGCCTATTTTCTGTCCTTTCTTTTTCGCTGATCTATCCTTTTTTCTGTTTTTTCATCTTAATCTATACTTTTTTGAGAGGGGTAGCTGGTCAGCCCTGCCACAGACACAATGGAAATGCACTCTTAATGGGCTCAGGGACTATGAAAGCGTCATGGATCATAATTCATCGTTGTCTCGCTGTCGCTATCGCTATCTCTGTCGCTGTCTCTGTCCCTGTCGCTGTTGTTGTGTTATCTCTGCGGGGCAGCATTGCCATTTCACACCAGCAACGTCGTCGTTTATCGCATTGATTCCTTCAATAGATATGCCAATCGGGCAAAACGCCAATTGGTAATGGCTGAAATGGCCTTTTGTTGCCACCGCCGCATGGTTGTAAGAAAGAGAGAGAGAGAGGGGGACGCTTAGCGTCGCACAATTTGTGGCATGCCACGAGCTTCGGTTACTCCATTTGCATTTGGCCAGCGGCTCTCAGTGAGCTCGTCAAATTTTCTAAGCTCATTATTTGCTCATATTTTTTGAGCTGCGGGAAGGGAAGAGAAGAGGGGAGGGGGACAGCAACGTAAAAAATTGAAATAAAATTTTTAACGCTTTTTTTTGGCCTTTTTTCTGCTGCAACGATGACAAACAAAGTGAAAGTTTTTTTTTTTCGTTCGTTTTTGTCTTTGTGTCTGGCAGCAGCAGCAAAACGTAACAACTAAACAAAGCTGCGGGCCATATATGGTCTTATATGTATGTATATATAGTTGTGTGTACTATACCATATGTACTGGCCAAACATCTCCCTTGCTTGCTGTCCGGCATCATCTTGGCCAAGTCAAAGATCACACGTATTCGGGCAACAAGGCGATAAAAATTTGTCACATGTTGTTAAGAGACGCGAGTGAGGTTTGTGAGGTTTGTGAGAGTTTTATGGTTAGTACACACCCGAAAAGATATGTACATACAAAAAATACTATTAAAAACACTCAGACTGAAGACGTGCAGTCTACGTGGCGTATGCGCAATTTTGTGTGCAGTTAACTTCTTCAGGCGCTACGTGACCATGAAAACGATGTCATGTCTTGCCAATTCTCTTGCCTGACGCCTAGTGTTGTGTAATGCCCAAAAAGTGTTGCCAAGCGTTTGTAACTTTTTTAAGTCTTCGCTGATTCATATTTGCATTAATTACAACAATATTTAATTAAATAAACTCAACTTAATAACACGTTGCTGCTGTGATTCATGCCCACAATCGCTTATCAGCTAATTCAGCCGCATTATCGCTGTTGGCCAAGTTAAAAGCAGAACGTTTTGCCGGTTCTTATCAGCGCGCTGATAAGTCGAGTAGGTAAGCAAACACACAAAGTGCGCTTTTCAAAAATTGCGTTGCCATTTTGGCTGCGAGATTGTGCGACAGGTGGGCGCAGCCTTACGATCGTATCATATAGTACCATATCGTACCATATCGTATCGTATCGTATGGTATCGGGTACCGCCGCCACTCGCTGACAAACTGCACATAATAAATAAGCATAATATGCACTTTGTAGTCGCATTTTGTATAAAATAAATCAGTCTCGGAAAGTGAAACGTACCGGATGTTGGCAGATTGACAAAACGACGCAGCGCCGAACCGAACTGTGATTATATATAGTGTATAGATACGATACGATAGGTAGGTAGGTAGATTGCTTGCATAGATAGATTAATCGCTTGGGTGGCTGCCAGTCCAACTGGCTCCCTCTCTGTCTCTCTCTGGTTGGCTGCATTGACAGATTGTTGTTTAGCTGGATGCATAATCGCACAATCATGCAGTCATTGGCACATTAAAAGCGACAGCAAACTTGGCTATTTTGTTGTTGTTTCCAATGTTGTAGTTGTTGTTGTTGCTGCCATTGTAAAAGTGCAATGAACAGCAAAATTGAATGCAAGTCGAGCAATGCGGAAAAGGGCGTGTTTTTATTTTCCATTTGGAAACTGTTTCAAAATTCTATCGATTGACTCGAAATAGGGCTGGGTGTGTGTGCGTGCACCTAGACAGCTGACCAGCGGTGTAATTCGAAGACGTGCAAAGTTGTCAAGCGCGGCAACAACTTCCGGTCGAAATCGGTTGGCGCAACAGGCCACAATCAAAGGGGACCAAAACGAAATTATGGCCAATGCTAATTGGCAGAACGAGCGTGAAAGTGCAAGAGGGATGGCCAGCAATGAAATATTGACAAAAGTTAAAAGCAACACACAACAAAAGTGGTGGCTTTAGGCCGCAATATCATGTGAGGCACAGTCAGTGTGTGTGTGTGTGTGTATGTGTGTTAGTTAGTTAGTTAACTCGGCTTGGCTGGCGGCCATTTTCGCAGGTTTTGGCCGGCAGCGCCGGAAAATCGATTAGAAAACCGCTGGCAAATGGACAGCAAGAGGTGTGCCCCGTGGGCCATAACAGACAGCAGAGTGGGGCAAAGTTTTTTTACAGTGTACTCCCCAAAGGATACGGATATAATACTATACATACTATAAATATATTGACAGAGGGAATGAGTGCCGGACAGACTGGGAATTGATGCCAGGCAATTTATGAACGTTTATCAAAACGCAAGCGAAAGTAAAAGCGAAGCAGATAGAAAGAGAGAGAGAGAGAGAGAGATGAGAAATACGTAGCAGAAATGAAAATGAAAATTATAATGCCTGCAGACAGACTGCAATTATAACTATAAAACAGTTAATTCATTTAATGCTAACTATCCAACTGGTCCAAGCAACCAACTCAGGCGCCTTATGATGTGTTAACCAAGTTGTTAATAACTTTTGGCCAACTATTTTCGGGCTCTCTAGCCACTCTCTGCATAATTTATGTGTTTAATTAATTTTTATTTTTTTGCGGAACATTTTGTTGTTACGCTGCTTATGTAATCCGCCGCCTTGCTATATCTTTAATGTGCATTATAAATAGTATTTTATTTCTTTATTTCTTTGCCACTTTATCATCGACTGCAAGTCAAGTGCAGCCGTGATTAATGGCCAAAGAGGAACTGGCTGTGAAGAAATAATCAAACTAAATAACCCAACTACCCGAAACACTTTATAAGAGATACGTGTACAGTTTTTAAATTGAGATAATTAGTTCATCCGCCCAGATCTCTGCAGCTGTAATAACTAGAGACATCAAATGTGGTTTGCAGGTGCCACTATATGTCGAAGACAGATTATGGTTATTTTTTCATTTTATTTGCCACGCCCAGTGGCTGGAAAAAGCAATAATTTGTTATTATCAAGCAAGATACTTAAGCTAAAATGTTCTGCTTCTACACATGTATAGATGGTACTTATGACACCATTTATACTTAATTTCATGCTGATCGGATCTTAAACATAGAATTTATACAAGTTAATCTTTTGCACAGTTTTTATGACGTCTCTATAAATCAGTTTGCAGTTTAAGTATTTAATTTGTGAGAGTTACGGGCAATTCAAGGATCCTAACTAAGCAACGACCTTCACTAACGAACAATCTGCAGTAATTTTAATAATTTTGCATTAAGTAAATAACAAGTGAATCAACGCATAATGAGGGCAATTAAATTACTTGGTTAATTACAGAAAAAAAGCAAAGAAAAACAAAGAGAAAAAAAGAAACAGAAAAAAAAAACAACACACAAGTTGGAAATGTGACAGGCGCGCACAGAGGCTTCGTCACATGGCCAACAACCGATGATTTTAGTATTGCAACAGTTGCTGCCGTTGCTGTTGTTGCTGCTGTTGCTGCTGCTGTTGTTGTTGTCTTTCTAGTAATTTGTTGTAATTTGCTGCTGCTGCTGTAAGTGCTCAACAATTTTGTGTGTCTGTGTCGCGTTTGTTTTGGGGCGCATTTGTAAAAGTGTCGAAAAATTGTTAATTTAATTACAACACTTGCGTCGCTTGAGTGCGACGATTACCAACAAAATAACAACAACAAAAGAGCCAGCGCACATTTTAGACAATTGTTGTTGCCTTCATTGACTGCTCGGTTGGTCTTTTCGTCGATTGCCACACACATGCTGCACATGCAGCATGTGTTGCAAGCAGCAGCAGCACACTCAAAATTGTGTTTCACCTTTTGTTTTTTTTCTGCTTATTTTTTTAAAGAATTAAAAAATTAAAACTCTCGAAAAAAATAAATAATAAATATGTATGCAATGTCTATTAATGGCCAAAATGGCCACTAATGGCGAGCGGGCTCGAGGAGGGGGGTGGCATGTGGAAACCCTTATGAAGTCGCAGATGTTGCGATTGCAGTCGCCGCTGCCGCCGCCTGCAATTGTCTTTTTTAATGTGGCCTACACCGAAGTAGTTGCTATGAACGCACAATGGCCCAGCCCCAGCTCCGACTCCAACTCCAACTACGACTACGACTTCGACTGGCCCCGCCCGTCGACTGGCAGAGTGTGGCCTCAGCTCAGCTCGTGTTGCGTCAGAGTCGACGGCGGCGACGGCGGCCGAACCCAACATGGCCACATGGCAACATGGGCAACTGCATTCAAATTGTATTTGAATTGAAAATAAAAATAAAAAAAAAATAAAAACGAATACGAAAACGAGCACGAACATTCAATTACACATTCTCATATTGGCGTAGTCCATGTGCAATGACTCTTCAAAATTGTACGATATATGCTCGACCAATTGCAATTAATAAGCGCTCCCCAAAATGCATTATGGCCGACACCAAGTTGGCTTAATTACTCGAGTGTGTGTGTGTGTGTGTTATGCAAAGTCTGCGGCGCTGCACTTCAAAAACGCGCTTTTCTATTGAACAAACAAACAAACCAACGAAAGAGTGAAGAAATTTCTTGAATGAAAAGCGGTTAAAAAGAAATATATATACAGTGCCGGTCAACTGAATAGGTTTGACTATTTGTTTAGGTTTGAAACGTTGTAACTTAGTTATATGCAGTCCGATTTAAGCAAAATAAATTTGTATGTATGAATAGATCAGTTGTTTGTTAAATAGCAAAGTTTCTCTCTTAGTTTTGTTTTTATATCATTTTTTTTTTTTTTTTTTTCAAAAACATAACAAAAAATCTTCATTTTTTTTGGCTCAACTGAATAGGTTTTGCACTTTTAAGGAAGCACGACTGCAATTGCCATGATGAACATGACGTGGAACAAGGAACGGGAAGACGGTGGTTTTCTCCGATGAAAAGAAGTTCAACCTCGATGGACCGGATGGCTATAACTACTATTTCCAAGATAAAAGAAAGGAAAAATGTTTTTTAAGCCGTCATCACACTTGTGCAGGTGGTGTTATGGTGTGGGGAGCCATATCTTTCTATGGAACATGCGAGCTCCAGTTTGTCATGTGTTCTCGGGCAAATCGCAGTCGTGCTTCCTTACGAGCATCATTGAGAGGTGGTTTTTTTTTAATTTTTAATCTCTTCAAGTATTTGGAACTTTGAATAATTCATTTTACCGTGGCCACACTAGCATTTACACCGCATTTTTCCTTAATTTTTCCTGCAGAAAGGTGAGAATTTGAGGCAGTTCGTAGAATAAGTCGCATCTCTGATGGTGTTGTTGCATATTTTTTTTCCTCCTTTCATTTTTTTTCCATAGTCGGCGTCATTACGGAGGAAATTACACACAACGTTTTGACTTCGACCGATTTTCTTGGCTATTACACAGTGTTTTAAGCCAGATTCAATATAGCCTTTGATTTGATCCTTTTCAAAATCGGATAAAGGTTTTTCGCGGCCCATTTCAGAAAAAAATGATAAAAGATGATTTAAATTTTAGAATACAAAAGAATTCAACTCTTTTTAATCACGCGGTCAAACAAAAAGTGAAGTCAAAAGTGCAAAACCTATTCAGTTGAGCCAAAAAAATGAAGATTTTTTGTTATGTTTTTTGAAAAAAAAAAATAAAAATGATATAAAAACAAAACTAAGAGAGAAACTTTGCTATTTAACAAACAACTGATCTATTCATACATACAAATTTATTTTGCTTAAATCGGACTGCATATAACTAAGTTACAACGTTTCAAACCTAAACAAATAGTCAAACCTATTCAGTTGACCGGCACTGTATGTACAATGCGGGGCAAATTTTTAGAAATTTTTTGCAGAAGCGCTTGAAGCGTAGCGCAGACATGACGTTACGTATACGACATGGTGGGCAGCCAGAAACGTGGAGAAACGCGCCGAAAAAGTCAAAGAAAAATCGATCAAACTAACGCTATGTTTGTGCGAGGGAAAGCGAGGGGCACAAGGAGGGGGAGGGGCGCTAGCCGTGTGCTGGTTACGAGGGTCGCAAGGGGGTGCTCCAGTACTTTGCCAAGCCAAAACAACTAGAAATCAATTGTCACAGTTAAATGTGCCGAGCGAACTTTGCCTGACATTCTCTCTATACGTTCTGTATCGATTTAAGAGACCTTAAAGATGAGTTAAATGTTTGTATGTGGGAGAATCTAACGTAACTTATGAAAGTTTTTGCAAAGCTAAAAAATCGTTTTATTTTCATACTGTATTTTAATTATGTTGCTTGTTTTTATAGTCTTTTGTTTACTGTTAATGGCGGCGGTGTCTGGTACAGTGTGTGTGTGTACCGTGGGGTATTAACGAGTATTTCTATAAATAATCATCACTTAAACGGCTCCGTTCGGCTCGCATGTCTTGTCAGCATAAAAAAAAAGAGAAACAGAAAAAACGTTGGCGATGTTTGACGTAGAAGAAGAAGCAGAAGAATATACCATGCGTTGGCTGCGTTGGATTTCTAATCTAACAGCGTTACCTGACTCATGTGGCAAGTTACAGAGCGAGCTCTCCCAGCCTGTGGCAACTACCTCAACTGTGCCTCGAATGGTGGGCAGCTTAATTGAGCGGCTTGAACACATCTCTGTACCGGTCTCTATATCTGTTGCGTTTGCCTCTGTCATGCTGCTGATCATAATGACGATGATCAACCCAATTGGGTATATAAAAAAAAACTTAACTAACTTGAAGATTCAGCAATGCGTGGCAGCAGCCAACAGACGACAGTTTGTGTGTCGCCCACGACAAAGCTGATGATGATGATGGGGATGAGGATGAGGAGGATGACGTTGCGCCTCTGCTCCGAGGGCGCAGCAGCTGGCAGGCAACGCCTCGCAGTGACATGGAAACACTTGTAGCACAACCAGATACTTTTCTTCTGGATGGATAATTAGCCAACGCATGAGGGGATGCTCGTGGGGCCAAAGGGCAATAAATCCCAAAGGGGCAGCTCAAATAGAAATCATACTCGCTCGACTTGGCCTGTCACAGCCGGCGACATTGAGCACTCATTTTATTTTTATTTCTATTTTTTTTTTTTTTTAATTTTGACAGACGACGGACGTTTCAATTGTTCGGTCTCAATTTCGTGTGGTTGACAATGGTTTTAGCTATATAATTACACGATCTTCAGCGATCGCAGCGGCTACTTCCCATGGCTCTTTGCATTCGCCACGCTTGGCAGCCAAAGCGGCCACATCTGACAGGGCCAAAAGCAGGGGATAGAGTTGGTAATAAAAGTGCATTGTGCTTATGCAATGAAAAATATGAAAAAAAAATTATGAGTTTTGCTTCCTGGCCCCGACTCGTTGAGGCTAATTAGCTGTTAAATAATGGCCCAGTTGGTATGGTATGGTATGGGCCACAGAGATGCAGGCTATTGTGAATGTGGGCCATTTGTCATGCTTCATTTGCAATGATTTTTCGCCAATAAAACTGACCAACTTTACCGAGGCAATCAAGCATCAATCAGTCTGCGCTGCCTCAGTCAATCAAACAGAGTTGCATGCAATCTGTGTTAGAACCAGGCGCAAAGCAATTTGCAACTGTAACTATATTTATAGCACTTGTGTTTGATCAATACTCAAGCGTTGTATTCATAAAGTATTCACATTGCATGTGAAAGTAAGAGAAACATTCTCGTCTAGTGAAAGCTGCCGCCAGTTGACATTTGCCTAGCACAGAAATTGCTCGACAGATTGTTCCATTCTCCGGGGAGAAAGAAATACTTTTACTACTTGCACGTTCTCATTGCGGCACGATATGACACAAAAGCCACACACACACACACAGATACACACAGAGAGACACAGATACAGATAGAGATGATTGTCATCGATTGTTGCTGCACTTTTGCTACAGTTTTCTCTGCAAGGGGTCACCGTTGGGGCCAACGCTCCAGCAAGTTCATTAATCACAATTTGTATGTCACTAATCGTTGGCTATGCTGCTCCTGAACTCCAGGGTTATTGCCACACAATGATGAATTGAATTTACCATGATTTTCCAATAAGAGTTTCATTTTTTCTTTAAGTAATTAGTCGAGCTTTGCCCATGGTGTAATGAAAGTTTAAATGCAGATAGGCATGCGTTTAGCTTAATCGGAGCAGAGTACACTATATACTATATAGACAAATATTAATATATTTTACTAAATTTTATATTTATTTATTTAACATCAACTAAGCAGTCGACTCAAAGATATTAAAAAAAAAAAAAGAAAATAGAAAAATTAATTGAATTAAAAATATAAGTATAATTGAAGTAGGAAAAGAATATTAAAAGTATTTTTTTATAATTTATAAGTATTTAAGTTATTAGATTTTATTTAAATTTTTAATTTAATTTATTATTAAATCATTTATATAATATATATTTCTGCATTAATAAGCCAAGTTTTTTTATACAACGCGTTTGAATTATTCTGAACTACGATGTTTATATCAATTAATAATGCATTGTTTTTTTTTTACCAACTTCTTAAATATTATTAAATTCAGCTAATATAACTTAAAAAAAAAAAACTAAAATTTAAACTTATTAAAATACAAAGGGAAGATCAATCAATGTCAAAAATTAACTAATTTAATGAAATAGTCAAAAAAGGAAAAAACAAACACCTTATCATTTCTTGCTGTATTTGTATGCAATGTCAATGATATATGTATATATTTTAATTGTATCCTAAACTCATTGCGTAATCAGTAGTATTAGTAGTAGTAGTAGCTATTAAGTTTGCTCAAAATGCAAATGACAGACACAAACAATTTTTATTCATTTTATACATACGTTTCGTTTCAGAATTCCGGCTTCGAAATCGCAGCAACGCATGGCACCTGTAAAACTGACAGCAGTTGCATTAGTCAGCACAGCAGCAGCAGCAGGAGCAGGAACAACAACAACAACAGCAACAACGGCAACAGCAACGGCGACAGTGGCCTCTCACGCGTCACAGAACTGGCCAATGACGCCATGGAGTGCCTGCCAATGAGCAGTGGATCCGGCAGTCACCATCCGCATCTGATGGCAACTGGTGGGGGTGCAGGCGGCACTGTGGTTGCCTCGCCTACGGCAACTGTTGTCGTTGGCGCCACATATCCACATCATTTACACCATCACCATCACCATCACTTGAGCCACCATGCACCGTATAGCAATAGCTATGGCAGTCACCCACATCATACCATACAGAGCGAACAGACTAAGTCGCTGCAGGAGCTGCAGCACGAGGTGGGCGCTCTCTTGGAATTCCGAGATCTGGTCATTGAAACATTTCCCGATCTCAAACATAAAATGGCCTCAATGTCTGCGACACCATCAACGCCCAATTCGGTTGGGGCAATGGGCGGCAGTCATTCGGTTGGAGGCGTCGTCGTTGGTGGCAGCTCCTCGTTAGCAACCAGGTGAGTGTGTGGTTATATAATCCCAATATGAATATATTAAATAAACCTTTTCCTTGCAGACGCGAATGGGAGCCGGGCATACGTATGAAACGTAAACTATCGCACAAAGAACCGTCCACGACAACGGCAACGGCAGCGGCATCCTCGGGCGCTGGAGCGGAGCCGACGTCATCATCGCTGACGCGCAGCAGGAGCAATTCGCACAGCGGCAAGAAAGAGCCAAAGAGCGGAGAGAACAACAACGGCAGCGTTGTGCAGGACTCCGGTTTCTCAACGGAGACCAGTTCCTCCAAGGAAGGACACAGTGCCTCCTCCACCAACGGTGCTATGACGGTAAGTCCATCATAGATCATAGTTCACTTAGCTTGCAACTAATTCCCGTTTCCCAATCATCACAGGTGGCCATAGCGTCCAATCGCCTGAGCTGCGCCGAATCGGATGATGAACTACTCAACCTGCTGGATGTCATACATCGCAAATCGAATCGTTTACGTGACGAGGTCGAGCATCTGCAGAGTTACGAACGCCAGCAGGGAGATGCGGGGGCCAAGGGCCAGAAGACAGCGGGGACAATGACACCGCAACAGTTCCGTGAGCAGGTGGAACGACTGAATCGTGAGGATATCAAACAATTGCGCAAGGAGCGTGATAGGCTGCTGGACAAGCTGGCCGAAATGGAGGCTGAGACGCTGACGGGTCGCATTAAGGCGGACAAGATGAACGATCAGGTGGAGGAGCTAATAACGGTTAAAAAAGATCTCGAGGAGCAGTTAAAATTGGCCATGGCCCAAAAGTTGGAGCTCAGCTCGCGTGTGCAACAGTTGCAGCTGCAACAGCAGCAGCAGCAGCAACAACAGCAGCAGCAGCAGAGCAAAAGTTCATCTAGGTAAGTAGCTGTAGTCATGCTGGAGAGGATCACTGATAAATACGTTTATTTCTCTACCCACAGCACCACCAGCCAATCAGATTTCTCCAGTCAACGCAATTTCTTATCATCCGCCACCACGGTGCTCTCCAACAGCAGCCGCCCCAGCCTCAGCAGCGGCAACACCAACACCAACAACACATTCCAGCCGGTTGTGCTCGAGCAGCAGCAGCAGCAGCAGCCAGCGCCGGAGGCATTCCATCAAAGCTCAGACAGTGATACAGCAGCGAGAAGACAACAACAACAGTCTCTGGGACGTTTGGATGGTGTGGTGAGCACACCCGGTGCCCGGAATACCAAGTGCCGGATTGCGGATTCCAAACGCTTTTCGGCCATATTGCTGGAAACAAATGTGCTCGAATTGCAGCGACATTTGCTCACGTTGACTGTGCAGAATCAGGTGTTGGCCCAGAAGCTCGACTCGTCCAGTAAGTCAAAGACGGTGCTGGCCAAACGGCTGGACAAGAGCCAAGAGGATACGGAGGAGTTGCGTTTTCAGCTGGAGGAGAAGAACATCGAACTGGAGGGTACCAAGGCGCAGTTGCGTGTGCTGGAATCACGTTTGCATGCCAGCAGCAGTACCAACTCGTATCTGAATTCCTCGCAGCATGATTACGAGACGAATCGTTCGTCGGCATCCACGACCCTGATGCTCAGTCGTCGTGGTGTGCCCGACTCGGTGGACATGGTATCAACACCGATAGCAGCAGCAACAGCAACAGCGACGTCCGCTACTAGCAACATGCCCCGATCTGATCAAATTAGTACGCCCAGCATGAAGGCTATGGTGCCGCTGGCCATGGATGAGCTGCAACAGCATAGCAGCAGCACCGAATCCGCGCATGAGCATGAACCGGAACGCACGCCCAATGATTCACAGAGCAAGACGATGGTCAATATCGGTGCCAGTCCACTGGGCAGCAGTACGCCCACTGCGGCCAGTGTGGGCAACAACAGCAGCATTGCTGCTCGTGTCATGAGCTCCAGTGTGGGTGGCAATCCCACTGGGAATGCGTTCGAGCAGACGCCACTGCGTTGTTATGCCTTCCGCAAGATGAATAGCGCCAGCAAGCCGAGCAAGATCCCACTACCGGGCAGCAAGGCAGCCGCTTATTTTGCTGGCAAACCACCAACGGGTCGATCTTCGACCGCGGGTCGCTCGCCACCATCGGTGCACAACTCCAGCAGCGTCTCGTATGGCAGCAGCAGCAAATCATCGCTTAGTCGCAGCACTGGCAATCTCAGCCAGAGCCTGAAACGTGCCGACTCCGCATCCAATCATTCGCTGAGCACCAACACAAGTCGCAGCTCAACATCATCATCGATACCGCTGGCCACCACACCGTACTCATCCAGCTCGGCTGGCGGCAATCGCAGCAACAGCCAAACGACTCCGTCCCCACGTGTGCTTCAAAATTCGCCGTTGCCCAAGCTGAAGCGCGAGACGCTCAGCTCCCGGGTGCGGCATCTTGACTCACTCTCACGTGCCCAACAGTCGCCAGAGCAACAGCAACAGCAGCAGCAGCAGCAGCAACATAACTTAAACAGCAGCCAGAGCAGGGGCAGCCAATCGAACATTCATGGCAGTTCCAGTTCCATTGCGGCACAGCTGAGCACAACACTGCGTAAGGATCTGCAGTTGAGCTCCTCAACGGCGGCATCATCCACGTATCATCATCGTCGTGTCACTGCGGCTGGCAGCCAAACAGCGGGGGGTGGTGTTGGGGTCGCCCGACGCTTTAGCAGTGCCTCCGTGGCCGGAGCAAGGATGGCGGCGCGTGAGGCGCAGCAGAAGAGCAGCAACAGCAGCAGCAGTCACGATCCCACAACGGCCACGCCCACGTCCAGTTATGGCGACAGTGATAGTGGCAAGGTACGCACTTTAAAGTCAACACTTTGGGGTTGGTTCAAATGAATAATAATAATTATAATATTAGCTACGATACTGATACTGATATTGATAATAATGTTACATAAACATACATCTCTATATACTATATATACCTATATATATGCCTATTGATAACTGATTACTGTTTTACTACGCCAACTACAACAACAACAACAACAATCACATCAACATCAACAACATCAAAAAAACAAAACAACAATCAAGAAAAGTCCACAATAATAGCAGCAGAAAGTACAGTTACAGATAAAGATAGATCAACCGGCAGCATACCTAATTTATATAATATAAATCATGTACGTTATGCCTACGCCCCGCCCTTGCCATGAAAGAAACCTCATTTCGAACAATTTTGATTGAAAATTTTTGTAAATTCTTTTGTCAATTTTGTGAACTGATTAAGAAGTCATCAGATTTGTTAACTTATATATTATTTGCACGAAATGTTATCATATTTGAATCATATACGGTTCCGATTTCAATTGTCTCGCGTTTGCGGTTCGTTTCATGGTGCCTTTACATATTTATTTAAACAAACATACATACACAAAGCGAATCACATTAAGAACTAACCATCGAACATACATACTCTACATAATACATACCTTATGTAAACCTATTATCTGTATATCTAACCAACTATCGATTTGGAAGGATCGTTCCACTGATTGAATGATTATTGTGTGTTACCTACCCTCCTCGAGATTGTGCCTATGCCTAAGCATAATTAGAAATCTAGCAAGTCGTGCCTAATCCTAAACAGAAAAAAAAAAGAAATAAACCAGCCCCGTTACTCTGCATGTCAAGGCACAGGCTTATCGCGTATACGCAATGTGCGCTCTCAGATTTGCGGTCATTGACCGAGCTAAAGGTGCCACAGCAGCAGCTTATGCAACAACAACAACAACAGCAACAATATTGATTGCAACATTGCAACAAGAGCAACAGTAACAATGTTTTCGCTTTCCCATATATTATATACCTATACATATTTATATATATTATTAGTTTTATTTTTTTGTACATACTCAATGCCTATATGCGCATTAGTGCAGCATCATCTATCATTTACACTATATGTATCTACCACATACCATACATATACCATATACCATCTACATTTACCATCTAACTACTCGTCTACTCGTCTACACATTATGCAAATCATGTAAATTGTTTATCATTACATATCGTTATTATTATTAGTTACTTTACTTTTGCCGATCGATTGTCCCCCTGCCACGCCCCCAATGTTTCCTATTGCATAGATGAGATCTGCAACTTATGCATTATTATTATTATTATTATTATAATGCAATTAGTTTGCGCGTGTGTAATTAATAAACGATTATTGTTATCTCTATATAAGTTGATATACATATATGTACGTAGCACTTACTTATTATCAGTTTTGCCTAATTTAAATTGCTAATTAATCATTAATTACGATCGTAAATATATCTATATGCATATACACGCAACAAAAAAACACACATACTCGTCTACATATATGATTATATAGAAATATATGAAGAATAGAAACGAAAACGAAATCACATATATTATTTTTGGATTTAATTTTGTTAAGGTTCTTCGAAAGCAGCAGTGCTTTATGGGGCCTGCCCGGTGAGCTTGACCATCATCATCGTTTTACATGCCATCATGTTTTTTTTGATATGTCACAATCCGCCAAATCATCGTCATCAACACTTA
Organism: Zaprionus tsacasi; assembly: GCA_018904105.1. Classification (NCBI taxonomy): domain Eukaryota; kingdom Metazoa; phylum Arthropoda; class Insecta; order Diptera; family Drosophilidae; genus Zaprionus; species Zaprionus tsacasi. The sequence goes on from JAEIFR010000295.1 coordinate 3,354,704, forward strand.
TGCCATTAATGCTTTATACCATTAGCTTGGTCGAAGTTTAAGTACTAACCGACTTGGAAGACATAGACACACACACACACAAACACACTCACTCATGGCCATAATACATGGCTATAACGCACACTAAATATTCGTATCTAATGCTGTAATTTCTTTTTACTTTTACTTTTTCTTTCTTCGCGTTTTCGCCCTATGTACGTATGTCTACCCCAAAAAAAAAAAACAAAAAAATTGTTTATACCTGTCTGTTGTCCTAAACTCACTCGTATTTCAATTTTGTACATTCGAAAACCTCCCGTACCAACAAAACGATCCTCATAAACAATTTGAAATAATAATACAAAATATTATTATATCCACCCAACTACAACAACAACAACAACAAACCAAAACCCCGACAAAAAAAACGATCCAACAACAGCCTATTGAAAAATGTAACTAAAACTTATGTGAAAACTCTCCCTAACGATATGTAAACCTACAACAAGCAAACAAACAAAAATATGCCACATATACTTAACCGTTGGAACCATGTTGGATAATCATGTACATTTTTATATATGGACTATGGTGGTGTATTGATTGATTGATTGATAGATTGATTGACTGACGTTGGTGGTGAAAATGTAAGATTGCATGCGGCAAATGAAAATGCTAACACACAAAAAAGCGACCCTAGAAACAACTGCAACAACTCGGGAGGTATTTTTGGTATCGGACAGCAAGCAGAAGAAAGCGATACAGACGACAACGATATACAGGAGGCGCGTGTGCTCACCTAGCTTGGCCCATCTCACCCTGGCTCACCTCCTCAGCTCTCAGCTCAGCTCAGCTCAAAACCCATGGCCAGAGAAGAGTGTTGAGCTTGTTGTGTTGTGTGTGTGTGTGTAGATCGTTTGTCTCTTTTGTTTTATAGCCAAAGAACAAAGACAAAGAACTATGACACTTTGCCGCCATGTGTTATACGCGTAAGTCTCTCTCACTCTCTCTCTCTCTCTCTTCATCTCTTTTGTTGTCACATGATTGTAGGTTAAGCTACTATTCCACAATCCCCCCCGCACAACACTGCTTTTATTTACTTGCTTACCAACACTGAACCAGAGTACGGCAAGCGGATGGCTTTCTCATATTGTTATTTTGTATTTGTAGTTTTTGCAGTAGTTTATCCACTTTCTATAAACAACACATACAACCCAACTTACAGCGACACACCCACACGCAGATACCCTTTCTCTAATTTCCCATGCAGGCAAACAAGAATTCTAGCAAACCGATCATAAGTAAGAACTTCTCTCTCTCTCTCTATCCCGCCCTGTCTTTCTTTTTAAAAAGTTTCCATTTTATTTGTTGAGTTCATGTAAATATAAAACTATTGGAAACTATAATGCTAACTGTAAAATTCAAGCCAATGGATGAGGTACTACATAACCCTTTCGCCTATTGCTACGATCTAATCTGAACTATGTTTGTGTTTATCTAACTTTGGTGTCTTGAGCTACACTTTATCTACACTCCCTTAACCTATCCTACTATCCTCCTACAACATGTTACATATATCTTGTTTCTGTGTTATTCTTTCTTGTTCATGTGGCATGCTCTCCAGATGTTATACAAAAAACGAAACACGCTAAAATGTTGTTATATTCTTCTATTTCTATTCCAATCTCTGCTCTCTCTCTCTCACTCTGCTGCTGCTCAGAATTTGGCAGATTCCGTTCGTAAGCCAAATTTCCGTTTCCATAACAACAATTGGCAATTGTGGCAAACGACTAAAAACAACTACAACAACAACAAGAACTACACAATTTTGGAAGAGCCAGAATATTTGAAAAACCAACCGGATGAGACTGCCGATGTGTCCGAGGAGACAGCCTACGATTCGTATTATACGCAATACACCACGCCCGACTCCATGGACTGTGGCAGCGATAATCTGCTGGTGACCTTCGATTATGGTTACAGTGATTCCATTGAACCACCCCTTGCAGCGCCATCGACAGCATATGCTGAGGATGAATATTGGCCGGAAACAGAGGGCGGTGCCATATGGTTTGGCACACCTCCCCCCAATGATATGCAGCCCTTTAAGGTGCATCATGTGCAGCACAAGGAGAGTCTACAGTCCTTGATATCGTACGATGTAGATGACTTCGAAGAGCAATCAGAACCAGATCACGAACTGGGCAGGGCTGGGGAGCAGGAGGAGGTGTTCTACGATAGTATCGAATGTTGAAAAATTTTCATGTCGCTTTGTTTTCCCGCTGACAGCTAAATTTGCATAATATATATATCTTTATCGTAGCATATAGGCAGATGATTCTTTTATACAATTATCATTTTAATTTCACATATACTACATAACGTAACTAGTCTACCGAATGAGCAATACGCAATCAATAAATTTTGAATGTAGGCACAACCATGATTATTTAAAATGATATTGTATGTGTTGGATGTATGTATGTTTGTATGGTAATAATATCGATAGATTTGCAGAGATTGTAACATACTTGCTGTGTAGTATGTATGTAGAATGTAAACTCCTCTCCTATTTATACCTATATATCATTATCGTAAAGCTCCTTAAGTATTTAAGTCTATGCATATGTTTATATTATCGAGTTGATTGTATGTATCTATATGGATAATTTTAATATTATACACAATATGCTTACTTATTTGTACTCTCAAATTAATTTAATATACCCGTATTAGATCGCAGCTATACTATATACAATATATATTGTTTAGTTGTTATGAAATTTAGTTATACCACATGACGCATGTACTATATGCTACTCGCACATGTGTGTACAGTTTATTAAGTATATATACCGAGTATGGACATAAGGCCCCAGCAATACGATGATTGTCTGAACACATAGAACTTATCATACACTGTTATCAAAATGCGTTTACTACATTTATAAAACAAATGAAAACATATAATAAAAACCGTAAGTTGAACCACAAATAAAGCTGTTAGAATGAAGAAAAAAAAAAAAACAAGCAACTATCACTAAAATATATTCAAAAAGGCGATTGTAGGCGTACACATATATACATTTAAATAGCAATTGTAATTGAAGACAGCATACTTATTAAAAAGCAAAAAATCAGCAAACAAAAATAAAATAAAATAAAATAAAAAAAAATAAATAAAATAAACTCAACTGTTTTGTTTTGCTTCCTTAACTCGTAAATCAACGCAATCAATAAAGTTGCAAATGATTTAGATTAATTGAAATTTGACTCACGCGACAAGTGGCGCAAAAAAGGGCACACACTTGTCTCGGCGAAAGTGTGGATACACTGGCATGTGCTTTCTTTCGATAGTAGTGCAAACGATAGTTTCCCAAAAAATTTAATTAATTGAATATGATTAACCAATGAAATTGTGTCATATGTATATTCGATTGAATTCAAATGGAAATATTTATGAGTAGAGCGAAATACCTCCCAAAACCGTCATACTCCCCGCGCTAGTGCACAAAACAATTGGCAAAAATTCCAATTATTTTTGTTTCCTCTCTTTTGTTTTATTTCTATCGGCGCACGTTGTTATGCTGCGCTCTCTTTGGCACGAAGAGCGTAAAATTGATACGCGCCTGTTATGCTCTCAGCTATTTGTGCTCGCTCTTCAATTGTGCACGCTCTCTCTCTTCGCTTCTCTCACCGCTAGCAACCAGTTCACTTAGTACGCTCCACGCGACCGGAACGGGTTTATTCGAATATGTTCGCAATATAACGCTTTACAGATTAATTCAGCGTATTGCGACATTGGGACAAAATGCAATTATTTGATTAGAGTAGAGAGAGAGCAAACAAATATTTACATACATGCTCTCAGTATGTACTACACAGTGGATGCGTGTTAATCAGTGTAGTCCGAATAATCCTTGAAATTCATGGATATGGATTTCGAACAGATTCTGGCCAAATGCGGCAATAGTCATCGTTATCAGTATCTTCTGCTGGGACTCTACGGTTTCCTCATGGTAGTCGTGTCCATGCACTACTTCTCACAGAATGTGATCAGCTTTGTGCCCGATCATTGGTGCTACCACGAGCAGCTGGAGAATCGTAGCTTCGCAGAGATCAAGGCTATTTACAAGGACTTGAAGGAACCATCGTGTACACGTCTGGCCACCATCGAGCCAGATGGATCGAATGCGACATTTAGTACAGAGCGCTGTGATCGCTGGATTTATAACTATGATTATGGATTTAGGAGCATGAACACCGAGGTGGGTAGAGAGATTTGGGTCTCACTGCAAAAGGAATCTAAATTGAAATCCTATATAGCTGAACTGGGTCTGTGATGCCGCCTACAAGGCACGTGTTGGCCAGTCTTTCTTCTTTGTGGGTTCCATGTGTGGTACGCTTATCTTTGGCTTATTGGGCGATAAGATCGGACGTATTAAGGCCCTGATTTTGGCTAATTGGTGTGGCTTTCTTGGCGATTTCTCAACAATCTTCACAAGCAGTTTGACTGCCTTCTCCGTGGCTCGTTACATATCTGGCCTGGCTGCCGATGCCAACTCGTATCTGATGTATATTCTTGGTAAGTTAATTCGCATCTGGTTTTTCTACTAATCCAACTAATCGTACATGGAACAGTTATCGAATATGTGTCACCATCATTGCGGAATGTGGGACTGAACACGGTGTTGGGTCTGTTCTACTCGCTGGGTTTGATAAGCGCCTCTTGGTTGGCTGTCTTGGTGGGACACTGGAAAACATTTCTGGCCTGCTCCTCGCTGCCCTTACTCCTGGTTACCCTCTTCTATTTCCTCGTACAGGAGAGTGCCCAGTGGCTGGTCACACGCAACGATATCGATGGAGCCATCAAGCGATTGCAGCGTGTAGCCAAGATCAATGGGCGAGTGGTGCACGATGATGATTTCAAAGAGTTCAGCTCCTACTGCAGGAGGCAGTACAGCAAGACGACGACTGAGGGAGCAGAGTCCCAGGCTAGACTGATCGATATGCTGCGCACACCTCGCCTACGCAGTGCCGCCTTCAAAATGCTGATCATATTGTAAGTGATTCATTTGAATCGTTACCCTTATGATTGATCTCTCTGTTCTGCCCGCAGCATTATCGTCTCACCGTGCTACAACGTCATAGCACGCAATGTGGAGGGAATGGGTATATCGCCGTTCATAATGTTCTCACTGAATGCATTGATGCTTCCCCCTTCAGGGTATCTGCAGGGTCTGCTGCAGGATGTCACGGGACGTAAGGCGACGGCGGTCAGTTGGATGTTGATTACCGGAATATTCGCTGTGGCTGCAGGCCTTGTCATCTCCCTGGGCGCCGAGCGAAATGTCGCCTTGCTGGTCTGCTTGGCATTGGCCGCACGCTTTGGTGTCTCCATAGCCGACGGTGCCAGTTCACAGCTCTGCACCGAGCTCATTCCCACCTGTGTTCGTGGACGTGGTGTCGCTGTGGCACATGTCGCTGGCTTTGCGGCCTCCTTCTTATCGCCCTACATAATCCATTTGGGCACGTACTTTAGGCCCACACCCTCGATAATACTGGGACTGCTCTTCTTGTCTGGGGCATATGTGTGTCTGCTGCTACCCGAGACACGTAACAAGAAACTTCCCATGTCTCTGGCCGAGGGGGAGCAGTTCGGAGCGGGCGAGCGTATGTTAGATTTTCTATATCTATTGCGAAAACAAGACCCGCCCGAAGTGGAACTGCAAGCTGAACTGAAACCTAAACCAGACGATTCATAAGCATGACACTTAAATATTCCATTTCCTGATTTTTGTATTACTTTTCTATTGTAAAATCAATGTCTCGTGTCTTCATTTAAATTATTTCTTACATTTTAAAACACATTTCAAGATATAAAACATCATAAAGAAGTTTCATTGAAAATATACGACTACATTTTAATTTTATTTTATGGTTTCCACAGAATTTTTGGTTTCTGAAAAGTTTCATAAAGTGAGCTTATATGCTAATTATATGTAAAATAATCAGAACAAGAAAACGGAATTTATTTAACCTTATTTTATTTCTCATTTAGTACGATACGTTGGGGTGCTATTAATCCAAAAAAAAAGTTTACCCCGTGAAATAGAAAGACATCAGAACAAAAATGAGCAGAACAATAATTCCCCATATTATACTGATATGAAAAGTAATTATCGCATAAATGCTCACGGAGTGAGAACCTCTTTTTGAGCACTTTTAATGTCTTCTACGCGATCTTCACGAACTCTTTATAATTTCGAGCATATTGACTTCGTAGTCGCTCAGCATTTGGCAGTATCTGCTAGGCACTTGCTGACAATAGACATATACGGTTAGCATTCGATTGTATAGAGTCAGTCGTATAGGTCGATTAGTGCCATAAGAATAATCGATTAGTTGTAAACTTACGACATTGTTATGGATTTCGATGAAATACTATTGAAATGCGGCAACAGCCATCGCTATCAGTTCTTGCTGTTAGGACTCTTCAGCATGCTGATGTTTATGACGTCTATGCAGTACTTCTCCCAGAATGTGATCGGCTTCGTACCGGATCACTGGTGCTACCACGAGCAGTTGGAGAACCTAAGCTTCTCGCAGATCGCTGATATATACAAAGACCTTGAAAACCCATCGTGCACGAAACTGGCGACTATCGATCTTGCTGGAGGTAATTATACGATCAGTGAAGATCGCTGCGATCGTTGGATTTATAACTACGACTTCGGATTTCGTAGCATGAGCACGGAGGTAAGAAGTGTATTACAAGAGTATATCTTATCTTATGTTTTTGGGATTCCTTTATAGCTCAATTGGGTCTGTGATGATGCTTATAAGTCACCTGTTGGACAGTCATTCTTTTTTGCTGGTTCCATTTTGGGAACAGTTATCTTTGGGCTACTTGGAGATAGAATCGGAAGAATTAAGGGCTTTATCTTAGCCAATTGGTGTGGTTTTCTAGGCGATTTCTTAACCATCTTCGCAGACAACCTAACTGTCTTCTCGCTGACTCGATTTGTCTCGGGTCTCGCGATTGATGCTAACACATATCTTATGTACATTTTGGGTAAGTCGATATCATTTAGGAAATATGAAAATATAATATGTTTATCTTTCGTAGTTGTTGAATATGTTTCTCCGACGCTTCGAAGTTCGGGCTTAACCATCTGTGTATGCGTGTTTTACGGATTGGGCATGACATGCACTTCCTGGTTAGCCGTTTTTGTTGGACACTGGAAATATTTCCTGCTTTGTTCGTCAATCCCAATGCTTGGAGTCACCCTATACTATTTCCTCGTACAGGAGAGTGCTCAATGGTTGATCACACGTAATGATATCGATGGAGCCATAAAGAGGTTGCAGCATGTGGCCAAAATGAATAGACGCCGCTTGAGTGACTCTGATGTTGATGCTTTTCGGAATCATTGCCTTGAAATTCAACAGAAAGAAAATGATAAAGATATAAAAGGAGCTGACATGTTCAAGACCCCGTATTTACGTAAGAAGATCATCTTAGTTCTGAGTTTATTGTGAGTAGCTTAACTCAAATAGTTCTTCAACACGTTTTGATATCACATTTCCTTTCGTTTAGTTCGATAATGTCGCTATGTTTCAACACAATGACACGAAATGTGGAGGGCTTGGGTATATCGCCTTTCATAACATTCTCGATATTTGCTGTGACGCTTCTTCCTGCTGGACTCTTACAAGCTGGCGTCCAAAAGCGATTCGGACGCAAAAGTATTGCTGTTGCCTCGCTACTTTTCACTGGATTATTTTCAGCCTGCAATGGGATCATTATGTCGATTGCAAAGGATATTAGCACGGTGCTCTTGGTTACCATAAATGTTGTCGGAAGATTTGGAATTTCGATGTGCTATGGAGCGGTACTATTGATTTCTACAGAACTTGTGCCCACATGCGTTCGATCTCGAGGCTTGTCTTTGGCTCATTTGGCTGGCTCAGCAATTTCAATATTTTCTCCATACATTTTACACATGGGAACATACTACAGAGCTGGTCCAGCTATAGTTCTGTGTCTCCTTTTCCTCTTCAATACCTTTCTATGTCTCTTGCTGCCAGAGACTAAAAACCGAAAGCTGCCCATCACCCTCGCAGATGGTGAAAACTTTGGCAAAGGAGAGCGCATGTTTGACTTCCTGAAAATAAGTTCGAAGAAGGAAACTGTAATTGAATCGGAACTAGACGCAGCCAAGAAACTTATGTCTTAAAATGTATTTATTACGAATTTAAAAAACTAAATTATGCTATTTCTTAAATGTAGAATTACTCTGCTTGTGAAAACATTAACAAAATGTTATTCCACGTGGTGTTATTACTAATTTAGCCCTCCGCAATCGATTAAAATTAAAACCTCGCGATATAAAATTTAAAAACAAAAATTGTTTTGAAATTTTACAGGGGGGACCATTGTCTAAATTTCCTAAATATCAAAAAATTTCAAAAGGTCTATTATGATATTATTTAAATGTAGAATCACTCAGATAATCAAAACATAAACAAAATGTCATTCCGCGTGAAAATCGTTTGATTTATAAGAAAGTTATGAACGGTGTAAAATGAGAATACGAGGCCTGTTGAGTGTGTTACATGTCTAATTTTTTGACCATTTCGACATGATTTTTGGGCCAAAATTAAGTATAGTCTAAAATCGATTTAAACACTTGTTTATTACTAATTTTGACCTCCGCAATCGATTAAAATTAAAACCTCGCGATATAAAATTTAAAAACAAAAATTGTTTTGAAATTTTACAGGGGGGACCATTGTCTAAATTTCCTAAATATCAAAAAATTTCAAAAGGTCTATTATGATATTATTTAAATGTAGAATCACTCAGATAATCAAAACATAAACAAAATGTCATTCCGCGTGAAAATCGTTTGATTTATAAGAAAGTTATGAAGGGTGTAAAATGAGAGTACCAGGCCTGTTGAGTGTGTTACATGTCTAATTTTTTGACCATTTCGACATGATTTTTGGGCCAAAATTAAGCATAGTCTAAAATCGATTTAAACACTTGTTTATTACTAATTTTGACCTCCGCAATCGATTAAAATTAAAACCTCGCGATTTAAAATTTTGAAAAGAAAATTTGTTTTGAAATTTTACAGGGGGGACCATTGTCTAAATTTCCAAAATATCAAAAAATTTCAAAAGGTCTATTATGATATTATTTAAATGTAGAATCACTCAGATAATCAAAACATAAACAAAATGTCATTCCGCGTGAAAATCGTTTGATTTATAAGAAAGTTATGATCGGTGTAAAATGAGAGTACCAGGCCTGTTGAGTGTGTTACATGTCTAATTTTTTGACCATTTCGACATGATTTTTGGGCCAAAATTAAGTATAGTCTAAAATCGATTTAAACACTTGTTTATTACTAATTTTGACCTCCGCAATCGATTAAAATTAAAACCTCGCGATTTGAAATTTTGAAAAGAAAATTTGTTTTGAATTTTTACAGGGGGGACCATTGTCTAAATTTCCAAAATATCAAAAAATTTCAAAAGGTCTATTATGATATTATTTAAATGTATAATCACTCAGATAATCAAAACATAAACAAAAAGTCATTCCGCGTGAAAATCGTTTGATTTATAAGAAAGTTATGATCGGTGTAAAATGAGAGTACCAGGCCTGTTGAGTGTGTTACATGTCTAATTTTTTGACCATTTCGACATGATTTTTGGGCCAAAATTAAGTATAGTCTAAAATCAATTTAAACACTTGTTTATTACTAATTTTGACCTCCGCAATCGATTAAAATTAAAACCTCGCGATTTAAAATTTTGAAAAGAAAATTTGTTTTGAAATTTTACAAAATATCAAAAATTTCAAAAGGTCTATTATGATATTATTTAAATGTAGAATCACTCAGATAATCAAAACATAAACAAAATGTCATTCCGCGTGAAAATCGTTTGATTTATAAGAAAGTTATGATCGGTGTAAAATGAGAGTACCAGGCCTGTTGAGTGTGTTACATGTCTAATTTTTTGACCATTTCGACATGATTTTTGGACCAAAATTAAGTATAGTCTAAAATCGATTTAAACACTTGTTTATTACTAATTTTGACCTCCGCAATCGATTAAAATTAAAACCTCGCGATTTAAAATTTTGAAAAGAAAATTTGTTTTGAAATTTTACAGGGGGGACCATTGTCTAAATTTCCAAAATATCAAAAAATTTCAAAAGGTCTATTATGATATTATTTAAATGTAGAATCATTCAGATAATCAAAACATAAACAAAATGTCATTCCGCGTGAAAATCGTTTGATTTATAAGAAAGTTATGATCGGTGTAAAATGAGAGAACCAGGCCTGTTGAGTGTGTTACATGTCTAATTTTTTGACCATTTCGACATGATTTTTGGGCCAAAATTAAGTATAGTCTAAAATCAATTTAAACACTTGTTTATTACTAATTTTGACCTCCGCAATCGATTAAAATTAAAACCTCGCGATTTAAAATTTTGAAAAGAAAATTTGTTTTGAAATTTTACAGGGGGGACCATTGTCTAAATTTCCAAAATATCAAAAAATTTCAAAAGGTCTATTATGATATTATTTAAATGTAGAATCACTCAGATAATCAAAACATAAACAAAATGTCATTCCGCGTGAAAATCGTTTGATTTATAAGAAAGTTATGATCGGTGTAAAATGAGAGTACCAGGCCTGTTGAGTGTGTTACATGTCTAATTTTTTGACCATTTCGACATGATTTTTGGGCCAAAATTAAGTATAGTCTAAAATCGATTTAAACACTTGTTTATTACTAATTTTGACCTCCGCAATCGATTAAAATTAAAACCTCGCGATTTAAAATTTTGAAAAGAAAATTTGTTTTGAAATTTTACAGGGGGGACCATTGTCTAAATTTCCAAAATATCAAAAAATTTCAAAAGGTCTATTATGATATTATTTAAATGTGGAATCACTCAGATAATCAAAACATAAACAAAATGTCATTCCGCGTGAAAATCGTTTGATTTATAAGAAAGTTATGATCGGTGTAAAATGAGAGTACCAGGCCTGTTGAGTGTGTTACATGTCTAATTTTTTGACCATTTCGACATGATTTTTGGGCCAAAATTAAGTATAGTCTAAAATCAATTTAAACACTTGTTTATTACTAATTTTGACCTCCGCAATCGATTAAAATTAAAACCTCGCGATTTAAAATTTTGAAAAGAAAATTTGTTTTGAAATTTTACAGGGGGGACCATTGTCTAAATTTCCAAAATATCAAAAAATTTCAAAAGGTCTATTATGATATTATTTAAATGTAGAATCACTCAGATAATCAAAACATAAACAAAATGTCATTCCGCGTGAAAATCGTTTGATTTATAAGAAAGTTATGATCGGTGTAAAATGAGAGTACCAGGCCTGTTGAGTGTGTTACATGTCTAATTTTTTGACCATTTCGACATGATTTTTGGGCCAAAATTAAGTATAGTCTAAAATCGATTTAAACACTTGTTTATTACTAATTTTGACCTCCGCAATCGATTAAAATTAAAACCTCGCGATTTGAAATTTTGAAAAGAAAATTTGTTTTGAATTTTTACAGGGGGGACCATTGTCTAAATTTCCAAAATATCAAAAAATTTCAAAAGGTCTATTATGATATTATTTAAATGTATAATCACTCAGATAATCAAAACATAAACAAAAAGTCATTCCGCGTGAAAATCGTTTGATTTATAAGAAAGTTATGATCGGTGTAAAATGAGAGTACCAGGCCTGTTGAGTGTGTTACATGTCTAATTTTTTGACCATTTCGACATGATTTTTGGGCCAAAATTAAGTATAGTCTAAAATCAATTTAAACACTTGTTTATTACTAATTTTGACCTCCGCAATCGATTAAAATTAAAACCTCGCGATTTAAAATTTTGAAAAGAAAATTTGTTTTGAAATTTTACAAAATATCAAAAATTTCAAAAGGTCTATTATGATATTATTTAAATGTAGAATCACTCAGATAATCAAAACATAAACAAAAAGTCATTCCGCGTGAAAATCGTTTGATTTATAAGAAAGTTATGATCGGTGTAAAATGAGAGTACCAGGCCTGTTGAGTGTGTTACATGTCTAATTTTTTGACCATTTCGACATGATTTTTGGACCAAAATTAAGTATAGTCTAAAATCGATTTAAACACTTGTTTATTACTAATTTTGACCTCCGCAATCGATTAAAATTAAAACCTCGCGATTTAAAATTTTGAAAAGAAAATTTGTTTTGAAATTTTACAGGGGGGACCATTGTCTAAATTTCCAAAATATCAAAAAATTTCAAAAGGTCTATTATGATATTATTTAAATGTAGAATCACTCAGATAATCAAAACATAAACAAAATGTCATTCCGCGTGAAAATCGTTTGATTTATAAGAAAGTTATGATCGGTGTAAAATGAGAGTACCAGGCCTGTTGAGTGTGTTACATGTCTAATTTTTTGACCATTTCGACATGATTTTTGGGCCAAAATTAAGTATAGTCTAAAATCGATTTAAACACTTGTTTATTACTAATTTTGACCTCCGCAATCGATTAAAATTAAAACCTCGCGATTTGAAATTTTGAAAAGAAAATTTGTTTTGAATTTTTACAGGGGGGACCATTGTCTAAATTTCCAAAATATCAAAAAATTTCAAAAGGTCTATTATGATATTATTTAAATGTATAATCACTCAGATAATCAAAACATAAACAAAATGTCATTCCGCGTGAAAATCGTTTGATTTATAAGAAAGTTATGATCGGTGTAAAATGAGAGTACCAGGCCTGTTGAGTGTGTTACATGTCTAATTTTTTGACCATTTCGACATGATTTTTGGGCCAAAATTAAGTATAGTCTAAAATCAATTTAAACACTTGTTTATTACTAATTTTGACCTCCGCAATCGATTAAAATTAAAACCTCGCGATTTAAAATTTTGAAAAGAAAATTTGTTTTGAAATTTTACAAAATATCAAAAATTTCAAAAGGTCCATTATGATATTATTTAAATGTAGAATCACTCAGATAATCAAAACATAAACAAAATGTCATTCCGCGTGAAAATCGTTTGATTTATAAGAAAGTTATGATCGGTGTAAAATGAGAGTACCAGGCCTGTTGAGTGTGTTACATGTCTAATTTTTTGACCATTTCGACATGATTTTTGGGCCAAAATTAAGTATAGTCTAAAATCGATTTAAACACTTGTTTATTACTAATTTTGACCTCCGCAATCGATTAAAATTAAAACCTCGCGATTTAAAATTTTGAAAAGAAAATTTGTTTTGAAATTTTACAGGGGGGACTATTGTCTAAATTTCCTAAATATCAAAAAATTTCAAAAGGTCTATTATGATATTATTTAAATGTAGAATCACTCAGATAATCAAAACATAAACAAAATGTCATTCCGCGTGAAAATCGTTTGATTTATAAGAAAGTTATGATCGGTGTAAAATGAGAGTACCAGGCCTGTTGAGTGTGTTACATGTCTAATTTTTTGACCATTTCGACATGATTTTTGGGCCAAAATTAAGTATAGTCTAAAATCGATTTAAACACTTGTTTATTACTAATTTTGACCTCCGCAATCGATTAAAATTAAAACCTCGCGATTTAAAATTTTGAAAAGAAAATTTGTTTTGAAATTTTACAGGGGGGACTATTGTCTAAATTTCCTAAATATCAAAAAATTTCAAAAGGTCTATTATGATATTATTTAAATGTAGAATCACTCAGATAATCAAAACATAAACAAAATGTCATTCCGCGTGAAAATCGTTTGATTTATAAGAAAGTTATGATCGGTGTAAAATGAGAGTACCAGGCCTGTTGAGTGTGTTACATGTCTAATTTTTTGACCATTTCGACATGATTTTTGGGCCAAAATTAAGTATAGTCTAAAATCGATTTAAACACTTGTTTATTACTAATTTTGACCTCCGCAATCGATTAAAATTAAAACCTCGCGATTTAAAATTTTGAAAAGAAAATTTGTTTTGAAATTTTACAAAATATCAAAAATTTCAAAAGGTCTATTATGATATTATTTAAATGTAGAATCACTCAGATAATCAAAACATAAACAAAAAGTCATTCCGCGTGAAAATCGTTTGATTTATAAGAAAGTTATGATCGGTGTAAAATGAGAGTACCAGGCCTGTTGAGTGTGTTACATGTCTAATTTTTTGACCATTTCGACATGATTTTTGGGCCAAAATTAAGTATAGTCTAAAATCGATTTAAACACTTGTTTATTACTAATTTTGACCTCCGCAATCGATTAAAATTAAAACCTCGCGATTTAAAATTTTGAAAAGAAAATTTGTTTTGAAATTTTACAGGGGGGACCATTGTCTAAATTTCCAAAATATCAAAAAATTTCAAAAGGTCTATTATGATATTATTTAAATGTAGAATCATTCAGATAATCAAAACATAAACAAAATGTCATTCCGCGTGAAAATCGTTTGATTTATAAGAAAGTTATGATCGGTGTAAAATGAGAGTACCGGGCCTGTTGAGTGTGTTACATGTCTAATTTTTTGACCATTTCGACATGATTTTTGGGCCAAAATTAAGTATAGTCTAAAATCAATTTAAACACTTGTTTATTACTAATTTTGACCTCCGCAATCGATTAAAATTAAAACCTCGCGATTTAAAATTTTGAAAAGAAAATTTGTTTTGAAATTTTACAGGGGGACCATTGTCTAAATTTCCAAAATATCAAAAAAATTTCAAAAGGTCTATTATGATATTATTTAAATGTAGAATAACTCAGATAATCAAAACATAAACAAAATGTCATTCCGCGTGAAAATCGTTTGATTTATAAGAAAGTTATGATCGGTGTAAAATGAGAGTACCAGGCCTGTTGAGTGTGTTACATGTCTAATTTTTTGACCATTTCGACATGATTTTTGGGCCAAAATTAAGTATAGTCTAAAATCGATTTAAACACTTGTTTATTACTAATTTTGACCTCCGCAATCGATTAAAATTAAGACCTCGCGATTTAAAATTTTGAAAAGAAAATTTGTTTTGAATTTTTACAGGGGGGACCATTGTCTAAATTTCCAAAATATCAAAAAATTTCAAAAGGTCTATTATGATATTATTTAAATGTAGAATCACTCAGATAATCAAAACATAAACAAAAAGTCATTCCGCGTGAAAATCGTTTGATTTATAAGAAAGTTATGATCGGTGTAAAATGAGAGTACCAGGCCTGTTGAGTGTGTTACATGTCTAATTTTTTGACCATTTCGACATGATTTTTGGGCCAAAATTAAGTATAGTCTAAAATCGATTTAAACACTTGTTTATTACTAATTTTGACCTCCGCAATCGATTAAAATTAAAACCTCGCGATTTAAAATTTTGAAAAGAAAATTTGTTTTGAAATTTTACAGGGGGGACCATTGTCTAAATTTCCAAAATATCAACAAATTTCAAAAGGTCTTTTATGATATTATTTAAATGTAGAATCACTCAGATAATCAAAACATAAACAAAATGTCATTCCGCTTGAAAATCGTTTGATTTATAAGAAAGTTATGATCGGTGTAAAATGAGAGTACCAGGCCTGTTGAGTGTGTTACATGTCTAATTTTTTGACCATTTCGACATGATTTTTGGGCCAAAATTAAGTATAGTCTAAAATCGATTTAAACACTTGTTTATTACTAATTTTGACCTCCGCAATCGATTAAAATTAAAACCTCGCGATTTGAAATTTTGAAAAGAAAATTTGTTTTGAATTTTTACAGGGGGGACCATTGTCTAAATTTCCAAAATATCAAAAAATTTCAAAAGGTCTATTATGATATTATTTAAATGTATAATCACTCAGATAATCAAAACATAAACAAAAAGTCATTCCGCGTGAAAATCGTTTGATTTATAAGAAAGTTATGATCGGTGTAAAATGAGAGTACCAGGCCTGTTGAGTGTGTTACATGTCTAATTTTTTGACCATTTCGACATGATTTTTGGGCCAAAATTAAGTATAGTCTAAAATCAATTTAAACACTTGTTTATTACTAATTTTGACCTCCGCAATCGATTAAAATTAAAACCTCGCGATTTAAAATTTTGAAAAGAAAATTTGTTTTGAAATTTTACAAAATATCAAAAATTTCAAAAGGTCTATTATGATATTATTTAAATGTAGAATCACTCAGATAATCAAAACATAAACAAAATGTCATTCCACGTGAAAATCGTTTGATTTATAAGAAAGTTATGATCGGTGTAAAATGAGAGTACCAGGCCTGTTGAGTGTGTTACATGTCTAATTTTTTGACCATTTCGACATGATTTTTGGGCCAAAATTAAGTATAGTCTAAAATCGATTTAAACACTTGTTTATTACTAATTTTGACCTCCGCAATCGATTAAAATTAAAACCTCGCGATTTAAAATTTTGAAAAGAAAATTTGTTTTGAAATTTTACAGGGGGGACCATTGTCTAAATTTCCAAAATATCAAAAAATTTCAAAAGGTCTATTATGATATTATTTAAATGTAGAATCACTCAGATAATCAAAACATAAACAAAATGTCATTCCACGTGAAAATCGTTTGATTTATAAGAAAGTTATGATCGGTGTAAAATGAGAGTACCAGGCCTGTTGAGTGTGTTACATGTCTAATTTTTTGACCATTTCGACATGATTTTTGGGCCAAAATTAAGTATAGTCTAAAATCAATTTAAACACTTGTTTATTACTAATTTTGACCTCCGCAATCGATTAAAATTAAAACCTCGCGATTTAAAATTTTGAAAAGAAAATTTGTTTTGAAATTTTACAAAATATCAAAAATTTCAAAAGGTCTATTATGATATTATTTAAATGTAGAATCACTCAGATAATCAAAACATAAACAAAAAGTCATTCCGCGTGAAAATCGTTTGATTTATAAGAAAGTTATGATCGGTGTAAAATGAGAGTACCAGGCCTGTTGAGTGTGTTACATGTCTAATTTTTTGACCATTTCGACATGATTTTTGGGCCAAAATTAAGTATAGTCTAAAATCGATTTAAACACTTGTTTATTACTAATTTTGACCCCCGCAATCGATTAAAATTAAAACCTCGCGATTTAAAATTTTGAAAAGAAAATTTGTTTTGAAATTTTACAGGGGGGACCATTGTCTAAATTTCCAAAATATCAAAAAATTTCAAAAGGTCTATTATGATATTATTTAAATGTAGAATCATTCAGATAATCAAAACATAAACAAAATGTCATTCCGCGTGAAAATCGTTTGATTTATAAGAAAGTTATGATCGGTGTAAAATGAGAGTACCAGGCCTGTTGAGTGTGTTACATGTCTAATTTTTTGACCATTTCGACATGATTTTTGGGCCAAAATTAAGTATAGTCTAAAATCGATTTAAACACTTGTTTATTACTAATTTTGACCTCCGCAATCGATTAAAATTAAAACCTCGCGATTTAAAATTTTGAAAAGAAAATTTGTTTTGAAATTTTACAGGGGGGACCATTGTCTAAATTTCCAAAATATCAAAAAATTTCAAAAGGTCTATTATGATATTATTTAAATGTAGAATCACTCAGATAATCAAAACATAAACAAAATGTCATTCCGCGTGAAAATCGTTTGATTTATAAGAAAGTTATGATCGGTGTAAAATGAGAGTACCAGGCCTGTTGAGTGTGTTACATGTCTAATTTTTTGACCATTTCGACATGATTTTTGGGCCAAAATTAAGTATAGTCTAAAATCGATTTAAACACTTGTTTATTACTAATTTTGACCTCCGCAATCGATTAAAATTAAAACCTCGCGATTTAAAATTTTGAAAAGAAAATTTGTTTTGAAATTTTACAAAATATCAAAAATTTCAAAAGGTCTATTATGATATTATTTAAATGTAGAATCACTCAGATAATCAAAACATAAACAAAATGTCATTCCACGTGAAAATCGTTTGATTTATAAGAAAGTTATGATCGGTGTAAAATGAGAGTACCAGGCCTGTTGAGTGTGTTACATGTCTAATTTGTTGACCATTTCGACATGATTTTTGGGCCAAAATTAAGTATAGTCCAAAACCGATTTAAACACTTGTTTATTACTAATTTTGACCTCCGCAATCGATTAAAATTAAAACATCGCGATTTAAAATTTACAAAAAAAATTTTTTTTTGAAATTTTACAGGGGGGACCATTGTCTAAATTTCCTAAATATCAAAAAATTTCAAAAGGTCCATTATGATATTATTTAAATGTAGAATCACTCAGATAATCAAAACATAAACAAAATGTCATTCCGCGTGAAAATCGTTTGATTTATAAGAAAGTTATGATCGGTGTAAAATGAGAGTACCGGGCCTGTTGAGTGTGTTACATGTCTAATTTTTTGACCATTTCGACATGATTTTTGGACCAAAATTAAGTATAGTCTAAAATCAATTTAAACACTTGTTTATTACTTATTTTGACCTCCGCAATCGATTAAAATTAAAACCTCGCGATTTAAAATTTACAAAAAAAATTTTTTTTTGAAATTTTACAGGGGGGACCATTGTCTAAATTTCCAAAATATCAAAAAATTTCAAAAGGTCCATTATGATATTATTTAAATGTAGAATCACTCAGATAATCAAAACATAAACAAAATGTCATTCCGCGTGAAAATCGTTTGATTTATAAGAAAGTTATGATCGGTGTAAAATGAGAGTACCAGGCCTGTTGAGTGTGTTACATGTCTAATTTTTTGACCATTTCGACATGATTTTTGGGCCAAAATTAAGTATAGTCTAAAATCGATTTAAACACTTGTTTATTACTAATTTTGACCTCCGCAATCGATTAAAATTAAAACCTCGCGATTTAAAATTTTGAAAAGAAAATTTGTTTTGAAATTTTACAAAATATCAAAAATTTCAAAAGGTCTATTATGATATTATTTAAATGTAGAATCACTCAGATAATCAAAACATAAACAAAAAGTCATTCCGCGTGAAAATCGTTTGATTTATAAGAAAGTTATGATCGGTGTAAAATGAGAGTACCAGGCCTGTTGAGTGTGTTACATGTCTAATTTGTTGACCATTTCGACATGATTTTTGGGCCAAAATTAAGTATAGTCTAAAATCGATTTAAACACTTGTTTATTACTAATTTTGACCTCCGCAATCGATTAAAATTAAAACCTCGCGATTTAAAATTTTGAAAAGAAAATTTGTTTTGAAATTTTACAGGGGGGACCATTGTCTAAATTTCCAAAATATCAAAAAATTTCAAAAGGTCTATTATGATATTATTTAAATGTAGAATCATTCAGATAATCAAAACATAAACAAAATGTCATTCCGCGTGAAAATCGTTTGATTTATAAGAAAGTTATGATCGGTGTAAAATGAGAGTACCGGGCCTGTTGAGTGTGTTACATGTCTAATTTTTTGACCATTTCGACATGATTTTTGGGCCAAAATTAAGTATAGTCTAAAATCAATTTAAACACTTGTTTATTACTAATTTTGACCTCCGCAATCGATTAAAATTAAAACCTCGCGATTTAAAATTTTGAAAAGAAAATTTGTTTTGAAATTTTACAGGGGGACCATTGTCTAAATTTCCAAAATATCAAAAAATTTCAAAAGGTCTATTATGATATTATTTAAATGTAGAATCATTCAGATAATCAAAACATAAACAAAATGTCATTCCGCGTGAAAATCGTTTGATTTATAAGAAAGTTATGATCGGTGTAAAATGAGAGTACCGGGCCTGTTGAGTGTGTTACATGTCTAATTTTTTGACCATTTCGACATGATTTTTGGGCCAAAATTAAGTATAGTCTAAAATCAATTTAAACACTTGTTTATTACTAATTTTGACCTCCGCAATCGATTAAAATTAAAACCTCGCGATTTAAAATTTTGAAAAGAAAATTTGTTTTGAAATTTTACAGGGGGGACCATTGTCTAAATTTCCAAAATATCAAAAAAATTTCAAAAGGTCTATTATGATATTATTTAAATGTGGAATCACTCAGATAATCAAAACATAAACAAAATGTCATTCCGCGTGAAAATCGTTTGATTTATAAGAAAGTTATGATCGGTGTAAAATGAGAGAACCAGGCCTGTTGAGTGTGTTACATGTCTAATTTTTTGACCATTTCGACATGATTTTTGGGCCAAAATTAAGTATAGTCTAAAATCAATTTAAACACTTGTTTATTACTAATTTTGACCTCCGCAATCGATTAAAATTAAAACCTCGCGATTTAAAATTTTGAAAAGAAAATTTGTTTTGAAATTTTACAAAATATCAAAAATTTCAAAAGGTCTATTATGATATTATTTAAATGTAGAATCACTCAGATAATCAAAACATAAACAAAAAGTCATTCCGCGTGAAAATCGTTTGATTTATAAGAAAGTTATGATCGGTGTAAAATGAGAGTACCAGGCCTGTTGAGTGTGTTACATGTCTAATTTGTTGACCATTTCGACATGATTTTTGGGCCAAAATTAAGTATAGTCTAAAATCGATTTAAACACTTGTTTATTACTAATTTTGACCCCCGCAATCGATTAAAATTAAAACCTCGCGATTTAAAATTTTGAAAAGAAAATTTGTTTTGAAATTTTACAGGGGGGACCATTGTCTAAATTTCCAAAATATCAAAAAATTTCAAAACGTCTATTATGATATTATTTAAATGTAGAATCATTCAGATAATCAAAACATAAACAAAATGTCATTCCGCGTGAAAATCGTTTGATTTATAAGAAAGTTATGATCGGTGTAAAATGAGAGTACCGGGCCTGTTGAGTGTGTTACATGTCTAATTTTTTGACCATTTCGACATGATTTTTGGGCCAAAATTAAGTATAGTCTAAAATCAATTTAAACACTTGTTTATTACTAATTTTGACCTCCGCAATCGATTAAAATTAAAACCTCGCGATTTAAAATTTTGAAAAGAAAATTTGTTTTGAAATTTTACAGGGGGGACCATTGTCTAAATTTCCAAAATATCAAAAAATTTCAAAAGGTCTATTATGATATTATTTAAATGTGGAATCACTCAGATAATCAAAACATAAACAAAATGTCATTCCGCGTGAAAATCGTTTGATTTATAAGAAAGTTATGATCGGTGTAAAATGAGAGTACCAGGCCTGTTGAGTGTGTTACATGTCTAATTTGTTGACCATTTCGACATGATTTTTGGGCCAAAATTAAGTATAGTCTAAAATCGATTTAAACACTTGTTTATTACTAATTTTGACCTCCGCAATCGATTAAAATTAAAACCTCGCGATTTAAAATTTTGAAAAAAAATTTTGTTTTGAAATTTTACAGGGGGGACCATTGTCTAAATTTCCAAAATATCAAAAAATTTCAAAAGGTCTATTATGATATTATTTAAATGTAGAATCACTCAGATAATCAAAACATAAACAAAATGTCATTCCGCGTGAAAATCGTTTGATTTATAAGAAAGTTATGATCGGTGTAAAATGAGAGTACCAGGCCTGTTGAGTGTGTTACATGTCTAATTTTTTGACCATTTCGACATGATTTTTGGGCCAAAATTAAGTATAGTCTAAAATCAATTTAAACACTTGTTTATTACTAATTTTGACCTCCGCAATCGATTAAAATTAAAACCTCGCGATTTAAAATTTTGAAAAGAAAATTTGTTTTGAAATTTTACAGGGGGGACCATTGTCTAAATTTCCAAAATATCAAAAAATTTCAAAAGGTCTATTATGATATTATTTAAATGTAGAATCACTCAGATAATCAAAACATAAACAAAATGTCATTCCGCGTGAAAATCGTTTGATTTATAAGAAAGTT
The DNA here is from genome assembly GCA_018904105.1 of Zaprionus tsacasi. Lineage (NCBI taxonomy): Eukaryota > Metazoa > Arthropoda > Insecta > Diptera > Drosophilidae > Zaprionus > Zaprionus tsacasi. The sequence continues at coordinate 3,376,588 of JAEIFR010000295.1, forward strand.
ATGATCGGTGTAAAATGAGAGTACCAGGCCTGTTGAGTGTGTTACATGTCTAATTTTTTGACCATTTCGACATCAAGCTCCTAATGATATGCTAAATTTAAGACTAAATTAATTTGAAATAGAGAAATTAATTTATTAGGTAGCGCATACTAGTTTAAGCCTGTTTTTTTGTTAGGATAAGCCTAACCCATTAACATGGCAGGTGATGAAAGTTTTGGAAGGCAGACTTCCTGAGGAAGAGAAGAAGATCATTAAAATTGTCAAAATAAACAAATGAATGGCTCATTAACTATTTAGATGAATGCAATAAAAGAGTGAACCACATTGATAAAGATGGATAAACCAGTTTTTAGCTGCGAATATCAATAGCTCTAAACGGGGGTCTGGGGTTCTTAATAGAACGTCAGTACGAGTTTGACTTTCGATGAGAGTAGACAATCATACCTATTAAACACGGTCTTCATTCTCATTCGCAAAAAGTCGGTCTAATATATTAATATGGATTTTGAAACCATTTTAGCTAAGTGTGGCAATGGTAATCGCTATCAGGTTCTTTTGCTAGGGCTCTACAGTTATTTGTTGATTTTTTCGTCCGTGCACAATTTCTCCCAGAACGTGATTAGCTTTGTGCCGAATCATTGGTGCTACCATGAACAGTTGGAGAACCTTAGTTTCGCGCAGATTGCTGATATTTATAAGAAATATGAAAAACAATCGTGTACGAAACTTGCGACTGTCGATTTGATTGGCGGAAATACGACAATAAGTGAAGATCGCTGTGATCGTTGGATTTATGACTACGATTTTGGGTATAGGAGTATGAACACTGAAGTAAGCCATGAATACTATTATAAATTTGTGAATATACTCAGGGATTTCTTTTTAGCTTAACTGGGTTTGTGATGATGCCTATAAGACACCAGTTGGACAATCATTCTTCTTTGTGGGTTCCATGTTTGGAACGATTTTTTTTGGGCTACTTGGAGACAGAATCGGAAGAGTAAAAGCCATAATATTGGCTAATTGGTGCGGATTTCTCGGAGATTTTTCAACTATTTTCGCAAACAACCTAGTTACATTTTCCTTTACACGCTTTGTGGCTGGTCTGGCGGTAGATGCTAATTCATGTCTTATGTACATCCTTGGTAAGTATTAGTGTATAAAATAAATATTGAGAGATAATAGATAATATTCTTTGTAGTTGTTGAATACGTCTCAACAAAATTTCGAAGTGTTGGTTTGCCCATTTGTATTGGTGTGTCCTATGGCATAGGCATAATTAGTTCTTCATGGATAGCTGTTTATTTAGGAAACTGGAAATATTTCCTAGCTTATTCGTCCACCCCACTTCTCCTGGTCACTTTTTTCTACTTCTTCGTACAGGAGAGTGCTCAATGGTTAATCACACGTAATGATATTGATGGAGCTATAAAGAGGTTGCAACATGTGGCCAAAATGAATAGACGCCGCTTGAGTGACTCTGATATTGATGCTTTTCGGAACCATTGCTTGAAAGTACAGGATGAAACCAAAGAAGATGATCTGAAAATAAGCGACATGTTTAAGGCACCGCAATTCCGGAAGACATTGATCAAAGCGCTTGCAATGGAGTGAGAATTAATTCTAATTTTTCCTCGTTTAGTATTAATATTTATCTCTTTTCTTTATTAGAATGATGGTGTATCTTTGTTTTAACACTCTTGCACGGAATGTAGAAGGTCTTGGAGTATCACCTTTTATAACATTTTCAATGTTTGCACTGGCTATGCCTGTGGCGGCTCTAGTACGCGCTTTTATACAACATCGATATAATCGTAAAACCGCCGCAGTATCCGCAATGATATTTACAGGATTGACTGCGGCGGGCAGTGCAATTATTATGTCTGTATGGGATTCTACGCCTGCTATCTTGGTTGTTTTATCTGTCATTGGCAGATGTGGAATGTCAGTTTCATATGGATGCAGTTTACTATTATTTACAGAGCTAACTCCAACCTGCGTTCGATCCCGCGGTATTGCCATTGCCCTATTCGCCGGTGCATTTGCGTCATTATTTTCTCCATATATCATATACTTGAAAACATATTACAGAGCAGCTCCATCGATTATAGTATGTATATTATTCTTCTTAGCTTCCTATGTGATTCTATTGCTGCCAGAGACTAAAAATCGAAAGCTGCCCATTACCCTGGCAGATGGTGAAAAGTTTGGAAAGGGGGAACGAATGCTTGACTTCCTGAGGAAAAATTCCTTAAAGGAACCTACAGATGAAAATGAACTTAAACAAATTGAAAAACTCATTTCATAAAACGATTACTTAAGAGCTAAATAAAACATATTTTTTAAATGATATTCAAACGATTACCGGTTAAGCATTTCTTCGTAATAAAAAAAACTCTACACCCAACGGCATGATACCCTACGCACAATTTTAAATACCAAATTTGGTTTCTCTACATTTTATAATAGCTAATTTTTAGATGTCCAATAGCTTTAAGTTGCCAAAAGAACAAGTAGAAGTAAAAAAACTTTGTCTTCCGCTCCTTAGCCTGATCTAAAATTGTTCACAGAGTGAATATACCCATTTTTAGTCGAATGTTCTAAAAGAGTCTAAATTTAATATACATCGCAAATATTTTAGTATACAAAAAAAGAAAAGAGGAGAACCATTTCGACTGTCTATATGCATATTAAAAACGTTATAAACTGGTCCCTAAATCGTTTCTGTGTCGCAGATAATATCACGATCGAACAGTGCAAGCTTGGCTTTCGTTGAGAGCAGACTATCGATTTTGCTATCCATACCGTGTATATAATAAATTTATACAATAAAATTAACATCATAGTACCATATCAAGTGATCAGCCATAGTTTCATCTCCATACGATATGGATTTCGAGGAGATTCTAAATAAGTGCGGCAATGCCCATCGTTATCAATATTTATTGATAGGTCTATACAGTTTTCTGATTTTTGTCGTGGCAATGCAAAATTTCTCTCAGAATGTGATCAGCTTCGTGCCCGATCATTGGTGCTACCACGAGCAGTTGGAGAACCTAAGTTTCTCGCAGATTGCTGACGTTTACAACGAATTTGAAAGACCTTCGTGCACGAAACTCGCGACTATCGATCCTGATGGGGGTAATGCCACAGTCAGTGACGATCAATGTGATCGCTGGATATATAACTACGACTTTGGGTTTCGGAGCATGATAACTGAGGTAAAACTAGTTTGAAACAAAGATAATTATATTATCTAATCTAAGATTATTCCATACAGCTGAATTGGGTTTGCGAGGCAACATTCAAGGCACCTGTGGGTCAGTCTTTCTTTTTTATGGGTTCAATGTTCGGTACGCTCATTTTCGGATTTCTTGGAGATAGAATCGGTCGCATACGGGGTCTAATATTGGCCAATTGGTGTGGATTTGTGGGAGACTTCTTAACCATATTCACAGACAATCTGGTAACATTTTCTGTTACTCGATTTATTTCTGGACTTGCCGTGAATGCCAACTCCTATCTGATGTATATTCTTCGTGAGTATTTCTGTATTTCCATTGTGATTTACTTGACATTCCTTCTGCTTTAGTTCTTGAATATTTTTCTCCTTCTCTTCGAATTTTTGGGATACCCATTACAACGTGCGTTTTCTATGGTCTCGGCATGATTTGCTCCTCTTGGCTGGCTGTGCTCGTCGGTCACTGGAGAATATTCCTGGCATGCTCGTCCATCCCGCTGCTCCTGGTCACCCTTTTCTATTTCTTTGTACAGGAGAGTGCGCAGTGGCTGATCACGCGAAACGATATCGATGGGGCGATCAGAAGACTTCAAAATGTGGCCAAATTTAATGGGCGCCAATTGAGTGAGGCTGATATTGAAGCTTTTCGGAATCATTGCCAGAAAAACCGCGATATCGAGAAGGAACAGTTGAAAATATTTGACTTGTTTAAGACGCCGCATTTGCGTAAAACAATGATTAAAATGCTGATTGTATTGTGAGTTAGAGAATGCCGAAGGTATCCTGATAATTTTTAAGATATCCCCTTTTCTTTTAGTATGATCACAATGGTGTGCTTCAACACCATGGCAAGGAATGTGGAGGGACACGGCATATCGCCCTTCATAACATTTTCAATGCTCGCCTTGACGCTGCCTGCTGCTGGCTCCCTCCAGGGAGTCATTCATAAGATGATGGGTCGGAAGGCAGCCTCAGTATCCTCGATGATGTTAACTGGACTGTTTACTGCAGGCAGTGGAATCGTCCTGTCGCTTTGGGAGCAACCCAGCACAGTCTTTCTGGTGTCCTTGACTGTTGTGGGCAGATTTGGTATAGCAGTATGCTACGGATCTGTTCTGTTGTTTTCCGCAGAGCTCGTTCCCACTTGCTTGAGATCTCGTGGATTGGCTTTGGCCAATGTAGCTGGCTCTGCGCTATCTCTATTATCTCCCTACATTCTTCACATGGGATTATACTATAGGGCAGCTCCGTCCCTTATCTTGTGCCTGTTGTTCTTTGTCGGAGCTTCTGTGAATCTGTTACTACCGGAGACAAGTGACCGAAAGCTGCCTATAACTTTGACAGATGGAGAACAATTCGGCAAGGGCGAAGGCATCTTTGATTTCCTGGAACCCTCAAAGGTAAAAGATTTAAAGACCAAGGAGGACAAAACGAATTCGACGGAAATGTCCTAAGTGTACATCAAGATATAATAAAAAGCTTTTCTGAAGATCTTTTAATATATTATGTCTTGGTTCTTATCACAAACGCTTTAAGCAGCCTGTCTATGCTTATATCTTAAACACGTCTACAAGTTTCTACAGTCAAGATAGAATAAGCATTTAAGCTGAAGTCATAAAGACTTTAGACGATAGGCTTGAGGTAGAACAATGATACTCATAGGCAGAAATTCTAGTCTATGAAACATTTTGTACGAGATGAGAGCTCTGTCCAACTAAGAGAAACTGTCGAGTGTCCGAAGAAATAAAAACGAGACAAAAATTGATATACACTCTCCATAAAAAATATCAGAGAACAATTTTAAATGTTTATAGAGCGTCACGTATAATAGAAACATTGTGAGCTGGTCCCTAAATCTTTCCTGGGTGGAAGATGCTCCCGTCATCAAACAGTGCGAGCTTGGCTTTCGTAGAGAGCAGACGATCGATTTTCCCATCGCGCGCTATATTTGTATAAATATAATAAATTTATACAATTAAAAAAGTTCTATAGATCTCAAGTGACAAGCATCATATACAATGGATTTTGACGAGATTTTAATTAAGTGCGGCAACGGGAATCGCTATCAGTATCTGCTGCTCGCCCTATATAGCTTCCTGATGTTTGTTACGGCAATGCAAAATTTCTCTCAGAATGTGATCAGCTTCGTGCCCGATCATTGGTGCTACCACGAGCAGTTGGAGAACCTAAGTTTCTCGCAGATTGCTGAAGTTTACAATGGATTTGAGAGACCTTCCTGCACGAAACTCTCGACTTTTAATCCTGATGGGAACAATGTGACTGTAAGTGAAGATCATTGCGATCGCTGGATATATAACTACGACTTTGGGTTTCGCAGCATGAATACTGAAGTAAGTTAAGCTAGTTCGGAGTTTGAAATTTGCATTATAATCTAGTTTTTGGTTACCTCTAACAGCTGAATTGGGTTTGCGATTCAACATTCAAGGCCCCCGTGGGTCAATCGTTCTTTTTTGTGGGTTCTATGTTCGGTACGCTTATTTTCGGATTGCTCGGTGATAAAATCGGTCGCATACGGGGTCTAATATTGGCCAATTGGTGTGGATTTCTGGGAGACTTCTTAACCATATTCACAGACGATCTGGTAACATTTTCAGTAACCCGATTTGTTTCTGGCCTTGCAGTGGATGCCAACAATTATCTAATGTACATTCTTGGTAAGTATTTCTTTGATTCGATTGTTACTTAGTTATCAGGATTTCTGTTTTAGTTCTCGAATATTTGTCTCCTTCTCTACGAAGTTATGGATTACCCATTACAACGTGCATTTTCTATGGTCTTGGCATGATTTGCTCCTCTTGGCTGGCTGTGCTCGTCGGTCACTGGAGAATATTCCTGGGTTGCACTTCGATTCCACTGCTCCTGGTCACATTGTTTTATTTCGTTGTACAGGAGAGTGCACAGTGGCTGGTCACACGAAACGATATCGATGGGGCGATCAGAAGACTTCAAAATGTGGCCAAATTTAATCGGCGCCAATTGAGTGAGGCTGATATTGAATCCTTCCGGAATCATTGCCAGAAAAATCGCAATAATGAGGAGGAAAAATTGAAAATAACGCACATGTTCAAGACGCCACATTTGCGTAAAACAATGATCAGAATGTTGACTGTATTGTGAGTTTAAATATGCTGAAGGTATTCTGATAATTATTAACATATCCTTTTTCCCTTAGCATGATCACCCTCGTGTGTTTTAACACCATGGCAAGGAATGTGGAGGGTCACGGCATATCGCCCTTTATAACATTTTCAATGTTCGCTTTGACGTTACCCCTGGCTGGGTCCCTCCAGGCGGGAATTCAGAAGCTAATCGGTCGCAAAGCAGCTTCAGTTTTTTCGATGCTTCTAACTGGATTGTTCACTGCAGGCAGTGGAGTCGCCTTGTCGTTTTGGGATCAACCTAGCACAGTCTTTTTGGTGGCTCTGAATTCTGTGGCCAGATTTGGAATATCGGTGTGTTTCGGATCGGTATTATTATTTTCCACAGAGCTCGTTCCGACTTGCGTGCGATCACGTGGGCTAGCTTTGGCCCATATAGCGGGGGCAGCGCTCTCTCTATTATCTCCCTACATTCTTCACATGGGTACATACTACAGAGCAGCTCCGTCCATTATCTTATGCCTGATGTTCTTTGTCGGCGCCTATGTGAGTCTGCTGCTTCCGGAGACGAGCAATCGCAAGCTGCCTATAACCTTGGCAGATGGAGAACAGTTCGGCAAGGAAGATGGCATCTTTGATTTCATGGCACACTCAAAGTTAAAAGATGCAAGGTCGGAGAAAGAAGATAAGAAAACGGCGGGGGCTTAGTTAGTACAATGGGAAAAAGTGCACATACCTAAACAGCATCTATGTACTTATTATTATAATTGGGTTTAATAAAAAAACTTATCAGACATTCTTTTAATTTATAGAAATCACTTGATCACTCGGTTCCCAAAATATGTATATTCTATACAACATTGTCGAAAACAAAGATTAAGAATTCCTGTTTTCACGTTTAAAAAAAAAAAAATCACTGCTAGATATATGAGATTTATGTATTTAAAAATTAAACTGGCTTATTTAGAATTTAAATTTTTATTTGTATAGTTAAGATTTATTTGCAAAAGGCACGATATTTTAATGGTTTGTTCCGTCTCATTCTCACTGACTTCTGCTGCGTTACTAGCACTGAAAAAATCTGCATCGATTGTAGCGAAAAACAAGTGGGTAGGGCTACAGTCGAACGCCCGACAGTAGGATACCCTTCTCCCAATTTTTAAAATCTGTAACAAACGTGTAACCACACTCATAATTTCAAACAGAAATTTTGCACAAATACTTCTACTACATATAGCTTTCTCCCTCACACTGACACAGCGACGCACGTTAAGAGTGACGTCGACGTCGGCGTCAACTACTGAAAGCAGCGCGCAGGCTGCTGCTCGTACATTTGTACTGAAAACGTTGACTTGAATAACTTCTGTGTTATTGGTCCGATCGAATTGCAATTTGGAGAATATGTTCGTATGTCATATAGCTTTATACATACCAAAGCAGAACTTTATAAGTTTAATAGTTTGCTTAATAATCACAAATTACCGATTTGCGGGGGCGGTGGGCGTGGCATCAAACATTTAACATAAACTTCATCTGCTTGGGAAATTTAGGAACCTACATACCAAATTTGGTATCTCTAGCTTTTTTAATAGCTGAGATCCGTTGTCTCAAACAGACAGACGGACAGCCGGACAGACGGACAGACGGACAGACGGACAGACGGACAGACAGACGGACATGGCTCAATCGACTCGGCTAGTGATCCTGAGCAAGAATATATATACTTTATGGGGTCTGCCACGCCTCCTTTTGCCTGTTACATACATTGCACAAAGTTAGACCATTTTCAATGGTCGAAGGGTATAAAAAACGTGTTTAGCACACTGATAAAGCTTATCGTTGATAAAGAAATGAAATCGAAACGATTATACGCTAATAAAATCTCCCCCTTTAATTGGGCTGATAAGCGCAACGCGTACACTTATCAGTAGCATAGAAACACAAGAGAGAGAGTCGAACAAAATGAAATAATATATCAGCTGCTTTCGGAACTCGCTCTTAACTATTCGGCAAAGAGGTCTCTATCGAGCACGTCAGCTGGCAGTATGTGCGTGGCATCGGCCGAGAGCGGACGGGCGAGTGGTTCGAGCGTTTCTCTATTGGCAGCACTTGTTGTGGAGGCCACCTACGGTTATAGTGAGGCGTCGTCGTCGTCGTGTTGATCTCTGTCTGTCCCCCTTCCTCCCAACAAGCGAAAGCGAGCACACACACACACACACACACACACACTATGGACTTCGATGAGATTCTGGTTAAGTGCGGCAATGACCGTCGCTATCAGTATCTGCTGCTGGGACTCTACAGTTTTCTAATGTTTGTCACTGCGATGCATAACTTCTCCCAGAATGTGATTAGTTTTGTGCCCAAACATTGGTGCTACCATGAGCAGCTGGAGAACTTGAGCTACTCGCAGATCGATGCTATTTATAGCAAATTAGAGAGATCCCCGTGCACGAAACTCACGACTATCGACTTGGATAGCGGCAATGTGACGATGAGTGAAGAGAAGTGTGATCGTTTTATTTATGAATACGATCATGGTTTTCGGAGTATGAATACTGAAGTGAGTGAAACTAGTTCGTATCATTAACTAATCTAATTGAAGGTTACTCCCCATAGCTAAACTGGGTCTGTGATGCGGAATACAAATCGCCTGTGGGTCAATCGTTTTTCTTTGTGGGTTCCATGTTTGGAACAATTATTTTCGGATTTCTGGGAGATCGTATCGGACGTATCAAGGCAGTAATTTTGGCCAATTGGTGTGGTTTTCTGGGTGACTTTTCAACCATCTTTGCAGACAATCTGATAACGTTTTCAATCACCCGATTTGTGTCTGGTCTAGCTATGGATGCCAATTCATATCTTATGTTCATTCTTGGTGAGTAGAGGGATCTTTCTTATATACGTATTAATCTCATCTTTATATTAACTGCAGTTCTCGAATACGTTTCGCCAACGTTGCGAAATACGGGCCTAAATCTCAGCATGGGAATTTTCTACTGTCTCGGCATGATATGCTCTTCTTGGCTGGCAGTCTATGTTGGACACTGGAAGGTGTTCCTGGCCTGCTCTTCTCTGCCCCTTCTGCTGGTCACTCTGTTCTACTTCCTCGTGCAGGAGAGTGCGCAGTGGCTGGTCACACGGAACGACTTCGATGGCGCCGTCGAGCGATTGCAGCGTGTGGCCAAGATAAATAAAAAGATCCTAAGCGATTCCGATATCGATGCTTTCCGCAGCTATTGCCAGAAGGCACAGGATTCCAAAGAGGAAGAGAATAAAATTGTGGATATCTTTAAGTTTCCACGACTGCGTAATACATCTCTGCGAGCTCTAACCGTGTTGTAAGTGATAGAGATCATATAAAATGATTGATTATTATTGATTCACTTTTGATTTTTCAGTATGATCGTAACCCTATGTTATAACACGGTGTCCCGTCATCTGGATGTCGATGTCTTATCGCCCTTTATAATGTTTGCGCTGTCGGCATTAACTTTGCCGCCTGCTGGTCTAGTCTTGGCAGGCCTCCAGAAGGTGATCGGGCGCAAGGGTTGCTCGGTTAGTGCGATGCTACTAACGGGATTATTTACTTCGGCCAGTGGCATCGTGATCTCCCTGTGGAGCCAGAGCGGTTCAGTCATTGTAGTAATTTTAATGCTCGCATCTCGTTTCGGAATTTCGGTCTGTTCCGGTTCCATCATGATGTTTACAACCGAACTAGTTCCGACTACCGTGCGATCCCGCGGTCTGGCCTTTTCTCATCTGGCCGGCGCAGCGCTCTCCCTGCTCTCACCCTACATACTCCATATGGGAACATACTTCAGAGCCGCCCCCTTTATTATCCAATGTTTACTCTTCTTTATTGGCGCCTATGTGTGCCTCCTCCTGCCGGAGACGAGAGATCGGAAGCTGCCCATTACTCTGGCAGAGGGCGATGAGTTCGGCAAGGGAGAACGCATGTTCGACTTCCTCAGATCAAGTTCCCAGCCAAAGACTGTCGTTGAAGCCGAGCTGGAAGCCGAAACAAACCAGAAACTTATGTCCTAGTCGAGATGGGATTCCAATCTTGTCACCAGAACAATTAAGACTGCAGCACCTCATCTGGACCAACAACAAATCGGCCACGATCTGTGGCTCAAATCATCAGACTTCAGTATACTTGCATGTATATATGTACAAATATTGTTATATATATTATAGTAAAAGGTACTTATAAAAACAACCGAGAAAATAGGCCCGAGCACTTTGGATATCGATTCTGTACAACTTAATTTTAACCTGAAGATTAACGATTTTATTTGAGATTAAATTGAACTAGTTTATATGCAGAAATCCTTGTAATATATACATATATTAAGACTTGATTTAACCGTAGATCGAAGAATTTAAAAGATAAGAAATTTTGTTTTGGCATATTTTGATACTCTTTTATCTTAATTTCAATACGATTAGACAAGCCACACAGTTACATGGTAATTCAAGTCTTGTTTTCAGTACAAAAGGCAGAAAACTTTGTCCAGAACATGCTGTTATTATTAAAACAGTAACATCTATATAACTATAGTTTTTGTTAATTGTTTTTTATGTTTTAATAAAGATAAAGAAACTTATCACGCTTTTCGATAGTCATTTACAAAGAGAGAGAGAGAGAGAGAGAGAGTACTTGAGAATTCCACATGAAGAGAATGATGCTCATGAGATATTTTTATCTTGCACACGCACTTGGTAATAGTGTACTCATAAATCTGAAGACGAATGAACAAGGAAATATGTATATGTTTATATATGAAGGGTTTTAGCGGGTTGGTAACTAAGTTGCGATAAGGTCTGTGATTCTTTTGCCAGATCAGGAAAATTATATATCATGTTCGAATTAATACAAAAATCACTTTATATGCAGCATTGTAAATAGTTCCATGCGTGTATAAGAGCGTCGTTGATAATAATTACCGAAATTCTGATAGTTTCTACGAACGCGGCGCTTTAGAGAGACGCAGGTTTCTAGTTAGATTAAAGCGAATAAGCGAATTCACTTAAATAATAAAGCATTTTTGTATTTCGTAAGGGACAGACAGACAGACAGGCAGACAGACAGACAGACAGACGGAGAGACGAATACGCCGGCAACGACGGAGACAATCTACACGCAAATGCGATAAACCACCAAAACAATCTTATCGGAAACACACTGGAACCGAGACTAACTGACTGACTGACTAACTGAGAAGTCTGGGAATGGGACTTGGGCACGAGCTGGCGACATTGTGGGGCTACCTACCACAATGCTCTGCTCCAATTTAGTCTGAATTGAATCTCAACCCGAGCAATAGCGCAATAGGAGAGCGCACATTTCTATCCGCGATATGGACTTTGATAGTATACTGAAGAGGTGCGGGGATGAGGGTCGCTATCAGTACCTCATGCTGCTGCTGCTCGGCTACATCGCATTCACCAGCACGGTACACTATTATTCGCAGAATATTATTGGATTCGTACCGCAGCATTGGTGCTATCACGAGCAGCTGGTGAATCGCAGTCACGACGAGATCGCCGCCATCTATGCACCCTACGGCAGAGATGCCTCGTGCCAGCGGCTCGAGACGATCGAGTTGCTCGACGATGGCACGTACAATACGACTGTGAGCAGCGAGAGCTGTGCTCGCTGGATATATAAATATGATTATGGATTCCGGAGCATGAATGCGGAGGTGAGCAAGTGCAACTGCACCTGGTTGATTCGGTGGATTGATTTGATTCCTCCTCTACTTGCAGCTCAATTGGGTTTGCGATGATGCGTATAAGGCGCGAATTGGACAGTCCCTGTTCTTTGTGGGCTCCTTGCTGGGTACCTTCTCGTTCGGCATACTGGGCGATAGAATTGGCCGAGTGCGTGCTGTCATCTTGGCCAATCAGTGCGGCTTTGTGGGCGACTTTCTTACCACATATGCCACCAATCTGGCCCAGTACAGCGCATTCCGCTGCATTTCGGGCCTGGCTGCAACCGCAAATTATTATCTTATGTTTATTCTGGGTAAGCAATGCGTATCTTTCGACTTATCAGTCTCACTCTATATGTATTTCTCTCAGTGCTCGAGTACCTGGCGCCGAGACTGAGGAATTTGGCTATCAGTTGCACTCTGGGATTTTGCTTCTGTCTGGGTGGCCTGGTGGCGCCTTGGCTGTCGGTTTTGGCCGGCAACTGGCGGATTTATCTAACGTTCTCAGCACTTCTACAGCTGATTGTGGCCCTCTTCTATTTTGTGGTGCAGGAGAGTGCACAGTGGTTGATAACGCGCAATAATGTGGAAGGTGCCATTGCCCGACTGAAGCATATAGCGCACTTTAATGGCCGCCAGGTGCCACCGGGTGACTTTGAGGCCTTCAGGCAACACTGCAGCCTCAAGCGCAAACAGGATCAGCAGCAGCAGAAGGCAACCCTGATAGATCTGCTGCGCACGCCACATCTGCGCAAGACTTCGCTGATTGTCATCTTCACCTTGTGAGTACAGTGCGGGGCAGCTGACTATGCACACTTTCTTATTCTCTCTTATTTTTCTCAGCATGCTGACTTCGCTGAGCTTCAATACCATCTCGCGCAATGTGGAGGGACTTGGCCTGTCGCCATTTGTGGTCTTCTCGCTGTTCGCCTTGGTGGTGCCGCCGTCTGGCATTCTGCAGGGTCTGCTGCAGAGTCGACTTGGTCGCAAGGCAACCAATTTCCTGGCCCTGCTTGGCACCGGCCTGCTGTCCTGTGCCCTTGGTGTGGCGCTGACGTACGAGGGGGCACAGCTGAATTCCACACTTCTGCTGGCCTTTGCCCTGCCCACCCGCCTGGGCATCTCCATGTGCTACACCCTCACCTCACAGTATTCCTCGGAGCTGCTGCCCACGTGTGTGCGCTCTCGGGGCATTGCCACAGCCCATTTGGCCGCGGCAGCGGCTTCGTTCACCTCACCCTATCTGATACATCTGGGTAGTAAATTTGTGGCTGGACCGCCGCTCATCCTAACTGTGCTGCTCCTCCTAGCCGCCTTCTGCACCCTGTTGCTGCCGGAAACGAATAACAGGTGAGTGTCAGGAGAGAGAGTACGTCTCCGGGTGATGACATTTTAAATTGATATCCTCTAGGCAACTGCCCATCACGCTGGAGGATGGGGAGGCCTTTGGCAAGGGCGAGTCTATGTTCTCATTCGATTGCTGGCGACCGCACGACGATGATGTGCTCAAACATCCCGCCGAGGAGCTTAGACTGAATGTGCTCAATGGGACAATTGGGACAGTGGAGTCGGAAGCGGAGGTGGAAGTGGAAGCGGAAAAGGAAGTAGGAAAAGGAAGCTTGAAATTGAAACAAGAAACTGCTTAGTTCCGAAAGTTGTCAGTAGATGCGAAATTTGCTTTTATTTGATTGATTTTCGGGTCACAGTATTCAACAGAACTTTAATTTAAGTGTTTGTCAAGTATATCGTATATGTATGTATATATAGTATATAAGTATATGTATGTAAGTGTAAACTCTGTTATCCTGTAGTAATTGCTTACATGGTATGTATGTTATGTTTGGTGTATCTATTTAAGTAAAGTGTACATAGATATGTACTTGAATTTAACCTCAAACATGTATGTCTATTACAATTGGAGAGTTCCGAACTGGATTATTCGGATAATTCGTTTAATTTCACTTGATTTGCTTTTTCTTGTCTGGCCTTAGAAAGTCTTATTAAGTATAAAATAGAGGTTGCTTTAGTATCAGAGTTTCAGCTTAAGTCTAGGTGGTTTAGTAGGTATTTTGAGGGCAGAGTTTGTGTGAGTGTATGTGTTTTTTTGGATTATCTTTGACAATGCTGCTCACGGTTTGGAATCTCTTTGAAACCAACAACGAACCTTTTACTGATTAAAAGTCATCTCAAACCCAATTTCAATTTTTTCATAAATCTTGTGTGAATCTTAAGAAGAGATTCTATATATTATGTTTCAAACCAACATTTGTAGGTATATTAATAACTCTAACTTGAATCAACGTTGTAACATTTAAAAGTATTTTTCATCACATCAGTTTAGGAAAGGAACAGAAGGTGTTCGTAATTCCACATATATATGTAAATATGTATCCTAATCCTGCATCGAAATTAAAGTATGAGTACACTATATTAGGTTAGGGAGGAGAACGGAAACTGGCTCTAATTTAATCATTGTTAAAGGTATGAATATTAACGCAACATATATTTGACGCATGACTCGATTGGCCAGCGTATAACTCTATATATGAATATTAAACTTTATTTTTTTTTACTTTCTTCTGTTTTATGTATATCTTAAGTTCTTACTTTTCTTGAGCACTTTTTGCAATTGCTGTCAAATACAATAAGTACGTAAATATCTGTATGATAGAAAGTATCATCAGCTTGAAGACCCTTCGATATCAGATTCTCCCAAAAGAACTTATCTGAAGTCAACCTTCAGATCACACTATTATATCATTTGAGTGGTATGTTAGATCATCTCATGTCTGTCCGACCTTCGGCTGATTTCGCCATAAAACAGTTTGCGTTATCTTAACTCTAGGATTTCTGTCTCTACTCATTTATTGTATATCTGTGTATATAAATGACTTTATATGTATCTCATAATATGCATGTATTGTATATTGTAGGATCGTATTATATGTAAATACTATGTGATAAACACTAGTTCACAATAGTTCAGTTAAATTCAAAAAATGCGGTAAACAGTAAAAAGGTAAAAAGATTTCTCATGATTTTCTCTCGGTACTCCCAGAGTAAATACGAGAAGATTATAGCACCATGCGAGTGAGTAAGTGAGTTAGTATGAGTGTGTTAGTGTGTGTGAGTGTGAGTGGGTATCAATTGTTAAAACACAATTCACAAGTTTTAAGGTTATGTCAATAAAGTAGAACAGTTACAGTTACAGTTACAGTTACAGTTATATTTAAAGTTAGCGCTAGAGTAGCCAAGGTTAAAGAGTAAAAAAATATATATGTATATGTATGTATATATAGTCGTATGCATGTATTGTAAGTGCTACATCAAACATTAGAGATGTGAAATAAACTACTTAAATAGGTCTATATATGCATATAACATATGTACACATATTCGCTACG
Organism: Zaprionus tsacasi; assembly: GCA_018904105.1. Classification (NCBI taxonomy): domain Eukaryota; kingdom Metazoa; phylum Arthropoda; class Insecta; order Diptera; family Drosophilidae; genus Zaprionus; species Zaprionus tsacasi. Next base: position 3,392,069 of record JAEIFR010000295.1, read on the forward strand.
TCTTTTGTATATGATTAGGCTGTCAACAACTTGATCGTAATACGTATAATTTCTAATTACATACTATATCCGTCGGCATGGAGAACCCGACAACATTTTTAACTTCTCAGTGTGTGTTTATTTTGTTTTTGTTTTTTTTTTGTTACAGAATAGTTTAATCATTCCATATATGCTACTAAATACCATTTTTTTTGCAATATTTGCTGCTTATTGTTTGACTTTTTATCATGTGCGATGATATGGGAAGAATCGCAGTGCCCAGACAGAGTACGTACAAACATATGTACATAAGTATCATATCTCGTAACTCGTTCTTTAGTTTATGGGTAACTAACTTTATTATCCTCATCATCAAATGTTCTATATGTGTTATGTGTTATGTTATGTGTGTGAGTGTGTTTCGAAAACATTGAGTATAAAAGACAAGCGGTATTTAGGCAACGAGTGATTCAGCAATTTCTTTTTATCAAAAAACATCTCCTATAAATCTTTTAAGTATCATTCAACATTATTAATTTGTATGCGTGTACATTACATACTTACACCAAAAGCATTCATAAGAATCGTTTTTCTATATTAAATTTTCATATGTTTTCACGTTTTTTTTTTTTATATATTTTGTATTTTTTTTGTTTTTGTTGTGTATTATCGAACGCTTAAAGAGCTGCCTCGTAGTAGTATTTGGTATATAACTTGTATATAAAAATTCCACAACAAACAGATTTGTAGCATCAAGAATTGGAGGGAGTTGGAGAATATATACGTGTTTCTGTTTTCTGAGTTTTGGTGGGTTGCTGAGTTGTGAAGTAGTACGTGGGTATTATCCATATAGTATAATGAAGCCTAGCTGAGTGCTTGCGATATGCTTGAAGTCTGAACTTGATATAGTCAGGTATGCATGCAAATGCGTTTAATGTATATGTGTATGTCATAAATGCCTTATAAACTAGATAGAACGTGTAATAGGAAATCATAAGAGAAACAAAATGATAAGTTGCATTTACAAAACTGTTATTTGTATTTTTCTCGATTATTAATGATAGGTTCTAGTACACAATATATCAGTATTATTATATGTAACTTAGATTATGTCGCTTTAGGTCTTATTATCGTAAGTTAATGCATATATTATGCAAAATTGCAGGTTCCTTTTTATTTTTTTTGGGGAAAAGAATCAAACACACAATGATCTTAAGTTTCTAAGTACCCAATACGGGTTCGTATGGGCATATATGTATATATATCTGTTGTCGAACTCATTTCAGATGAGAACTCATTTTGTTGAATTTAGTGCAATAATTTGATAATGCTCTCCTCACTTATCGTATTTGAACATTGTGCTGCTTAAACTACAATACAATATTATGTTCATCGATACTTTATCAATATGCCAATGCTAATATTGATATATTATATCTATTCGAGTATTTTATCGTTCTAAACATGCGAATCGTATACTGATCCTGCTCGCTATGCAGACAATCAGGTAAATCATATCGAATCGGATCGGATCGGATCTTGGATTTAGTTCTGTCTTTCTTAACTGGTTAATAATGCTTTTCATTCACATCGTAATTAATACAGTACAGTACAACACAATACGAGGGTCGTTTGATAAGTCCGTGACTTTTTGAATAAAATATATTTTTTTCGTCAAAGAAGCGTTTTATTTCTCAACATAATCTCCTTTTAGCTCTATACATTTAGTCCAGCGTTTTTCCAATTTTTTTATTCCTTCCAAATAATAGGTTTTCTCAAGGCCCTCAAAATAGTCGTTTGTTTCTGTGATGACCTCTTCATTTGACCCGAATCTCTTACCGCCGAGCCATTTCTTCATGTTTGGAAACAAAAAATAGTCACAGGGGCTAAATCTGGAGAATATGCTGGATGGGGTAGCAGTTCGTAGCCCAATTTATGAAATTTTGCCATGCTGACTACACACGTGTGCACCCGTGCATTGTCCTGATGGAACAGCACTTTTTTTCGCCAAATGCGGTCGTTTCTGCTTCAAATCAATATCGAATCTGTCCAAAAGCTCTGAATAATATTCGCCGGTGATCGTTTTACCCTTTTCAAGGTAATCGATGTGAATGATACCTTGTGCATCCCAAAAACTGTGGCCATGACCTTGTTGGCCGACAGACCCACCTTGGCCTTCTTTGGTGCACGTTCACCCGGAGAAACCCACTGTCTTGATTGTTCTTTGGTCTCTGGTGTGGTGTGGTGGATCCATGTTTCGTCTACGGTAACGAAACGGCGCAAAAATTCGTTTGGATTGCGGTTGAACATCGCCAAACACTCCTTTGAAATGGTCACACGGTTGCGCTTATGGTCGTGTGTGAGCAATCGCGGCACCCATCGCGCGGAAAGCTTTTTCATGTCCAAATATTCATGTAAAATGTGATGTACCCGTTCAGTTGAGATGCCTACAGCCTCAGCTACCTCACGCACTTTCATTCTCCGATCATCCAATATCATTCCATGGATTTTGTCGACGATTTCTGGCATGACGACCTCTTTTGGGCGACCTGAACGTTCGGCATCACTTGTACTGGTACGACCACAACGGAACTCAGTAAACCATTTCTTAACCATTGAAATTGATGGTGCAGAGTCCCCATAATATTTATCAAGTCTTTCCTTGGTTTCGGTGATGGATTTTTTACGCAAAAAATAATGCTTAATTAGCACACGAAATTCACTTTTTTCCATTTTCGTTAAAATTCACGAGATCGTCTGCTTTCAATGCCTATAAAACGCAAACCAAAAAACGCAGCTTTCTCAAAATTTTACAGTCAGCTGTTAATCGATAACTGCTGACAGGAGCAGTGTTGTATTTAGAGCAGGTGCGCGGCAAATACAAAAAGTCACGGACTTATCAAACGACCCTCGTAATATAGTAGTAGAATATAAAGGGGTTGCCAGTGTGCAACCGTATCCGATAAATATACATATATATATGTACATGCTACGTGTATATATATCTGCAGGTATGTGCGGGTGTGGAGGAGCTAGACAATAAATTACTGTGACGCTGGCTGTGCCTATGGCAATGTGGCTCGTATTCCATCGAGACTGGAGCGCAGCACCAAGCTGCCCTCCACCCAAAAGTTTGGTCGATCCAGCATGTTCTGCCACAGCGACAGTTCCTTGCCAGTGGCATCCATCCACTCCACCTGACGGCCATAGCTACGACCTGTGCGGGAAAGAGGAAACAAGAAGTTAGTAAAGCCTGATGCGAAGTTCTATCCAATCTTGACTTACCTGTGCCCAGTGAGAAGCGTATGCCGCCTACAAACTCATTGCTGGCCAAACGATCGTGATCCCATACGGTAAGCTCCAGCGCACGCTCCGACAAATCCTCCAGCGATACATCTTCGTAGACAAACGTATAGTTCCAGGTGGGATGCAATGTGCGCTTCACCACAGGCGTCTTTTGCTTCGAGCTTCTCGTGCGATCCGGCAGTAGGTAGCTAGAGAGAGAGAGAGGATGAGTATATGTCGAATGACTTGCACTGGCCTGCCCACTCACCTCTTGCAGAAGGCATCACAAGTGCCGTTGGTCTTGATGGGACTCAGGTGCTTGGCCTCCTTGACCAGCACATGCAGCTGGCCACCTTTGGCGCTGCGATCCGATTTCGTGGCCACCGACTTGATGCTGCCACCAAATTTACGCAGATTGGATGAGCTGCCCGTGAGGCTGGAGCCACGTGAGAATATCGATGATTTCAGATTCTCTGGCGGAATGTATTTCAGACCCACGACAATATCACCGCGATATGTGGCCACATCGTCAAAGGGTTCGCTCTGCGGAAGGAAAAAGAGGAGAATCCATTAAAAAAAATATATATAACTAAGTAATCCTCCTGCACTTACCCGCTCTTGCAGCAGATACCACTGCGATTGTGGATTATCAAAGACGCGACCCTGCAGATTAACACTGACCTCGCCAAGGAAGTCATTGCGTCCAAACATGTCCGAGTGCCACACGGTGAGCCACAGGGTGCGCGACTCCAAGCTGGAAATGGGCGTGTGGAAGCGCAGTGTCTCATCGAAGATCGGATTGAGTGTGTGTTTCTTGACTTTGGTCTTGCGTTTGCCCGCCTTCGACTTGTCCGGCAGCAGATAAACCTGTAAAGGAGCACAAGTTAGACCAAGTTGGCCAAAGGGAGGAATCAATAGGCATATCATACCTTCACATAGGGATCGCTGCGATTGCGTTTGGCATCCACAGCGGCTAGATCCTTGCAGCGCACCACATGTATTTCCAGTGCGCCCAGCTTGTAGTTATACTGCATGCCGAACTCCACTTGACCCTTGACCACCACAGTGCCATAGCGACCCTCGCCGGCACCGGAGTAAACGCTGGCCATGGACTCGGAGCGAACCTGCAAGAGTAAGATGGGACATGGGTTAAACCTTGAGATGGGGGAAGTGGGTTGGCGGGAAACTTACGCCCAGCGAGCTGAGGCTGCTGCGATTCTGATGCATGGCAACCAGACGATCGATATCCTCATCCGATTGCGCTGGCCATGCCTCGCTAGAGGCGCGGGATTGTATGGGACTGGAGGCGGCATCCACACTGCCGCGTTGTCCAATTACAGGCGAACGACTTAGCTCCTCGGCAGCTGCCTTGGCCTCCTCTGCGAATGGAATGAAGAGATTCAGACATTAATACAAGTTTTTCTCCATTAGCAAGTAATGATTGCACACACACACACACATAGACATTCATACAGCAGCTGATTGACACACATACGAGGTGATTAAATAAAATGATTGAAGCAAGATGATCTTCGGTTTGGTGCAGCAAGCAGCGTGAAAGTCGCATGCAACAGGCAGGCAGGCAGGTGGATTGGCAGGCAGGCAGGCAGGCCTACCTTGCACCTCCTCCTGGAAGGTGACATGCAACGGCGTGCGGCGCAAGGTCAGCGACAAACGCAGACGAGCCTCCCCAGCAGCAGCAGCAGCACCAGGCAAATCCTGCTCGAGCGTTTCCAGAAAACGATCCGAGTTGGAGCGCAGACTGTCATCCCAGGTCCAGGCACGCTGCTGCTGCTGCTGCTGGGGCGGCTGCTGCCTGATGTTGCCTCCACTGCTGCTGCGCTGTACGCCCGCAGCCTGCGCAACCACCTACTCCTGGTCTGGCTCAGGATCGATTAGTTCTGTCTCCGCCACACTCTGCTCACTTTGCTTGCTGCTCTCCGCCTCGCGCTGCTTCATTTCCAGCACATAGGCAGCCACCTTGGCATCGATATCATCATCCTCCTCCTCCTCGGAGTCATAGGGATAGCTGTGCTTCCAGCTGCGCCACCAGCAGCAGCCCAACTTCGATTTGCCGCTGGCAGCCCGCCCGCCCGTTCGCCAATAGTTTCGATAGCTGCGACGACGTCGATTGCGACGATGACTGCGATGCCGCCAGAGCCAGCAACAGCAGAGGCGACGCAGCCAACGTTGCTGCCTGCTGCGGTGTCGCATTGTGGGCGTGGGCGTGGCACTGCTGCTGCCACTATGACGTAAGCGATTAAGAGCGGCATATTGAATTTTTCCCGCTGTCGGATTGCTTTCAACTCGCAATCCCGCGCCCGCGCCCGCACCCGAACCCGCACCCTGCCTGATGACTTTGCTGTGCACACTGGGTATGGCAGCAGTTGCTCCGTCTCCGGCTTGCTGTGGACGCACGAATGCATTGTAACCGGTGGCATCTTTGGGCGCCTTACGTGGCCCCCGCTTGCCAATTAAGCGCGTCACTTTTCTCATTATCTGCGACGAGTTTCACAATTGGAGAGCCAACTCGGAGCTGGCATTAATTGGACGAACTCTTTTTGGTTGTTGTCTCCCCCTCTTTCTCCTCTTTTTGTTGTTTCTTTTTTGCCTGCAAAAATGCCTCAAGTCATGTCGCGTTATCGATAACTATCTGCGTTGCCAGCGGGAGCGAACTATCGAGAGGCGATAAGCAAACGCTCGCGATAAGCAATCTATGTGCCAAAAGGGGTCTGGAAATTTTGACACGTAATTGGGTATTTGTATTATCTTAAATAGGTATATATATATAAGTAGAGATAGGCAGAGATATATACGGGAGAGAGCGAGAGCGGGGCAAGTCGATCCAAGTCTAATTCAATTGAAATTGCCAATTAGACTTGAACTTGCCGCGCAGCCTTCAAATTGGCATACGAAACGAACACCCTACCTAACCCTACTACACCTCAAGCCAACTCAAACTGAGTATTTTGAAGGCTTGGCTCTCTGCGCACACAATATAAACACATAAAGTGGGTCATATAACGCCCAAAAAAAAAAAAAAAACGAAAATTCACAAAATGCTTCGACTTCAACTGAATTATTAATTTTTTTTTTGCTGCTGTGAAAATTTTCCTCAATGCAGTCACGATTTCTTGACATTGTTTACGTTTTTATATTTTATTTCATTTTGTTTTCCCCTACACTTTTTATTTGTATTTCAATAATATCATATTTATAGTCTTTGCTGCGTTCATAATTTCCGCTAGTTTGGCTTAGCGTAGAAAATCAACCTCAAGGTAATCCCAACTACTCGTATATAAAATAAATAAAAACCTAAGCACTTTCACTTGCTGTGTACAATGCGCGCGCGAGAGAGAGAGAGAGAGAGAGCGAGAGATTTGCTCGGAGTTTTCGGATTCGATTTCGATAGATGGAGTTTTCGCGGCGCCTTTTGGAGCGCGTCGTGATCAAGTGCCGTTAAGCGCGGCGCCGTAACTGGGAAAGAAAGACCCAGAGAGAACCCCAACAACCGCAGCGAGATGGGCAGCAGCCTGAGCAAATCTAAGTTTTATTCAATTATTGAAATATATTGAACTTTTCGGGGAGGTCGAGAGCAGCAGCAAAGTCTTTGGCTTTGGCTTCAATGAAAGTGCAATTAACAAAGCGATTCCCAGTAAGTGCGACAGAGACAGAGAGAGAGAGAGACAATGTCTCGAGCGAAAAGGTTAATTTGATTACAAGCAGAGCGAATAATAACGGGTGTGTCGGCAGTTCGAACAGGGTGCCTAGAGAAATAATCATAATGCAACAATTAATTCAATACAATCCATTTGCAAGTATTTCTTAAATGTCCCACTGTGCACCGTGGTGCAGTGGGACAACAACATTCACTCCATCTTTCTCACCGACTTCTGTGGGATTTGAAAAACATTAATTGCCTTATGCAAAGGCAGGAAATAAATACAGATACGCAGAATACTTTATCAACGTCAAGAGCTTAAATGATATATGTATAGATAGATAGATAGTATAGTAGGCAGACATCGAGTACCCGGCGTAGTGCTGGTGCTTCAGGTACCAGAGATCAATGGAACCACTGGCCGAGCGGGTAATTGTTGTGCCTTTTTGGATTTGGTAACAAAACCGGAACCCCAAAAACCGATTTTGGTTACACAAAACTGTGTAAACAAAAAAACAGCAGCAGGCGAGGGATCTGCGCTAGCGATGGTAGCGTGATCGAATCAAAATTGTTATCGATAAGTGAGTGCGGCGAACATAACCTCAATTTAATTTAAGTTTTGCATGTTTTTTAATGGGTTTCAACTCGGAAATAGTCGTTAAAGTGAGTCTATCCTTACTGTCTTCCGCATCGCAGTAATTTGCCAGAAAAAAACGGTATAATTTATGCATAAAACATTTTATAAATCCCATAAAATAAATTTTAATTGTAAATCAATCGAAATTAGTGCAAAAGTATCTCATTTGACTTTAAATACCATTTGAATAATTAAACTCATTTGAATGTGTCACACATATTCACAAATTAAATGCGTATTCATTATGAACAAATGCGAATTTGTTGCACTTTTTATTAGAGAGTGAATTTAGTTATTTATGTAATTTATGAATGCACTCGATTCAAATAGATTATGCAGAAATATTTAGGTATTGTCAATGTTATACTACCCTACCCCGTGAGAGCGTGCTCTCACGCTCCCATCCCTAGAGCATTGTGTAGAGCAGACCGAGTTCAAAGCCCGCCTGCGCCCGCTGCTGTCACAAGGTTCGAGTGTTCAAACATGAGTGCAGAGTGAGTATGAGTATGAGTCTCTATGAGTGCGACGGCTTCGAGTTTCATTGACCAAGCTGCAAAACAGCTTTTATTTTTTTTTATTTTGGCCAACTGTTAAATAGGCAACAACTGTAGAACAACAAGCGACGCCCCCGTCAAGCGGAACTGGCAGTGCGAAAATCGCTTTAGCATCATGCGAGAAGCTGAAAACGAGCATAGTTCGCTTTATATGGATACAGTTAATTGACCTTGATTGAGTTTATTAGTTTTGGCCCAAAAGCGCCGCGGGCTGAGCCGAGAATTTCTTGGGTAAGTCAACTCTCAAAGAAATGTGAGACAACACGTGTGAGAGACTGTGCCGCAAAAGAGGCCTAATTGGGAAGAGAGACAGACAGATAGATGGATAAAGAGACAGAGAGAGAGAGAGAGAGAGAGAGAGAGAGAGAGAGAGAGCAAAGCCATCTTTGTAACTGTTAGGAGAAGTTTTGGAATTTTAATGCTTCTGCTTATTAGCAGCATTATTTATCTTTCACAGAACTCAAGAGTCGTGATATCATATGTTTGCAAAATATTGAAAAAGTATTAGTAATATACACACTATAATAATAGAGAAAGATTCAGGAAAACATAGTACTCTTTGCAACTCTAAACCCTTCATGCAAATGAGTTCTATATTTACATCAAGATGATTCAACGGTTTGCTTAAAGTTTCTAGAGTTGCAAACGGGTTATAAAGAATCGTCAAGCTAAAAATTTGCCCAAGTACGTATGATTCACGAAGGTTGTTTTTTTTTTCAGCACGTTGTTGGAATTCCCAAGAGCAATGGTATTTTAGTTAGGGTAGTCAAATAATAAATACTTGGATATCAAGTAGAAACTTAGTCTCATTTCAAAGCGTGTAAAAAAGGGATTTACAAATGAGAAATGCGGTATTTTTTGCACCTATTCTTTTAATGATGTTTCATTTAATTAAATAATTAAATAAATAAATAGGGAACAATTTAGAACTTGATTAGGCATCAGAATCCCTAAAGCAGCTTAAAATAGATCAATTTAAGGAACGGGTATATAAAACAGCGCATTACTTTTTGGTGTATCATATTTTCTACTCGTTGTGCATATGAGATGAGTATTCAAAGAGTTGTGTACTCTATCAATAATCTATAATTTAATTGAGAAGTTAGAAATATACCTATGCTATAAAGTACTACATATATTATCAAGTTTCCCCCACGCTCATTTAATAAACAAGACATCAAGCTGCCAGGATAAAGAACCCTCTCAACTTGGGGGGGAAATTCTTATGTTAAATATGCTAATGATGTGTGAAATGTCACCCCAACGCAGGGGACAACCCTTCTATAGGTATATATACGTATGTGTATGTGTGTGTGTGTGTATGTTAGGGTCTCTAAAATAGAAGGAATAACGCGAATTGGATAACTCACCCGTTGATAGATTGAGACGTTTGCGTGCATCACGCTTGGAGTAGAGGAACTGCTGCAGGCCACCGCCAAGTTTCTTGGCACCTCCACTGGAGGAGCTGGTGTTGCCAAGATTGCTACCAACACTTCCCGTGCCACTGCTATTGGCAGCAGCTGCACGTGCCGCCAATCCTGGCGAGCGATAACGTGCGCTCTTCGCGCTGCCCATCGAGCAGGAGGAGGAGGAGGAGGCAGCTGGGGCATAGTTCAGGGCACTCTGTGACTTGGAATTGGGTGTGCTTGTGAAGACTGCACCCACCGATGCCACCGAACTGGTGGGCAGTCGTGGCAACGAGTTGGTACTGGCCACCTGACCACTTCCCGTCAAGCTACGCGGCAGGGTGGAACGATTCGTGCTGAACTGCGTCGTGGAGGAGTTACCCTCATCGCTGGAGTCGGTCTCGTAGATGGCATCAGGTACACTGGAACGTCGCACATCCTTCGCGGAGTCGGCACACGATGAGGCCGAGGAGAGCCAGGGCTTCGCTGGCGATGATTCCAACTGATGATGATGCACATCTCCGCCTCCAATGCTGCCGCACGAGCGCACCCGATCTAGTTGCTCGCGGCTGAGGCTCTGCTGATGCTGGCTGAACAGCAGGTCGCCTGCAGATCGGCGCTTTGCTACAGCCAAAGCGGACGCAGACGACGAGTTGTCCCTGTCTAGTTGGCTCAGCTGGCTGAGCCTCGTTCTGGAGTCGCCATTAGCCAGTAATGCCGACTCAAAACTGCCGCGCCACGAGAAGCGCTCATAGTCGCTGGCCACACCGCATTCCTCGCCAGCATTATCGCCTGCGGCGGCAACGCCAGAGGATGTGGCTGGATGATGGCCAGCGGGATTGGGTTGCAGGTGTCCTGCTTGGAGTGGGTTGCTGTGTGGCGTCGCTCCATCCAGCAGTAAGTCATGTGATCGACTACGCAGCTTGAGCTGCTTCAGTGGCAACGCCTTCAGCTGCAGCTGCTGCTCCACTTCATCCTCCTCATCCTCTGTGGTGGTGGCGGAGATCTTTGCCTGCACACGGCGACTGTGACGTGTCGCCGATGTCGATGTGGGTGTGGGTGTAGGTGTCTCTGTGCCGCTGCTCACCTCGTGCATGAGGGCCACCAGGCGTGTCCCAATATGCTGCATCACCTTGGCGAACAGTTGGGGGGATCGCTGCTCCGTGCTGGTAGTGGACAAACGATCCTCATCTGGTTTCTCTGTTGGGGCTTCTGCTGGCTCTGCTGCCTCGTTGGCCACCTCACCCACAGCCACCTTGCTGAAGGATGCCACGAGTTTCTGATAGACAAATGCGGTGTCTCCATTGAGAGCATGTGCCTCATCCAGTAGGCCACCATCGCCACGCACTCCCTCCTCATCCACCTCGAACTTGTTGATGATTTGCTGGCAGCTGGCCGAGATCTGTGCCTTGAGGTGTCCCTTGTGCTCGGAACCCTCCAGATCGGAGCTGGTATAGTCGGAGGAGTCATACGAATCCGACCAGGTGTCCTCGCTGCTCAGATACTCCACAATCTCGCGCACCTGCTCATCATTGATGCCCGGCACCGTCTTCATCAGCCGCGTCAGTTCGTTCTCGAAGTACGCCAGCTGTGCCGGCCGAGATTTGCTCTGCTGCTGACCCGCCTTGGCCAGTCTGCGCACCGAGCTGGGCGTGCTGCCCGCACTGTGGGATTGGCTCGCCGCCTGCCCCTGCACCTGTCCGCTTTGCTGTGCATTGGCTGTGGCCACGATCAGCGTCTTGAAGAACTGCCGCATCTTGCTCATCATCAGATTGGTCTCCTCGTCGGAACTCCAGTTGTTGAAGCTATCCTTGCGCACCAGATTCGAACTGGTGGTGACATGTGGAGTCACTGTGGAGAGGGGCATCCCCAGGGGAGGCGTCAGACGACGTGGGGCATCGCCGGCGGCAACAGTTGCCGCTGCACTGGTGCTGGGCATGTCCAGCTTGGGCAGGGAGACGGCTGCCAACGGTTCACGATCTTCGCTGATCTGTCCCAGTGCTGGAGTGGGGGATTTGCAGGGTTCCAGTTCGCTGGACTTGAGCAGATCATCGTTGCTGCCCACGAAGCCGCTGTCCCGGCTATGATGCTGCTGCTTCTTGGCCTGCGCTTGTGCCTCTCCTGCGGCGCTCGCTGCACCAATGGCCACGCCCACACCACCATCTGCGCCCACATCTGCGTGCAGCTTCTTCTCGTCGAGGGAATCGTGTCGCTTGCGCAGTTGCTTCTTACGCTTTATGGTATCCGAGGAGCTGCCATCGGAGGCACGATCCATATGGATGACGGTATCATCGCATCCCGCCTCCGATTCCGATGTATCCTCAACGGCAGCCGCTGTCACCGTCGCATCCATGGCATCCGCCTCGGGAAGCAGCAGGTTGTCCAGCGAGGAGTTGTGGCTACGTGGTGTGCCTCGAGCACGCACCAGACGCTTGCGACGCTGACTGGGACTGGGATGACCTTCGCTATCGCTGCCCACACTGCCGCCGCTCTCATCGCTCTCTCCCGCCTTATCACCGCCGCCGTTGCCTCCTCCTGCTCCGCTACCGCCTCCGCCACTGAAACCCATGAATCCCGACAGGAAATACTTCTCCAGGCGGGATGAGGCCAAATCTGCTGCACTATTGCCTCCATCCAGGAGTTCCCCATCGTGTGGCAACGAGTCCAGGCTCTCCGAGCAATCCGAACTCACCTCGGATGCGGTATCATCCCCGCGCGTGTCTATGGAGCTCATTACCTTGCCATCGCCCAGGCCAAAGAAGAAGTACTTCTCCAGCTCGGATGCACTCAGTCGATGATGATGCTGCAGCGTGCGCTGTCTTCGTCGCTCTCCCTCCTCCTCCTCCTCCTCGTCGTGATCCAATTCATTCTCCTCGGCACGCATGGAGGCCACCTCGCTCTCCTCGCAACTCTCCTCGACTATGGTGTGCAGGGTGAAGTCAATGGCGGAGCGATTGTAGCCACGCAGTTCCTCCTCGCGATCCATGTACGTGAGACGTCCCATGCCCAGCTCACCATCACCCTCTGCATCCTCCGAATCGGTGGCTGTGGGCGTGGTGGTGGCTTGACTCAGATCATCCTCCTCCTCGTCATCCTCCTCGAGATCACCGCGTTGGCTTAGCTCCTCTACCCACGAGTCATCATCGGCCAAGCCATCGTCCAGGCTGAGCTTGGCCGGATAGGGAGGTGGCTCGTTCAGGGAGTCCACGCTGTACGAATCCCGCGATAACTCGCGCTCACTTGGCGTTGGCGTCGCTGCTGGCGTCGACAGCGACAGCGATTCATGGCCGTGTGCCAATCTCAAATCGATTCCGTGTGACTCATTAAAGTTCTGGCCAAAGTTGTTGCTGCTGCTGCTGTTGCTGTTGCTGGCGTGCGCTGACATTTCATAATCGTTGTCGTTGTTATCGTTGCCCATTGTTGTTGCTGTCTCGTTGTCTTTTGTAATCATCACTAAACTGCGATATTTGGCTGAAAGTGAATTCTTGGCTGCAACAGGTGATGTTGTTGCTGCTTGAGTTGCTGCTGCTGCCTGAGTTGCTGCTGCTGTTGCTGCTGTCTCTGTACTTGTTGTTGTTGCTGCCTTTTGCAGTTCTTGGCGACTGCTGCCAAATATTTTGTCGTATTCGTTTTCACAACTTTCAAACACACGCGACGACGCTTCACTCACGTTCACATTCACATTCACATTCACATTTACGTTCACTACGTCACAGTTACTGCTGCTACTGCTACTGCTGCCAACAACAACAACGGCACCGTTCGTTTTTGTTGTCTTTTGTGCTGCGAAATCGCCGTCATTATGGCCAACGTCGTCGTTGTTGTTGTTGTTGCTGCTGCTATTATTATTATTATTACTGTTGTTGTTGTTGTTGTTATGGTTTGCGTACTGGGTTAGGCGCGCGTTTGGCTCTTCAACCGCAACGTTTAACATTTCATTTTCGACTGACTCCGCTGCCGCCGTCTCTGCCTTTTCCCATGCCAAAGACGAGCACGACTTCACTTCGGCTGCGCAATCGGCTTTGCGAGCAGCGGCAAGAACAACAACACCAGGTAGTAGCTGCTGCTGAGAGCGAGAGAGCAGTGCGCGAGAGTCACGCTGCGCCTCTCTCGTTGACTCTCCCAACGCATCGATAACTACCTGCTGCGATTGTTGTTGTTGTTGCAGTTGCTTGCGCTCTGCTTCAGGTGCCTTACTCACCATGGCGAGAGAGTGAGAGTCGTGGAACGTGGAGTCGTAGTCAGGGTCCAACAAATAGTCGTCGTTTATTTTGCACGCTTCGCTGCTCGCTCTCTGCCGCCGCCCCTCCGCTTCTGCTGCTGCGTTTGCCCACGTTTGCACAGCTGTTCGTCGCTCTTCGATGGTCGTTCTTGGTGTCGGCGCTGTTGTTGTTGTTGTTGCTGCTGTTTGCCTGCCTGCCACTTTATTATCGCTATTTGCTTTTACCTGCTGCCGCGTCGCTGCTGCTGCTGCTTTTGCTTGCTCTTCTTCCTCTGCTTCGTGTTCGTTTACATGTTTACCTTCCTCAGCGTCGTCTGCTTTGCTTTGTTTGCCTGCTTCGCTTTCGTCATTAGAATTCGTTTTATTTTTATTTTCGCTTTTCCGAGAATGCAGCACGGCGAGGGTTACTGCGGCAGCGTCACCACCTGCAGCACGTGCGTCGGCAGCGCTGCATTCGCTTGGCTTCTCCGCCTTCTCCTCCTCCTCCTTCTGCTCTGCCGTGTGGGCGGCAGCCGCAGCAGTGCCAGGCAGCAGATGATCCTCATTGATTTCAGCGACGCCGCGTCGCAGTCGCTGCAGCTTCAGCTCCAGCTGCGAATTCTGCTTGTGCAGCGCCAGCAAACGATTCACATCGTTGGAAATGCTGTGCAGCTCATCGCATGCAGCCAGGACGGAGCTAAGCTCGTCGCAGCGCTCTGATTGCGGCTCCTGCTCAGCCAGCGATGCCTCTGCCTGCGCCTGCTCCTCCTCCTCCTCTGGCAGCGCACGCATGCCATGCAGCACGACGCCGCCAGCGTTGGCATCATCGTCGGTGCGTCCGCCCACAACCACAATGCAGTTGGCAAGCTCATCGCTTGAGTTGGCAATGTGGCGTTCACTTTCATCATCATCTTCATCGTCGTCTCCGTCTGCGCCGTCTCCGTCTGGCTGCAGTTGCTGCTGCCCCTCTGCCGCCTGCTCTGCCTCCCCCAGCGCCTTGACATAGTTCAAAACGATGCCACAGTCGGTGCGCTCCGTATCCGTGTCATTATCCGAGGAATCTTCGAGATTGGCATCCGACGATGACAATGAATCACCCTCGGTGGATGAGCTGCGTCTCATCTGATGATGCTGGTGATGCTGCCCTCCCACCTGGCGATTCACCACAAACACCTTGTTAAAGCGTCGCCTTTTGGGTCTCCGATCTGCCACTGTGCCCGTGTCATCGGAGTCACAGGACTCCGAGCTGCTGCTGCTGTCGCTGCTTGCGTCGCTGCTGCTGCCCTCCGTGGTGCTGTGATGCATCATTACTTGTGGCTGCTGCTGCTCTGCCGGCAGTTCTGCTTGCAGCTCTGCTTGCATGGCCTGCGCCACATCGTAGCTGCGTTGGATGAGCTTGCGTGGGCTTTGCGCATCTTCGGCTTCGCTGTTGCAGCTGCTGCTGGCGCTGGCGCTGCTGCTGCTGCTATTCGCCGCATAGCTTTCGCTGCGCAAGTGACCAGCAGCAGCAGCGGCGGATTCGCTGTCGGACATGATTTTTGCTGTGGCGGCGCAGCTGCTCAAATTCTGCGCTAGCTGCGGCTTTAGTTGGCTGCGCTGCTCGTGTTGTTGCTGCTGCTGCTCTTGTTGCTGCTGTTGTTGTTGTTGCTCTCTAGGCGCAAACGCGGCAAGAAACTCAACATTTTCGCCGCTGAAACGAGTTATTACCGCAGGAGCAGCCTCAGCCGCAGTCGACGCTGCTGCTGCCGTTGGTACTTGATTTTTATGTATATTTGTTTCGTTTGCTGCCTCCGCTGCTTCGTGGTCGTGGTCGACGTCGTTACTCGCCAGGTTGGTTTGTCTTTCTGTTTCTGTTTCTGTTTCTTTTGCTGTCTTTACTGTTTGTGTTTGCTTTTGTCTTGCTGTTGCTGTCTCTGCCTCAGTCGCTGTCGCTGCCGCTGCCTCTGTCTCTGTTTCGCATAGTTTTTGGCATTTATTGGGCAGCTGCGCTGTCAATGCTGCTGCTGCTGGCATCGCTTCGCACTTATCACTCACAGCGGCAACATGTGCCTCGCACTCTTTGTTCTTGTTCTTCTTGTTGTTGTTGTTGCTTTTATCATTCGCATTACACAATCGCAATGTTGTTGTGGGCGTTGCGGCGTTGTCTGCGTCAACGTCAACGCCAGCATCGGCGTCAGCTTCGGCTTCGGCGTCAGCGTTCAGAGCACCAACATGGCCGCCAATACACTGAGAGAGCGAGAGACGCGTTTGTTGTTGCTCACCCGACGGCGTGCGCGACGCTACTAAACCAAAACTTGTTGGAGCTGGCTTCGCCGCCACTGGGCTGGCCAGTTCTGCCTGTTGCTGCTGCTGCTGCTGCTGCTGCTGTGCCAGACAGAGGCAGCCGGCTAGAGTTTCCAGGCTGCGACCCGCTGTGCCATAGCCGGACGTGGTCGATGAAGACGTGGAGGCAGTGGAGCACAGCGACTGCGTCATCAGCGAGCCCAGCGAGGCGCTCAGCTCTGGCGGCGAGGACTTGAAGCCGCCGAAGCCGCCTCTTCCCGCTGCCGCTGCCGCTGCCGCCGCTGCTGCTGTTGCTGTTGGCAGTTGCTGATAGCTTTTGGCTGTGGCCAGCGGAGTTGCATCGAACATGTTGCTGGACGCGGCGAATTGCTGTGTGTAGGCAACCATGGCAGCGGCAGCAGCAGCAGCAGCAGCGGCCTGTTGCTGCTGTTGCTGATGTTGCTGTTGCTGCTGTTGCTGGTGCGGCATGTTGGCTGTGGCTGCTGCTGCCGCCTGCCATAGCTGCTGCAACGAGGCGGCCAGCTGCTCATCCTGCTCCAGCAGCGGCGCTGCACCCGGATGCTCCAGTTGCCAGCTGTGATAGGCGCTCATGGGCACCGGAATGGGCACTGGCACCGGGATGGGCACATACTGTGGCGCCAGAGATGCCGCCACGCCTGCACTGGCTGCTGCACTGCAGCCACAGCTGCGACTGGGCACGTGATGATGGTGATGATGATGACTATGATGCTGGTACTGATGATGGTGACTCTTGAGGAAGCGCGTCTTGATGCGCGCCTTCATGCTCAGCGGCACCGCATGCGCCGTTGGTGGCGTCTGGTTCTGATCCGAGCTGGTCTGGGAGCTGCTCTCGTTGGCCTGCATGTGCAGTTCCTCGTCGGTGCCGGTGTCGCTCTCGCGGATCTTGGAGCAATAGCTGCGCAGTTGCTGGCGACGCTGCAGCAGGGGCGAATCGCTGTCATCGCTGGATCTGCGGCGGAAGCGAGGCGGCGGGGTGGGTGTGCTGGGCGTCACTGAGCTGGCGTAGGCAATCATGGTGGTTGTCGTTGTGGTTGTGGAGGCGGCTGCAATCATCGAGGGCTCAAAGTAATCCCAGTCACAGTCCTCCACATTGCTCACTATGCTATGGCACTGATGCGTGGAGCAGGAGGAGCTGGATGCGCTATCCGTATCATTGCCATCGGTGGCCAAGTGAATATACTGCTCCCGCTCCTCCTCTTCCTCCTCCTCCTCTTCTTCTTTGCACGACGATGAGGAATCCGAGTTTAGAAACACAAGCTTGAACTCATCCGCTTCGACACTGTACTGCGACTGGAACTGGGATTGAGACTGACCCCTCGCCGTTGCCCTCGCTGTGCACCTGAAGTCGTGCTCCGATGACGACGAGGTTTCCATGACATCCACGTTGCTGTCACCGGAAGCGCCAGCTGCCACCTGCGAAGCTGTGGAGTAATCGGGGTGGGTTTTCATTCTTTCTTTCTCTTTCTTTGTTCACTCAATCGCTTTGACGTTGACCAACACCGGGGAATGTTAATGAAAAATACTGGTTTTGTCGTAGGTTTAATACTGGGTTTAATACTGGGTTAATACTGGGTTAATGCAAGGGTGAATGCAAGCACCACAGCACCCTCTCTGAGGGCCCGTTTAGTGGTAGCAAAGGGGGTCGAGTTAGGTTAGTTAGGATGATTATGGGTACTTGTTATAGACCAACACACCATGATACACTTAATACTATGATATATTAGAGTTACAAATGTTATTAACCATATGCACCATGTGAATATACCACATATAATCGTATGTTTATGTTATACTGTAGCACAATTGTTAAACAAAATCTTATTATAATTGTTAAGAACATTATATTATATATTAGAAATACCCTTTCGTTTAGTTCACTTAATTTTTAAACCCTTAAAAATATGAGTAGTTGTTTTTCATATATAATTTACCCCTATTTCTGTAGAAAAACGACCTATTTCAATGATAAAACCACCCATTCCTAAGAGAAAACCACCTATTTTTGTGGAAAGTCTACCTATTTTAGGTAAACAGTAAAAACATTTTTTTAGGCGTTTGCGAATGTTCCAGAAAGATAAGGAACAAGAAAAATAGAGGTAGAACGATCCTCAGATCTTTTCAAATGTATACAAAATTTAATAAAAGGCGAACAAAGAGTTCGAGAATTACAAATAGTTACAGAGAAAGTTAAGAGCCAACAGTTTGTCCATATAATAGATTATACAGATTTATACTACTTTCTTCGAGCATATTCCTTTTTATATCGAAAGTTCGCTTTAAAAATTTCATGCAACCCTCTTTAAAGTTCTGAAGATACCCACAACAATTTGAAATAAAGTCAAGACAGTTTTCTACAGTCCAACAGGAACTACAGACCGAACCTAACCAAATATTTAAAGACATGAAATCAATATACACATATCCGATGCACCCCCGCTATGGGGAGAATATGTGAGTGTGTTTGTCTTCCCATGGCAAACTGAGTTCTTATCATGCGTATCCGAAAACGTTTTTACGGGTTTGTCAAAGAGCTCTATGGGTCTGCAGACAGCTCCTGCTCCTGCTCCCCCTACACCACCCCCAGATAAACCTTGTGTCTTGTGTTTGTGCAGGCAACTCTGTAGAGACTCTGCATGCATGTTGCACAAGCCATCGCCCCCGGGGCGGGGCCCAAAATGCAAACATTTTGGCAACGTTTGCTTTGGCCCCGAAAATTGTTCTCCGGGGGAGGAGGGCAGCAGCCTTATAGAGCACACACGGCAAAAACACACGCTGCGAGGTGCAGGCAAAGATAAGATTAACGGTTTATTTTTGACAGTCCACCCCGACTTCCTTTTCTTCTTTGCCATGGATGGGCGACAGTATCCCGATTGTAGTTTTTTTTCTACTTTGTTTTCGCACACAAAAAAGCGAGGAATAACAGACTGAGGCAACAAATTAAAACACAACAAAAGAGACGTCAAAAGCGGTACAGGAAAATTGCACGTGTTGTCTAAAAAAACAAAAAAGAAATGGGTACAATGTGTACCCACTGACACGTGCAATCTGTCGAGGTGGCCCACACTCTGTTCCAGTTTGTATCTGGTATATGGTTACAAAGTGAAACAAAAATACTGCGGGTCTCGTTCCGAAAAAAATGTGTATTGAAATTTTCAAGAAGTTTGGAAAGTATTTAAGGTCTTTCCGAATTTTTACAACCTGCAACCGTAGAGTAGGTAAAAAGAAGGACACATTAAGCTGCTGTTAATTTATTCAGCAGGCAGATGGCAAATCTCGGGCTCATAAAACATCTGCCGACCGAAGTGTGAGGTTAGGTAAGCGAATATCTCAGCGAAAAGAAAATGACATTATCAAAACGTATATATAAAAGGACATAAAATGCTTCAACTTATCATAGTTTTTATATATATCAAATATATAGATTTTATGTTGAAAAATAATCGATTAATCAATGAGCAGAAGCCACGCAGCATTAAAAAAAATAATAAATTCATAAAGATAATAAAAAATTGTATGTAATTTAAATGTATGTATTTTGTTGGGGTATTTTAAAAAGTTTCAGTTGTTTTTAAAAAACAAGTCAAAGTCTGCAAATGTACCTTTTAGGTATAAATGTACCAATTATCTATCGGTGTGTGACTTGGGTACACTGCAGTGCACTGCAAGTTGTACTCATTGCAAAAAAGTGTTGCATACTTTCGGGCTTGCGCTTTAATTGCCTCGCATTGAATTGGAATCGATTTAAGTTGTTTGTTTTTTAGTACTTAATATTGTACAGGTATTTTATATTATATTATATTTTAGTTTGGCATACTTTAATGAAGCGAAGACTAAAGTTTCCCCCCCCCTAATTGAACAGATAATAAAGGGCTGCTTCCCGCTCCGTGGGGTTGATTGCAAAAAAGGACATAATGACCCAACTCAAGTGAAAGGGACTCCTAAGTCCTCAAAGGGATATCTAATTAGTTTGGGCGAAATTAGACAAAAAGTCAAAGTCTGCACAAAAGACGAGTTAGATACGCAGGTGACCAGCACCATAACCACCACCCGCACCATCACCAGCACAGCGGAATTAATTATGCTGCCCCACACAGATACACACGCACACAAAGTAAGCTGGAGATTGTGTTGTACTCACCCTCCTCGGCGGCCTTCTCCTTCTCCTTCTCCTTGCGTCGCTGCAGCACAACCTTCTTGAATACAACAGCAGCGGCTTCCACTGCATTCTGCAGCTCCTGCTCCCCCAGTGTGCTGGTGTGCGGTGCATCCTAGAGGAGGAGGAAGAGGGAGGAAACAGATGGAATCAGCTTATGCCGCTGAGGATGCTGACGATGCTTACCGAGGAGGCGGCACCTTCGCTGGCCGAGGCTGCCATGTCGCTGTCGGCGGGAGTCGGGTTGCTGCTGCTGCTGTTGTCTTCCGATGACTTGGGCAATCCCTTGTTGTCATCATCCTCCTTAGCTGCGACTGTGGTAACAGGAAGTGTCGTTTTTTTCAAGCGATTGGATAAATCTGAGTTCTGGTGCTTAAGCAGTTCATGGAAGGAGTAGTGATGCTGTGGTACTCTACCTATATAATTTGGGTTAATTTACGGATACGGGAGGAGGAGGCAGTGGAGGAGGAGGTGCCATAGTTTAATAAATCGGGTGTGATAACTAACTACATCGATGCTTTTGGTTTCTACGTCTGCGTGGGTGCGATAAGCAACTACAGCGACTACGGTGTAGAAATCGAAAGCTTTAGCTTACCTTCCTCGCCGCGACTGTTGCGCCGCCGGATCTGTGGAATCTTTGAGGCCACGCCGCGTGACTTGTCCAGTATGTCGGCCAGCGGGCGTGGGCTGGGTATCTTGGAGGCTTCGGTCTTCTTTGGTGGCTGCAAGGAGAACATATATAAGTGAGACTTGGATGCTCTAGACTTGGTTGATCTAGTGCTACCGTTGATTCCTTCTCGGGATGCGAGAAGGAGCGACGTGTGACGGGCTTGGGTGCTGTCTTTGCACCCGAATCCTCTGAAACGGAACGCATCTGTTCCGGCTTGCGGCGATCTGCATTGCTCTCGGCTGTGGCGGCATAGGCAGCTGTGAATCCTGCTGCAGTTGCTCCAGCTCCCGCTGCAGCTGCTGCTGCTCCCTCATTGCCCGCCGTAGCAGCCAAGTGCTGGTAATCCTCCTGCGGTATGGGCAGCTCACGTGATTGTCGTCTTCGCATGCGATTGTGCATGAGCGGAGTGCGGGGCAGGGCTGCTCCGCTGTGCATCACATGGCCACCCCCAGAGTTGCCCATGTCCGTGTAGTAGCCGGGCAGAATGGGTGAACCATAGCCAACGCCATCACTGACGCCGGCCAGCACATTCTCCGCACTGTAGATGGGTCGCTGCGGATGCGTGGCCTGCAGATCGGAGCCATCATTGTAGATGATACGTGGTTCGCTGCTGAAGCCCGCATTGTAGCTCTTCTCGTACTGCACCTCGTCGGATTCCAGGAAGCTGGTGGTGCTGTTGCCAAAGTAATCCACATATTCGGGTTGATTCTCCAGCTCCTCGCTGACGTCGGGAAACTGATGGAACTGCTGCTTGGCCTCGCCAAACGTGCGCGAGCCGTGCTCCTGCTCCTTGAGGCAATCCTGACGCACCAGACGACTGGGCGAGCGACTGGCCGAACGTCCCGTTGTGGGTATCTCCGGCAGCAGGCGGCGACTCTCCACATGCGTCTTGGTGCTGTTCGAGTACTCCTCGTTGCTATGACTGCGCACCTTGATCATCTTGGAGTGCGGATCCCGCGAGTGATGGATATTCACGCTCTGGCTGCTCGAGTATTGCTCGCCGGCGGCGCTGGCCACACTGCCGCCGCTGCCCAGATCTGTGGCACCCACAGTGGGCACATTCTGCTGCGACAGAAACTGGCGAGGATTCTGCACGCTGGGAAAGAGAAAGTTCTGCTTGGTGCGCGGCGAGATTGGCATAAACTTCCCAGGCGGCGTCTGATGCACTGTGAGCGTGTTGCCGCTGCTGAAGGCCTCCGGATTGGGCAGCGTCTGTTGCCGCGTGAATTCCGGAGAGCGGCGGAATTGTGGCGATGTTTGTCGCTTCGGTGGCGACGTTGGCAGCAGCTTGACATGCTCAGCGGGATTGGGCAGCGTGGCCTGACGCATCATACGTGGCTTGGCAAAGGATTGCCCGTAGTCCAGCTCATCGCTGGCCATGCTCGAGGCCTGCGAATCATAGTTGAGCGGCGGTGCAGCTGCCGCTGGAACAGCTGCGGATCCTGTTATGCCCGAGGATGATTGGGACGTGGGCACGGGCAGATTGGCTGTGCTGGGCAACAGCTTGGGCCGATGATAATTGCTGGGCGGTTCGGGGAACGAGGTTTGCCGCTGGAAGGGCGGATAACGCTGCTGCTCGCCGGGCGAACGTTCCGGCGAGCGGCTGTAGACGCGGTTCGGTGACGTGGACATGTATATGCCGGGCGGGGGCTGGCATGGGTTGGCCGGCAGCGTGGATTGACGGCGCACCTGCAGCCGGTGACTGTGCGTGGGCGGTGTGGCTGGAGCTGGTGCTGGTGCCTCCAGCTGTGTCTGCTGTATATGGATCTGGGTCTGTGCGTAGTTGTCGCAGTCGGCGTTCATGTGGATGACGTCGTCGCTGTTGTACGCGCTCGGATAGAGGGGGCTCTTCTGCAGCTGATGCGGCGAGGTGGGTGCAGTGAGATTGGCCGAGTTGTAGTTGGCCAAGTTGGCACCGCTGCCACTCAAATTGGGATCGTTGTTCAGGGTACTCGGCAACGTGGATTGACGTAGCACACGACGCCCCAAATGCCACTTGCTGCCGCTAATGGGCGTGGCACTGCCACTGCCGCTGTAGTTGATGATGTGCGTCTGGCGCGGCGCAGGCGGTGCAGTCTGATGCAGCTGCTGCTGCTGCAGCTGTAGCGGCTGTGGCAGCTGATGCTGATGCAATGGATACTGATGCAGTGTGGGATAGCTGCCCGCGGATTGTGCCTCAATGAGATGCTGCTGCTGTGGATACAAATTGTCGGCAATGGGTTGCTGCGAGTTGGGATTATTGGGATCGTCCTCGGGATCTGTAGGGGATTAAGATATTTCATTAGTAAGTCTAAAGTTCCTGCTGCCATTTTCCTGCACTTACTCGATATGGTCCAGGAGCGGCGTATGCTCTTGCGCAGCACGTCGCTGGTGCTCAGATGATCCACTGCCTCGCAGGATGCGTATGCCTCCTTCAGCCACTCTCCGCTAGCTGCCTGTAGTTCCCTGCAAGAGCAACAACAAGACCAATTCCATTTGAGAAACCACAAGAGATCAGTAAACATTCTGGCAACTGCTGCTGCAGTGCGTCTCTTTGCATCGACAGCAGGGCACAGACTGAGTTGAGTCAACAACAACAAAGACGACAATGACAGCGACAGCGACACCACCAACACACGTGGGTAATGATTGCTATACCAGGCGGGTGGCCGCCAGCTGGAGGCGTTTTGAGGGCGCAGCCACAGGCACAGACTGTCAGGCAGATTCGAATAGATTCCAATCAAGCCAAGCTGGAAGGAGGCGTCATTCTGGCTGACACCTGTAGGCGCTGCCAGGCAGCCTTAGCTGCCATTAAAAAAGTTACTCCCCCTCTCTCTCTCTCTCTCTCCAGCTGTGGCTTTAATTAGTCCAGAGTCTGTGGCTGTGGCTGCGTCTGGCCTTGCTCACTTGGCTTCTTAACGTGGCTTACTTGCGTGTTTTGTTTTTTTTTTCGGGGCTTGGCAATTAACACTGAACTCGGGGAGCGTGTGGGTCGTTAGTCGCATCATCGCAATAAATTTCTACATTTAATTTGCGCGTTAACAAATCTTCAACTCTGACTGCGGTGCGTATGCGTAATATTTGGCAGACGGGGCGTATGCGTAATGTTAATTGTGTAAAACAATTAATCGATACATTTAGGCGGGCTGTTTTAAATTATTTTCTACGGCTTGCAAATGTTTTATATATATTTTAAACTGTTTTTTAATTCTTATATTAACTGCAAATATTTTCTATATATTTTAAGACATTTATCCTTAACTGAAAATAGCCAAGCAATTGTGTAAAACAATTAATCGATACATTTAGGCGGGCTGTTTTAATTTTTTCCACTGCTTGTGAATGTTTAATATATGTTTAAAATTGTTTTTTAATTCTTATATAAACTGCAAATATTTTCTATATATTTTAAGACATTTATCCTTAACTGAAGCGACCTTTAGCTGTGCGTCCTGCTGTCTAACATTGCGTTGGCTAAAGGACAAACTGCTTGAACTCGAGATTATTTATAATATTCCTTGACAATCACCTTGAACTCGCGCTAGGCATTTTTTAATCTCTGGCTTAGTGCGCTCAACTCTTGGCAAGCCAAGTGGAAGCCGGTTGGAAGCTGCCAAAGCGCATTGTGTGTGCGCGCGTCTAGGGTTGCCAAGTGACTTAAAGCGCAGAATTGCCAGCTACTCTGTTTGCGGGAATTCACTAGAACATGCACATATTTAATAACACCTATATAAGGAATTTAAATACGCCTGCACTGCCGCAAAATGAAAATTGCATTTTAAATGTTTCGCTTTTAGGGCGGAGTTAAGTCAAAATTGCGTGTGATTAGAAAACAACAAAATGCAGAGAGATATATAAGTAAAATGTGGAAATTGTTGCAACTCTTAAAAGATTCAACATTTTCCGGAAATATTTCCCAAACAAATGCAGTTCACAAAAGTCCGGGGAGGGAAAGGGAAGGGAGAAACTGTGAATTGTGTGTGTAAATGTTGCCTCATAAAATATGCAACGTATCTGTTGACAAGCGGGGGGACCGAGGGGTGCAGATCTACCCACTCTCCTTCCCACTGCACTCCCAAGCTTATGGCAAATTTTACACGCATCAGGTGACAGTTTTTTGGCTGCACAAAACCAAATTAGATTGCAACAATGGAAGCGCTGAGTCTGCATTACAAAGTGCCAACTGTAGATAGGGGAAAATAAAAAAGGGAAAAAAAATAAAACTCTTCTGTAAGCTACAAAATAACACAACATTTCCATCAATACAAATGAAAAGTGTCAATGAGGTGGAGCGGGTTGGGATTACAGTATTTTCCATATTTGTTTTGATTAAGTTTATTGCAAATAGTATTCCCTGCAGCATGTACGTACATTTAAATATTTCAGAAACACGTTGTATTTGCAAAAAACTAATAAATTACTTTTAAAATTAGTTGAAATTTATATTTATTCTGGGTCAGCAAGGGATTATGATAAATAGACTATTCTATGGAATTTAAATATATATTAATTTCAATATCAAGAGCTGAGACCGTCTTTCAATATGTCTTATGTCTGTCTGTACGTCTATACTATATGTCTATCTATATATCTGTCCATACGCCTATCATCTGTCTGTCTCTTTATCCGTTCATCTGTAAAGGATTAAAACTTATAATCTCGTATGTAGTAAAAGCTGCACTGTAATTGTTCTAGATTCTTTAATTTTTTTTTTTAATTTCATTAAGTTATTATCATTTTTAGTATTTTCTTTCTATTTTAATGTTCTTCTATATTTATATTAATATTTTCATTATTGTTTTATATTTGTTATTATACAATTTTTTATTATTATTAGGTTATTCGGTTTGATTCATATACTATTTCTCAGCTTCCGTTAAAATAAGAATTCTATTTATTTAGAATATCTGTACATACGTAACCCTTAAACCATATACTATTCATACATGTATATATACCCACAACTATGTAGGATCTTTTATAGTTAGTGTGCATGTGTGGTACTAAGAGATCTTCTAATGAGAGTGCAGATTGTAAGTGTGAAAGAGACAATGATAGTGATAGTGATAGAGATGGATATACAGATAGATAAAGATAGCGTAAGTGAAAGGAAGATCGAGTGCTAAAGTGAGTGAGACAGAGAGAGAGAGAGAGAGAGAGAGAGACTTACAGTTGCTTGTGGCACACAACGCACACCCAGTCCAATGCATGATGGACGCGACAGGCTTTACACACGCGCAGCTTGCAAACGCGGCAGGGGGCGCCGCGGTTGGTGATGCGACCCAGCTCGGTGGTGCAGCGGGCGCAGTGGCGACTGGAGTCGTTGTGTACGTTGTTGTTGGGTTTTTTGTGTTCTTGTTGTTGTTCTAGTTGTTGTTGTTGCATTGTATGTTGCTGTTGCGATTGTTGTTGTGACTGTTGTTGTTGTTGTTGTTGTTCGAGTGGCTGTTGTTGTGTGGCATCCACAGGCTGTGGCTGTGCTCCAGCTCCACTAACGACCTTGCAACGCAGCGCATACAACTCTGCACGCAAGAGCCTGTTCACGGTGTTGTTGTTGTTATCGCAGTCGACGTTGTTTGTTGTTGTAGTTGTATTTGTTGTTGTTGTAGGAGTAGGATCAGGTGTTGTTGTTGTTGTAGGGGGGTCAGTTAAATATTGATGGTTAGTTAAGTAGGATCAAAAACACATTATAAAAAAGTTAAAACAACATTTTCGGGGTTTGGGTTGGGGGCGAGTGAGCGAGCGAGCAAGCAAGCGAGCGAGCGAGATAGCGTTAGTAATAGCAGGGTATATTGTAGTCGTGTGTGTGTGTAGTTGGTTAGTGTGTGCGTGTGTGTGTGTGTTAGCATAAAAACAACAGCACAAAAGTGGTTATTGATGAAAAGAGACAAAGAAAAAGAAATGCACAAAAAGTTCTCATTAGTCGATTGAAATAGTATTAATTTTTTTTTTATTTTTGTTTTTTTTTTTTGTTTTTTTAATTTTTCATATTAATAATGGTTAAGCACAGTTCACAGAATGAGCAGAGTACGATTAGAAGAACATTTAGATCGAATTCGAAAAATGCTTCGATTGATTAAGTCGAAATTAGAAAGAGATTAATTAGTACGAGTATAGTGTGCAAGTGGTTATAGAGTGACAGGCGATTAGACGATTAGTGAAGAGATTCCATGAAATACTTAATACTAAATTAGATTGATTAAGCAGTGTTTGCAGTTTGTCCATTTAATGAAGTCGGTGGTTCTAATTATGTATTGATAGAGTGAGTCGAAAAGGGAATCCTTTTTGAGTATCATCGCGTGTGTTTTAGTTTGTTTAAAGCATAAATAATAATTTATTTCAGTTCCATAATACCCTGTACTAAATTTAAAGACAAATTTTAATTGTTGTTAAGGTTTTCTTTACTTCTATATAATTTTTTAAGCAAGTTCATTAGTTTAAAGACTGTTATTACAGGCACAAAGAGTTCCATCAGCTGCTGCAGTCTTATCCTAATTAATTTCCCCAAATATTGCTTTAAAGTGCAAGTTCTTCCACATACACTCTACTCTATAGCCTGCTAACTGCATAATATAATAATATATATATATATATCTTACCCCTCTAGTGTCGATTTATGTTCGCATAAAACCGCATAATCATGCATAAAGTAATTCTGTGATATATATAAATCCAACTAACATTTATATTAGCCTAATGGCAGCGCCATAAAGTAGGCAACAGCTGCTGCACAAACAGAGAGAGAGAGAGAGAGGGAGAGAGAGAGATTGAGAGGGAGAGAGAGAGAGAGAGAGAGAGGGACATGTGGTTGTTTTTTAAGGCATTCCAGCTGCCAAAGTGTCACGCAGCGCGCATAAAAAGCCAAACAGGATTTTTGACATTGCGAATTATGCAAAGGCAGCGCAGCGCAGCGCAGGGAGAACAATTTTTAATTATATTTTTATCTGCATTCGAGTTTGAGTCCCTCGATGCGTGTACGTATTTTATTAGCAGCACAAAATCAACAGATGACAGGGTCGAGAGAGGGCCAAGAGTGAGAAGAAGGGAAGGGAGAGGAGCAGGATAAGAGCAGGCAGAGGAGAAGGCAAACCACGCTGTGCCCTGCGTTGCGGCAGAGACGCAGAGGCTGCTGCTGCTGTTGCTGCTGCTGCTGCATACTTCTAGGGGCAGCCGCAGCGCGCACACCTGCACAAACCACACACACACACACACACACACACACACGCGCACTCAGCAGCCATGTTGCCTACACGCTGCGGCTTATTTTATTGCGCTGGTTAACGCGTTAGGCACAAGGCACGCACACTACGTCATACCACATGCCACACGCCACACACGCCACACATGCGGCCAGGTCTGGCCTGGCTAGTTTGCCTCTCGTGCTGTCATGTTGAAGTGTAACTCAACTATGCAGGCAAGTGTAGTTGTAGTAATCGTAATAACTCATTAGCCGCCTTGTCCCGTGCGACAATGGGCCGAAAGTGCCTGGCTAAATAGCCATAAATTTCCACTGTACACAAGGTCGTAAGTACACACAAGCGTAGCCAGTTTTTTAATCCGGCAAGGGGGGTGTAGTGTGGGTGTTTCTGATAAAACCATAACGGGCTGAGACAGGCCTAAATAAATAGCTTTACGCATGTTTCTGATTGCACGCCCACCCCCACCTCAGACCACACCGCAGGCCATGTAAATAATCCAACTAATTAAGCCGATGTTAATCAGCTGACCCCAAGAAAGCGTGCGACTTTTGGTTGAATCTAAACATCTGTGTCCCACCCGGAAACTACCGCAACAAAAATTACGTCAGCAACAGCAACGGGAACAATGGGAAAATTATGGGAAAATATCCTTAACAGGTAGCTAGACTTATTTAAGCCAGCTTAACATGGAGTTGGCTTTAAGAGAGTGCTAAATAAAGTTGAAGTTTACTAAAGTGTTTTATACTCTACGGGATCTTAAGTATATTTTGTGTGCTCCAGTATAAAAACTTTGCTTTTCTAAAACAAACTGGGAAATATTTATAAAATTATTTAAAGATATTCTAAAACAAACTGGAAAATATTTAAAAAATTATTTTAAAAGCTTGTTTTATATTTATTTAAAACACAAATGTTAATATGCATAAATACTTTAATTTTAAGTTCTCTAAAATACAGCAAATATTCACTGAATTTTCAGCAATATTTCCCGACTCTGCTTTCGCTTTTTCCCCCCTGAAACACATTTAAATTCCAAGTGACAGCCGCACCTTAGGTGTCTGACATTGAATTAAGATTAAAAAAAAAACGAAAAATATGATTCCATCTCCAAGAGCATCTCCCCCGCTATAATTCTGGCCAGAAGACGCTAACTGTCAACTGGCAAGTGGCAAGTGGAGTGCGCCATAATTCAAACGAATGTTTTGGCCACAGTCAGCCAGCCAGCCAGATAGCCAGCTTGACTATTAGATTTATGATTTTAATGATGTCCTGCCCTTCCCCCCGAGCAGTCGAGGTGTCTCTCCTCCATTCCTGCCCTCGCCAGTGAGGCGAATATAAATAATTACCATGCTAAATATTATTTTTCGCAGGGTCCCTTTGCGCCTGCAGCCCTGGCCGGAAGCTGTGGCGAGCTCGAAACTAAAATCGTCTCTTATTTTTGACAGGGGGGAGGGGGGATTTTTGGTTTTTGGTTACAGCAGCAGCAGCTGGCAGCTGGCAGCTTGCAGCGTATTGGTTTCCGTTTCCGTTTTGAATTAAAACTTTAACAAAGCATCAACAAATTTTGTTGTCGTGTTTGCAAACTCGCTCGTTTGTAAACCGGATATGAGCGCAGCCATTTTGCATTTTACACTGCAATTACTGAGTGTACTTTAATAAATCAACAGGGTTTATTTATTCCAAAATGCGCACGCAATGTTGCCTTTTTTTCTTCTTTGTATATTTTTCCACTGCAGTTTTTCCAGCATTTTCCCAGCATTTAAATCAAATTAAATATGAATTTTCAACCTAAATAAACATTTACGCCTTTTTTTTTGCTGCTACCCTTTGGGTTTCCCTTTGTTCCTTTTGGCCATAATCAAGTTTCGATTTGACAATGATAAGCGTGGAGCAGGGACGGCGAAGGGATAGGGTAGATAGGGTTGACGAAGGTTCCATGTATATTTGCATAATTACAACGAAATGTTAAACGAGCGTTTTGCGGTCCTGCGGCACATATGCAAAGCTTTACAAGGGCTTTACCCCAAGTCCGACCGAAAATTAATGGTGTTGGCATTTACTTTCCATAGTTGTTGCTGCTGTTGTTGTTGTTCCGCCCCTGAAACTACTATTAGCTTAGCTGTGTGTCTGCTTTGTGAGCTTTGTGAATGACCATGTGCCATGTCGGGATGATAATAAGCTGCGATAATAATAATAATAATAACAACATTAATACCGAGCATAGTTCTTGCATGTGAGCATCGATCTACATAGTATTTCCTTTTGTTTTTTTTCGCATTCTTCAGCTGGCAGAACCCACAGTGTTTACAGCTCGATTCTTATTAAATAATTCATTGAGGCGCGCACACAACGCGGCGTATGAGTAATTTGCATGAACGGCATTACGCATACGCCAGGTGTGCCCGCAGTGCACTACGCCTGTAGCCTAGAGGGGAGAGGGGAAGGAGAGTTACAAGTCGAAGCCAAGAACGAGCATAATTGATTCGCCAACACACTGAAAAATTTGGCATAATTTAAAGTGAATTCCCTCACTCACTTTGAGTGCTTTAAGCGTAAAAAAAAAACCAAATTGACTCTCAACTGCGGCTCATAAATTTCGATATGCAGGCAGTAGAGAGGCGTGAACGGGGCGTGGCATAAAGCAACACAAATTTTGATCAGAGCGCATTTGCACGCCGTTTCGCACGCGGTGGCATCGTCGCCAAATGTGGCCATAAAACGCGAGCGCAACAAACTGAAGATTAAGTGCGTCCATGTGGGCAGAGGAAGAGGGGAGAGGGAGGAGGCTAATATAAAGGGCAAGTAAGAGCAGCAGCAGCTGCCTGTCGTTCTGTCTCGCAATTTCAACTAGAAAATTGTGTCATTTGTTGCCCGAAAATACAAAAAAAAGAAACGGAAAACAGTAAACAGGAAATGGGACAGACAGCTCGCACGTTTGCTCTCAACATAATTTATGTGCAGCCCTGGCAATCTTTCATTAGCCACGTGAAGCGTCCGCAGGAATCCAACATCCATAAGCCATAGAAATTGCTCAGCATTTGCGATTCTATTGCTTAATAAGCGTGCACAGATCCCGTACCCCCGTACCAGTTGAAGGGCAGGGTTTGGGCAGGCAGAGCAGGCTCTACTCTAGCGGGGGCAAAGTAAATTGAATAAGGCCCGGCTTGGAGTAAACTTTGTGTTAAGGGCTTATAAGGGTTGCCATTTATTTTGGGCTCAAAGTGTTGTCTTGCCACACGCTCGACTGTGTTGCTGTTGTTGCCTGCTCTGAGCTGTTGCTGCTGCTGTTGTTGTAATGTCTTTTTTTACAGCGCTTAGTTAAACCATTCGTGCGTTAAATTATAGCCCAAAAGTCTTGGGGCTTCGTCCATGGAGATTTTCTTTGGCGCCAAATCAAACAAATCGTCAATTTGTACTTTCATTTACTTTGCTGTGCGCTCAACGATAAACAACAACAACAACAAGGGGAGCAACAACAGCAGCAGCAACAGCAACAACAGCAGCAACAGCAACAACAACGACAGCGCGTCAAGTGGGCCGCAGGCAACTTCATTGGCGATGGCGCAGCGGAAATGGTGTGGCAGCCATTTTAAGCACCCAGCTAAATAACAGTTAATCGACATTGCACTGTGCGCGCTGTCCGCGCTGCCATGTCAGACATTGTTGTTGTTGTTGTTGCTGTGTTATTTCTGGCATTGCTGTTGTTATTCTTCGTGCCACTGTGATTGCCGCTGATTGTTGACCATTGTTTCGCTTGTCAATTCAGCAGTTTGTCAGTTGGACTGTGCCCCCTTTGCTGCCCCCTCTGCGAGTCTGTCGCCCTTTTTGGCACAAACTGCTATTTGCCACTTGTTTGCCATTGTCTTTAATTGGCCCAAATTTACAGTGGAACCCGATGACCTAAGGAAGACAAGAACTCGAAGACAAAGAAGCCGAAGTTCATCTTAAATTTACCGTGGGTCAACAACATTTTTTTGTGCAACTGCAAATTGATATTATCCTATAAAAAATAAATGTAGCCCGCCTCATTGGAATTTCAAATCGTGGCCATCAATCAAGCAAACTTGAGCCGGTTCCGGTCAAATTGTGATTGAGATGGAGATTGGGGTTTTCCGAGCATATTAATCACAAAATTGTCCGAATGTGTCAAGCCTTGGGAAAATAGCTGTATTTCAATTAATTGAAATATCAATTTTGGGGCACATGTGGAGCTGTCGAAGTACTATACTATATATTCTATTAAATCAGCACAGCGACCCCCAATGGAACTGGACTGTGTTTTATTTTATGCTGCTCAGGCAGGGGTAGCCCGTGTTAGTGACCATATCCAGACATTAATATTTCATAAATCCCACATGCAAACTCAAACAAAATCAATACCAGGTGGCACCAGAGAAGGAAACAAATATAGCTGCCCCGCCCTGCCCCGCCTCAGGCTCTGCACACACGCGTGTGTGCGTCACTTTGTTATGGTCAAAAGTTTCCCATAGGCTGTGAAAATCCAAAAAAAAAAAAAAAATAAATAAACTAGAGTAAAAAGTAGCAAAGTTGAAGTTGCTAAATTTGCACAGTTCCCCCCCCGGGGGGGAGATCTCTCGGTTCACTTGGTCTCAGTTTAACGATGTCTTCGCGTTAATATTCAAATCGAAGAGAGAAAAAGCCCTGAAAATCAAATGAGCCGCAGGCAAAGGGGAAAAGCAGGCCGGGATGGGGGCAAGTGAGTTATCCTGGCCACGTGCCATTGAGATGAAAGTCACGTAGCTGTGCTTAGGTTTCGGAATTCGGTACCAGGCCGGAACCCATTGACCCATTGGCCGGCGGCAAAAGTTATGGAAACATTTAAAGGGCTTAGCAAAGCGATGCGGATGAAAAGAAGACGCTGAAATGGGGAGAAAAGAAATGAAAAGAAGAGACAAGAAGAGAGAAGCGAGAAAAAACTGTAACAGAGTTACGAAACATTGGGGCCGAATTCGTCGCATTTTCCAGACGAGAGAGTCGGAAAATTTTTGTGAAATTATAAATTAATGCTTGGACTGTGCGAAAATCGCTCGGCCAAGACACAAAAGGTGCCAAAAAGGCAGCCGAAGCAGCAGCAGCAACAGGAGGGAGAAGAAGCGTGCAAAAAGAAAAGAGAAAAAAAGAAAAATACTTAAAAGTCTGAGCTGCTTGACCTATGGGCTACAAATCAAGCAAAAACCCACCTCCCCCCCTGTCACCTTGGAGAGCACTCGTGCCCAACGTCGCCTACGCAACATCGCCATGGAACGCCATGGAACGTGCGTAAACTGACTGACTGACTGTCAGCCTGTCGAAAAGGTTGTTGACTTATTGCCGGCACTGTCGCTGTGTACACAAATTTGGTCAGTCGCCGCGCTTAGGCCAAGTGCCGTTGCTTGGCTCGCTTCCATTCCCATTCCCACTTCCATTCCCATTTCCATTCCCACTTCCATTCGCATTCGCAATCCCGTTGCCACTTCCGCTGTAAAAGCGTGACAATGTTCAATTACAGCTGCACTTCAGAATTTTAAGTAATTGAAGCCAGCGCCCGCACACGCTAACTAACCTGACAGAGTCGCCGTCTCCAGCTCCAGCTCCAGCTCCAACTCCATCTCTGTCTCCAACTCCCCTCTCCGTCTCTGTCTAACTGGCACAGCACAGACCATTCAATTATGTAATGCCCACACGATTTATGACGCCGTCTACTTTCAGCAATTGCCCGCACATTTTCACGCTTTTCACCCCCTCTCGGAAAAATGCCCAAATTGAATTGAAATATCGATAATTCGACTTGTGGCTAGCTTAATCTTGCTAGAGATTAAAGACATGCTGGCAACATTGTATTGAACCGATATAATCAGTTTCAGCTCTCTGTTTGCTCTGCTTTTGGTGACAATTACGTGCATTATGTGTGATGGTTATCTAACTACCCTGCTTTAGCTGGTTTCGACTACACCTACTACTTTCATATGCATAAGGCTAACACGAAATAAAAGCTTATACCACACTGAATGTGTACACAGTTTGTATAAGAAATATCGACTGGGTAGTAGGCAATTATCGGCACTAAACTGTTTGTACTATATAGTGCTCTGAGTTATATTAAAAGAGCTAAGGTAGGTAAGCTACAGCCAGTTATGCTTGACTTGTAAATACCCGATTATTTAAATGTTTTCTTATATGATTACTAAGTTTTAAATAAACTTTTTCTGCTTTAAATTTAAAGTTGTATTCTATAATAATTAAAACAAATTTAGAAGTTCTAGTCTCTAAAATCAAGGCAATATTGACGCAGTTATTAACGTTGAAAGAAAAAATACATCCTTCAAATTCTTACACACATTTTCTGGAAACCACAGCTTATTATACCCGTTTTCCCTCTTTGCTAATGGGTATAAATATGTGTCAACCCCCAAAAAGCACATGCGTGAATCAATACAATTGAATTGAATTGAATTGAATTCCTTAACCCAACAGCAACTGTGGCAAGGCTTCCTCCAGAAGGCATTAAATCATTTTCCGAAAAGCCGAAACTGATAAATGGAAAACCAATGAGAGAGAAAGAAGAAAACCTACAAGTGAAAAGCTAGAAAGGAAATCGTATTCGTTGCTATCTGAGAAATAATGAAACTGAAACGGAAATACGCACACACACACACACACAGAGTCGCCATTTTGATTACGTTACATTTATCATCGGTTTTGGCTGTAAAAAAACAACTTAATTCAATTTTAGCCATGTGTCTATTAGCTGCTGCTGCATTTAAGTGGAAAATTATGTGCAGCCGACCGCAAGGTCACCCCTGCAACTCCCCCTACATCTGCCAGCCCCCTCTGTGAGTCTGACTTGCTAAGTGACAGTTCTGGCTGTCATATTTTAAAAGCTTTTTATAGCTTTCTATAGGCAGCAACACGAGTCCGCTAACAGGGCTATCAATTATTAAATTCTTAAATTTAAATAGTTAATTAATCTCTGCTGTACGTGCTGTCAGTTGGCAAAATAAATACATATGAAACAGGCAAAAATAATTGACTTGTCCGTTGTGTCAGATTTGTTCCAGAATTTGTGCTTTAATCATCTCATGTGCTCCCCCTGCTCTGCTCCATTTGAAGCATCTCTCAGCGGGCTATGGCGGCATTGTTGCATAGTTGGAAAACTGCAATTTCCCTGTACATCATTTCTGAAACGCTCCGTTGCGCCGTTGGGTTGCCAGAGCAACCATCAACAAGAGTCTCAACTGAACTGAACTGAACTGAGCTGGGCTCGCTGCAATTGTCTTTCGAACTGGCAGAACCCCCGCAGCTTACCCCCTTCTGGTACTTCTAACATACTTGAGCTTTGCCAATTGCCTGTGTGTGTGTGTGTGCCTGTCTATGTGTCGCTCTTTAAGTGTAACAGTTTTTCAGGCCGCACTTCAAAACTTACGGGCAAAAAAAAAAGCATTAAAAATTGATGCCGCAGGCACAAAAGTGAAACGATGCCGACAAGCTGCGACCACAGTTGAGTCACACACACACACAAACACAGAGAAATACACACACAGATACACCCACATGCAAAGTGTTGCCGCTGCTTAGCAGCATCTACAGCAATGACAACGCAGCAAGAGAAAGCGGGCAATTTGTCAAAACCACAAGAAAATCCCTGGCAATCATCGTCAATTTGCATTTCGTGTGCCGCAGAACGTAACAGGCACACACACACAGGCACACACAGGCACACACACACACACGTCTCTCGCAGCAGCATCCCGTGTACCACGCGTCGTATGACGAATGTGCGTGAGATTGGCTCGACATTACGCATACGCCCAGTTGGGGGTGCGTTTTCGTTTAACCCCCGAAAAACGCAAAAAAGCCGACAGGCGGACAGACAGAAAGGCGGAGGGATCGACAGGCAGACAGACAGACAGACAGACAGACAGACAGACGGACAGACCGGTAATTGGAAAATCATCCATTACGAGCGGGGCTAATGGAAATCGGCTGAAACTGTTGCTAAATTCGATTTGCCGTGTAAGCGCACAGAAATGATATATGCGTATCGCACTAAGTATGTATACCACAGCCTCCCTTCCCCTTCTTGGCTTGAACTGTTCCCCAGCTTATAGGTCAGCGGCCAATTATGTAATTCAATTTGGCCAACACACTGCTTCGCTTTGCTTTCTCATTATTTCTAAGCGCAATTTAATTAAATTCATTCCGCAGCTGCGACTTGAAAACGTGCCCCGGCCACACTTTAATATTCCATATCGAACTCGAGAGGGACTCGAGAGATTGGAGATTGGAAACTGGAGACCTTCTTTTCTTGCACTGTTAAAAGTTTTTCAATGTTTCCCGAGCCGCCAGGCATGTTTATTTTTTATTATATCGACTCGACGGTTACATTGCCCTCGATACCCAGCACTTGCCACGCCCACTCTGCCAGAGGAAATGCAATCTTCGCCTGCTCCTGCGGCGACGCACTCTGCACTTTGACATCTGAGTAAATATGCAGTTATAATTTTATTTAAAAGCAAAACACAAGTAGAATGCAGTGTGAAATGTGAGAGATGACATCGATTTGCGCCCGTTGGGGGAATATATGTACAGAGTAATATTATCTTTATTATATCGGGCTTGCCAGCGGGCGAAATATACTTGGAATATATTAGGGTAGTCAAAGAAAAAGCATTAGAATGTATGGAATACTGTAAAGTAACTGTGGCATTTGTTAGATAGTTGCTTAAACTTCAGTTTTAAATTAAGTGTTGTTTAGAGAGATATAATATTATATTTGATGACCTCATGTAGACAACTTGGCTTATAATATACTTAAGATACACAAGAAAAATCATAGAAAATAAATAAGAATGCCTAGAAAATTTTAAAATGCTTTAAAACATCCTTAATAATTGTTAGATATTTCAGCTAATCAGTTGATATTTACAGAGATATAATATCATATTTTATGCCCCCCCAGAGTATTCCCTTTTTAAGCCAATTCGTCGTGCTGCACAGTGGAACTAACTGAATGGCAATGACTCTGGGCAATGTGATAATGTTAAGCTTCCGTGCCAGCCAAGTAGCTGGCAAAGTAGAGAGATATTATAACAATTAATGAAATCAACGAGGGATGGTTCCACATGCGTTTTCTGCTGCCTCATCGCCGACATACAGACTGACAGATTGTCAGACAACCCAGACAGATAGTAAACTTTCCTTCTGTTAAAAAAAACTGTATGAAATGTGTCTAACAAAATGTGCAATAATGAGTATCATGTAACAACAAAAAGAAACAACAAAACGGCGGCAGCTGCGCATGGATCAACAAACGAAAAAAGTGAATGCAACAAACTGCAGCAACAGCAGCAACATAAACAACAACAGCAACAGCAACAGCAGCAACAGCAACAACAGCAGCAACATTTCCCGCAAATTAACATTTTTTGAGACTATTTTCAGCTTGACATGCGTTGACAGTATTGGGAAAATTGCGTAGAGTTTTCAAATGCTGCGGCCGTAATTAAAGCTAAAGGAAAATAAAAAAAAAAGACTCCAGCTGACAGTTGGAAAATGGAAAGGTTATCGCAAACAATGTACAAGCACTGCCAGCAGCCACTGTGTCTTGGACATTGACTGATGGCACAAGATGAGGACGAGAAGGAGACGCAGCTGAAGATGAGGATAAGCACGCTGAGGATGATGATGATGATGATGATTACGATGCTGACAGCCTGGCAGAGTACTTGAAACAAATGTTTAGCAATCAGATAACTGAATATAATTGACGTCTTAAAGTTCTCATAAATTAAAGTTCTCGCTCATGAATCAAAGTTGAATACAAGTTGAGAGATATGAGTGCACAGTGTGCTGAAAACTTTTAGTGGACACTGTTAAAGCAGAGTTGCAATCGTTGCCTGAAATCGCTTTCGTAAACCACGTGGAAGTATCAACTGTATCAGCTGGGAGACACATTTGGCTAAGTGCACAGAGAGAGAGAGAGAGGGAGATAAAGACAGAGTGAGAGCGCGCATAAAAGGATTGCCCATGCATGGCATGTTTACTCTGTCCAACTGTGCAACGAGGCAGCTGGGCTGACTGCATCATCAGCTCTTCAAATATGCTAATCTCCTCATGCAGTCGAGCTTGGGTGTGTGCCCGTTGTCGCTTTTTTTTTTTTTTGGGACCCTTCGTCGACTCTGTCTGCGGTTTACTTTGCATCTCAGCTTTTACACAGAGTGTCTCCCAGAGAGCGAGTCTGCTCCAAGTGTGCCCAGCCCAGCTGAAGTGTGTCGAACCGGTTCCCAGCAGCGGAGGCAGCTGGAAAATGTGTTTATAATAATATTGTTTGGCTGCGCGTAGCTGAAGTTTAAGTGCAGTGGGGGAAGAAAGCAGGGAGCAGGAGAGGAGGCACGTGTGTGTGTGTGGACTTTTACTTTCATCAATTTGCAGCCTGACCTCCTTCCTTCTCCAGCTACTCCTCTGGCTCCCGCTCTGCTCATTCATTAGCCTGCTCCCTTGACTCTCTTGGCATTAATTTCATAATGGCAACAGGCCCACAGGCAGGCAGGCAGGCAGGCAGTTGGCCAAGAATGTTGCCCTCAGACAATGTCGAGACTTTACTCTTTCTATCCCCCTCCCTCCCGCTCTTCCTCTTATTTTGGCAACTATGCTTTTGATGGCCTGATAAACTTTCTCTGCGAATAACTTTGAGTATGAAATAAAGCAGAGCAACTTTTTTTCTTTCTTGGCCAACAAGCTGAGCTGCTTCTTGGCTTTTGCCAAAAACTTTATTGTCTTAACTTTTTCTCTTGTTGTTGCTGCTGCTTCTGCTGCTGCTTTTGTTTTCTGGCTTGAGAAATGGGCAACACCTTGAGCTGCCTCGGCTTAGAAATCTCATAAATACTATATAAGTTCAGTTCAGTTCAGTCAGTTCACATGGCACACGGCACGAGATGTGCTCGATTGCAAATGAAGCTAGCAACTTGAATGATTGGGCTAATTTCAGTACCGCCCACCCCCCTTCGATCAACTGCAACTGCAGGCGAAGCCAGAGCAAGACATGGCATGGCAATCATTAGGCCATCAGTCGACCGGGCCAAAAAAGGGCAGCACAGAGACAATACACAGGCGAGTGGGCTGTGGCTGGGAAAAGCGAGGGGAAATGCAGAAGGAAATAGCTCGTTCGCATATGCTTGACACGGAAAATGCAATGACGTTGCATACTAAGTGAAAATGCACGCGTCGAACCGAAAGGAAATACATACGATATATATATATATATATATTTTATAGTAAATAAATGGTCTTTCTTGGCCTTAAAGTGGCTGCCCCCCGTTGCCTTATGCGGCGTTGCAAGTAACTATCTGCCTCTCTTTCTCTCTCTCTCGCTGTCACTCTGCCCACATATACTTGTAGTCCCCCATATAAAGCCAGCTGCCAATACTATAGCAAACTCAATTGTAATTTGAGTGTGTCGAGTCGTGTCGTGTCGTGCCGTGTGTGGGCGCCGCGTGAAAATTGCGTGCAATTATCAAAAGATGAAATCAGACGCCAAAAGGCAAAGCACACTAACTGCAGCTATCGCAGAGACCCTCTCTATCTCTCTCTCTCTCTCTCTCTCTCTCTCTCTTTTCTCTCTCTCTCTCTCCAACCTATGGCAACAAGCAGCTGCTGCTCGCTTGTTTACAGTCGCAGTCGACTTGTTGTTGTCGTCGTCGTCGTCGGGTTGGCTCAAAGCAAGCAAACCAGTTTGGTAATTGCTATAAATATAGCTAAGAATAAAACGGCTAAATAAAAAACTCCCATGACTTTCACATACACTATAAGTAACTGACAATATATTTTGCTAGAGGAAATCAAACATCTGATTATCTGATTGAATAAGAAATTTCAGCTCGTGTCACATTGTATTTTATCATATTTCTGCAAAATGGCTCAATAGATTTTTATGAAATTTTTTATGCATATGAGGGAGGTCTGAGAGACGGCCAGCAACATTATTTCATGCCTCTATATCACTTTAAAAATGTACTATCGGCTTAACAGTTGCACTCACTGTTAAGCAGAAAAAGGTCGTTTTTTAAACAGAATCCAAAAGGCTACTAGAGTGTTTATAATAGTTCGATTTAGTTGTATATATGTATGTTTAAGGTTTAAATTTATTTAACATATATATTTTAGATCCCTAAGCCTTCTATAAAATACGCTATCGGCTTAACAGTTGCACTCACAGTTTAACAGAAATAGGTCGTTTTTTTCACAGCCTTAAAAGGCACCTACAGTAGTTATAATAGTTCGATTTAGTTGTATATAAGGTATATAAACCTTAAATTTTATAAAATTTATATTTTAGGAGTCTAAGCTTTCTGTAAAGTACGCTATCGGCTTAACAGTTGCACTGCCTGTTAAACAGAAATAGGTCGTTTATACTAAACATCA
Organism: Zaprionus tsacasi; assembly: GCA_018904105.1. Taxonomy (NCBI): domain Eukaryota; kingdom Metazoa; phylum Arthropoda; class Insecta; order Diptera; family Drosophilidae; genus Zaprionus; species Zaprionus tsacasi. The sequence goes on from JAEIFR010000295.1 coordinate 3,432,517, forward strand.
ACATTGTTTCTTATCAAAAAAAAAAAAAGAAAGTGTATTAGTAAGTTTACAATTGCTTTGCTTAACGATCAAGTTGAGTCTTTGAATTATAATGCAGTCATATCAAATAAAGCGTGCTGATCTGTTTGGGTACTGTCAGCTCGCCCCCTGCTTCCGTTATTGATCGCTGGGCACTTTTAAAGACCATTAAGACAACGAAAGACAACGATAAATTGAATCGGACAACAATAATCAAGTTAAGCTGTTGGTCAAACAAACACTTGGACACAGCTGATGCCACACACAACAAACAACAACAACAAAAATAACAAAAGGCAACAATGAGTTACTTAACAACATATATGAGTTTCGTTGGGGCTGGCAATCTGTTACAACTTTTGCGGCATGTGTAGAGTACAATAAAAAACCAAAAACAATTCAAACAATATTCTCAATTGGCAATTCTCAAAATGACTTCAGCTGCGTTTCCGTTGACCGCCTTCTCGAATCTGAATCATCATAGAGAGACCCCAAAAAACCCCTCCGGACTTGCCTCGCCTGAAAACTGTGAAAATGCTCGGAACTGATTAAAATCAGCCTCATTTTCTCGCAGCTTGTTTACAGATATTTTCTGTCACATTCTCAAATGAGTTTCTCAACGCTTTTGGCCCAAAACAAAAGCAAAATAAAAAATACAGAAAAAAAGAGAATAGATAAAAAAAAAAGCTGAAAACAAAAGCGATGCCATATAATGACGGCTTTTGACGGTCCCCAAAGTTGTTTAATTTTGAGGCAGTCAGTGTGCACGCCGCTCAATTGCGATTTATAATACGATTAAACCAATTTGGGTCTTTATAAGGCACAAAGCGCTAATTTGTCTATAATTACAGGCTGCCCGTACTCGAATCATTCGTCCGATCTACAAATACTACGGCTACAATTAATGAAATGCGGCTTTTGCTTAGCTTTAGATCTTGCATTAAATCACAGGAAATCAATTAGAATTCTTTTGAGAATAGAAAAACTTTAAGTTTTCGAGATCAATTTTAAATTACTTTAGGCTGAAAATTATATATAATATAGAAAATCATCTTGTTGGGGTGTTTGAAGACAAATGATTGAACTGATTTTAATATAATAAAGTTTACATATGAAGTAGTCTAATAACTATTTTTATACCCCTTAAATCTGTTTCTTACTAAGTTATTTGATTCAGTATATGTATAAGTATCGTTTTATTATCTTAATTTTTTCATGCTGATTGGATTGCCCATTTTATTGAGAAAGTTCGGGGTAATTTTCTAAGCTGTGTGGTTTCACTTTTATCTTTCTTTGACTTGCAAAATTTAATTTCTGCCAAGACAATGACACGGTGAAACGGAATAAGATATTATATTTTCATATTTTTTTTCAATCATTTCTGTTTACAGTTGCCTAATTAATCTAATGAATATATATGTTTATATAGTATATTGTGTAATCTGCAAGTTTTTCTCTCATTTCTAGAGTTTCCGCAAAGTAATCTAATGTTGAGTGTGACCACCCACTCTAGGGTCGTGCTTAATATTATCATTACTATGTTTCCTACGTTGTCCAACACTAATGCCTCATTTAACGCACTCGACAACTTCATTAGTGGGGGAAGTTGACTCTATGCCTGCTTTATTACCTTTCACACACACCATGTCTGGCTTTCATCAACTTCTCTGCAGTATCTCCATCTCATCAAGTTGACTTTTTGATGTCTCTCTCTGTCTCTGTCTCTTTCTCGTTAAACAACAGTTAACCTAATTTACATTTGGCTTGATTACACTCAGTCTATATTTGCCATGCCCTGAGAAGTTCGAGAAGTCCGAAAGAAGAATTCGTCACAAATGTCTCATATTTCTCTCTCGTAGAATTTTGTGTGCTTTGCCAGCTGTTTTCCATCTTTTGATTAAAATGCAAATCGCAGGAAAAAAAAACAAAGGCAAAATGAAAGAAAATATTGCGATTATTAAATGCAATAACTGTCACTATGTCATGCATTAATTACAATAAATTACGCATACGCACATTTGGACGGCAGAAAAACAAAAAACAAAATAAAAAGTACTGTAGATACGACTACACGGAAATAGGAAAAAAAAAGAAAAGGTAAGTAAGGGGAGCTGCTGCTGAAATGATAATGATAAATGTGGCAAGCTGAGAGAGCGCAGTCCGGCATGCTCTGTGCATGAATATTTATGAATGATTAATGTAGTCAGCAGTGCAAAACTTTGTTGGATTTAATGCAACAGACTCCTGCGGACACAGACCAGACCAGAGCAGACCAGACCAGATTCAACTGCGCCCCCGCACGTGGAGTCGTCGACTTATCTGCAAGCCAAAGTCATGACATAACGTTCAAATATTTGAATCTTTCTGGCCATAAATAAATAGGGAGAGAAAGAGAGAGACAGACGAGTAGTCATCTGATAAGCTCGATTTGTGTGCTTATCTATGTTTCATTTATACAAAACCGATGACACTTGTTTGGAGTGTACTCGAGTACTCGAACTATTGGGTAATCTTTCAAGCAATGAAGTGACAAATCGAGTCATTGTTGTCACTCAGGGTCTCCAGTTACCCAGTTAGAGTATCTCTAACTATGCATAAAATAAAACGTTTGTACGGCAAGTGGAAATTGAAAAATATTTATGACCGCAAAAGCATTTAACACCTACAAGATACTTTAGCCAAGAGATACAGATACATTAGTCATAGCTCGAGCTGTATTTCAATCTCAATCTCAATCGGCAAACTGCAAATTCATGCAAGTTGATGAGCATCTAGAGAGAGGGGGGAGGGGTTAGCTGGGTTGAGTATCAAATGTGGTTTGCATACACGGCCCGAACGAGTGCAATTTGGCACTGGCAATGGATGAAATTGCGATGAATACAAACAAAACATTTGAGACGTGCGACGTTGAGGCTGAAGTTGAGGCTGAACTTATGCCAAGTTCGACAAGAAAAAGCAAACAGAGACAAGAGACAACAACACACACGGTATGTATGTATATTATACAAGTAGATAGAGAGAGAGAGAGAGAGATAGAGATACATCTATACAAGCTACACGAAATTCAGAAAAACAAAACGAAAGAAATGAACGCGAAGGTTCTGTCTGCTGCTGGAGAGGAGTGGGTGCATTCGTGAATGCGTGAGCTGTGTGTGTAATGCGCTTTTAACGAGCACACACACTCGCACACACAGATACATTGAATACAACAATAACAGATACAAGATACAGCCAGTTACAGATACAGATACAAATTTGATTGTGTGTGTGTATCTTCTTCACCTTCTCATTCTTCTGCTTCTGCTGCTGCTTCTTCTTCTGCCAGCAATGTCACGCCTTTGTTTGCAACTGGATTCTCCCTTTTTCCCCCTCTCCCTTCTTATAGCAAGTGCTACGTTACGCGGTGCCTTAATTAAATTTACAGACGAACCGTTAAAATAACCTGCCAGCGAAATTCCTTATCCCATATGCCGTTGCAATCTGCCGCAGATTGTGTGATGTGCAGCAAATAAGGTAGAAAACTATTATAATTGCGCAATTGTGCACGTAGAGTGATCGCATGTGCAGGTATCCCCCCCCTCCTATTCCCCTCCCTATCACTACCCAATCTTCTTTTAGCCCGCTTATTTCTTTCACATATATTATATTTTTGTCGTACCTTTTGGTCTTGAGATACTTTTCGCTATAGCTGGCGATGGCGATGACTTAAGAGGTCTCTCTGCCCTCACTTTGAAATTCTTGCAGCGTCGCGTTGTCGTGTTTCAAATTATTTTGGCAAACTCTTTAGGCACGTTTATTTATTGTGTAAACTTCAGCTCTCTTTCTCTTTCTTATCTTCTTCTATTTTCTTTTTTATTTTTTTCGAATTTTCCGATTCGTTTTCGTATCTTTTGTTCGTTCGTTGCTTATGGCTTAAAATCGCGTCGTTCTGTGGCGATTTGCGTGTGGTATCTGCGAGATACTTTCGTCTGTGTGTCGCGCCTTTAATGTGATATCAACGAAAATATGGGTATATCTTTCTTTAGCGCGCACAGGTAGAAATATACAAATCTCAAACCGGCAATCTTCTCACTCACACACACACACACACAGATATAAAGAGTGAGACACGCGCGTATAACGTGACACAGCGCAGCGCGACGTCCGCTTAGATCGAGACGCGTTCGTTGACTGAGCTCAGAGTCGATCGTCGAGATTCAACGGCGCCACAACGATTGAAACAGAAACAAAACGATTGAAAGCAACCGGTTGAAAGGCAGTCAAGAGAGCGCGCTCTCTCTCTCTCTCTCTCTCACTTACACGCTCTCGCACTGCGCTGTGCTGTGCTGCTACCTGTTACCTGACGCGCCCTTCTCGCATTATCGTTAAACAGAACGCGATCGCGAACCCGACGAACGCGACGTTGTCGCCCCTCGCTATCATTTTAATTATGCACTCTCATGAGAAAGTCGACTCGCATTGTTCGAGTCTGTGAGACGGGAGACTGGAGACTGGAGACAAGTGTAACGTTCTCTTCGCAGAAATGGTAATGATTGTGCCTAAGCAAATTCTTTAGTGCATTTCTATACACTACAGTTGGGAGAGGGACTATAAAACTATCTTATATTATAGTAAATTTAAGATGCGACTTAAAATTATAAATATAATAATATGCCAATTTAAAAGAAGTAAAAAAAACCGTAGTACTTCTTTAAAGTAAAATCAATTTAGCTATTGAGTTGCTTTTAAAGATATATATATTAATGAGAAATATATAAAAAAAATTGAAATAATAATAAAATAAATATTTTAATTAATACTTATAATTATTCCCTTTGTAATTAATACTTATATGCAACTAAAATCAATTTATGCATATGATATATTTAATGAATGCTTTTAAAATAATATATGCAAGTTACCATAACATATTATGACTTATTTATATTGCTTGCATACTGTACTTTTTATTTAAATAATTAATTTCAATAAAGCGCATATAATCAATTAAAAAAGGGAAATAAATTGCAGAAAATTAAAAAACTATGCTCTGCTTGATTGACAGACAGTTCAGCTTATATTAAAATTAATTAAGTTTATATTAAAATTAATTAAAAGATTTGCATTTATTTGCAAACAATTTTTCATACTTATAGGGTATTCAATGGCCCAACTGACTGTGTAAATATTGCTGAAGCTGCCTGCATTTTGGTATTTTGGTATCTGAGCTGCACTTATAAACAAAACATAACATGACATGCTGTAATTGTTTAACTGCATTAGAAGAGCACATTAAATAATTGGTCAGCTCTCTACATACTATATCTCAGCCCCACAGATCGTACATGGGAACAGATGCAGTTCTGCTTTAGTTCTGCTTGCCAGAGGCGAACTGCATGTGGCATGTCTTGAATTAATTAAGAGAGATTGGCAGATTTCACTTGCATTCATTGTGGAAATACGGAAATGTGGAAATGTTGCATATGCATCTGTTGCATGCTTTCAGGCGCTACGTGCTCGCAAAGGCCCCGAAGCATAGAGTTACAGTATATGCTGCAGATATATACCCTAAACAGAAAGTAGTATACTGTAACTATACTGTAATTCACAGCTAGCTGGCTTAAACTTTATAAAACTCTGCCAAAAAGTTGCAAAATTCTAAATCCACAAAATTTTAATATATATTTCATTTAATAATCTAATAAAAGCCAGTAGAGTCAGCAGTCAGACTCGTGTATAAATCCCATGCACAGTCTGACATTTCAGTTTAAAGAGTTTATAATAACTCAAAGAACGCTTTTACATATGTGCGAAATTCTAGACTATTTTTAGCAACAGAGTTGCCACCCTGCCAACAGTTACAAATAGGTACACATGTAACTTTGTACCTATTGAGCTGGGTACAAAATAAAAAGGAAATCAAAGCAAACACGCACACTGGGACAGGTATGGACCGCAACAGGGTCAGCAGCCCTGGTTTTGCCCATGATGGCTAATGAGTTGGCTGGGAGCTGGGAGTTGGTAGCGTGGGCGTGGACTCTGGCGTTGGCGTTGGCATTAAGCGACCAATTAAGCCAAATGCTGTGTGAAAAAGGGGGATAAAAAAGAGAAGGAGAGAGAGAGAGAGAAAAAAGAGCAGGGCGCTTTTAAGACCCGGCTCAAGTAACAGCTGACTGCACAGAAAAAGTCTGCGCAACATAACTACAAACAGAGTGTCAAGGGCAGAGCTGGGAGAGGAAGGTGGGATGGAGTGGCAGGGGGGGTGGGGCGACGTAGCCTAGCAGCCAAATTGTAATTAAAAGTAATCAAAAGCATTAGCAAGTGAAATTTGCAAGCCGCAGCCGCAGCTAAAGCAAACTAACTGAATGCGCTTGTTTATGTGTTTGTGTCTCTCTCTCTCTCTCGCTCTGTCTCTTTTTTTGCAGGCTACAAAGTGGCAAGTCATCAAACGAGCGAGAGGGAGAGAGAGAGGGAGAGAGAGAGACTCGCTGCCTAATGAAGTTCTTTGGCAAAAACTCGAACTCCAAGTCGCAGGCAGGGGCAGGCCATTAAATTTAATTTAGTCAAGAGGTATGACAAGCTCTATCCAAGATGTACAAGATGTGCGTGTCCATAGGTACGCAATGATGCAATGAAGTCGTGTGTCAGCTAAGGAAATGAGATAAGTTTGTTAGAACCTCATTACAAGGCGGCAAACGCGAGAAATCAGCAGCAGAGGCAGCATCTACGTCTCGCTGCACACTCCCCCAGTGCAGGCAACTTGGAGCAGGAGCAGGAGCGGCACAGGCCCAGTGAGACTGAGACTGCTGACTTCAAGGACGCACAAGCAGGGAGAGACAGACAGACAGACAGACGGAGCAGAGATTTTGACACACAAAAGGCGCTCAGGTGCCTCAGACTGACAGGGAGAAAGAGAGAGAGAGAGAGGGAAACAGAGCGAGATGGAATACAATGTGCGTTATGTGGCGACTGGCACATGCTGCAGATTAGCACCATAATTGCGTTGCCTAGTTACCTGGACATTTAATAAAGTGTCGCGTCGCATCCCAAGCTGAAGCAGCAGGTTCTTAGACTTACATATATGTTTAGACACACTCTGTAAAGCGGATATAACTTTGTACTTTGTCTGTAATACAGATTGTTGATATCAGATACTTGCTAAGCATGAAATCCCATGAGCAAGAAAGACATTAACAAATCCCCAAGCACGCACACATACACAGGAATAAGACATCAACTCACAGCAGAGCACGAAACTGTGAAAAGTAATAACTTTAATAACTGTAATGTTTATAATCCGTTCAAATTAAAATTTGTTGAAAAGATTAATTTAATATACATTTCTATACATGCCTAAGCATTAAGTTGTAGCTTGCAAATTATGCCCAATAATCACTTTTTACTATTTTTCCTGGCTGCTGTGCGTGACACTCTAAATACAAAATGTGCATAATCTGCGTTAGGTATACAGAAACCTATATGCCAAATTTGAAATCTCTAGCTTTTATAGTTACAGAGATCGATGGGTTCATACAAACAAAATGATCAAACGCAGAGCTGGAACATGTTAGAGAAACTTTAGGCAAGGGGCAATATATATTTTAGCTATGGAATGGCAAAACTGAAGGATTTTAGCTATTTTTTAAGCTGCAGATACCAAATCTAAGTGCTAAAGGAACCTGCTCTATAACTTAGTAAAATGCAAGTTCTTTCTCCTTCACAACATGTAGGCGCTCTTTCATGGCCAACTATAAACCTAACTAGAGGGTAGCCGCAAGTTTTAGTTGTTTGTATGCCGAGAGAGGAAGGGGGGGAGGGGAAATCTGGAGGAAAACATCCTGTATACAAGTAGCAACGACTCATAAACTGACTGAAAATTAATTACTTTTACTTAACGACTGCTTTATGTTAATGGCCAGAGGAGGAGGCCAGAGGAGGAGGAGGCCAGAGGAGGAGGAGGCCAATGATTGAAACGATAATGAAATGACCGGCATTTTAATGATTCTGCCGCCCGGGAGGGGCATGGGATGGGCATGGCTGCTCCTCCACGTCATCTTGTGCTTCTGGTGACGGTTGTCATTATTGTGTGTGTGTGTGTGTGTCTGTTCCTGCTGTCAATATAGGTATGTATATGTGTTTGTATGTATACAATGCCCTGCCAGCCTGCTCCTTCCTTCTCCCATTTCAAACAGAGAAGCATCCCAATCAGTGGCCATTATGAAAGCATCATTTGATGCCGCAGCCAGGCAGCCAGGCAGCCGGCAGGAGCAGAAGGTGTCACCAAAGACGTCGCCCTGGCGACAACGACGACTACAATATTAACTTGCTCGCCCATCGTGCGGTCTCTACGCAGTCTCTCCCGCTGCTCTCTGGTCACTCCACACCAGTATCCAGTTGGGTTTTGTCCATATTGCCGTTTCCGTCACACGCGCACACAACATGATTAAGCAATCAGTGGCGCCCCAAAAAGGCTGCCACATTTTAACTAAATCAGCGCAGGAGGAGCACGGGCTGAGGGAAAGGATTTATGTGCACATTACTCGAGCCTCGCGCTGTGTAATAGAAATGTTTATGAGTTGGCACTAAAAAAGAACCCGATCCGAAGGCAGCTCCACACATGGCATTATATCGTACAATGTCCTCAGTTTGAAGTGACGAATAATAATGAATGAATAAACCAATTTCGAACTTCGAATACTTCTCTTTAATACATGAAATTCATTTTCTCGAATTTCTTTCTTTTTTCTTCAATGAATTTTCTGTTGATTTTCTTGCAATTGCCTTCATAAATTATAGAACCTAGCCACACACACAATGAGAATGATATATTGTCCTATTTACAGCACATAAGCGCTAGAGCTTTATTTAATGTCCTAGTATTTAATTTAATTGTGCTGTAGTTAGATTTATATGCAGCGCATTGTGCAAATTAAAGAGAAACTTAAGCGATATACTAGGGATTATATATCTGTAAATAATGTATATAAAAATATAGCAACGTATTTTTCAGAAAATTCTAAGTAAATTCTCGTCTACTTTATTTATATAATATTATTGTATAATATGCAATAATAACCTCAAAAATATATCTTAATTCCCCCAAAGCGTTGCCTAATTTTCTGAAAATACTAAGTATATTATCATCTATTAGTAGCTCCTTTAAATAACATTACAAGCAATTAATTAGGCAGCTGCAGCTGAGACTCTCCCTCTATAGCATTCTCCCGGTATCGTAATCAATAACACAAGGCAATAAATCGATTGATTATATGTTATAGTCTGGCACACTATATTATTCCAAAGTCTAACCCCAAATTCAATCATTCGGATCGAACTGAAAGCGAAAGCATGTCAAGTAATAATTGCCACGCAAGTGGAAAACCAAATGAAAATAAAAGAAAATTGATTTCAATTTCACTTTGCAGTAGACGAAAAAAAATACAGCAGCAATTGCTATGATCGAACTTTAAGAGAAAAGAAAAGAAAAAGTAGAGAGTAAAGCATAAAATGGCGCACAGCTTAAAGGGGCGGGGTAAGGTAGGGGGCGTGGCAGGAAACTAAGTCGCAAGTGGCATAAGTACATATTGAAGAAAAGCCGCTTAAGCGAAGTGAAAACAATTTTTTCTTTGCGCTTTTTTTTCGCGCATATCAATTTAATGTTCCTCTCCTGGCTACAGGATTGAAATCGCAGTGAGATGGATCAGGATTATGGGTCTGCTTGCGGGTTCTGGTTAGTCAGTCTGCCATGTGTGCGTGATTTGTCGCCAGCTTGGGGCGCTCACCTGGCGCGCAGCACCACAAGAAATTCAGACAGTAAATTGCGGTTTCTTTTTTGCGAATCGTGCGTGTGCTGGACTGCGGGACAGTCAATAAAAAAAAGGGAAAGAAAAAGAAAACCCAGTAACTACTTCTACCCCAGAGTGGTGCATTAACATTGGCATTTTCCCCCATCGCGAGTTTTCCTCACTTTCGTGGAAAATGCATTGTTTGCATTGTGTTGGAGCGTGCAACTTGTTTGTCCCCGCACAACCTCTTATTTTTTTTTTTTTTTTGGTTTTTAATTAAAAAAGAACAGCGCAAGTAAGTAAAGCAAATCGAAAATATATATTTAACATATATATATAGAGAGACGAGAGTATATTGTGCATTGGTTCGGCAATAGCGCGAGTTTTAATTGAGTTTACTTAAGGTTGCAACGCATCAGAGAACTCTCAGCAAAGTGACAAGTGGCAAGTCAAGAAATCTGCTGATGGTATGATGAAACTAGCAGGAAACTGTTATATCTAGCTGCTTGAAGGTACGAAATTATATTTATCAAATAAATATATTAATATATATATTTTTTTTACTGCATTTTATATAAATTTAGCATGAAAAGACGACTAAATAATATTTTAAATAATTTCTATTGGGTTTTGATATTTTGGAAAAAGAAGAAAGCAAAATGCAGTCACAATTTTCAAGCTAAAATATTAATTTTCACAGTGTATAATAATAATGATATTATAAACGTTTTCTAAAAATTTGCTTGCAATCTGATAATTAATAGCGCAGTTATTTAATAATAAAGTAACCCCTCGCAGCTGCTCCTCAAAGTATGCAACAGAAAATATTATTTTTAGCTTGAGTTTCATAATTCCCTGTAATTTCATCATACCGCAGACGCAGATCTATAAATAGATTCTGTCTTATCTATAAACTTTTCCTGGTACTTACATTATTCTGGTTGCATCACGCTGCCGCACCGAATCGTCCCTATTGAGCACCTCGATAATCATCTTGCGCTCATTCTCCGACAAATTCTCAAGAACCTGCGACGTGGCCACAGCCAGTTCGGGTCCCAGCACATCGATGGTCTCGCCGGGAATACTCTCGGTGGCAGCATCACTCGTGGAGATGCTCACACTGCCGCCAAGTGTGCCATAGCCGGTGCCAATGCTGCCGCTCGTCGACATGCTCGGCATGCCCATGGTCAGGTTCATGGTGCCCATTTGGAGTCCACTGGCGCTGCCTAAGCCTGTTGTTGTTCCTGTCGCTGCATTGGCGCTGCCGTTGGCTGTGGCGGTGCTGCTGCTGTTGCTGTACTGCAACATGTTGTTGCTGTTGGGCTCGGCCTGTGCTGCTGCTGCTGCAGCTGCCGCACGGAGCTTCTGGTTGGCGTTTTGCGTGGGCGTGGGCGGTAGGCGTGCGCTGCGTCCACTTGACATACTACACGAATGCTTTGAGGATTCCCTGCGGCGTTTGCTATGTAAATGTCTGTGTGTCTGTGTGGGTGTGTGTGTTGTGTATCTGTGTGTTTGTTTGTTTCCTTAGCTGTGTGGGCGAGTTTTTTGCGCTGTGCTGCCAGTTGCAAGTTCGCAGAATTGTATCGGTTTTGTACACCTCAATGGGTTGAATCAGTTTCCCCCTCTATGTTTCCTATTTCTCGCAGTTTAATATTGAATTCGCTCTTGTCCATCGATTGTTCTGCAAAATAAAAAGTTGGAAATTAGTTTGGCAAGTGCTATTTTAGTCCAGAGTGCAGATAAAAAGTTTCTGTAAATAGATATCAGATGACAGAGATGCAAAAAAGAGAAAATAAAGAAACGAGTTTTATTTTTAAATCGAAAGTTAGTTCATTAAATATATATCACAAATAGATTGATATAGTTTCCAGCGAACTCAGGTAAAGAGTAGAGTTTCAAGAAAGAAAATCAAAAGAATCGACTAAGAAAATCTTTAGATTATACTACAAACTCAAGCTGTTATGCATATCTATCTAATCTCTCACAGTTGAGCTATTGAAACCCCATTGAATTGAGCATATTGTCATATTGCAAGCAGCTGCTTAAAGAAATCAAGAGCAGCGATAAAAGTGCTGCATGAAAGGCGATAAATACTTGGGCTGCTTGGGGGGGAATTTACGGAATTCACGGCCAGCCATGCCACATGCTGCACACAGAGAGAGAGAGAGAGGGGCAGACAGACACGAAGCAGGAGGCACTCACAGCATGGGGCAACCATACAAATATTGATGTGGTGCCTGACGGTGGTTGCCAACGACGTTGGGCAAACAACGGCGCCACGTTAGTTAGTTTTGGTGTTCAGATACAGATACAGATACAACACACACACACACACACACACACACTGAAACAACAATTGCACAGTTATGGCAGTTTTGCTGCCACTTCAATATCAGACATGTTGGTTGTCTGTCTGTTTGGGTTTCCATTAAAAGTGTATTACAATACCGAAAAAGAAAAAAAAAACAATAATTGTTTAATGAGCGTAAAACACATTTGCAGATGAGGAAGGAGCTTATGTTAGTACTGCATTTAACAAATTAGTCTTTAGAGTGTTCTGTTTGCTTGAAAACGATTGCAAAATCGGTGTGTTTAATCAATAGATTAGCTAATGCACTCAATGGAGTTTTATTTACCTGAAACTGTGGGTAATTTGAAAAGAAAACGATTATATCAATCAAGTGTAAATGAAGCCAAGTTGTATACGAGAAGAGTTCATATGAAAATAAATTATTAAAAGAAGTTGATAATCTGGAAAGTAAGTGAGAACTGCAGCTAAAATTCTCTAAAATCTGCAGCTTAATTTTTAGCTGATCCCTCTGCCTTCTCTGCGTGTAGGAAACTTGGCTATAAACGCCGATCAAAAATATAAATATTAATAATTAATGTGTACTTCTTTAATCTCTTTTAAATTTATTAAAATATTGCTATATAATTCCTGAACATTGTCTAACATTTTAGGGCACCCCAGACTTAACCTAGAGAATTTTATAGTACATTGGAAGTTTCCCACTTCTCTTTCTAGCTGTATTTCCGCTCGAACGGCTTAACCAGCTTAACTCATTAAATTTGGGAATATTCTACATAAGGTAACAAAATATTTTGATCAAATTAGCAGACTCAGTTCACTCAGGCAGAAGGTTTTAGTAAGCTTAAAAGCTAAGCAAATATTTAAATGTGCAACACGTAACGATAACTCATTTGAATAACTAGCAAAGAGAGAGAGAGAGAGGTAGAGTCAGAGGGAGAGAGAGGTAGCGCTCTTAATTAAAAAGTTATAAATAAACAGCAGAAACTACAGTCGAGTGCGAAGACATGCAATGGCAGCCATTCAATGGGCTTCTCAATGGCAGCCAGTGAGGCGGACAAAAATTTCAATTTAATGCTATAAATATGTACAGTTGTCTCTCTCTCTCTCACACTCTCTCCTCTCTCTCTCTCTCTCTCTCTCTCTCTCTCTGCGTACAAAGTTACGGCAACAATGAAGAAGCGCGCGCTGACAGCGAGCAACAGTCAAAAGACATTTAAATGACAATGACAGTTTAACTGTGTCGGCACATACACGCACACACACACACACAGGGAAGGGGGAGTGGCAGGCAGGAGGCAGCCGCCATGCATGCAAAGTCCAACTGTTTTATCAAGGCACACACACACAGGCAGGCAGGCAGGCAGCCGCCATTAAGGCGGAAGTGCTGTCGTTGTCCTTTGTCCCTGCGCTTCCGCCTCCGTCTCTTAGCTAACATGGCGCCTACTACAAAAAGGTGGAGGAGCACAAGTGAAAATTGAAAACGCCAGCGCAGGAAATGCTTGCTCGTGTGTGTGTGTAGGTGTGCCGGCAACGACATGCGATATCAATTGAAAAGCAAGTGAAGGCACCGCACGCATCACTGGATGCTTAGGCAAGCATCCTCCAAGGATGCTTCAGCTCCGCCTGCTCCGCCTTGCTCCAACTTCTGCCTATTATACTGCCCTGCCATGATGGATGCGCAGCACATCTGGCTCCTACGTGTGTGTGTGTGTGTGTTGCAAATGTAATTAAGCATTCGCTGCAGCGAGATGAGAGTGAGAGAGAGAGAGAACTGCTGAGGCGTTTATCTTATGGGGAAAAATATGAAAAATGCACACGCGACAATGCAAGCAGCTTACGCGAGCAGCTTTTCTTAATTTCTTAAGCTGCATTACGTATACGCCGCATGTGCTGCGTGCAGCAGATGAAATATTGAAACACTTATGGAACATGCGGCTGCTTTAATTGAGTGCACAGAGGAAAAGGGAAAAACTAACACGAAGCTGAAGCAGATCATCGTAATTGAATTCGACTGGGAAACACACAAATCAATTTCACTTGACACCGCAGCAACAGCAGGAGGCAGGAGACAAGGCCAATATGGAACATATAGTATATATATCGTACATATATAGCTGCTGCTGTTAGAACAGCAGCCGAAGGGTCAGATTAAAAGCTTTTTCATGGCGAAATTAAAATGCATGTTGCTCATACGTCATGTGGTACAAGCTAGAAACAGTCGCTCTCGCTCTGCCCTCTCTCTCTTTCTCTCTCTCTCTCTCTCTCTCTCTCTCTCTCTCTCTCTTTCAAACGTTTGCTGCCGCTGGCTAGGATGAATAAACAAACGCTGAACGGATACAGAAACAGAATTTCAATGTCATTGTCAGGATATGCAATAACCCACACATAGCAACAAACTGTGTAAATATTGTAAGTGTGTGTGTGTGTGTGAGTGTGCGAGTGTGTGTGTTTGGCAGGTTCAATGCTAAAGCACCGGAAGCAGCGTTGACAATGTTGACAGCAATGCCAAAGTGCACAGCAAACGTTAACAAAAACGTGTCGCCAAACACACTCGACACAAATAGAGAAAGACATCGATACGAAAGAGTGGAAAATGGCAAAAGAAAAAGAAAAAGAAGATGTAGGGTAAACACAACTGGGAATAGGCTGAGAAAAGTAACTTAAAATGAAACTGAAATTAAGCTGATATATCGAGTATATTCACAATAAATCACAGCACTTGCACATTTTAAAATGGCTGCCTTTATCTAGGATACTCAGCACAGGCAGTAATTGTTGTAGTTGTAGTTGTTGTGGTTGTCAATCAATATCAAGGTGTCATTTCAGAGCACACACACACAAACTGAAAAGCCACACAAATATAGACATACTAGACTATATAGTACTATGTGCTGCTCTGCCTGAGCGACAGTTGACAATGTTCCTGTCTCTCTCTCTGTGTGTGTGTGTGTGTGTTTGCAGTATTTCCGTTTCCGCCCTCGTCTGCCCTCTTTAATGCCTTAAGCTCTGCTGAATAGGGCGCATATATTACCCACTATAAACTACACAGATACATGCATTAGGGATCTGCGAGTAACTTGTTGGCGTCAAGTACTTGTCGACATGGTTCC
The DNA here is from genome assembly GCA_018904105.1 of Zaprionus tsacasi. Taxonomy (NCBI): domain Eukaryota; kingdom Metazoa; phylum Arthropoda; class Insecta; order Diptera; family Drosophilidae; genus Zaprionus; species Zaprionus tsacasi. The sequence goes on from JAEIFR010000295.1 coordinate 3,447,720, forward strand.
CTGTCCCTCCCCCTCTCCCTGGACTACTTATGGTTTTCGCCTTTGAGTTTGGTTTTTCGGGCGGGCAGACAATTCATGTGGCAAGTGTAGAAATAGAAACATTTAGCACTAAATTTGCTGCTCACAAAACGAACGAAATTTGAGCAGCACTTTGAAGATAATACGCTTGAAATGAAATCATGTAAAGTATACGACCGGTTGGCCCCGCTCCTGCCCTCTCCCCCTCTCTCTCTCTCTCTCTCGAGTGGGAGATTGTTTGAGTTACAGCATATTAGTTTGCGGTAACTAAATGTGTTTGCACAAGTTGCTCTTGAAATGTTATTACCCCGAAGCATTTCTGCGGACTACTATACAAATATTCAACTAAAATAACCTTGCCACAATCATCATGTATGCTGCCTGCCAAGTTAATATGCAAGTTTTGCCTTCACATTCCTGGCTAGAAAAAAAAAAAAAACAGAAATCTACTTGTAATTTCAACTGAACCACAGAGTTTGTGGCAGAACTGGAAATTAATGTGCAATTTCTCTAGATAAACTTTTAATAAACAAACAAAGGAATAGAAAACTTAATTTATTACATTAAGTTATTATACAGTCTATTATATTATTAATATATATTATTTAATGCTTTATATATGCTTGTACTTTATACACATTACTTAAAAAAAACTTCACTTTGCCTGTGACAGACTAAAATGTATTCAAGCCAAGAATCTAGTATTATATATTTAATTTAAATATATATACATATATTATAATTATATTTATAATTATATATATTATTATATTAAGTGATAATACAATCTTTTATATTATTTATATACAAAATAAATACCTAAACTTTATACACATTAATTTAAACAGAACTAAACATTTTCTAAAATGTATCCATACCCAAGAATCAAGTACTATATACGTATATATTATATATTTACTTCTCCATGCTTCTGCTAATTGAATATCGTGCAGTCTGGCTAAGTGCACTCTGAATATTTTATGGGAAAAAGAGTAAAAATATTTTTATTTTTATTTTTACTGCAATCAAGCTGCCATCATACATTGACATTGAGCTGGGGACCCTCAGGCCCCCATAGACTTACGAAAAGAGCAAAGAGCTTTTCTCCACACACACACACACACACAGGGAGGTACTACACATGTGTGTATAAGAAAGTGACCTATTTGAATGTGGCCCGTTTAATTTGGACAACATCGATTTCATGTCAATGAATTAAGCTGGTAATTGCCAGGGAAATCGGGAGCAGGAACCCATGTCTAATCAATTGGGGCTTTGAGGTTGCCCGCCCGCAATGAATTTGTAACTGTTCCGCACGTGATCCGCCTGTCAAGCTGTCCAGGCTGCCGTTGTGGTTATGCGGATAGGCGGCACACTTGAATAATTCAAGTACAAACGGAACGAATAGTTGCGGTAGTTGTTGTTGTTGTTGTACTAGTCGAGCATGTCCGGTCTCACAGGAGAGCAGCAGCAGCAAATCGAAGCCAATCTCTACATACAAATTACGAGTATAAATATTTTAAATCCGCTGCTTGGACTACATACTATATAATCAGGCGACTTACGCATGCTGAAGGTTAAGTGAAGCAGAAGCCGCAGCTTAACTGAATCACAAATACTTACTGGCTGCACACACCCGCACACACGCCCACATTTAAGGGGTATCTGTGGATGGGACAGAGAAAGAGAGAGAGAGAGAGAGAGAGAGAGAGAGAGAGAGGGAGAGAGATCCTGTGACCGCATGCACCGCAGCGGGCGACCCGAACCACTTAACTTGTATAAAATTCATCAACGGTAAGTTGAGTATAAAAAACAAATAAGCAGGGGAGAATATATATGTATAAGACTAAGTAATACCCTGTAAATTTCACTGCATGATTTAACTGAAGTTTTGCACTTTTATAGTCATTAGAAAGCAATTTACTCAACGATTAAAGCTGAATATAAAGTTGTATATAGATATAATAGAATTATATTAGTTTTTAATGCTTTTATAGGGCAATCTGTTACCAGAAAAATCTAAACTCTTAAACTAGGCAAGCATAATGATTTATTTTACTATAATAAAATTAATTTCTTTCTTTTAATTAGCCCAATTAAAGCAGACAATTAACAAGCTTAGTTGCAGTTGCATTGCAGCTGAGCAACTTCAAGAAACACTATTTACAGGGTATACAGCTTGAGCAGCGGAAGCAAGGACACGAAAGCTGACAGTGGGACATCAGGACAGACGGACAGCAAGACACATAGACAGACAGCCAGGACAGACTGTGCACACACAGGACAAAAGGGATGCAACGCTGGCGAGCAGCGGCTGCTTGTCATCTCGCTACTCGCTCTTTCACAATGTGTGTGCGCATTTTGCCAGCAAGTGTCCCCGTGTGTGTGTGTGTACCCGTGTGTGTGTCTCCGTGTGTGTGTGTGCATGCGTTGTGCTGCCAACGTGTTTGTTTAGCGGTTTTGCGTCCCACACGTCGTATGATTTATTCAGAAAACAATGAACGCCTACTCGAGCGCAAACTTTAATAAATGTAGGTCAGAGTGCGAGCTGCGGTTGTGTGTGTGTGTGTCTAAAAAGAACATGCGGCTGTCTGGGGTTAAGACCCAACCGTTTAGAAAGACCAATAAATCGATTAATGAGTTTGAAAATAATTTCACAGCTAATAGATATCCATCTGCAGCAGCAATCTCAAGCCTACCCTAATTAAATATTGTATTAATGCATAGATGTCACATATTTGGGTTATACTATCTAACAGATTATCTTAGTTTATCTTCTAATATATGGTTAAGGATTATGAACTGTTGTGTAGGTCTAAGCCTTCGGAAATTTCAGTATTGCCTTAACAGTTGTAAAGCCGAAATAGGTCGTTCTTCAAAGTAAACCCTGTAAAGCCGAAATAGATCGTTTTTATACAACCTAAAACACGCGTATAATTGTTTTTATAAAGTATAGTTTAATTTAGTTATAATTAAATAGAAATAAAATTTAATAAGCCTTTATAAAATTGAATTTTTGTGGAAATATAATTAAAATAAAACAAAAAGTACAGCTGCATAAATTTAATTAGGAAAAAAATATGAAAAAAACAATATCTTTTTTTAAAAAACAATAAAACAATATCTCAATTAAATTTAAAATTTAAATTTAATTAGGAAAAAAATATGAAACAAAACAATTTCTTTTTTTAAAAAAACAATAAAACAATATCTCAATTAAATTTCAATTAAACTCAAACATGTACTCGGGAAATAGATTCGCTCTTTATTTATGCCAGAACAGACAAGGTTATACGAACCACGATGAGTTCATGCAGACAATAAACTGTCATTAATAAATGCCATTTATAGACAATCCTTTATGTAAACGAGTAATCCGAAATTAGATCGGCACAAAAGCCAATTGGCCAACATGTAGACAGGCAGCTGGAGCTGCGGAAAATGCTGATACAATGGCTGGCTTCCAAGAAAGATGATGATGTGTGTCTGTGTCTGGGTCTGGGGAGGAGCAAATGGGAACATAGCCAAATCGTATTAATTACGCTTCAGCAATTGTTGCGCCACAAAGCTTAAATGGCGTCTAGCTGGGTCCGTGACGTGGCTGGATGGGAAAGGAAGAAGAAAGCTGCTGCAGGCCACACTTCTCCTTCTCCTGCTCCTCCTACTAACCAACCCACTCTCAGTCTGCCCAACTGACCGTTGTTTTGTTTTGTTTCTGTGTGTGTGTGCGCGCTGCTTAAGCAATTTCCGGCATTGCAACGAAAATGTTTAATTAAATGCCAAGCCAAGTCTGGCCAAGAATCCCCCACCCCACCATCACCTCGACTGCAACTGAATGCGCAACTCAATTCAGGCGAGGCACAAGTCGAATTGCGGCTTTGTTGGACGTACACAAGTTGCTCCGCTTTTGGCACTACATTAGCATCGTTATGAGGGCAGCCAACCGGGAGGGAGGAGGAGAGTACTCCCTGCTCCTGCCCTGCTTTGCTCAAGCAGCAACTATTCTTGGCCAGGCGGCATTTAATGAATGAGGTCAATGTTATGCAAAATTTGGTGGGGCTGCATAAAGGACAACCAGTTGTGTGTATGTGTGTGTGGGTGAATCTGCATCCAGTCGAGTCGAGTCATTAACGTGCGCAAATATTTGCTTAGCCAGTCGACCATGTTGGCTGACTGAGTGTGTTTGCCTTGGTGTGAAACCTGCTCAAGTGTTCAAGCCGATACCAATTTTGGACGCTCTCATCTCGCACACACACACTCGCACACACACAAAGGTCAAAGGATGCTGTCGCAGATTGTGTCTGTCTGCCTGTCACATGGTTATTTGGATTTCCTTTAATAAAAAGCTGACGCAACTTATTGATGATGCTCAAATATGAACTGAGGCGTTTGACTTATCATTGCGTTTGCCAGAGAGTGGGAGAGAGAAAGAGAGAGAGAGATATAAGGACACACATGTAAGTCGTGATTTGATTGCTGTATATCGTATGCTTCTGATAGGCTTATATAACTTAATGCGTTTACTTAACTTCCTTATAAATGTGGGGATTTATATTCACAAACTTTGATTTATTTATTTCGGTATTTGTATATTTTTATTTTTAAAAATTAGTCCTGTATTTATGTTTATAAAGTAAACTAAGATCTCTTATGTTAAACCATTTTCATATTATTCATGCTGTTAACTTGTTGCATTCTGTTAACTTGCTGCACTCTGTTAACTTGCTGCATTCTGTTAAGTCAATAGAAGCCGATAATTACAACCGATAAGTTCTGTTAGTTCATTTCGATAGCTTCAATTGTACATAATTTAAATCCGATAAATTAGATGAATGTCTATGTAAGTATTTAAATTTGTATTTATTTATCACTTGATTTGGAAGGATGAGAAGATATATCTTTTTTATAAATTATTTTAAAACTTAAAACCAATATTCAACTAATTATTTTTAACAACATATGTAGATATTTAGGATTATAATATTAATAAACAATTTAGCTTCGTATCTATCATCACTTTACTCCAGTGCATTGCATATTATTTCTCCCAATTAGTACACCCTCTTCAAGGATATACAAATTTGCCTGAAATCATACGCTCGAGTGGGCCAGAATGCGTTTTTGACACCTTTCAATCAACAACAACATCAAAAGTGGCAACAGAAACAATTCATCATCACATTTTGTGACTTTTAATTTCGTTAATTGTGTGCGGAGTTGTGCCTGAGATGTTTGTTGTCTGACAACAACAATACTACACGATGTATGATGGTTTCATAATTATCTATTTTGATGTAGTCTACTTCCACCACACATTCCTCGCTGCTATGGCTACGTCTGTGCTGGATACATTAGTGTGGTATTTTCCGCCTGTTCAAATTATCCCCAAGGCACAATTAAAGCCCACATATTTTCCTATACATACACACACAGCTAAGCGCATACAGGGAGAGTGTGTATACTATATATAGTAGATAATATGCTATATAGTACCATATATTGCGCTCTGTACACGTTTAATGCCTGCCAGCCTTGTCATTATGCCTGTGCCAGGGCAGGACTCACACCTCCCCCCACCTTCCGTTGTTGTTGTTGTTGTTGCTTTTTGTGGGCTGCCTTTTTTATGAGCAATCTTTTTTTGCTTTTATGAAATTTCAATTTTCATCGCCAGCCCCAGCGAAAACTCATAAATCAAAATGTCTGCGCAAACAAAGCCCCAAAATAAGTGGAATATGTGTGTGGGATCTGTGCGTGGGTGTGTGGCAAGGAATCAGCATGAGAATGGGAGAAGCCAACTGACAAAAGAACGCTCCAGATAGTAGTATGTGGATAGTATGGGTAGGCAATGCCAATTAAACCAATAGATTTAAAAGCGATTTTCCACTGCGGAAAATCGAGTCGAATGTCGAGTGCCGCATGCATGCAATGCCATTTCGAGTGATTAAACAAACATAAAGCTGACTTAAGAGCACGCTTCAGAGTGCATGCACGGGGCTAAAGAACAAGAGAGAGAGAGACAGTAGAGGGAGCGAGAGAGATGGGTGGAGAATGTGCTCTGGCTGGGCTCACTTGTTGCCTGGCTAAACAAATACGCAGACAACTTAGCAGATTACTTGCGGATATAGAAAGCATCAATCTTTAAATGTCACCAAAGACCCCACGCCCCTCTCTCTCCCTCTCTCTTTCTCTGCACTTGAGTGTGGATTGGAGGCATGTCATAAATTCACGTCAGCTTAAAAAAATACGCTTGACAGATCTTTAAAAAGTCGTTTAGTCAAGCAGTCATTTCATGCACTACAGCATTTAATTCCTGCTCAAGTAATTTGCACTTTTCAGTCATTTCTTTAACGATTTTATTCACTCTCTGCCCGAAAAACACATGTCACTTGTTCATTTAGAAGTTCTGGTTAAGAGTTTTAAATTTCAGAAGCATCGCTTCAGAGGTTTCCGAGCATGACAATAATAAATGAGATAATATGAGAATTGTACAATATATTTAATAGTTTTTTATATTTTCATAGATATTGATATTGATATATTTATTGATTGACATTATAGCTAGTTTAAGTATCGAAATAGCTATCAAATATTTTAAAATGTAATTAAAACCAAACTACATGCATGAAATTTGATATATGCAGTGAAATGTTCCATACATAATGAGCGTATTCAATATTAATTTGGCATACGCAGAATTTTGAATAGGCAACCGCAACGGGTGTACCCTAAACTGGACCTAAGCGATGGCCAACAAATTTATTTATTTATTTATTTAGTGTGGGAAAGCTGCAAATTGTGCAGCATTTAGAGACAGAGAGAGAGAGTTTCCCGCTCTTTTCCTCTCCTGTTTTGGTAAGCAATAAAAATGTAAATTCATTTCGTTGTCATTACTCAGAGCTCACTTGAGTTGTGCACACACACATACACACACGCAGACACACGCACAACAAGTACCAATAGAAATATTGGCTGCCTTAGCCAGCCCCACTAATGATTAAATCGATATCTTTATCTGTGTATCTGTATCGGAGCATCTAGCTCACATTGTGTCTGTGCTGCCTCCTCCGTCTCCATCTCAACCTCAATTTCCGTGTCAGTCTCCTGCTCCTGCACTGTCTCTCTTTTTCTTTCTTTTTCTCAGTCTCCTGCCCTCCATCTCCCCCAGCTGTTGCTTGACTATCTCTTCTCCATTTGCCTGCGCCTGTCAGTCTTAAAGATGCGTCTGATAAATCTACTGCAATTTGTTTGCTTCACAAATTTGTTTGCCAATCTTTTTGCGCTCTGAGCGAGAGATCAATGAATCCTAACGGAATAAGCGAGACACCAAGGAAATCTCTTACACCGCACATATGATTGCCGTGCATTGCGTATACGCCGCGTGAGCCGCCGCAGTTGAATTATTAAAAGAATTATGCAAATTGTGAAATTGTAAAATTGAAAAATTCGAGATATTTATTCGAGAAATGTTAAGGTCGCGTTTAAAATCCTTTTTAGGCATTCTCTTTCACATACAGCACACACTCCCGCGCAGCGTGTGTGTTAGCCATAAAATTCACGCCAAACCGCCTGTGCGCTCTGGCAATTTGATTATTTCATGTCAAAATGGAAAACATTTCGCTCTTCATTTTGCCGCGTGTTGTTTCCCGTTTTTTTTTTTATTTTTTTTAGGTTTTTGTTGTTTTTTCTTGGCTCTTTATGAATTTTATATCAAATCAACAAAGCGACGAGCAAACAAAGCACAGAATGACATCGGGACGAGAAGGAGCGGAGGATGGACGCAGCAACCAACAATGGATGTTTTTGCGGATGACAAAAAAAATATTTTCTCTGCGGGCAAAAAGTTGGAATTGCGACATTTCTCGGGAAAAATGTTCTCGCAATTTTTTTTATTCAGCCATCCCTGCTCACCTTCAGCTTTTCCACAGGCAACGCGGCGTATGCGCAACTTTAGTTGTGACTCAGCTAATTATCATATAGTATAGGGTATAACTTTCTTTAAAATCAACTGATTTTCTAGTGGAAAAAAATTTGACATGTAATATACTCGGCAGGACTCTAGTTTCACTCTATACCTACCATAACTTTCTTAAAAATCAACCGATTTTCAAGCGGAATAACATTTTACTTATGTCTTAGCGCCCTAATTAGTTCTGCATCTCAATAATTACAAATATAAGTTTTTAGAAAATTTTCGATTTTTATGGAATATTGGTAAGAGTCCCCCCTGTAAAATTTTCAGAAAAAATTTTTCTTCAAAATTTTAAATCGCCCGCTTCCGCTTTTAATCGATTGTGGAGGTCAAAATTAGTACTAAACAAGTGTTTAAAAGTGTTTTAAACGATATTTAATTTTTGGCCAAAATTCATGTCCAAGTGGTCAAAAAATTTGACATGTAACATACTCCATACTCACTCTTCATCTACCATAACTTTCTTAAAAATCAACCGATTTACAAGCGGAGTAACATTTTATTTATGTCTTAGCGCCTTAATTAGTTTTGCATCTCAATAATTGCAAAAATGAGTTTATGCAAATTTTCGATTTTTATGCAATATTGGTAAGAGTCCCCCCTATAAAATTTTCAGAAAAATTTTTTCTTCAAAATTTTAAATCGCCCGCTTCCGCTTTTAATCGATTGTGGAGATCAAAATTAGTACTAAACAAGTGTTTAAAAGTGTTTTAAACGATATTTAATTTTTGGCCAAAAATCATGTCCAAGTGGTCAAAAAATTTGACATGTAACATACTCCATACTCACTCTTCATCTACCATAACTTTCTTAAAAATCAACCGATTTTCAAGCGGAATAACATTTTATTTAAGTCTTAGCGCCCTAATTAGTTCTGCATCTCAATAATTGCAAAAATGAGTTTATGCAAATTTTCGATTTTTATGCAATATTGGTAAGGGTCCCCCCTGTAAAATTTTCAGCAATTTTTTTTCTTCAAAATTTTAAATCGCCCGCTTCCGCTTTTAATCGATTGTGGAGATCAAAATTAGTACTAAACAAGTGTTTAAAAGTGTTTTAAACGATATTTAATTTTTGGCCAAAAATCATGTCCAAGTGGTCAAAAAATTTGACATGTAACATACTCCATACTCACTCTTCATCTACCATAACTTTCTTAAAAATCAACCGATTTTCAAGCGGAATAACATTTTATTTAAGTCTTAGCGCCCTAATTAGTTCTGCATCTCAATAATTGCAATAATGAGTTTTTGAAAATTTTCGATTTTTATGCAATATTGGTAAGGGTCCCCCCTGTAAAATTTTCAGAAAAATTTTTTCTTCAAAATTTTAAATCGCCCGCTTCCGCTTTTAATCGATTGTGGAGATCAAAATTAGTACTAAACAAGTGTTTAAAAGTGTTTTAAACGATATTTAATTTTTGGCCAAAATTCATGTCCAAGTGGTCAAAAAATTTGACATGTAACATACTCCATACTCACTCTTCATCTACCATAACTTTCTTAAAAATCAACCGATTTACAAGCGGAGTAACATTTTATTTATGTCTTAGCGCCTTAATTAGTTTTGCATCTCAATAATTGCAAAAATGAGTTTATGCAAATTTTCGATTTTTATGCAATATTGGTAAGAGTCCCCCCTATAAAATTTTCAGAAAAAATTTTTCTTCAAAATTTTAAATCGCCCGCTTCCGCTTTTAATCGATTGTGGAGATCAAAATTAGTACTAAACAAGTGTTTAAAAGTGTTTTAAACGATACTTAAATTTTTGCCAAAAATCATCTCAAAGTCGTCCAAAAATTGGACATGTAACATCCTCGACGGGATTCTAATCTCACTCTTCTCACTTAACTTAATTGAAATTCAATCTGATTTGTGGTAATTTTCATTTTACAATTTTGAGCAGCCGCAACAATAAAACAATAAGCACATTGTTGTTTGTTTGTTTGGGCTTGTTCTTGGTTGCTTTATGCTTGATTTATTTTAATTACATTTTGCACTTACACATGATTAATTGGCGAGTAGGATGGCCTTACACGCCTTAAATTCCTCTCTCTCTCTCTCTCTCTAGGCATGTCCCAGAAATAAGCGTTTTAATGAATTACACACACGTCTAAATGCGTGTTTGCCACACAGTGTGTTTTTTTTTTTTTTTTTTTTTATTCAACGATAGACATATAAAGTATAAAAAAAAACAAGTTAACAAAAGCAGGATGAAAAGGTTGGAAGAATTTGCTTAGATGACCTGCGGTACGGCCGCGAAGCATTGCTACGCAGGATCTAAGCGGATGCGGTTTAGCGCACCCCTCCCGAGTTTCGCTGTCTCTCTAAAGATCGCAGCGTCCTCATAGCACCTTCTGCAAAACCGCAGACAGCCTCCCACTTTTCGATACTTTCCAGCATTTTCTCAACTATAGTGGAACGACTGATGGGGCTTCCCACTGTTCTACTCATGCTCTCCCTTGCTTCCGCGAAACGAGGACACTGGAAGAGGATATGTTCCGCGTCTTCTACTGATGAGCACAGCTGACACTCAGGGGAGGAATCATGTCCGAAACGGTACAGGTAATTCCTGAAGACACCATGGCCACTAAGCATCTGAGTCAGGTGGAAATTGACCTGGCCATGACGCCTCTGCACCCATTTCCTCACATCTGGGATGAGTGTGTGAGTCCACCTCCCTTTACTGGATTCGTCCCATCTTCTCTGCCAATCCTCTATTACTCGTGTCCTGACCTGAAGCTTGTGGTCGCGGGCATCGAGTTGCTGGTCATTCCTGCTTTGCTGCCTTAGGACGAAGAGTTCCTGTGCCTCGACTGCTAGTAGGTCGATTGGTATCAACCCAGCTATGACCAGTGCGGCGTCATCGGATATGGTTCTGAAGCCAGAACATACCCTTAGAGCTCCGAGTCTGTATGTGGACTCAAGGCCCCGTATGTAGCTTTTCTTCTCAGTTGCTTTAGCCCATACCTGTGCGCCATACAGCATCGTGGATTTCATTACTTCTATGAGTAGGCGTCTTCGTGCTTGTTTGGGGCCCCTCGTGTTAAGCATTATCCTGCTTAGAGATCTACCAAGCTCGGCCGCTCTTCTGCTGGCATGCATTAGATGTTCTTTGAAAGAGAGTCTGTCATCTAAGTATACCCCGAGATATTTGATGGCTCTCGCTGATTGGACAATTGTGGATCCCATGTTCAGCTGAAGTGTTTCTGGTATCTTCCTACTGCTCATGAGTACTGCCTCCGTTTTTTGGTTCGCTAACTGGAGGCCCGCTCTACTTAGCCAGTCCTTTATGATGGAAACTGCAGCCCCGCATTTCTCCTCAGCCTCATGGACTTGTTTGGCCACCACAACTACAGCTACATCGTCTGCAAAGCCTATTACGCTGGTATCCCCTGGAAGCTGCAGCCTTAGTATCCCATCATACATGGCATTCCACAGTATGGGTCCAAGGACAGAGCCCTGTGGTACACCTCCCGTGATGGGGTAGGACTCCTCGCCTTCTAGTGTGTGATATTTAAGGACTCTATCTTTGAAGTAGTCTTCAATAATGCAATATAAATAGTCTGGAACCTCGAAATTCGCTATTGCATTAAGTATTTTCGCCCAGTTTGCGGTATTAAACGCGTTCTTGATGTCCAGGGTGAGCACTACGCAATATTGCTTCGTGCCTCCTTTCCATCGAGTTCCTTCCAGGGCTTTGGCAGCAATGTCCACCACCGTTGAGATCGCATCTAACGTAGATCTCTGTTTCCTAAATCCGAATTGCATCGGTGAGAGATCGCCAGCTTCTCCTATGGCCCAGTTTAGCCTAGTTGCCAGTATCGTCTCCAGCAGTTTGCCCACCGTGTCAATGAGACAGATAGGCCGAAACGATGCGGGATCTCCGTTTTGTTTATTGGGCTTTGGGAGCAAGACTAACTTTTGCACCTTCCACCTATCCGGAAACCTGCCTTCCCTCAGGCACAGGTTATACACAGGTAACGACTTTGGGAGTCGTTTTGCCAGGAACTTTGTGACTTTCTGCCTGCGCGTTTTAGTTGCAAATTAAATTGGCAACTCGCCCCGTTTAAGCACCAATTACACGTGCCAGCCCATAAAAAAAAGCGCCAAGCAAATACACAGAGGGCACAAGAATCCATCAAAGGAGTTTCAAATGTACCGCAAGTGCTTTGGCTTCGATCTAATTAAAATGTTATGTTTGACACATGTACTCAAAAAGTGAGGTTAGTTGTGCTGTAAATGACAGGCAACTCAATTAGATGTAAATGCAAATGGAAATTGAAATGAACCTGTAAATGCAATTCAGTCAATTAATTGCAAAATACTAGGCACATTCAATTCTCAGAATAATTGAAAATTCCTATTCCATTTCCGTTTGGTCAAGTTTAATAAATATGTACATATATTTTCATAATTTAGTCGCAAGTTCGCTTCAAATTTGTGCTGCCCGAAAAAGTAGGCAACAGTTTTTTTTTCGGCCAACAACCTTTTTTAATGGCGATTTTAAAGCATTGCCAGATCAGCGCAGCGCAGCACAAAAATGTAACAATAATAAATGATGCTGCCCCGTTCAGTTCAGTTCAGTTCATAAAAAATTGTAGAGGCGCTTGTCGCTATAAACGAAACAAAAATAAAAACAACCAAACCAATGGCCAAAGAGCGAAGGGCATTACATGAACTGCCTGAAAGTATGCAATGACTTCTGGTTTAGTCTTAGTAGTAGGCAGCGACCGTGTAGGGAAAAAGTAGTATCTGTATATTATTTTTAGAAGCAACAAAAAGAAAAATTTTAAATGAATAAAGAAAACTAACCCGGATCCTTTTGGGAACACTAGGGATAGGATTTATTTAATTTTTTTGTTTCACCGATAAATATCGAAAATAATATGCTTATGTCATAGGCATGACTCAGCCAAATGATATGTCATTGACAGTCGGATCCGTTGCAAAAGGCCAAGCGGAGGTTTCTTGCACCGTCAAGCCCTTGGCGCTCTCTTTTGCCGCCAGATCGCTGACCTGAACACATCGCTCGCAGTACAAATTGAGCCTGAAGCGACTCTAACGTTAGAGTGAAAAAAAAAAAAAGTTAAGACGGGAACACCGTCTAATATAAAAAAAAGGAAAAAAAGGAAAACGCCACGAAAATAATCAGCCATAAATTCTACAAGCTGCAAGGGTGCTGCGATCAACTGCGCATCTCCCTTGCGTTCAAACGCAGCATTTCTCTCAATCGTTCTTCGCACCAAGCAAACGGATCACAGTTCTTTCGCGAGACGCAGAGCAGGCAGAAGCCAGCTGTTCCGGGGTTAATAAACGTTCGCCGCAAAACCCAAATTTTTTTTGTGCTGTGCAAAAGGTGGATAAACGCTCACCAAAATGCGTTTGAGTGCCGTACTTCCAGTGCCAAATTAAGGAAGATTCTCCCCCCCCCTCAGAAGAAGTTTGGGCGCCAATAAGCGAAGCAGAGGAAAATGTTTTAGCGATAACCTTTGCCCCTTTCACGAAAATTCTAAAAAAAATTGCTAAAAAAATTTAACTTATGTTTTTTTTGTCATCTGTCCCGTAACTAAGTTATAAAATAGTTTATTTTAATTTTTTTTGTTGTTTAACAGTACAAGAAAGCCGAAGGAAAAATTAATATACATATTTACATATACCTAAATAGTTAACAAAAAAAAAAAAAAACAGGCGAGAGAATGAGGATGGAGATATAATACAAGTGCAACGAAAAGAAAAATGAAATAAAAGAAAAATAAAAAAAAAAAACCTACAAACACCAAAATAATAATGAACTAAAAATCTCATGACAGCATAACTCGACATCAGAACGGCAAATAACTTAAACAATTTTGAAAATAACACAAAAGATAATTTGGCCCATGGTGCCTTACATACACACCTAGCAAACATTCCCTTTTCCAGCATCTTCGCCGAAAGCGCTTTCGTCGTTGGAATGCAGTTAAAGTGGTAAGTGATCTTGTAATCGTTTATTTTTTTTGTTCTTGTTATCTCCGTGAACCGAATTGCGCGAGTGAGACTGCAAGCATCTCTTCAGTCCACTGATTTTTTTTGTGCTTCGCCATGCGCGCGCTAAGAGAGCGAACTTAGCGAAGCTCCTCCCTTAAGCCGAAGCTCCTCTCTTAAGCCGAAGCTTCTTTTTTTTTTATGCTTTGCCTGCGCAATTACTTGTGTGTTTATTTTCCGTTCAGCTGTCCGAGAACTATACGAAAACCGAATACCCTTTCTTTCTAAAATTAAAAATTATTCATTTCTAAAACAATATTGCAATAAATAAATAAATATAAAGTTTGTCTCTATATTAGTATGTATATATATATATATTTAAACATATGCCCTGATATTATTCTTCCACAGCCTCATTCTCGCACTCTTTATTTACTTTTATCACCTATATCAGTTTTTTTTTTTAATTTTATAAATGTATTTAATTAAGCCTAATATTAATAATATTAATAATAAATGTTAATCGTTAAAATGAAATCTTGCTAGAGCTATTTGTTGGGGTCATGCTTGGTGGAAACGAGGTAGGGAATTAGGTAGTCGACTCGATGCTAGGGACCATATGAGAATATTAAAACACAGCGGACGATATGGTCATGGTAGGGCGGGCAAACCAAGAACAGCTGAGCAACAACACCTGCAAGCTGTAACTTGATCGAGCCGAGTCGTTTTTTTTTTTTTTTTTTTTTTTTTTTTTTTTTTTTTTAGCTAGCTTTTATTTTCCTTTCCCCTTTTCCTTTTTACTATTTCTATATCTATCTATTCTATCTTCTAGATCTATTCTATCAATTTCTTTACTTTCTCTTATCTTTTGCTGTTCCTTTTGTTTTCTTATCGCCGTCACATATGCATTTAAAACTAGACCTAGTTAAGCACGCGAAGTCAAGTTATATTTTTGTTAGCTCAGCCAGCCTACACTTGCAGCACCCTTTAATAATGTACCCCTCCCATATCTCTCGAAATAAGCATAGCCGGATTTATCGCGTGCCGTGCAGCAGAGTGTTGACCATCCGCTGGTAAAGGAAGATCATACGCTGATTATTTCTAGGTGAAATGCTACAGAAAATAATTTGTGGCGCCCAACATGTCGGCCATAAACCGGCAAGCCGATTTAAAAATCAACATCCTACAAGTCAACTCCATCTTAAGACTTGCGTTTTAATGCATTTTGTGTCATCTATCTCTTTCTATGCTTTATTTCTTTCCTCTTTTCCCCTTGCTCAAACGCAACGAATGAGTCATTACTTTGCCTCGCTTATCTTTGCAGGTGTCTGGATAGCAGAAAAGGGCACCGACCTTGTCCCGATAAGCAAGCGCTTTTGTTTTTGTTCTCATTTATTGCGTAATTTCTCATTTGTGTGTGAGTCTGGATAGCAGTCAGCGTCAGTTAGCTATGCTCCGACTATCAAATGATGAGCAAGCCTTTTGTTTTGTTCTCTCCTTCTTTCCATTTTTTCTTATTTAGGTATGCGTTTGGATAGCAGATCAGCTTCAGATAGCTATGCTCCGACGTATTTTAAATATGAAATTCTATTTATGGTTCTCTTCTATTTCATTGTTTTGTATCGTTAAGATTCTGGATAGCAAATAGGGTTCAGATACTGATGCTCCGATCTTATTGAGATACAAAAGCTCATATATTATTCTTTTGCTTTGACAGACACTTGCAGCGTCGATATAGAGCAGATTACGATGCGTATAAGTCTCTCTCCGGTGCAAGTTTTATCATGGCAACCTCTAGATTATGGATCACGGTCGCATTCAATTTATGCCCGACACCAACTAGAGTAAATAAGAAACTTTCTTTCTGTCATTCTATTCTATCCTTTTTACATTAAAAGTAGGCTAGACACAGCTACACCCACCAGAAACAGAAACTAAAGCATGACCCTTTTATATATGTATTGAATTGTATTAATATTTTGTGTTGAAGATATTTTTCTTTTATTTTTAAAATTCTAATCAATTAAGCTAATATTTTTTTTTACTCTTTTGTGGTCTTATTATTTATATATCTATTTATTTAGAAGATAAATTTGATTAAGTGTAGGTGCTAGAATATCCTCTCAATATGCCAGCTAGTCGTAACCCAGGGGGAAATCCGAGAGAAGAGAACAACGAAGACTTGCCAACAGGTTCTAGACCCACAGCCCAAAGTCAAAGTGGGGTCACGACCAGGGGTCGAGCGGTTGTAGAAAGTAGGGAACCCGACAACAATTCCACTAGGCAATCTGCGACAGGCGAGTCTCGAAGAGATCGACCAGATAACGGGGCGGATAGAGATAATTTGGCCCTGTTGATTACACAGGCATTGGGAGAATCCACACGTAGGCAAACCGAGGCCTTGGCTGAGTTTTCGAGAAGGCAAACTCAGCTTTTAAATAGTATCGAGTTAGGCTTTCAACGAATGCTTAACCAGACACCGGTCCAAACTGGAGCAAATCCAGTCACTGGAACTCCGTCGAGTCGAAACGGCAACCAACCGCGTGTCACTCCGACTATGTCAACGATTGATGCAACAGACTTTAGGCCAGATCGCATTAGTCAGATAATGTCGAATTGGAAACTGCGATTCACTGGTAAGGGACATCTGTCGGTAGATGATTTTATTTATAGAGCCGAAGCTCTAACCAGACAATCGCTGGAAGGTAATTTCGAATTACTGGCCCGATATTCCAGTAATCTTTTTGAAGGAAGCGCTGCCGAGTGGTTCTGGAGGTACCACAAGGGTGTTAGCGATTTAAGATGGCCACATCTGTGCGAGGCATTAAAAACGCAGTTTAAAGATGCACGCACAGATCGGGACATTCAAGGTGCTATCGATCGTCGAAGGCAAAAGCCGCACGAATGCTTTGATGAGTACTCACAGGCGATTGCAGCTATGGCTGATCAGCTGTCTGTGCCTTTAACCGACTCCTATATGATGGGCGTTCTCCGATCAAATCTTTTACCAGAAATTCAGCAGGAGCTGCTTCATGTGCACATTAACAGTGTTGCCGAGTTGCGTCAAGCCGTTCGTAGGCATGAGATTTTTAAGCAACAAATTGCCAGGGTGCCCAACTTCAACAGACCTGTTCAGAAGAAAATAGTAAGCGAGTTGACTGAACAGGCAGATAGCGAATCGGAAAGTGAAGTAGCGCACGAAGAAGCAGAAGAAGTTGCTGCAATTGAATTTGAGTGTTGGAACTGCTCAAAGAAAGGCCATAGGTACCATGACTGTAGGGCAGAAAGGCGAGTTTTTTGTTATGGTTGTGGAAAACCCGACACCTATAGACCAAATTGTACCAAATGCCAGGCTTCAAAAAACGTGGGAGCTCGAGCACCGAACAGCAGTGCTCGAACCAAACATTAACGGAGGAAAACAATAGTACAGCTTTGACGGAGTCTCCCGAAGAGTATTCCGTCCAGTTTCGTCCTGTCATACCCCATGAATTAATTTTACCGGACTGTCCAAACATATCCCAACCAGATCATACTCCTCAAACTCAAGAATTGTTACCCCAAAACAGGAAATCCTCAAGATCACGTCTCCGCCGCAGACAATATACCCAAATGCTCCGGAACGAGCGTTCCAATTTATTGTCTGCCATAGTAGATAACCCTTTTGATATTCGACCATATGCCAAGGTTACTATTTTAGGAAACCAATACAGTGGATTATTGGATACTGGAGCTTCAATTAGTTGCATAGGAGGAACTTTGGCCAATAAATTAATATCAGAGCAAGAATCGTTCAAGCCATTGTCATGCTCTGTTCGAACAGCTGATGGGAAGTCACAACAAATCGTTGGAAAATTAACAACCACTGTAGGTTTTAAAAGCAGGGAAAGCGAAGTTTCGTTTTATCTTGTGCCTTCTCTATCGCAATGTCTCTATTTGGGAATAGATTTCTGGAAAGCATTTGAGTTGCTCCCACACTGGCTATCGCAACCTGAAATCGCTGATTTAGATGATCCTCTATTGAGATCACTATCAGAAAGAGAGCGCAAGGAATTAGAGGCAACAGTGGAACTGTTCCCTTCTTTTGCCAAAAAGGGATTGGGGCATACAACGGTGTTTTCTCATAGCATAAATGTTGCGGGTGCCAGCCCGATTAAACAAAGGCATTTCCCTGTGTCCCCAGCTATTGAAAAGCTTATGTATGACGAATTAGATCGAATGCTTGATTTAGGAGTCATCGAGGAGTCGAACAGTGCGTGGTCTTCACCTGTCGTTCTGGTGCGTAAGCCCGGAAAAGTTAGACTCTGCCTGGATAGCAGGAAAGTGAATGCCGTCACCGTAAAGGATGCCTATCCAATGCCGTTTATTGATGGAATTCTTAGTCGTCTGCCTAAAGCAGAATTCATTTCAAGCATTGATTTGAAAGACGCTTTCTGGCAAATTCCCCTTGACCCCGAATCTCGAGATAAAACCGCATTCTCAGTACCAGGTCGACCCCTTTATCAATTTACAGTTATGCCGTTCGGACTCTGCAACGCCCCTCAAACCATGTCCAAGCTAATGGACAAGATAATTCCAGCGCATTTAAGACGAGAAGTATTCATATATTTGGACGATTTGTTAGTAGTGTCGGATACGTTCGCAAGGCACATCAGTACACTGCGAGAACTAGCATCGCAGTTAAGCAAAGCCGGTCTGACAATTAACGTACAAAAAAGTAAATTCTGTCTTAAAGAAATACAATATTTAGGTCATATTGTGGGGCACGGCACGATCGCAACAGATCCCGAAAAATTATCAGCCATAGTAGATTTTCCAGTACCAAGATCGGTAAAACAACTCCGCAGATTCTTGGGCATGACCGGCTGGTATCACAAATTTATTAGAAATTATGCTACCATTGCTTCACCTCTAACAGATGCTCTCAAACAAAAGAAGAAGTTTGAATGGTCCGAGGAGGCTCAGAAAGCATTCGAATTTTTGAAAAAGCAAATGTGTGAAGCTCCTGTGCTACACTGTCCCAATTTCGAAGCCGAATTTTACCTTCACTGTGACGCCAGTCACACAGGTGTAGGGGCTGTACTCGTACAATTAAATACAGAAGGCGATGAAGTCCCCATTGCATTTATGTCACGGAAACTTAACAAATGCCAAAGAAACTATTCGGTGACAGAAAAGGAATGTATGGCAGCCATTCTGGCGATTAAGAAATTCAGAGCATACGTGGAAGGGCAAAAATTCACCGTTGTCACGGATCATGCTTCTCTTAAGTGGCTGATGTCTCAAACTGATTTAAGCAGCCGACTAGCAAGATGGGCTCTTAAGTTACAAGGTTTTACTTTCGACATAAAACACCGCAAAGGAACCCAAAATGTTGTTCCTGATGCCCTTTCAAGGACCTTTACAGAAGATCTAGCCACCATTGACTTAGACAAGTTTATTGATTTAAATGCAGATGCCTTTAAGAGTAGTGAATACGAGGAATTGTTAAGGCAGGTTCAGCAAAACGGTACTAAATTACCAGAGGTAAAAGTCGTAGATGGCAAGGTGTACCGGAGAATGGGACATGCCACCGACGACCGAATTTGTGATGACATGACATGGAAAATCTGGTTACCAAAAGCTATGATACCGATAGCCTTACAATTAGCACATGACCACCCCTTAGCATCACACTGCGGGATAAACAAGACTTTAGAAAGGCTTCGGAGATATTACTTTTGGCCCAATCTCGTTGCAGATGTTAGAACATACATTAATAACTGCGAAATCTGTAGATGCACAAAGCACCCAAATCACAGCTTAAAACCCATCCTCAGCAAGACTGGCGAAACGCAAAGATTTTTCCAAAAACTTTATGTAGATTTCTTGGGTCCCTACCCGCGTTCACGGTCTGGCCACGTAGGTGTTTTTGTAGTTGTTGACCACTTTACAAAATTCCCATTTTTGAAGCCTGTAAAAAAATTTACTGTCGAAGCAATTTTGAAGTATGTGGAGGAGGACTTGCTACATTGTTTCGGCATACCAGAAGTAGTAGTTTCCGATAATGGTGTCCAATTCAAATCGCATGCCTTCAATAACCTTTTAAAAAAATATAACATAGGTCACTCTTACACCGCCATGTACGCCCCTCAAGGAAACGTTTCCGAAAGGGTTAATCGATCTGTGATTGCAGCCATCAAAGCCTATATAAGTCCAAGTCAAAATAATTGGGATGAGCAGCTGAGCAAAATTTGCTGTTCGCTTCGCTCTAGCTTTCATACGGCGGTTAACACCACTCCTTATAGGTTAACTTTTGGACAGCATATGATCACCAACGGATCCACATATAAAATTTTGAAAAGGCTGGAAATGTTGGAAGATCGCTCCGTTTGTTTTAATAGGGATGATAGCTTCAATATCGAACGCGAAAAGGCAAAAGAAACTATGAAAAAGCAACATATAAGGAACGAGAATACCTACAATTTGCGAGCGCGTGTCGTATCTTTCGTCGACGGGCAGGAAGTGTATCGTAGAAATTTTTCGCAAAGCAACTTTGCAATGGGATACAATGCGAAACTAGCTCCTAGCTTCATAAAATCAAGAATAAGACGTAAGTTAGGAGACACTTATTACGAAATAGAAGATCTGAATGGCCGCTATGTAGGAAAATTCCATGCTAAAGACCTAAAACAGTAAACAGGCTGACAATTTGCATTTCCGCTCCAAGCGTGGATCCCACTATTAAAGGTTTTTCCTCTAAAGTGTGATCTTGGTGGGGGGGATTTGTAGAGGCGCTTGTCGCTATAAACGAAACAAAAATAAAAACAACCAAACCAATGGCCAAAGAGCGAAGGGCATTACATGAACTGCCTGAAAGTATGCAATGACTTCTGGTTTAGTCTTAGTAGTAGGCAGCGACCGTGTAGGGAAAAAGTAGTATCTGTATATTATTTTTAGAAGCAACAAAAAGAAAAATTTTAAATGAATAAAGAAAACTAACCCGGATCCTTTTGGGAACACTAGGGATAGGATTTATTTAATTTTTTTGTTTCACCGATAAATATCGAAAATAATATGCTTATGTCATAGGCATGACTCAGCCAAATGATATGTCATTGACAGTCGGATCCGTTGCAAAAGGCCAAGCGGAGGTTTCTTGCACCGTCAAGCCCTTGGCGCTTTCTCTTTTGCCGCCAGATCGCTGACCTGAACACATCGCTCGCAGTACAAATTGAGCCTGAAGCGACTCTAACGTTAGAGTGAAAAAAAAAAAAAAGTTAAGACGGGAACACCGTCTAATATAAAAAAAAAGGAAAAAAAGGAAAACGCCACGAAAATAATCAGCCATAAATTCTACAAGCTGCAAGGGTGCTGCGATCAACTGCGCATCTCCCTTGCGTTCAAACGCAGCATTTCTCTCAATCGTTCTTCGCACCAAGCAAACGGATCACAGTTCTTTCGCGAGACGCAGAGCAGGCAGAAGCCAGCTGTTCCGGGGTTAATAAACGTTCGCCGCAAAACCCAAATTTTTTTTGTGCTGTGCAAAAGGTGGATAAACGCTCACCAAAATGCGTTTGAGTGCCGTACTTCCAGTGCCAAATTAAGGAAGATTCTCCCCCCCCCTCAGAAGAAGTTTGGGCGCCAATAAGCGAAGCAGAGGAAAATGTTTTAGCGATAACCTTTGCCCCTTTCACGAAAATTCTAAAAAAAATTGCTAAAAAAATTTAACTTATGTTTTTTTTGTCATCTGTCCCGTAACTAAGTTATAAAATAGTTTATTTTAATTTTTTTGTTGTTTAACAGTACAAGAAAGCCGAAGGAAAAATTAATATACATATTTACATATACCTAAATAGTTAACAAAAAAAAAAAAAAAACAGGCGAGAGAATGAGGATGGAGATATAATACAAGTGCAACGAAAAGAAAAATGAAATAAAAGAAAAATAAGAAAAAAAAAAAACCTACAAACACCAAAATAATAATGAACTAAAAATCTCATGACAGCATAACTCGACATCAGAACGGCAAATAACTTAAACAATTTTGAAAATAACACAAAAGATAATTTGGCCCATGGTGCCTTACATACACACCTAGCAAACATTCCCTTTTCCAGCATCTTCGCCGAAAGCGCTTTCGTCGTTGGAATGCAGTTAAAGTGGTAAGTGATCTTGTAATCGTTTATTTTTTTTGTTCTTGTTATCTCCGTGAACCGAATTGCGCGAGTGAGACTGCAAGCATCTCTTCAGTCCACTGATTTTTTTTGTGCTTCGCCATGCGCGCGCTAAGAGAGCGAACTTAGCGAAGCTCCTCCCTTAAGCCGAAGCTCCTCTCTTAAGCCGAAGCTCCTCTTTTTTTTTCTATGCTTTGCCTGCGCAATTACTTGTGTGTTTATTTTCCGTTCAGCTGTCCGAGAACTATACGAAAACCGAATACCCTTTCTTTCTAAAATTAAAAATTATTCATTTCTAAAACAATATTGCAATAAA
Source organism: Zaprionus tsacasi (assembly GCA_018904105.1). Lineage (NCBI taxonomy): Eukaryota > Metazoa > Arthropoda > Insecta > Diptera > Drosophilidae > Zaprionus > Zaprionus tsacasi. The sequence goes on from JAEIFR010000295.1 coordinate 3,470,142, forward strand.
TAAATAAATATAAAGTTTGTCTCTATATTAGTATGTATATATATATATATTTAAACATATGCCCTGATATTATTCTTCCACAGCCTCATTCTCGCACTCTTTATTTACTTTTATCACCTATATCAGTTTTTTTTTTAATTTTATAAATGTATTTAATTAAGCCTAATATTAATAATATTAATAATAAATGTTAATCGTTAAAATGAAATCTTGCTAGAGCTATTTGTTGGGGTCATGCTTGGTGGAAACGAGGTAGGGAATTAGGTAGTCGACTCGATGCTAGGGACCATATGAGAATATTAAAACACAGCGGACGATATGGTCATGGTAGGGCGGGCAAACCAAGAACAGCTGAGCAACAACACCTGCAAGCTGTAACTTGATCGAGCCGAGTCGTTTTTTTTTTTTTTTAGCTAGCTTTTATTTTCCTTTCCCCTTTTCCTTTTTACTATTTCTATATCTATCTATTCTATCTTCTAGATCTATTCTATCAATTTCTTTACTTTCTCTTATCTTTTGCTGTTCCTTTTGTTTTCTTATCGCCGTCACATATGCATTTAAAACTAGACCTAGTTAAGCACGCGAAGTCAAGTTATATTTTTGTTAGCTCAGCCAGCCTACACTTGCAGCACCCTTTAATAATGTACCCCTCCCATATCTCTCGAAATAAGCATAGCCGGATTTATCGCGTGCCGTGCAGCAGAGTGTTGACCATCCGCTGGTAAAGGAAGATCATACGCTGATTATTTCTAGGGGAAATACTACAAAAAAAAAAAAAAGGGGGGGGGAAAAAAAAAAAAAAAAAAAAATGTTTTTTTTTTAAAGAAAAAAAAAAAAAAAAAAAAAAAAAAAAAAAAATTATATTTTAATTAATAAAAAAAAAAAAAAAAAAAAAAAAAAAAAAAAGCCATCAAATGATTTTATATCAGAAAGGAATGAAAGCAAAACAAGGTCTAAAAGGAAAGGAGAAAAAAAAAAAAAAAAAGGGTGTTTTTTTGGGGGGGAAAAAAAAAAAAAAAAAAAAAAAAAAAAAAAATTTTAAAAAAAAAAAAAAAAAAAAAAAAAAAAAAAAAAAAAAAAAAGCTGGCGAAACAAAAAAAGAAAAAAACGAGAGATTGAAACAAAACGAAGACAAGGAGAGCAGAAAGAAAGAAAGCGTAGCAGACGCAGGCATAAATGCTATGCAAATACAAAAGGCAAACAAGTTATTATTATAATGCCTCGACTGAATGACAGCTGAGGGCCATAACGTCATATATACAGTATGAATATACATATATAAAACTGAGCATGAATATTAAGTAATATAGCACACACACACACACACACACTGACAGCGCAAGATGATAGGCAGACACAACAAACTGTAGAAAGTTTTTCAATGAAAATGAAAATGCGCAGACAATTAAAACTTTTCACTTGCCTTCGCCTTGTCGTCTCCGCCTTTGCCTACAACTGGCACTGGCACGCCCAACTAACACACTAATTGTTTGCTAAATGATGCCAAAGACAAAATTAACATATCACACACAACACGGCGACGGCGACGGCAACGGCAACGGCATCCGCGGCATCTACCTCATCCGCGTAGTTGCCCGCGCTTATTTTACGTACACGTACACGTACACACACACACAAACGAACACGCTCTCGTCTCACCTGAGCTGAAAATGCCGGCGCGAAGAACTCTGCGACTTGCGAGGCGGCCACGGCAAGGGACATCTGCGTTATGTGCGGAGTCGCCATCGTTGCCTGTCGCCGTCGCTTTAGCTGTCGCTGCTGTTGCTGTCGTGCCTTCGGCTTCGGCTCGCAGCTATTCGGCAAATCGCTCGGCTAACAATTCTGCGAGTGTGCAGGCGTGCGTGTGTGTGTGTGTGTGCGGCAACTGTTGCTCTTTTTCAAGTTTATTGGCTCACAAGTGTCAAGGGAAGTACGTATTAATGGCAACGTGTTGCCAAAGCCAGCAGCAGCAGCAGCAGCAGCAACAGCAGCGGCAGCGCAAATTGTAGTAGACAGCGTACAAAATAGTAGCAGCAGCATTATTTGCTTAATGAGCCGCAGCGTTGCCAGACAGTTGGCGCATTCAACGACTGTCAGCTTTGAATGAATTATGAGGGAAAAGTATGAGAAAACTTTTGCTTATTTATTTTGTATGCAATACAAACTTATATTTATACATATTCATATAATTTATTAATATTTAAAAACTTCAATATTTTAATAACATTTATTAAACGCATAAAAACAGAACGCTTGCAAAAATGTAGCTTAACTTTTGATTAGGATCGCTCACGCACTTCTCGCAGCATCGTAAACTTTCTTTTCTTTTCATTTCATTTTTGTTTTAAGTTTTGGCACGCGTTCAATTTCAGCTTTATGTTTGTTATGAGTGTCAAGGACCCCGAAAGGCACACAGACAGAGACAGAGAGACAGAGAGAGAGAAAATGCTGCAGGCAGACACCTACAGCCACCCAAACGTGTCGGTCATGACCGCGGCCAAAGCTTTAGCAACGGCTACTCCTGCTCCTACTCCTACTCCTACTCCGTTTACTACTCCTACTACTACTGCCCTAGCTGTCTGCTGTCTCTTATCGGACAGGGCAGTCGTAAAAAATGTGAGCAGATGAAATTATAGCGAGCAGCATATGTACCACACACACACACCTACACACACACACACACACACAGGGAGAGACAGTGAGACAGACATGGCACATAGGTAGACACAGATGGTTTTGCTCAAAGCAAATGCAAATGGAGAACCCGGGTAAACTCAAGATGTACTAAGACTGTTCAGGGGGCTGCCCTCTCCGCACACCCAACTCCCAAAGGGCGCGTGGAGTTGAGCTGAGCGTTTTGCAACTCAATAAGTTCTAATTTTCTTGGTGTTTTATGTGCCCAGTGAACGACGACGACATAGACAATGGCAGAGTCGATGGCGATGGCGATGACGATGGCGACAATGGTCATGGCGCGAGTGCGCAGCGGAAATTGAAGATGAAAGCAGAGATAGGAGACAGAAGCCGCAGCAGCAGACAGAAGACAGAAGACACCTTAAAGGATGCGACAGGCAAACAACAATCGAGGGAGTAGCAGGGGGGAAAAGGGAAAAGCGAGCCTAACGGGAGTGCTTGCAATCGGAGAACATTGGCGGAACGGGAGAATCCTTGAGGGGAATGGGCACACTCTACAGTGCTCAACGACGCGGAAAATGGGAAAAATGTGCAAGGGCACGCATAATTGAATTTCAATGTTTAAGTTGTGTTGTATTCTTTTTTTTTATTTATATATAGGTATTTCTTTTCTTTTATACCAGACCATGCAAGTTAATGTTTTAGTTAGGATATTAATTTGGGCAGTGTAACATATACCTGGGTAATATGTGTGCTTCGTCTTTATAGCCTCATAAACTGGCGTTTTTTTGTTGTTTTTATTTTGTTCTCTTGTTTTTACTCATATTACATGACAGCGAACATGAACATATAGTATGCTTGTAAATGTATGTTTCTCTGTGTGTGTGTGTGTGTGCGTGTCAGATCTCTCATTTTTTTAGCCGGACTTGGGAGCCACTGCGAGTACTCACAACACTCACGCGCGCTGCCATTTGTCACTAAAATAATACTACATAGAAAACGCTACGGTACGTTAAAGGTTTTTTTCACTACGCGACTTTTACAGCACTGCCACACTGGCGCGCACTCCGCTCCGGCACGTTGTGAACTCGCCAACAACAATCTAGGCACTGAGGCTGGAACGCAGCGAGTCCTGGGTGCCTCAAGCACACACACACACGCACGCACACACACACACAGCAGCAGCAGCTGGCAGCCAACAAGTTCAGGTGAAGCAGTAAAGTGGCCGCCGCATGGCTTTGCCTGGGTCGCGCGAAGGGTGAGCTGCAGAGCTTGCTTAACTGTTGCTCCAAGAGAGAGAGAGCGAACGCAAGAGAGCGCCGCGACGCCATGTTGTGAGAGAGCGCCAGTGTTGCCGTGCTGCCATGCGCACGCTCGTAACTGTTGCGCCTGCTGCCGCTGCTGCTGCTCCTGTTGCAATATGTAGTGTAACAATGGTTATTATAATACGCGTAAAAGCTTTCGTGACATAGTTTTGTTCGCACTTGAAAGCTTTTACGCGACGCGACGCGACTCTGTGTGTGGGCGTTTGTTTATGTTTTCTACACAGCCCAAGCATGTGCTTCACTAGCGCACACAGACAAAGAGGGAGAGAGAGAGAGAGAGAGAGACACATGTGCTCCCTTTGTGCGGAGCACTTGAAGCAGAGTTTTTGTTTGGACGCCTGAAAAATGGCGTCGCTTGACCTCAGTCTTGTATGCCTGCCTGTGTGTGTGTGCGCTTTGTTTTATTTCAACCCACAACGAATGAGTTAATTTCATGTTAGACCAGGCCCAAAGTAGAGCTCATTTCTCATTCCAGCCGCAAAAAAAAATGAACAACAATTTGGGCCTTTTTCTTTGCCTTTAAGTTTCAATTTAAAATGGGAAAAATGAGCAAACTTGAAGCGTATATATCTCTCTGTATTTTTTGTATTTATACTTCCAATTCATTACGCGGCTTCATAAGCCAAAAAACCCCCCATACCTCTGCACGCTGGAAAATAATTAGCATATTTTGGCTTGCTCAACAAACAATGGTAGCGTAATGTAAAAACAATTAATGCCAAGAGCAATACGCATCAACCGCAGCTTAGTACAGTGTGGCCAGGGCCCATGTCTATTAGCACACACAATTTTCATTGGCTTTTCAAGCACATGTGCACCACTGTGCGCCCTCTTCCTATGCTGCGTCCATGATGGAAGCCCTGCGAAATGGCAAACAAATTAAATTGTAATTAATCATTAGGCTCTTCGGCAGCGCCGCCAGCACGTGCTGAGGCAGGCAGCATCGCCAGTAAAATATATATGCAGCCAATTAATTACGAGGCCAGATAAAAGTCGGTTTGGGTATTTAACAAAGTTATGGGGCTGCCGGAAACCAAAAAAACAAAAGCAAACAAACACGTTAACAAAACAAAGCGAGAAAATCGTGTCAACAAGGATTAACAATTAACACTCGACACAAAAAAGGAGGCTCACACACACACACACAGACATACACATGTGTAAATAGAAATACATGTGCACTTTATGTATTCCTTGTATTCTCTGCAATTACATGCTGCTGCAGCATGCCCGACTACAAGGTACCCTCCCCCCTTTCTAGCTGAAAGCATTAGCAGCGTGTACGGCGAATCATTAATGTATGATTGAATCTGAGTGTACATTCATACAATCATTCATTATTCAATGTGCCAGCCAAGCCAGTAATTCGTGGGAAGTACTCAGCTGCTGTTCTAAGCATAAATATTCAACGATTTAAAGTGCCAGATCGACGACCCTTAGGCAAAGTGACCTACATACATACTGAGTGTGTGTGTGTGTGTGTGTGTATTGCAGGACTTTTCCATTTTCCATTTAGTTGTATTTGTAGAGACTCTGGAGTATTTTCATAAATATTTTTCTGAACAAAGAATATTGTTTTGTATATATGGTATAAATTATTTACATATGCTCAGCATCAATGTGTTCGCATACCGCAAATAGAAAAACGTACATCCTGCTCACACACACACACACACGCACACAATGCGGACCTGGATTAGCACACTACACGCGCCAAAATTGGCTCACTTTAATATGCTTCACACTCACACAGTATGTACACATACTCGGCAGCACGCACACACACACACACACACACAAGCGCCAAATATTTGTTGGAATTTGGTTACTCGCCGGGTGCGCCCTAACGGTAAACGGGTTGGGTGGCAGTGGCAACGCTGTGACAGGAGTGTCTGCGTGTGTGTGAGTGTGTGTGAGTGAGTGCGTGCGTTTTTGTTACTTGTTACACATTCTTCCGCCATTATTTCTTTCATTTACTCGAATTTTCCTTTATTGTTGTTTGCTCGAGTGCCGTTATCATTTGTCGGTTTATTTTCGCCATATGTGTCGGAGAGCCCCATGTATGCAAACACGCACACACACACGCACACCCCACCCCACATGGCGTGTTGCTGCTTGTCAAGCAGCGACGACTGCGGTTTATGCGCTCTGCTCCATTGGGCGCCCTAATGCCCTGGCGAACCCCAACATACAAAGCTTAAAAAGGTGCTGAATTAGCACTCCATCCAAACTGACCGTACGTCGTGGTGGTCGGCAGCAACGTAAAAACACTTACCACAGGTTGTCGGAGTCCCCGAGCAGTGAGCAGGGCGCAATAAGTATATATATATACATGCGATATACACACGTAAGCTACTACATAAGAGACATAGAGACATGGGTTTGCTTTATTATTATTTAATAATAACACCCTCAAAGTAGTACTCTGCGTGTAAGCGCACAAAATAAAAAAGAAGCAGTCAAAAATATAATATGAAAATACAATAACATAATAAAATATTATACATAAAGGTTCTAATCGATTTGATAATTTATTCAAAAGTTAGAATTGAATTTCGAAACTTATTTTCAAACAGCAGCTTGATGTCAGTTAAAGATGTCGCACAGCGTTGCCAGATGGATGTATAAACGATTGAATGCCATTCACAGTGAAACGTGGAAACAACGTCAACAAAAACACTCACTGACTCGCATTTACAAACATATGCACATCTGTAAAGAAGTGTACGTAGCGCAGTGCAGCTGAAGCAAATAAAGAAAACGTAATTCCAAAAATAAAGTGGTCGCTCATTCAAACGAATAAACTGCGAGAACACAGTCAGTGGCAAGAAGGGACGGACACAGAATATTCGCTGTCGCTGTTGCTGTTGCTGCTGTCGTTGCACTTGCAGTCGTCAGCAGGCCAGCAACTGGCCAAGCAGCGACGAACCTCATCGACAACAACGGAGACGACGACGACGAAACCTAATCGAAGCCACACAAATAGACTAGAAAATTGGGTTGGCGCTAGCTGCCCAGTGCTGCTGCTGTTGCCGCGGCAGCTGTGAACTCTTGGCATGTCCTACTTTATGCCCAGTGCAAGCAACGATTTAGTTAATCTCAATGTGGGCGGGCAACGGTGAGTAACAAACATGATGATGAAAATAGAAGCGCCAACTTCGATGACTCATAAAACATAAACAAATGAAAACCGACAACAATCTGAGGGAACTGGAGTTCCCATGTTTCAGCTTCTTATCTTCATGCTCTACAATCTTTTCCCCGTTGCAGATTCTCGACATCGAGGCAAACGCTTACGTGGATACCGGATACTTTCTTTACGGCTCTTCTAAGTGGGCGAATCTCCAGCCTACGGGATGAGCACAATGCAATCTTCATTGATCGCGACCCGACGCTGTTCTCCATCATATTGAACTATTTGCGGACCAAAGATATTGACATCAAGAACTGTGAAATACGTGCCCTACGTCACGAGGCGGAATACTATGGCATAACTCCACTGACAAAGAGACTGGCGCTGTGCGAGGACCTGAATCACTCTTCTTGTGGCGATGTACTCTTCTATGGATTTCTGGCAGCTCCGGCCATGCCGCCAATTGACACCTTACAGGCCACAATGGAAGCAGCATCAAGTCCCGCTGCGGCAGGAAATGCACGACCTGGCTCTATGGTTCGGGTGCCAGAGTCGTCATCATCTTCGTCGCGTCATTCCTCTACACATTCACGCAACTCATCTTGGGACTTGCGTTGCGGACGCTCAGCTAATGGTGCATCCAGTTCAAATGCCGCACCCGTTGCACCGCCGGCTGCTTGGAACACAGCCGGTGGACACTCACGCAATGCTTCCCTCGACTTTATGCGACACTCACGAAATTCCTCTGCCGATTTGAATAAGGTGATCAGAAATGAAGTCGGACTCGTCTTCAGTCCCACTCAGAGCTCGAACTGGACACCACCACTGCGGGTGCAAATCATCAAGGCGCATCAGAACTGGATTGCCGTGGCGTATGCGCACTTTGTCACCTGCTACCGCGTCAAGGATTCGAATGGTTGGCAGCAAGTGTTCACCTCCCCACACATTGATGCCGCCATTGAGCGCATTGCGATTAACTCAAAGGTGAATACATCCACGGCAGAGCCAATGCCCAGCAAGATGATAGCCATATCATACGGCAGCCAAATACGACTGTGGAGCATTCAGGAAGGTGGAAACAAGGCTGACATTGGCACATTCAATCTGAATGTGCGGGTGGAGTATCTGTTTTTTATTGGCAGCCAGTTGGTCGCATTATCGTCGTCTGGGAAAATTGGCGTGTGGCATGCCATGACACAGCACTGGCAAATCCAGGATCTAGTGCCGGTGCTATCATTTGATTCCGCTGGCTCTTTTCTACTGCTCGGTTGCAACAATGGTTCCATCTACTATATTGGTAGGTCCACAATTATAAACCTATGACTTTACTTTTAATGGATCCCTTTGCTTTTTACAGATATGCAAAAGTTTCCACTGCGTATGAAGGACAATGATTTGCTGGTTACAGAACTGTACAAGGATGCCAACATGGATCCCATTACAGCAATCTCAGTGTATCTAACGCCAAAAACGTCAAGCATTAGTGGCAACTGGATTGAGATTGCCTATGGCACCAAGTCCGGTGCTGTGCGCATCATTGTGCAACACCCAGAGACAGCTGGCCATGGACCGCATCTCTTCGAGACATTCTTCGTACACCAGAGTCCCATCACAAAGGTAAGGTAACAAATTAATTAAATTAAAGAAGTTAATTCCACCAACTCCTATTGCAGGTCATGCTGTCCGAAAAGTATTTGGTGTCGGTTTGCAGTGAGTATCATCATGTGCGTACGTGGAGTCTGACTCGTTTCCGTGGCATGCTCTCTACACAGCCGGGTTCCACACCGGAAGCTTCTTTCAAGATTGTCTCACTGGAGGCAACCGATAGCAATTATAGCTATGCGGCAGGCAATGATTTCGGACCCTATGGTGATTACGATGACATGATATTCGTGCAGAAGGTTGTGCCCGAAACGAATCAGTTGTACGTTCGTCTGGCATCTAATGGCGATCGAGTATGTGTTGTGCGTTCTGTGGATGGATCGACCATATCAGCATTCTGTGTGCACGAGTGTGAAGTGTCCTCGCGCATGGGATCACGCTTTATCCTCACCGGCCACTGCAATGGCGCAATACAAATGTGGGACTTGACTACAGCACTGGCGCTGCTCTCTAAGGATGAGCCGCAGCAGAAAACCTCTGGCGGACCCGACACCAATGAGCTTCTCCGCCTACTTGACCAGTGTGAAATCAGCAATTCATCATGCTCAACACCTTGTATGTCACCGTGTCCATCGGCTATGGGCAGCGGCATGGCCACCACCATAGCGCGCATGAAGCCTAGCAATATTGCTCTGCTGAATCGAGAGCCCAGTCAGCAGCAGCAGCAGCCAGTGGCAACCCAGCCGCCGCCACAGCAAGCAGCATTCCTTGCCCAGGCACTGCAGCAGCAGCAGCAACAACCGGCAATGCCGGCAGCTAACCAGGCACTGCCTATTGTGCCCCTCAATGGTCAGCAAATGCAGCAGCAGATGATTCCTGTAGAGGTAGTGCCAGCTGTGGCAGCGGTTGCTGGGCAGGCCGCAGACGGTAACAATGAATGAAACGTGGAAGCGGCTGTTTCTGCGCTTGTCGGGCGCGTTTCATCGTTTACATTTCATAGGTGTAGCTTAATCTTTGATTATCAATACATATTCCTGCAGTTTGTGCTCTGTGCCCTCATCTATGTGTGGGTAATGAGGTCGCGCGTCGGCAGCCCGCAGCGGGATGCGACAGACACTGAGAGCGCGGCCACTGGCATCAACTGACTGCATCCGGCATTTACCTAAATCAATTAATAATCTCCCCTAATATATATATATATATATGTGTATACCTTTATATACCTACTATACTATTGTGCTCGATGTGGTTGCAAATGCAATTTATGCTCGTAATGTTACTTGTAGACACAGTTTGTTGATTGCCTGTCCCAGTCCAGTCAGTCTATGTGGAATGGGCATGCGTCGTGGTTCTGTAATCTGTAAATGCGCATATGAAATGAATAAATACATACATATACCATATACCTAATGAGATATAAATAAACACACAATTTAAACTATTAAAGTCATCAATAATTTATTCAACTTGTAGCTTAAATCTTTTGATGATTGAATACTTGGAAGTTTGTTTATCTTTGAATCGAGTAATGGATTATACATATATTTGTCTTTATGTCTGCAACATCAACAAAGTAAAAAGCAGCAAAAATGCCAACATATCAAAATATACATATTTTATATATAATCTAATAATCTTTGCCTTCCTTTGTTTAATATCTTTTTATTAATGCCCACAAACAGCGCGACTCTAATCAATTTAAACACAAAAAAAATAATAAATCACGCGCTTTGTTCGCCTTTCAATTGAACTAAAATAGGACGCACTGGTATACATGTTAGTAGACTTACTCATAGTACAAACTTAGTCAGATTGGAAGCATATGGACGCATGCCTCCAAGCTGCTTGCACGGATTTATCGAACTTAACATACAAATACTTTATACACGGAGTTCTTTGTTATTTGTAACTTAGTCTATCTATATACGCTATGAAGGTCTAAAGAGCAAACCGATATGAAGCATATAATGCTAACTATGCGCATTCAATCCCATCCCTTAACTTCAACTCGTTGTCTGGGCTATGGAGTCTTTGAACTCTGATCAAAGATTGGCAGCTACGCGAGTGCTGTGATATGTGCGTTAAAATTTGCGATTGCTAAGGCAAAACTGTTGGGGTTGAGGTGCGTATATGGGTTTCTGTGTGTGTGTGAGTGTGCGTGTCTCTGTGTAATTTAGGTTATCTGAGGAAGTTCTATGAAATTGTTTCAACGAGATCCAGCTCAAAGCTACGAGGACAGCTGGTGTTCCAGCTATACCTGAAAGTAATCATCGACCAGCTGCTGCTCACTGGGCGTGCCCATCTCTGGGCTAAGTGGGCTGCTCGCTTGCGTGTTGTCCGACTCCAAATCTGTTTGCAGACGCTCGTAGGCATGCTCCGTATTGCTGAGGCTGCGGCTGTGACTGTTGTTGCTGCTGCTGCTGCTGTTGTTGCTGCTGGTTGTTGTGCCCGTTGCAGTTGTTGTTGTTGTGGCATTTAAATAGCACACCGACTCATAGTTCGGATCCGTCTCGCTACCAGTGCCCGTAAGCGATTCATATTGAGAGGAAACAGGTGTTTGCTGAGTCGTGCTCATGGTGCTCATGTTGCTGGTGCTGGTTGTAACTGTTATCATGGACAGGCTGTTGGCCATGGACGATGAATTCAGGGAGATAGGCGAAGCAAGGGCCAAATGGCCACTTTCGGGTGTGGTGACTGCATTTTCAGCAATGCGCGCGTAGTGATCCGTTTCGCTGTGAGCTGCTCCGGCGGCGGCGGCAGCAGCAGCAGCTGCAGAGGCCTTGGTCTCCAAAATGCTGGCATAATTGTGATTCGCATCGGCGCCTGGTATTGTGCTATAGCCACCGCTGCTGTCCACCACGTCACCGGGCAGACGCTTCTTCTCTAGCACCTTGGCATAACCATCATCTGAATGGGCGCGACTCTTGAGTACCTCGTAGTTAGGATCATAGTCAGACTTCTTGGTATCATTATCGTTGGGTGCTGTTTGCAGTTGCTCGTAGCCAGGATCATTTGTGTTTGTGTTTGTGTTGCTATTCGGCTGACACGGTGGGCAATTAATAGTCTCATAGTGCTTTGTGCTTTTGATGGGCGAGATGGGTTTCATCTGAACGTTGCTGCCGCTGCTGCTGATGTTATGGTGGATCTGGGTAGACGACGCTGTTACCCAAAAGAAAATAAAACAAATTAGTGCAATTGCATAAGATAATAGAATAGATAGATATAATAATAAATGCTAAGGCTAATGCGTTCCTGTCGATAGGATATATGCACATACTAACCACAGCTAGTTCCAGATAAAAACTGACGGAATTGTCGAAACGCGTAGGTTTCTCATTTTGGCAAAACAACTAAATTGAGGGATCAAGCATGGGTGAAAGGAGAAAAACAAAAACAAGACACAAAGAGAGAAGAGAGAGAGACGAGAGGAGTCAGATAGGGCAGTTGACAGAGATAAACTAGGATCTGTAGACTAGATAGAGCAATAGCTTTATCTAGTGAAATTGGGTTTTTACACATGGAATCAAATCTCTACCTGCTTCCTGTTGGCGTTCCTTCTGCAACATGTTGGCCGCATAACAATCCGATTTGCGATTCTCGTGCAGCGGCTGGTTTTGTGACAGATTCTGACCGCCAGCTGGTATCGTCTCGTAGCCATGATCTTTGGCGGTATAACTATTGCTACGCACACGACTAACATCACCAGCAGCAGCGGAGGATTGTTGTGAGTCCGACAGAAGTGCAGCGGCTGCAGTGTCCAATGGACTGACCCCAAGTGCGTCCGGTTGGTGTGAGGAGAATTTGTGCTTCTTCATCACCTGAAAATGATATATGGTCAGTTTTAAGAACTACAAATTGTCTGTATTTAATCTCCTACCTTAGCGTACATGCCCTCGATATTTCTAATACCATCAACATCTTTGGATGGACTGAGACTCTTGCTGTGCTTTCGTTGAGGCGAGGCATCACTAGCATCGTTTGAATCATTGGTGCCCTCACCGCCGGCTTCAATTACAGAAATAACCGAGCTGCGTCCAGATGTCAAATTACTGCTGCTTGTCGCCGAATGCAAATGATGTTGTGCCTGAGATTGACTGAGACTTGCTTTGGGCGTCGGTGGCAGCGGCGAGTTAGCCTGCCTCTTCTCTGGCTTGGGTGAGCCCAAATTGCATACCGAAGACGAGGACGATGCCTGCCGTGAGTGCATCTGAGCGCGTAGACTGTCCACATTTGGCGGCACAGGTGCGGCATGCTCCATGTTACCGCTGACACGGTGAGTGGGTACGTTGCCTGTGCTGTGATTTAATGGTGGCAACTGCCCGCTGTTCGCTCCAGCTGCACTGGCTGCACTTATACTGCTGCTGTTGTTGATCTCAACGGACACTACAATGGGATTAGCTTGCATTGGCTGAATTTGGGCATAGGTTTCAGAACCGCTTGTATAAATATCGGCGGCATTTGGAATGTGACGATTATTTGGATCTTCAATAGCTGCATAGGTTTCATCTGTAAGCGATAATGAATCAATATGAGCAACGAATATGATTGTCAGCCGCGTTTGTCACTCACCAGAATCATCGGAGACAGTTGCATAATGAGAGTCGTTCACATCATTCGTTAGTGCGGCATTCCTCGCTGTTCGTTTACTGGGAGGTTGTTGTGCCAAGATATTCGCCAACGGCTCCCGGACACTAATACTCGTATAGCCCTCTATAATGATTAATAAATTTACTACTCTGCAGAGTTGTGGCATAGTTGCCCCACTTACTCGACGAATCCTGAGAGTCGCCGCTAAAATGTTGATTCGCAATTGGTGGTGTCATATAAGGCAAATCCTGACTGGCAGATATCATGCCTGCAATAGCCGATGCAGCTGGTATTTCAACCTGCGGCGTCGACTCATCGGCCAGATGTTGCGTGGAGCCGGAACTCAGCTGGGAGCCGCGTTGCAGCGAATCTGTGCCATGCTGAGCACTAGTAGCTTTGCTGTTTGAAGTAACTGTGGTAGCTGCTGCCACAGCAGCATTGGAAGCGGACGGTGCATTCAACTGGGCGTATGGATGCTCGGTGCCGCGCACCTTAGCATAGTCATGAGGCAAGCCCTTAACACGCGAATACGGCGAACTGACATCGTCAGCCTGGCTGATGGAGCTGTGCTGCGACACGCTTGTTTGCTTCTTCAAACTTGGCTGAGCTGTGGACAAAGAAGGACAGATGTGAATCAACCTTTAGATAACAATTCTATATGTACACTTACGGCTTTGATTATGCGCACTCACAAGCTGTTTGTCAGCGACGGTCTCATACAGCTCGGAGCCGTTATCATTATTCTCCGCCACGGGAATGTCCGGCAAGCTGCGATGAGCCGCCGTGCTAGATCTGTGAAGGGGGAAGAAAAGCGTTCAATGCAATTACATTTCGTTGAGAATATTGCACCAATTACCTCTTTTCTGAGTCAGCATTCGAGACGGTTGATGCATTCAGCTCTGCCTGTGACTCACTAGTGTGCACCAAGCCAATGCCATTTGTTGCGTTTGCATTGGAATTTGCATTGGGATTCGCATTGTTGCTGGCCACCACAATTATCTCGTCGGGGTTCTTCAATTTCACCATGCCCTCGAGGCCCAGTAGATCATTTCTGCATTAAAATGAATATGCATGTAATTAGTGTAGTTCTGTTTTTGGCGCGAGTGCAACCAACTGGAACTGGGACGTAACTTTCACTTGCCCAGCGTACAATCTGGCTATTGTGCCAGCACTGGACGCAACTACATAAAGTGGGGTGGTATGGGGTGGTGGTCGTTTGTTTTATGTATTTACTTACTTTGGTATCCTTTTCTTACAACAGAGACAATTAAAAAACATTACAACAAGCGTCAGCGTCACATTTAGCGTCACAAGGAGATATGTGTAGGCCTCCAAATTGCCAAACTTTGTTGTTTCCTGCATGCCTACTTATAATTAGATTTATGGACATACATATGCACTATGTATACTTAAAAATAATGAAATCACGTTTTAATTGCCCTTAGGGACGTCACTAAATGCATTGCACTTTACAATTAACAACAATATCAACTGATTTTCACATAGTTTTCGCTGCTGATGCAGTTGCAATGTTATTTATGATTTTTCCATTTGCCATTCACTCGGAAAGTGCAAACGCAGGCAGACCCAGTCCGCAGCAAGAGTGGCAACGCTCAAGATGTACACAGTGAGAAATTTCAAGTTGAGTAGGGTTTTTCAATTCATTTATTCATTCATTCATTTAAACAAAATTATTATGCGCTTCATAGCTGCCTAAGATTTGGTACAAAAGTGGTTATATATTAGTGCTAAGCTAAACAATTGCAATTGTTTTAGTAATTATTTTTTTTATAGTTTTTACGTAAAACTAATTTGCTCCATTTGGCGAAATAATTAGTGAGATTTAGTGGGCCCTTTTATAGCTCGCTATGCTTAAATATGGTTTTCTCAATATTCTCCTGCAGTTTTTCAACCTTTCGAGTTTGTTTCTTTAGTGTATTCTCCATATCATCGAACCGATTGCTCTTATCCTTATGTTTTTCATCCTATAATATTAAATTATTTAATATATTGACTTATTTAATATATTCACTGTCTTACCTTGTACTTCTCCTTGTTCAGCGCATGCTCAGCATGCAAATGACGTAACTTGAGCAGGCGACTCTCAAAGTGATGTAGCTCAGTCTTGATCGAAGCTATTTCCTTGTCAGTGAAATTACTTGCCTGAGCCACGCGCCACAAACCCTGAACCTTGGGCTCAATGAAGTCCTGACTATGGGGTCCAGAGGACACCATTCTCTCCAGGCGGTCGTAGTGATCTTTGATGCCAACATGGTGATCACGCAATTTATTCATATCATTTGAGAACTTTTGCACATTTTGTTGGTGCGATTTTATTTCATTATCATTAACATCATTGGAGATGAGATTATACGTATCCAAGTCTTCAGTATTGATTGCATCTGAAATTAAGCAGCACAATATTAATAATATTCTATGGGAAATCTGTTAACTTTCGCTTACTTTCATGCTTATCCGTATCTACACTGCCAACATTTTCCAACAAACTATAATATACATCAACCTTGTCTTGATGATGATCGAACTCTTGCTTTAGAGATTTCAATTCATCGGTCGTAAATCCAGAGATTTCAGCTTTTTCCCACAGACGGTTAAGTTTTTTATCCTTAAAGAGACTCTTATTCTTGTGTCTTTCCTCAGGGTCGTGGAATTTCTATGGACATTTGTAAAATAGTTATAAAAATTACATCTTCAAGAAGGTCTCACTAAGTTTCTTACTTTGTATGGCTTTGTCTTTTCCACATCTTGAGTGTCATCAAAGTGTTCCAACAAGTCGTAACTGCTCATAATTCCAATAAGCTTCTGCCGCAACTCATTTTCTTTCAAGCCATCTTTGTCCTTGTGCTGCGAATTGAGTTGCTTCCATGCAATCTCTTCCTTGTCGTGTATTTTCAGTTCCATGTACAAAGATTTGATTTTGCTCTCAGTTAGTCGCTAATTGAGACATTTTAATTTTATTAGCATTATGATTCGATTGTCCACAGTCCAAAAACTTACATTCTGCGCCTTTGCCCAAACGAGATTCAACTTTGCCATGCGAAATGGTCGCTGAAGATTCCGAATCTCCGGCTCATACTTCTCATTGAGAACTTGCTTAAAATGCGGGTCATTTGCCTCTTTGCTGTACTTTTTGCTTTCCTTCCGGTCGGCATCGACACCTTGGGAAGCAAGTAAAATATAAC
Organism: Zaprionus tsacasi; assembly: GCA_018904105.1. Classification (NCBI taxonomy): domain Eukaryota; kingdom Metazoa; phylum Arthropoda; class Insecta; order Diptera; family Drosophilidae; genus Zaprionus; species Zaprionus tsacasi. The sequence continues at coordinate 3,486,626 of JAEIFR010000295.1, forward strand.
AGGCAACAAGTGCCACAAATATATGACACGTTTTCAGCATAATTCTCCAGCAAATACTGATCAAATCTTCTTATTAGCCTCCAGTAGAGCTGGTAAACTATCGATGAAACAATCGGATCAAAGCGATAAGAAATTGTTCTTTGAGCTGAGCTAAAGTGAACTTGTTCTTTGGAGTTGTACTTCATTGTTCTTTATTCAAATAATAAATTTGAACATATTTGTTTACTTACTTTTTTATTTGTCAAATTACAACAATATTATAGTTTATCATAAATTAAAAATTATGTGTTTTATTGCGTAGCGGATTTACCCTAGTGTTTTGTTTATAATCCAATAAAAATACATTTTATAGTTGTATTTAATACTATTTTACTTAACTCTAAAATAGGAATTACGTTTTTAGATATTTACAGAAATTAAGTTAAGACCGCAATCACATAATTATAGAAGAGATAATGTAAATAATTGCACATGGTGATGTCCCTTTTGGCTTCAAAAGGTTTTCTACAATATTAACGTATCGCCTGAGACATATGCAAGGGCGTGACCATTAGTGTCAGTTCGGCATCCTTAAGGTTTGCCCCACGCAAATTTGCTTCCTGGAGATCACTACCCGATAGATTGCAACGCTCCAAGTCAGCACCGGCCAGGACCGCACCACGCAAGTTGCAGTTTTTCATATTGGCATTCTTCAAATTGGCCACACGCAAGTTGACAAACGCCATATTACTGCTCTCAAGGCAGGCCCCTTTAAGGTTTACTCCCTCGAGATTTGTGCGAACTCCTGTGGGATCCTCAAAATTGCAGCCCCGCAAGTTGGCTCCCTCCTAGAGAAAATGTACGTAAAATGTATGATATTGATTATTTAACCATCCCATCCTAGTCGTCTTACCATATTGGCGCACAGACCGCGCACGGAAACCAACTGAGCGCACTCTAGATTAGCATACTGTAGGTCAGCTCGCTCCAGGCAACAGTAGTTTAGGTTTGTGTGGGATAGATTACAGCGTGACATATTGGCGTACTGCAGAAGAAGGTCAATCAGGATGTTATTTTGCGTACTGTACTGTCGGCGGTTAACGCACCTTAAAGTTAATATTGCGGAAATCCAGTTTGCGCAAATCACTCCCAGCTAGATTGACGCCCTGGAAGCGAAGCTCTGTTATTGCCGACGTCTGTATTATAGCTTTTATGACTTCCATGCGTGTTAATGGTCTGTCGTCCACTCGCTGTTCCAGTTCGCCCAGTTTCTCCTCGAGATGTGTGACCAGCGAGTAGATACCGAAGAATCGCGCCTCCTCTAAGACGCCCCTCATACTTATATGATCCTCACATATAAACTGACCATGTCGTAGATAATTTATTATTGGCTCGAAGTAGCGAGCACTTCTATCAATCAAATAGGCACCCTGCTCATCCTTCTCACTGGGCATCATGCCACCGTCCTGCAGAAACATCCTCGCCAGCATTGAGTCTGGTTCACGACCTACAAGAGTATCGATTGTTGTAGTATAAATTTTTCCACCAACGTTTAGTTTTATCCATTTATTTGCTGGAAAATTGCTTGTGCTGGGCTTTTCATAAACTGCAACAACATCATTAGCATTTTCCTGCGATCCATCGCTTTCCATTGGATAGTTTTCTTAATTTTATTATTTTATTTGTTTTGTTTGTGATTTTGTTGCTGCAATTCTTCTTTCAACTTCAGCTGGTAAAGTACTTCGAAAATAGTGAACGGCAAAATACAGTGGTGTGGCAAGGCTGCAATCTGCAATCGATAGTAAATGTAATCGAATCGGTAGTTTGACGATAAAGTATCCATAAATAATCATTTATTATTGAGGAAAATTAAGATTCATCCTTCAATCAATACAAAATATATATCTTAAAAGTGCTGTAACTTCCACATAAACGAAAGAGATATGACAACGGCCGACGGGGAACGAACCGTTGCTAGTAGCAGCGGTACCTCCATTGCCAGCCAGCGAGGAGTGAGCCGTGTACTCGCCAAGCTGTCTCACTCATTGGCGGAGGGAGAGTTTTACGAGGCCCACATGATGTATCGAACGTTATATTTTCGTTACACGGCTCAAAAGCGATACCAGGATTGCTTGGATCTACTCTATGATGGTGCACAGAAGCTAATCGAGAATCAGCAGAAAAGCAGTGCCGCCGACTTGTGTTTGCTGCTGCTCGATACGCTCGAGAAGCGGGGAAATCTGCCAGATGACTCTAACGACCTCCAATGGATCTCTCGATTAGGTACATTAATAGGGGGACTGAGTGCAACAACAGTGGAACGCGAGACGGTTATAGTAAGTTCAAATACTTCTAGAACTCCACCTAAAATGCCTATCATTGATTTATATCATTTCATTCATTAGCAACGCGTCACTAAATGGAGCATCGGTGTGCATGGTAAGTTTGGTCATCCGCTATTGCACAAGCTCATTGCACACGTCTACTGGGGTGAAGGAAATATCGAGGCGGCACGTCACCACTATTTGCTCTGCCAGGATGGCACATGCTGTGGTCGAGTCCTGATTGAGATCAGCAAAAGCAAGGGCTTCCAGAGCGAGGTTGATTTGTTTGTGGTGCAAGCGGTGCTGCAGCAGCTGGCGCTGAAGGATCGCCACACAGCGGAAGAGACTTTCAACATGTACACACGTTACCACCCGAAAATTCTGAGACACGAGTTCCCCTACAAAGAGCCATTGGTCAATTTTCTGTACTTCTTATTTCGACTCATCGACTTGAAGAGCGTCACGGGCTTTCGCGCTCTGCGCAAGCTGTACGATCCCTCCCTTAAGCGAGATACATCGTTTACCAAATACCTAATTAAGATCGGTATACTGTACTTTGATGAGCAACCCGAGCATGTCCCAGCCGGACCCTCTGGTCTTGGTGGCATGTTTGGTGACATATTGAATAGTCTTATGCAAGGTTTCGACGAAGACGACGAGGAGGAGCAGCAGCAGAGCAGGCCGACACAACTGCAGCGACAGAATGCAAACAATGAGTTGGACTAGCGCAGAACAAATAGGCGTTCCTGCGAATGCGGATGAAGTTAATTGCTACTAAAACACCGGGCTTTCTTTATAATGTTATTATATACATATTTGCTAAACTAAACTTTACTAGCAACTGCAATAATATAAACATATCAGTCTTGTGCATGTGCAGGTGGTGTGGGTGACTCAGTTGCGTGAGGGGGACTGAAGATAAGATGACAACAAAAATTAGTGAAACAGCTGCAAATTCAAGTTCAAATTTGTAACGGGTACTAAATTTATTACTGAACATGCAGTAAAAACCAAAATGATGTTAATTAAAAGGATTCAATCTAATAAAAGTGAATAAGCGAAACTGACACAACTATAGACTACTTAAATTTAATAATAAAAATATCATTTATATGTATTCGTTTTCCAGGGATTAAACAAATTTGTTTTATCAAAAATTGCATTGCCTTCATTATTTTCAAAATTTCCTGCGCTTGGCAACACTGTCCTATCTAACTATCGATGATCATTCGATAACTGGCTGAGGCAATTTGCACTCAATTGCGATGCACCTCTATTGGAATGTTAGTATTTTATTTCATGCGGTATTTCACGGGGGGGGGCAAATGTTTAATATACACTATGCTTTGAAAATAGCTTCAATTTAAAATATCTTTGACTTTCGATCATAAATAAGCTAAAAGCAAATAATTTTAATGTTTTTATTTTAATAGAAGACAATACGACATCCAAGCGCAACCATAAAACTAGTAATTGCGATTCGAGTAAACAAACACAAGTCACGTGTCCATCTCTAGTTTACACATATATTTTGTTTCAGTTGAGTTGAATGGAAAAAGTTGGAAAATAGAAATATTTAATAGCAGGCTGTTAAGAGAGCAGACCTCTGATCAAGTGATTTTAAAAAATTAGAAAGTGAGTTGATTTAATGTAAGTTCATTTATGGCATTTAACATGAGTGCTGAATCGTGTAAACGACGTGACATTTGCAGCGATATGGATGACAAAACGGCAGCCTCTACGACAGACGCTGCAACTGAAATATTGACCGGTGGCAATGAAATTTCATCAGACACATCGATAGCCCACACCACAGTGACAGTGGAGCCAGTGGCATCCACTTCAAAATCAGCAAGCGCTAAGCCAGACAATGATAAAGACATAGCGTCAGAAGCTATCCGAGAATCGGCGTCTGTGGACACGGAACGCTGCTGTTGGATTTGCTTTGCGACGGACGAGGACAATCGCTTGGCGGCCTGGGTGCAGCCCTGTCAGTGTCGCGGCACAACAAAATGGGTTCACCAGAGCTGCCTATATCGCTGGATCGATGAGAAGACGCAGAAGGGCAATGCCTTGCGTTCAGTGTCGTGCCCGCAATGTCAAACTGAGTACATTATAATGTTCCCGCAAATGGGCAAGCTGGGAGGTGCCTTGGAAGCCATGGATAATCTGGTCAAACGCCTTAGTCCTTTTCTAGCAGCCGGCTTTTTTGTAGGCTCGCTCTATTGGACAGCTGTAACATACGGCGCAGTAACGTTCCTTCAGGTGAGTTCGTGATTGCTCAAGCTCTGAGATCTTCCATTAGCATTAACTTATTATACCATATATCAGATCGTAGGTCACGAGCATGGCATGTCGATAATGGAGGCTGGAGATCCGCTCATTTTGCTCATTGGCCTGCCTGCGATACCAGTTGGATTGATACTCGGCCGTCTCATTCGCTGGGAAGATGCACTATTGCGTTTGATACGCAATCGTGGTACTGTAATGCGAAAGTTTCCATTTGTAAACTTTATATACCCAAACCTGTAAGTGCCAATAACAACGCCCTGCCAATGAGGTTATGTAATGTTTTCAACCTTTTCAAAATGCCTCTAGCAATCAGGATGAGGAACTGCCAACCTCTTCGAATCCGGCAACACCGGCACTATCGGATCCAGTTTCCGCCACACGTATCTTTTGCGGAGCTCTGTTGCTGCCCACGATTTCATGTATTGTGGGTCGAATTCTTTTCGATTCGGTTGAGAATACACTGCATCGCACTCTACTCGGAGGCCTTACATTCATTACGGTCAAGGGAATGCTGAAAATTTATCTAAAACAGAAACAGTACGCGCGCCGCAAAAAACGTTGCATCGTGGACTACACTGAGGAGAATATTCGAAACTTTGTGCATCGCAACAATAATAACGCTGGCGCTAATGGAGCTCGTCAGCAGGCACATCAAGCACAGCCACAGCAGCAGCAGCAGCAACCACAACCACATCAACCGACCATGTCCCGACTAGCCGCCGTGGCAGCGGTCGCTCGGGAACTTGAACGTGAAAATGAACGCCTTCGTGAGCGAGAGCATGGGCGGGATATAGAAACCAACGGGGACAGCGTTGTATAAGCTACCACTCGATTAAATCGCAGATTACATATGTATATACATATATATACATATACATGAATATGTATATATATCTATATGTATATTATATATATATATATATATATATATATATTTATACATATAGCAACTACTTATTGTTCAAATAGTTCAGTTTTGTATTAAGTTCATTTTATTTTTTAACTGAGAGTCCAGGCACATGCAAAATTTCTGGTACTCGATGCTGCAAATGTTATAACCAAAAACTAAATTATTGTTAAATCATACACGACCACAAGGATAATGTTTATGATGATAATGATAATGATTATGATAATACAATTCAGGAATATATAATAGGAAGCATATGCACACTGCTCGGCCAAAATAATTGTTAGGCAAATAAAATCGAAAAGTAAAATTCAACTGTCCATTTACCTACTAAACATGTAAACATATATGTATGTACATACATATGTGTATAGGTATATACTATATTTATATATATATAGAAAAACATACATATGTATATGCAACACTTCTATATGCTTCCACACAAAAATTTATGTTACCGTTTTATAAACTACAAATAATACTAAAATTCCTATGTAAATAAAGCTAAAACCCTTGGCTGTGGGTGGGTTTGTAATGAGATCGATACGAATTTAATGCATATATAGTGCGGTATAATCTGCTCACTAAAGATGAAAGCTCAACAGCGAAAAGGCAAAAATATATATATTGGTAAAACAGATTAGATAACACTAGGCAGAGTATATGTATATATATATTTTTGTCGCCTTAAGAAAGTGTGAATAATTTGTTTATTAAGCTGCCCACCAGTTTGTAATCCATTGGCTGAGTCATCTGACGATATTGAACTCTCGTTGACCGCCTCAAAAACCACTTCAACTTGTACGATGGCCTATATGTACATATATATATATGTGTTTATGTATCAGTTTCGAGCACTAAAACCTGGCTTCGAGGAGCCGCACCATCCATCCAAACACCTATCGGGTGTACACAAAAGTTACAGTTAAAGACCCGGACAAAGTGAATGCTCCAAAAAGCGATCTAATCATTTATAATTGTTAGCGAGTCGAGTGTTTGTTTTGTCTATTTGCGCTTATCATCGACAACACACGAACTGCTAGATGGTATTGTATGTTATATCTTACTGAATGTATGTGCTAGCCTGTAAGTTGTATACTCTTCACGAAGTTCTAACGACATAAGCAAGATCTTAACTACTAAGATATGATTATATTTCATATGCCAGATAACAAGTTTATTATTTACTTAAAGTTTCCTTTATATATTTACCTATATCTATTATATTTAGTCTGGTAACTGTTGCGAGGTGCAGCGCATTGAGATGGTCGGAAAAGCTGTGCCCCTTGTGACGTCAAGTCAAGCACAGAAATCAACACTCTGGTAAAATTCGCACACACGCACACACAGCGTGATTTATGTGTGTGTGCCTGTGATATTGTATGTGCGCTTAGGCCCACCTGTTTGGCTTTTCAGGAGCAATCACACGCTCTTGAAATCACACACAGCAGTTGAAAGATTTCTTACTGCTTTCTTTTGCTCTGCTGCTTCGGCAACAGCAACAGCAACAGCTACAACAGCAACAGCAACAACAACAACAGCAACAACAACGGTAGCAACAGCAACAAAACAACTCCAACGGGTTGCGTTTGTTCTGTGTGACTGAATGAACGTCCGTGTTGGGGGCTAAAGGCGGGCGCACACATAACGTAACGAATCGCTGGTGCTGGAGCTGGAGCTGGGAGTCGTGTGGCTTGTCGGCTCTGCTGCTGCTGCTGCCGTTGTCACTTGTGTGCGATGACGTCGACGTCGTCGACAGCGACAGCGACAACGACGCCGACAGCGACAGCGACTTCGGTTAATAACAGCGCTGGGTCGGCACCTCCGCAGTCAGACGGGCACCGGCTACCAATACGCATCGCAAGCGTTGAGTCGTCTCTTTGCTAACAACTTAACACACACACACACACACAGACATACACAGACATTGCTCGGAAATAAACGAAATGAACTGAAACCGAATCGGAGTTGTTGTCGCTGCAATTGCCACGATATCGATATCATTGAAACTCGCTCGCAAGTGTCCCTCGTAGAAGCCTCCAGTGTTAATCCCATCCCAGCAAGAGAGAGAGAGAGAGATTGAGCAAGATGAGCAACACAATGACCGCCGCCGCCAGCCACGAGCCAACGATGCACTACCTGGACAGCATACTGAACGAGGAGGAGAATCGCTGTGATCAGTACTCGCATCAGTGGCGCAATTTCACCATATCACGTTCGGGTCGCTTCCGATCGAAGAACAGGAAACGCGACACTGTAGATGGGAAACTCTTCGATGCCAGCAGTGCCGGCGGCAAGGAAAACGACAAGGTGCGTTTCCCACTCCCTCCCCCTTTTCCGCTTTCCCTCAATTGCAATTTGATTTTTTCATATATTTTCCCTTTGTCGTAATTTGTTGCGCCGACTTATCAGTGGGGGAGTCCAAAAATAGAATACTATATCATTGACAATATCGCGATCAATATTGTAAATTGTGTGCGTGCACGTTACCGGGATTTACTCACACACACATGAGTGCAGACAGTTAGGTAGATAGGTAAAACTAATCGAGAAACGGGTCTTAAGGGTCTGACGGTTCGAAAGTCCACAAGTCACTGTGGCTTGTCGGGTTTTTCGTGTGAAATGAACAATGACAGCAACTAAAAAAAAACAGAGAAAAAAAAAACAGAAACAACATCATCTGAAAATGAAACATAAAAACACAGAAACAGTCGCAATGAAAACAAAAACAAACGGAAATGCTCGTTAATAAAAAACGGAAGTTGTTTTATTGTGATAAGATGCGATACACTTCATAATAATATTTCTTCCCCAAGACTCTTGAAGGGGAGCGAAACACTTCTTGGGTGCGCACAGACAAGATCACCAGATTTAACTGTATGCATATATATCTAAAAATATAATACGAATAAGTTTCTGTATAAAAAGAAAGTTTATCATCGACTGACCTTTAGTATCCATCGATTGTTCATATGAAATTTATAAATATAATAATGCAGTTATTCCTAGAACTATTTCACTGAATTATATATATAATAATGCAGTTATTCCTAGAATTATTCAACTGATTGTTCCCAGGGACTGATAGAGAGACTAGTTGAAAACAAACCAGACATGGTCAATTTTTCTCACCCATTGCAGTTGAGCAGGAATATATCAACTTAATGGGTTCACTATTAGCAAGTGTAGTGAGTACTTAAGATGATATTATATATTTCAAAGTAAGTGATCTTAACGATCATATGTTCGTAATTAAAACAATTAGAGTGCACAGTATTACTCAGTACCGTAAACCCGATGTGATGATGTGTCTGTCAAGTCCGAAAGGTGTTTTAGAGTGCTTTAACTTTTAATCAACACTTAAAGGTATCTTAAAATGTCGAATATAGAGAACATGTGTAATCTGTGCACAATCAGTGAAAGACTCTATTTTTTAGTTCTTCCTTTAACCATTTGTGTTTTACGCACTGATTCGCATAGAAGAAGATTAGATTGTTGTGGGTACTTCTCCCCTTTTGGCGTCATAGCGGCGTCTCTTGGCCTTGACTGAATTTTCTTGGTTCTTTGTTATCTGGGCAGTAAATCGAATCTTGAGTTTCATAACTTATTGCTAAACAAAGTAAAGTCCTGTCTGTGGTGAGGCCGATACCCTCCGTACTCGAGAAGCCTGTCATAAAAGGGTCATATACTTTATAAACAAAAGCACTTGAAAATTGCACACCTTTTTATGTTGTTTTTTTTTTTTTTGCAAAATTCATGCTAAAAATAATAATAAAAGAAGCGCAGTAAGCAAACAGAGAAAGAACGTTGAGTGAGATACCCTATAAGAAACGCATAAAAAATACTTAATATATGAACTTATTCCAAAGTTAATCAATTAGATCAATGCACTTTATGCTTATCAGTAATACTTATGCGCATATGTGAATAATAATAAAAAGTATCCTATAGCGCTTTATGGGCTTCATCAGCCAGTTCTATCATAAAAAAGATTGTATGTCCCCAATATTTGAATATAATAATATATAATTCGCCGCAAGAGTGTAAAACCATCGGCAAATAAACGATACCCTCTCTTTCTTATTTAAATATCATATTTGCAAGCGACCGACAAACACACCTTTCTGGAAACTTTATACATATCTTAAGCTGTTAATTCTGACACTGTAATTTTAGTAATTTAAGTAAAAATGTCATTTAATACGAATACCAGTATGATCACGTATTTCATTTAAATATATCCCAAGTCGACAGCCTGAAAAAAAAGAAACATTTAAAAAAAAATGCATAAAAATAACAGCCCACAAAATTAGCGCGTTGGCACGCGATTCCCTCTCGAATTAAACAAGGTGACCAAAAGGGGCATCCACAGAGACCTCACAATTAGGGGCTGGTTTCGGGTTCGGTTTCAGTTTTGGGCTGAATCCGAGAAGTTCGGGGTTGGGTTTGCGCAACAAATGCACCGGACGATCGATTGCCGGCGACTTTTTAGTGCTGCGTCATACACGTCTGTGCATTGAACCTGGCTAACAATGTTAAGGGGGCCGTCATTGTCTTAAGGGTATGCCAGCAGTCTTGTAGAAGAACTGATGATAACAGAACCGTTTATAAGTAATACTTCAAAAGCTTAGAGCTTCAAGTAATATTAAACTCTTAAGTGCTGCTTTGCGAATACTTTGGACTGAAATAAACCTGGGGAAAATTAATTTATTTTTAGTAAAAGCTGCGCAGTTAAAAAAAAAACAAAAAAAGGTAAATTGGAAACTTTGTCCAATAATCGTTAAAGTCTGAAGCATCATTTTACAGATTTTCTCTCCCTTTCGTGCAGTTCATTATTCCTATATATGGTAAATATATATGTTATAAACCAGTTGCTGCAATAATAGTATGGCATGAATTACGACCAAGGTTTTACCAACTAACTAAAGTACTCAAACAATAAGCACATACACACGCACACACACACACACACATACTCATTCGTGCTATCAGATATTGCAAAATTTTCTTTTTGGCGTTAACAGCGCAAAAAAACGTTATCAACTAACAAAAACAGTCAGAACAAAAACAAAGCAAAAACGTTTTCATATACAACAGCAATCTATATATCATATAGGAATATACCATACATATGTATATATGATATATATAATTTAGGTAAGTGGTTGTGCACGCTTCGACGATGTTTTCGTGGTGCTTTACTTGTGAATATCGATAGCATGTGTTTGATTAAAATCAGGTGCTAAATCAAAAATATGACTTTGGTAAAGGCAGTTTGATTACTTTTTTGAGAATCGTACTCTGTGATTGCTGACCCCGAAATGATAAGAATATCACAGTGGAGGCATATTTATAGTGTAAAACTAAATCGACTTTCTTTTCGCTCTCTCTATCTTTACAGATCTCAGCGCGTAATACCTCTAGCGCTATGTCCAAGACATCATCCTACGCTACAAATACAACAACTGCAGGCAATACATCGGCGGCTACAGGAACATCGTCGGTGCGAAGTCAACGTGACAAAACAGAGAGCTATAAAAGCTTTTACGAAACAAGTTTATAGATAGTGTCCCCGGGCTGTACATACATATATTTTATATACAAGTATAACGTGTATATGTATTTGTACAATCATATGTATAACATTTGTATTACGCTTTATTAAATCAGCCTAAGAGTTTATTGCACAACGTATGCGACTATATAGACGTGCAAAATTAGCGAGAAATAGAACGACGAAAAGGGAGAACCAAACGACGCAAGGGAAGACCCAATCGCGTCTTTTCCTTTGTGCTGCTTATTTGGTTTCGGCCTTTTAGTATTTAATTGAGAGTAGAACAGATTGGGGGCTAACTTAGGCACTTTCTAAATATATATATATATATATAATATGTTTACCATATATACAAATATGCATATAGATTGTACATATAAAGTAAATGTGTGAACATTATTATCTCTTTCTTGCTTAGATTATACAAGTATTAAAACGTGATAATTGCACTAAATTGCATACGCATATCTTTAACTATACACACTATTACATAAAAACGTACATACATACATACATATATATACACATAAATATGTAAATGTGACTTAACTTTAGTAGAAATTCATTTCGTTATTCTTATCAATAAAGTTTAAGATTTCATGAAATATCAGTATGTTTTTTGTTTTTGTGATCCAAATAGTAAATGAATCATGAGGCATCATCATCTGCACTGGATGCACCACCGCCACCACCGAGCTGGGGTCGAATATAGCTCACATCCAGTACACAGAATTTGGCACGGCACATCGGACAGGTGCACTTCTGTTCCAGCCACACCTCACGATCAACATCACTCTGACGGGCGGCAAACCAGCGTGCCAAGCACTCGACACACCACATGGGACGACAGTAGCAGTTGGAGCAACATGCCTCGTCCGTTAGTGGCGCCCCAGCGCGATTCAAGTCGGCGCACTGTTTGTTTATCTTGATGTTCGGTTCGGCGAGCATGCAAGCAAAGCACTTGTCCGTTATGGGCTCCGAGTTGAAAATGGGATTAAGTGCCACTTGCGCCTTGAACACATCCACGAAGCGATCGATAACGCTGCGATGGAACTGTATGTTCGAGGGTATGGCAATGGGTCGGCGGACGCGATCTTCCAAGCTACGAAATTCCAGGGCGTTGATTCGAATATGAAAATCAGCCACGCCCTGTCGCATAGGGCGTACTATAATGCTTATCATTTGTAATGTGTCGTTCTGGTCGTGCTGCGATATATTGTAGGTCTCCGCCTGCAAGAAAAATATATACATTCATGAGTTAGTTGATAGTCTAGAAACTTAGACAAACCCAATTATGATGATATATATAATACAAATGAAAGTTGTCTGCACCAAGCACATTACCCACCTTTGCAACGCTGAGAGTAGTGTTACTCTGATGCGCAAAGTTCACATTGTACATGGTAGTCTTAATGATCCAGTTCTCCGTAGCAATCACAGTGCTGATCGAGTTCAATTTCCTTTTATAGACATCCTGGCGACGGAATTCGGTGCCAATGTCGCTGGCCACAGCACTATAGCTATGCGGTGTATTTGAGTATTTGGCCAAGGTTTTGTTTATAGGATGCCGCTTCCAATTTTGTTGATGCCAATTGAATATTAACGCCGGAACGGCCAATACAGCCAATACACTGAAGCGCTGAGCCATTTTCCAAGTGAGAGTTTTAAAGGCCACAGCCTCCTGTGGCATCGGGAAATCTGGATCGAGTTCATTGTCTTCTAGTGGCTGCTGCGTGGCAAACACCGAAAACTTCAGTCTGTGTATGAGAAAATATGTCACGGGCAGGCAGCTGTGCACGAATAGGTTGAGCGAGGTTCGTCTTATATGGTAGCCAACGAAGTCAAGATATTCCTCGCCCAGAACGCGCGAGAACAGCTGCTCTATGGTGAAGCCCAGACGCTGGAACTCTTCCGGTGGGTAAATGACGCACATGCACAGCAGAAAGTAGAACAAGTTAAAGAGCAGTTCCGACTCGTCCATATTGCGAAAAATTTTGGAAAACTTAAACAACAACGAAATTTAAGAGTTCAGGGTCTGTATTAGAGATGCGCAAACTGTTGTGGTCGTGTCGTCTGTGCACAAGTGCAATCGCAGCACTGGCGATTAATCGATAACTCTACGCTCACGACATTTGAATGAATACGAGCGCGCCATGAGTTTTTGTATGTACCTGCAGTTGCTTAAAACTCGTAATACTTATTACTTTCCTGATTTTGCTCTTCTCTTGTACATCTTATACTATATTTATTTAAATAATGTTTAGAAGCAACAAGCTCACATAATTTATATCGAATACAATAGTCAAATTACTTAATTTCTGTGTATTAAATATGTATTTTTGTAAAATATTTTCAATACAAAATTTGCTTTGATTTGTGCTATGGAATAATTACAAAAAAGGGGAAGAAAAACCCAAATAATCGTAAAAGTAATCTCTGGCGTCAAATGAAATTTTATACCATTGCCTGTCATGGAAGGTTTGTCTGAGTCTGAGTCAACTCGATATGTTAAATAAGTAGTCAATTAACAGCTTTATCTTAGTCGGACCCCTTAATTATGTACATGCAAATATTATTTATAGTTAGTTAATAGTGCAATCCACATTGGTCATTTAGTATGTCCAACACCCAACGGAATGTGTGTGCGTGTCTGTTTATGTTTGGGTGTCCGTGTGTAGCTTGCAGAAAGTAAACTAGTGTAGTTTATTGGACGGTCATGGGTCACTCCTATTACAATTGCTGCTGGAGTTCACTCAGATTTGGAATGTTGTGGCTGTAGTCGTCGTTGGATGTCGAACTTGAATCGTTGGTTAGCTCAAAGCTATTATCTCCGCTGGTGCCGGTCACCGTTGTCAGACTGGAGTCATTGTTCGATATTTGATGTTCCGAATTACTCAGATTTCGTAGTGACACATCTGCATCTTCGTAATCCTCATCGTCTTCATCTTCGTCCTCATCATCGTCGTCTAAGCTATTAGTATCGCTGTTGTTGTCTATATTGCCAGCGTGCGGAACAGGTCCATTGTCGCTACTGACATTATTCAGATTTAGAGCACTTATCGCTGGCAAATTGTTTTGGCTGATTCCGTTTGCATCTGGTACTGTTTCTATCGCTGTTGATGCTGTCGATCTCTTCGTTCTGTTCTCCGCAGCATTCGATGTGGTATTTATTTCCCCTGTGGAATTCTCTATTAAAAGCGTTATCAGTGGCACATTTGGCGTAGTTATTCCCGCTGTTGTCGCCGTTGTTGTGGTTGTTGTTGTCGTGTCGACACTGTAGCTGCCATTGCTGCTACTGACCTCGGTGATACCAGCATCCAGAGTAGCTCTACTTGTCGCTGTGTGTGCTCTTGATAAGTTGTCTGATGAGCTGCCGCCATTGAGTATAGAGACGTTTGGTATATTTTGTGCTTGCTGTATTTGTTCTAAAGATGTCAGTTTCTCGCTTGCATTGAGAATCGAAAGGATAGGCATGTTCGGTGTATTTATGGCAGAAGAACGTGATTTGCCTCGCGGTGGTGGCACGGGCCGTGTTCCACCATTCTCCAATGGCTGCTGTGGCACACGTGCTGCACCATTCTCTAATGGCTGTGGCACACTTTTATCCCGTCTCTCCTTGTCGAACACATCCAGATTCATGCCAGTGCCACGAACCTGAGCAGCAGCCAAATTGGGCTGAAATTGGGCAGTAGCACCTTCGTCAACATCCATATCTTCGTCTAGATCTCCACTGCTGAGGTTCAGGGGCTTGGCAGGTCCATCGTTGGGACGATCAGGTCTCGGTTCTAGGGAAAACAAGGGTGATTATCGAAATTCTTTTGAAAATAAATATTCCCATCCACACTTACCATTCAAAAAATGCTCTGCTACATGATCGGCGGCACTATAGATCTCCGCTTCAATCAGCAACTGCAACAGAACACCCACAGTGGGACGCTCATGCTGCTTACCAGAGGTCTTCCATTCGTTTATCATTACTTCTGATAACGATTGGCCAGACGATAAGCGCTCGTTCTCGATCAGCCCTATTTCCTGGCCGCTGTACTTATATCCCACCTTTTTAACAATTTCCTTTAGGTTTAGGGCGCCTGGTGCACTGCAGGCTTGTGCATCCAGATGTTTCGGTATAATCGACATAAGCTTGCGCCAGCAACTGTTTGAATCTAGTAATATGGCCAATTTGTAGACATCTGTATCGGATACATGGCGCAATTCCGTGCAGCGTGTATACTTTGAAAGTGCGTTTCTGGAACTTGAAGGGCTGCAAGTAACCGCCCAACCGTTTGTTTTTGCCATTTCCATCTCCATTTTGTTTTTCTCTCTTTGTGCTATTTTCTGGAATGCCAATCTTCGGCGTAGTTGTGGATTTCTGGTTGTGGGTTGGCCAGTCGGTACGTTATAAACTCATTGTATATTCACTTGAGCTTTTTGCTATTGTGTTTTTACTGATTTTTCCTATGAGCCATCATTGGTTTCTCCGGAGTTCGGACACACACATACTAGTCTATTTGCATGCACTTATGTACAGATGGGAAGTGCCGAAGCAAACAGCTGTGCACTAGGGTTGTAGATTTTATATAAAAATATCAATATATCGATATTTTTCATGAAAACGATATACTATTGTGATATATTTTGTCGAAATATACGATATTTCTTATTGATATTTTTGCTGTGATATCGATACGCATTCGATAACATATGGTAAATTGATAATTTGAATTTGCGATATATGTATATGTATTTGGAAAGAACTGTGTTTTCTTACTATTCGTTTTATTAATAGCTGGTAAAAGTAATGGTCGGATTTACATTTTATACATTGTACACTTGTTGGTTTTAAAAAAGTCGTTTACAGTTTTTGGCGGAACAAAAATAAAAACATTTTGCTTATACTAATGTATAAAAAATATTCGTTTGAACATTGAATGAAACATATACAAGCTCGAAAGATTTGTATCTATAAAAATTTGTGTTTCTTTTCCTGTTTTCAATTCATATGCTTATAATTATTTGTATATAAGGTCACTTCTTAATTGCTTCTTAATTTGCATATGTATATTCAAGATATCTGAGAATACTATATGATATTTTAGACGGAATGTGTGTTGCTCTTTAAATCTAAACGAGATTTATGTTGTGTATGCTTTTCATAAAGCTGTGCGCTTTACAAAACTCGGACGGTTTTTGTTTCCTAATTCTAGCATGATTTGCATTTCAGCTTCCTATTTTAGTTGCCATTGTTATAAAAAAACGTGGTAATAAACAATAATACGCTCAATATTAACGCAGTATTTATGTTATGGCCATGTCGTGTATTAGCTGCATTGCGTGTAGTTTTGCCCATTTGGAATTTTAGAGTGGGACTTGACATGCGACCATCTCCACCATTGCTATAGGCAAGCACACGCATGTTATAGCTCTTGCCGGGAGTCAGATTGTTGATATAGGCCTCTAGCTTTTGTCCAATTGGCACAATGGTATTGTTGGCAGTGATCATATTCTGATCTGTTTCCCAAATACGCACCTGTAGATTATTTGTATTAAATTAGTACTTTACTTAATGCATAATTTTACGAATCGCTTACCTTATATCCTTGGATGGGCTCCTCATCTTGAGCTGGCGACACGTAACGCCACACAACGCGCACGGTGGATGGGTTAATGCCATAGACGTGTACGGAGGAGGGAGGCTTCTGTGGGGCCTTACGATATGTGCGTTCTGTAAATTAAATAAAAATTTATCGTTGTTAGAATCCTAAGGCCTTTAGCAGATGATTAGCGTGATGATACCTTCAAAACGTTCGCTCTCCGGACCCTCGCCTGCTGCATTGTATGCCATGACTTTCACAAAGTAATACGTATCCGGCGAGAGACCCACAATAAGAGCCCAGTTACGTGTCGTACGGGATAAATAGTAAACAGAGTCTTCCTCTTGATGCTTCGTCTTCCAATACTTCAACTAAATAATATAAAGCATAGGATTAATTAAATTATTCGCACATTAGCAATTTTATCTTTACCCTGTGTCCGATCAGTTTACCACGAATATTCTCACGGAACATGTCGATTGGATTCCAGGTAACATTAAAGCAGGTGGAATTGTAGGGAATTGCGAAAGGTTTCTGTGGTGCTACTTGAGGCATATCTTCAGCGGAGAATATAACAACTGTTTGACTTTCAGGACCTTTGCCCACGTTATTGATGGCCTGCACCTTCACCTCGTATTCAGTATAATAGTTATTGGGCGGAATATTGACTACGGCAATTCCAGCATTCTCTTGCTTCTTAATCAAATCACTTGCCCATTCCAGGGCTCCCTTTAGCTTCCAGAACACCTTATAGTGGATGCCAGGGCTGTGCTGTTCCTGCGGCAATAACGGATCCCAAGTAATGGTGAGGTCACCAATTTTGCCACCACCACCGCCAACATTACGTGGTGCGATATAGGGTTTGTCGTCGTAGGTGCTGTAGATTGGCGACGGTGCCGATGCTGCTCCTATGCCCAGATCGTTTACAGCAGTCACACTGAACTCATAGGAAGACCAAGGTGTCAAATTGGTAACCTCTGCTTGCTGACGCGATGTATAACGATCCACTTCACGTGCCTGCACATGCATGGAAACGTTCACCCACGTGCGATTCCAATTGGTACGACCGAGTATATTATAATAGCGTATTGGTCGACCATTATTAACACCATCAACCCATTCAATAATGGCCTTGGTTTTGCCAACCTCGACGACCTGCACGCCGCCAGGTGCACCAGGCGCACCCTCGATGACAACATTTGTCTTTGTGCTAATTTCATTCACAGCCGACTTAACAACACATTCGTAATCTCCAGCATCGCTCATGGTTGTATTGTGCACCGTTAAACTGTTCCAATCGACAACCTAAAATGGAAAATTGTCTATTAGTTTGTCAATGCAATTGGGGAGATGAAAGAACATACAATGCGGGTAGTGCCATCGTGATTGTCTCGAAGGACTTCACCATTGTGTTTCCAAACGTAGGCAATGTCCAGCAAGTCATCGAATGCAGCTTCACAGTGCAGATAGATGAGGTCGTGTTCTCTGGTAACGATACGCTGAGGTGGTGTCTGAGTGAAGCGAATCTCCTCTGTAATAATAAATGAAAAGTAATTGAAATACAACAGGAACAAGTCTGAAATTTGAGTAAAACTCACGCAAAACAATGACTCGAGCGTGGGACTCATCTTGGCCCTTCTGATTGGATGCTATGCACGAGTACATGCCTTCGTCATCTCGAGATGTGGGTGAAATGATTAGCGTACCGCTGGGCAAAATTCGACGATGTCCACCTGAACCTATCAGTTGACCATCTTTTTTCCATTGGAATTTGGGGCGTGGCGCAGCTTCAGGATTACAAACAATGGTCGTATTGCCATTGTATACCGCATAGATTTCTGACTCAAGTGGATGTTTCTTGAATGAGGGCTTCATGGAGAGCACACGTAGTTGAGCAGAGGAGAAGGAAGTTTTTAATTGATTCTGTGCACCGCACTGGTACATGCCCTCATCCTTATCCTTTTCAAGGAATTTGATAGTCAGCACATTGTCCTGGATTATGTAACGATCCCGATTTATTGTAAGTGGATCAAGAAGTTCGGCATTCTTGTACCATGTGTAGTTGGCATCGGGTATAGCGAATGCCTCACAAATGAACGTCACATCGCTATTGTAGTCCTTGATCATGTCCTTTAGTGGAATGGTGAACTCAGGTTTCATTTGGATGTTTATGAAGATGGATTTTTGCAATGTCTTTCGGGGATTTGTGATGCTGCACGTATACTCTCCATTATCACTAGTAGTCGCATTCTTGATGATCAGAACACGGCCGTAACTGGTCGTATATGCATTGCGCTGCAAAGGCTGACCCTGGCGTGTCCAGTTATACGATGGAATGGGATAGCCAAACGCCATGCACTCCAGACGAATTTCATCACCATTAACCGGAGCCTCCGGGAAGACCTTGGGGAAGGTATTGGCAAATATAAGTGCCTGATAGTTGCTGTTGGGAGTCACGCGCAGTGGGAAGAACGGTCCGTTGCGTCCATTATCGGAGACGAATGTTTGCACAGTGCACGAGTAATTGGCTCGATCCACGATCTCAATGAAGGAGAAATAGAGGGCACCATCATTTGAAACAAAAACACGTTGATCTTCTTCAACGAAATTGGGGAAATAATCACGTGCCCAATAATATTTGACACTCGGATAATGTTGTGGTGGATCACAGAATATGGATTTGCCCCAATTCATTTCACCCGACTCAGGCGAACGTTTCAGATTGAACTCCATTATGTAACCAAAGTTAAGGTTAGCACTCTCTGATCGAACACGTCCGAACTTATTTTCCGCAACGCAATGATAAGCTCCTTGATCAAGCGATTGCTTGGGTTGGTAAATGATTAGGTGCCCACCCGAAATAGTGTAGCGATCCTGCTTCAATGGATCGATTCTTGTAAATACAAGCGTATCGTTCACATAATCCTCCCTATACCAATCATAGGTGGGCGTGGGAAATCCACCAGCCAAACAACTAAGTGAAACATCATCAATGAGACGAACCTTGCTCACATCAAAGATCGTGTCGTTCGGTTGCTTTACAAAGTATGGTCCCCGTGGTATACGCTCATAGTCTCGTATATCCAGACCATATTGATAGGATCGTTGGTCATCAAGTTTAATGTTGACATTGTCTGGACTGTAGAGTGATTTGGACTCGCAGATAAACAGATTCATTTCAAGTTCATATGCTGGCATAAACATCCAGCGATCACGTTTCTTTGAGTAGGCGTAGACCACGCGATCCTTTACATATCCATTATCTGGATAGGGCTGATTGGGACCTACAAGACGGAATTATTCAAAATTGTAGAATTATTTAATTGTAACTGTATTTATTTACATACCAAAGTATCCACGCAAATTGTTCTGATTGCGCTGATTGACATTTGTTGTGCCTACCATCGTATTGTAGTACTGATTGGGATTATTCAAATTGCGATTATTCTGTTCGTTCTCGACCAAAAAGCGATTGTCGTTGAGATCTTCGTTTTCAAGTGCTTGCTGCTCGAATGAGAAGGAATCCTCTACCTGCACCAGAGGCGTATTATCATCGTTTACCCAAGTCTGTGGTCCAGTCTGGCGTGCCGAGATGAAGAAGCGATTTTGCTTTTGATTCTGCATTATCAATTGCTTCAAAATGAACATATGTTTGTCCCTGTTGTCCACATTGATAATATCTGCTGTATAAGCCTTGCAAATCTTCTTGGCCTCCACCCAGTTACGTTTGGGTGAGCGGATAAAGCGATAGCATGTCTGACGATAGGATACCCAGTGTTCCGGGCAAAAGTTATCCTCATCTGTAAACATGTCCCGATAGCCGATGCCAGAGTTGCTTATGACACTGTTGCGATTGAAGGGATCATACTGTGGGCCGAGGTTGTTACCTAGGCTTCCTGGTCCCCCAATTGAGCTGCCACCGCCAAGTAACTGACGATTCGAGTCATAGTTGTTGTAGCCGTTGTTATTATAGTTGTTCGGGCTAATGTTGCCACTGCCCCCAGCATAGTTGGGATTCCCGGGTTGATTACCAAAGTCCAGCAATGGGTTATCATACTGTGTGGTGTCTGGATTCTGTTGTTTGCCCGTATAAGATGGATTATAACGTGGCGAGTAATCCTTGTTGTAACTGGGCTGATATGGTTGTTGTTGTTGCTGTGGCAGTCCCAGCTGCTGCTGCTGTTGTTGTTGCAGGTCGATAGGAAGTTGTGCTCTGCTCCTTGCCAGCAACAACATGAATTGCACTAGCCAGCAGATTGCGAGCCTGCTGCTGCGTTGAGACATGATGATGCCCCTTGACTTAGTAGTATTCGTTCGATGTGGGAACTGTTGATCGCGTTTGCTTTGTAGACTAAAGGCACATATTTGTTTGGAAATTCGTGGAACCTATAAACACAATGGTCGATGTTTATTTATAGAAATTTTATATTTATGAACTATTAACACGTTGGGGGCATAAACAAATCAACAAATTCTCTGATCTGTCGTTCAGTCAATCAATAATTTGTTCTATTAGTAATCATTTGCACCCACACATTCACGCACATGTGTATGCTCGTGTGTGTGTGTGTGCGTGTCTGTTTCTTTAGGCGTGGTCTCAGCTTAATTTGCGTTCTATATCAACATTATTAATTAAACTATCTATATATTTTTGAAAAGTACTTAATTTATTTAGCTAATCAAAGTTAAAGAAGATATTCAAGTTAAATACAGCAGAGGAGTCATCTAATCGGCAGCGTCTCCGCCCAATTTGAGAAAAGCTACGCTTAGTCAAACACCCGAGACACCCAACCACACCTTAAATTTTAAGCCTCGAATTTCACATTATCACTGACAATGCACTAGTACTTTTATCAATTAAAACACAAAATTAGTATTAGAAATTCAGTTTAAACTAACCAATTATTTAGAATTGAATCACTTAGCACTTTAAAATTACATACAAATTAAATAAAAACAAAAACTAGTTACAGCTCCAACAAAAATGTTAGGTAGATGTGAGCAAGCCACGATTAGCAACGGGGCTATCGATATCAATCGCATACGACTCGTGTTAAGGGTTGCCGTCACTTCTTAAAAAGGTTAAACACTGCTGTGTAATAGCATGACACTTTCAACTTTTAGTTGTGAAAATGAAAGTTCGACTGGCATATGCTTAACAATATGTAAAGAATCTGTAAAACTCTGTAAAGTTGTATATGTAATTAATATAAATTATATAACAGTTTGTCTATTATTAATTAGTTAAACAAATGTACTTAGGCTGCCAGTCATATGATTATCGTTTACGATATTCGATACTCGCAGAGCCACATATCGATAGATGGAAAACATATT
This sequence comes from Zaprionus tsacasi, assembly GCA_018904105.1. Lineage (NCBI taxonomy): Eukaryota > Metazoa > Arthropoda > Insecta > Diptera > Drosophilidae > Zaprionus > Zaprionus tsacasi. The sequence continues at coordinate 3,508,616 of JAEIFR010000295.1, forward strand.
TATCGTGAAATCATCGAGCTTCGGTCGAATGCTGATGTGTAATAAACCAAAGTTTTGCTTATATTTAAAATAAAAACAAGGATTGCTACACTAAAAAGGAAGACAGAGAGGGCCAGGGCGTAGAACAAACAAAATGAATTATAATCCAAATGCGGGTATACGGCATCGTAAGTGGGAAAATTGTACGGAACAAGCACCGCTATGCAAGTCTACCACGAAGGCAGATGCCGTGCCTTAGAATGCACGAATGCCATTTCAGATACTTATGAGATTAACTCAGAACGCAGCTGAAAGATGTTTTAGTAATCTGTTGTTTACTACTACACTAACAACTCTGTTGTGTTTAGTTTGTGCACTGCTTGCTTCTACAATTTTCCTAACTTGCTTCTCTTAACCTCCTCTATGTCGACTACAAACACCTGATATCTCTTATGTTTACCAAAATAGCACAAGGCAGTGGGCGCACTCGTCCTATCAAGCGGGTAAGCGATGTGAACGCCATGGGTCCATCGGCTGCAATGCCTAGTGGTTCGGCTTTTATGACACCTACACAAGCACCCACAATGTTCGATCCCAATATGTATGGTGGACCGGCTCCTCAAGTCAACAACTTCAGCTACAATGTGGATACAGCACCTCAACAGCAGCAGCAGCAGCAGCAGCAGCAACAACCACCTCTGCAGCAGCAAAGCTTCAGCTATCCAACACCACAACAACAGCAGCAGCCAACGCAACCGCAGGTTCCTCCTTCTCTAGGACCGGCATCATATGGAATCGGTGCACCACAGCAGCCACACTCGCCCTATGGTGTAGCACCCGGTTCTGCACCCGCTCCAGGACAATTTCCCCAGTTTGGTATGTTGCAACAACCCATTGTGCAGGACATGGCAATGCAGTATGGCCAGCGACTGGCTGACCAAGGCAAGCAACTGGTTGAGAACCAGTTCGAAAAATGGGTACCCGTTGCGAAATTGAAGTACTACTTTGCCGTAGACAATGCCTATGTGGGCCGAAAGCTTCGATTGCTCTTCTTCCCTTACTTGCATAAGGTAAGCATGACTTGTCTATGTGTCTAATAAGAATACTAATCACTTCTCTCCGTTTTTCACCTTAGGACTGGTCCCTCCGGTACGATCAAGAGCATCCAGTGCAGCCACGATATGACATAAACGCACCAGATCTATACCTACCTACCATGGGCTATATCACATATGTGATTGTCGCCGGCCTGCTTTTGGGTATGCAAAACCGATTCTCACCGGAACAATTGGGTATTCAAGCATCCAGCGCCATGGCATATAGCATTTTCGAACTGGTCGTCTATTCGATAAGCTTGTATGTTATGAATGTTAAGACGAGCCTCAAGACTTTAGATTTACTAGCATTTACTGGCTACAAGTACGTCAATATTGTTGTGTGTCTCTTGACAAGCACGCTCTTCTTTCGCTCCGGCTACTATATAGCCTTGGCGTATACCAGTTTTGCCTTTGGCTTCTTTTTGGTGAGCATAAGTGGTAAAAAATTCGTGGTATATGTTTTTTAATAAATAATTTATCTTTAGTTGCGCACGTTACGAACAAAACTGTTGCAGGACAACACACCAACCGCACCCAGCGGTGCCATTAATTACGATCCATATGGAAATCCTCAGCAGTTCGATTATAGTGGCGGTCGCAAGCGCAAGCTCTACTTCCTGTTCATCGTGGTGGCCGGACAAGTGCTATTTGCGTTCTTACTCTCGAAGCACCTGTATCTGCCGGGTGTAGATACAAAGGTGCCGTTAAAAGCGATTTAGGAATTATTAGAATAAATTGTAAAACTTAAAGTCAAGCGGGCAATAATAACGAAATAATAAACACGTGTTTGTAGTATAGATACTCTCAAAATCGATGTGTTAAATGTTTCCAAAACCATTGCTGTCATTTCCAAAATGTTATAAATCTTCTAAGTACTTCTTGTGGTCAAAGGCGATACGATAGGTTTTTGAACACAAGCAATTGAGATTTTCAGGCGTATATACATAAATAACATATTTTTGTTAACAACCACCCATTTTATAAATAAACAGTGCTTTAAATAAAAATATAAATTTGTGCTGTTATTAAAACAAGCGTCATGTATGTTTTCATCGTTTTTCCTTTTGTTTTCATATAGTATATAGTTTTTATTGAAATTTTTAGTCTCATTACTGTAACGTGTTGTTGGTTGGTTGTTTGTTTTCCATTTCGTTTTTGCTTTTGTTTTGTTTTGTTTGACTTTCTCTCTTGCTTACTTATTGGCTAACTTTTGTCTCTAAGTTTTTATCCAATGTTTTATATTTGTTTTAGTTTTTTTTTTAATTTCCCACTAGTTTCGCACGCGTAACGATTCCATTTATAAAATATAAGCATATATGAAAGGTTTCCTTGTTTGTTATTCTTTTGGGTTTAGTCTAATTTCTTGGGGGCTTAGTTGTTGTTTGTTTACTTGAATTTTAATATTATGTATGTGGCTGACTTTTGCACTCGAATAGCGTGAGAAATAATACATATGTAATAATGTAATAATAATAACGATAACAGTTCCTACATTTAGGTATTAGTTTCGTTTGTCGTTTCATTTTCTTTTAGTAATAATGTGTACTAATTAGTTTATAGTTAGTATAAGTAGTTCGTTAGTTGGGGCCTCAATTGCAACTCAGTACCATAGCACAAATGTGAAAAAGTTTCGCATACAAATTCGCTAGCTTAGCTTTCGTTTTGGGTGTATTTTTGTTTTTTTTTTTTACTATTTGTATTGTTTTATCTTGCTTTAAAGTTGTTTAATGCAAAGTGTGTTTTGTTGTTGATGTTTTTTTGTATTGTGTTTCATTTATTAATGTGTATTGTGTATTATGCTAGCGCTTAGTAAATAGTTATAAACATGCTTTGCTTTGTTTTCAACAAATTCCACGTATTAAAAATAATACATTTACAACTAATAATAATCCAAATTTAAATATATATATATATATATATAGATCAATATATGTAGATATATCGTATTTATATAAATGTTTGTTGTGTTGCCTGCTGTTGTTGCATATAAATCATAGTTATGTTGTACATAACTTCACATCGTATATTTAAAATTTTTATGTTTGATTTTTTTTCAATATGTATTTCATGAATATTTCATTTATGAGTGTTTATTCAATTGGAATACAAAAAGGTCGCAACAAACACAGAAAAAAACAATTCTGTTAATTAAAACTCTGTCTATCAAGAAATTATTTGAAATCAATCGCTAGCTCTAACCTAAATCACCGACTGCGCCGCCTCCTGCTGCTTGACAAGATTACGCTGATAGTTGACCGCATTCATTTTATCGAACTATATTACCGTGCCGCCCGGAGGCGCTGTTTGACTGGGTGACAAGTGCTGGGCAACGTGCTGCGGAATAACAAAATATGTTAAATGAGTCACTCGATATGTATATAAAGTTGAATTTACCGTTGTATGACCTGGCCTCGCCCAGGTGTAGATAAAACCATCCTGGCAAGCTGTCAAAAAGCAGTCCTCGCGAAATATCAGCGCCGTCAGACGCTCATGTGCAATCTTTTTGCAAACCAGAGGCTCTAGCAATGGGCACTCTTCGAATCGCGGACAGGCAGGAGTGCCAATAAGCTTCATGGGATCATAGCCACTCACACTGGTTGAAGATTGAGCAGCCGTTACCAGCGAAGAGTTGTGTGAAGATTTGCTTAGTTTCAATGAGCCGAAACTATTCGCTGTCGCACTGCTTCCAATACCCGTGCTCGTGCTAGTGCCTGTTCCCGATTCCACCGCTGTGGAGTTCACAAGATTTGTGGAACTGCTGATGTTGCTGCTACTCCTGTTGTTATTGTGATTGCTGTTGTTGTGATTATGTTGATTATAGCTCTTAAGCATGCTTATGGCTTTTCGATGCTGTCGATGATTTGTGGCCGTAGAGCCACCTCCGCCACCTCCACTTCCCTCGTAGCCAATGGTAGCCGTACGTTTATCTGAATTGCTAAGGAAACTAAAGTTGGACAAACGCTGCGTGAGGCTGTTGAATGCGCTAAAGCTGCTGCTGCCCGAATTCGAGTTGGATTTACTCGAGCTATTGGAATTCTTGCTATTGTAGCCGGATGTTGAGTAATTGGAACTGCTCACGCGCGGACCACTGCTATCAATGCTATCCGACTTGGTCGTGCTGATGCAGTTGGGAAATTTGATTGAGTTGCTGGTGCCGTGTGACTTGCTGTTGTTCACTTTGGATGTACTGGTTGCCGCATTTCCAGTTGTGGCCGGTTCCGTTTCACAGCATTCGTCTGGTGGCGTATTGGCATTGGATGATTGCGAGGATATCGTGCAATTGGCCGTTGAGAATTTGCTGGAACTGCTATTGCTATGCTCTGTTGCTCCCACTCCGCCCGCTGACTCCCGGTTCGGGCTGCAGCTGCCGGAATCGGCAAAGTTACTTGCCTGACCCATTGCAACGGGTCGTATCACTTTAATGCCATCCGCATCGAGTCCGCCATTCATGAAGCTGCTGTCGTTAAACTGCGTGCTATTCACTCGCTGTCGCAACGTCACCGGATGCCTCAGCACATCTTCCGTAATATCCCACAGACAGATTTGTGTGTCTTGACTGACAGAGCCTAGGCGATAGCTGGTCGCTAGTTTATCCGGCGCCAGCGCCGCCGATGAGGCATCCGAACGAAACGAGGCAGAATGTGTACGCGCTCGGGTCGCATGCAGCGGCGTTGAGTTCTTATCGAAGCCCTCGAATCCTCCATTTGCTGTTGAATCGCCCGAGAAGCGCTCCTCCCTAGATGCCGTGTATTCGTTTAACTGATTTTCATCGTCACTGAAATCTCCACCATCCCAATTAGTGTAGGATGTTGTATATGGATCAAAGGCCACAACAGATACCCAGGATCGATGACCCTGACCGCGGGCTACAACGCGTCGTTCGTGCAAAGACCACACAGTCACCAGATCATCCTCACCGCCAACGACAATGTATTTGCCATCAGGCGACCAGCAGACGCAAAGGAAGCCACCAAAATAGGAACGTGCAATGCCCAGCAGCTCCATGGTATCGTAGTGAAAGACACGCAGAAATCCATCCTGCGATACCAGCGCCAAATTCGAACCGCAGGGCGAGAAGCACAGTTCGTTGATGCAGCAGTTGTCGGTACTGAAGACCCACTTGTAGAGTGGATTTCGCGTTGACTTCGACTTGCAGGTGAGTATCGTGTAGCCGTCACCCACCTTGAATGGCTGATAACTGGGCGCTGTGGCTGCACAAGGCAGTTCCTCGTTGTATAGATACAAATGTCCCGAGGCGTGTGAGGCGAGAAACAAATGCGGCGAATTCGGTAGCCACTTCAGGCAGGTCACTTTGGTCTTGTCAATCAGGCGCTGTGGCAGACAGTAGATCAATTCAGTAAAGGAAACATGGACATGGACATTAACATTGCAACTCACCTCCTCGTTGAATAGTTTACGCAATTCACGTGGCCCCAGCTGAGGGGATACCAACTGTATTTGCCCAGTTGTGAAACCAACCAGTAGCGGAGCACCAGTGGGCGTGGCTGCATTTGCATTGAAATCATGGCAGCTGGGATTTGTGCCCTTGTAGAACTTCTTATCGATTGGCTTGCTCATCTCGGTGCCCTGCATGAAACAAAGCAAACGAAATCAAAAACAATTAGTCATATTTATTTGTTTCTAGACTCCAAAAGGCGTGTCACACATCTACGTCATTAAATAGGGGAAAGTCTGAATAATGAATAAGAATGAATGTCTAGAAATAACTTTTATAGATTCTTATTGTAATGTGTGTATAAAACATACATACTCCCTACAACTCTTAACTGATCATGGGGTATGCAAATTAACACACCTTTTTAAATAGAAATTAGCGACTTGTTCATAAATTTAAGTGAAAGAGTTGATGTGATTCGTCACATTCGGTATAGAAGACTCAAGCTAGTTCCCAGTAATTCCGACGGATATTGTAGTAAATAAAATACCTTAGAGTTCAAAATATTTATCATAAATAAGAACGATCTGTATCATATATCTTCTAACTCGTTGACGATTTCAATATACCCGATTCGTAGAAAGGTATATATTTAGAGACCTGCTGGATGATTTTCAATGGAAAAAGCTGCCTTCGAGCGTAATAAAAACATTTTAAATAAAAGCTAAGCAAACGAATTGATCAACAACAACAATAGAGACTACAAATTGGAACAAATTAAGCGGGTAAACTGCATATTATGTGCCACATTTGGGGTCGGTTTGTCAAGGAAGGGAGGAGATGAGCGAGAACCCTAAATCTATGAGATCTCATGTACATTTCCAACGACACCTTGTTACACTATTCCAAATAGAAAGCAGATTATGCTAATTCACATGATTTTTGATCTCATCATATTGTTCTCTCACCTTTTTGATGCCACGAAACGCATAGACATAGAGATCGCGGCCAAAGTTAAAGCATATACGATCTCCGCCATAGATTTGATTGGTGGGCATGCCATTCTGATCAAGGACGGTGCCATTGGTCATCGAGTGCATTGAGATGCCGCCGCCTAATCTGGCGTCCACTGTGCTGCTGCCGTTGTAGCTGGTGTCACCGCCAGCACCGCCGCCGTTTAATGTTGTTGCTGTTGATATTGCTGCCACTGTGCCTGCTGCTGCTGTTGTTGGTGTCGTTGTTGTTGTTGTTGGAGTAGCAGGTGTTGTTGTATTTGATGTTGTGGTTGTTGTTGCTGTTGTTTTAGCGCCATTGGACTGCAGTTGGTTGCGCTTATCACTCGTTGTTGCTGTTGTTGTTGTTGTTGCTGTTGCGGCTGGCGATGGTGTCGTTTCGCTGTTGTTTTTACTATTGTGACTACCGCTAGTGCTGCCACTGGGATTGGGATTGGGCAGGGTGACAAACGAGACGCGCACCTGGGGCGAACTCTGATTATTGCTATAGCCGACACGATTGGGCCGCGAGTATTCGGATAGGGTTAACAGTCGATAGGTGCCCTCGCGCGTTACGAATTGCGTTTTCAGATCGTCCTTGACATTGGCATCCAGTTGATTGGCCATTACGTAGATGTTCTGTTCTGTCTTGCGTTGCGTTGCTTAGCGTTGTGTGCTGTAATTCGCTTTAGTTACATACGCCGCTTTTGGTTGTTGTTGCTGTTGTTGCTTCTGCTGCCGCCGCTGATGTTCTTTGCATCACACACTTACACAGCACAAAACGCACGCACACACACACGCTATCACATATATTTACCTCAACCCATCCCGCGCGCGCGCCTCACTCACATACAAGTGTTTAGGCTACCTGCCGCTGCCGCTGCTGCTGCTGCTGCTGTCGCTGCTTCTGCCACAGCCGCTGCGCCCTACCCGATTGCTTTTGTGTTGTTTCGAAAATCGTTAAGTTGTTGCTACTAATTAACTGGCCTTCTATATGGGTGAATGAGTGTGTATTTCGCTAATGCTCGCCCGTAGTTTGTTATAATTAGATTTAATTCTTCACTACACTTCAATTTGTGTGTTGTTGTTGCGGAATTTTTATTTTTCTCTCGCTGCCACTATTTATTTATCGATAGCCGATAATGTACTATTTGTTCACAGCGCAGCTAACTTCAAGTGACTACAAAATTTGCGCACAAGCGCACAGATGTTTTCCCACTTAGGCAACAACATTACGCTGCAGCCCTGTTTAATGCGCAGAGTGGCAACGCCAATGGGTTTGTTTACCTATTAGTTACTCAATCTGGCAGCATTGATGCAGCATTTGAAATTCTACGCGCCATAATTGCGAATTTGAAACTTTAACTTAGCTAATAATATGCTAGCAAATACACTTTAAATGATATTATATACATATAGTGAGGTAGTTCTTAAACAGAGTAGAAATAAAGATATGCAGTGCAACTCACCTGCCGCATTAATATCCTTGCCAATCTGCGCTTGGCCTGCAGAGAAATGCATTTGATATGTCTTGCCGAAGGGCAGCGCTTTGTTGTCCGCTTTTTGTGCCACCAAATGAAGTTGCCCAGCTAAAGCTCATTCTCTTCACATACACGGACATACGTCTTTCGCTGATACACAGCTCTGGCCGTGCTGGTAATGGGCCAAGAGGCAAGTGGCAAGTGGCATGTGGCATGTTGTTGAGTGGCACGGGTTTGCTGCGCTGCCAGTTGTTGTTAGTGGAAGTTTTCTTTCTTTTAGCTTGACCATCTGAAAGCGCGTGAGTGGCATGCAATTTTTGCAGACTGAGCTGTAAAGTAATTTGTAGAAGGAAAACAATCACAACAAACACAATGAATCAATACGTGACAAAGGGCGCAGCAGTTCACCAGATGTGGATCCTCCAGAGTCGTACTAGCTATTTAACTGAACATTAAATGGGTCGTGTCGAATATATAAAATAGGTGGCATCCGGTAAAAGGAATCTTCTATACCAATCCATCGCTGCGCCGTGCGTTGAGGATGAGATTCCGTGACCATTGTAAAGTTTGTGTGTGTGGGACAAAAAAAAACAATCAGAGACGACACTTGAGCACATCGTGACCTTGGCAAGCTCTTCAGTTGCCAAGTGCTTTTCCAGAGTACATCGAACCCCAGCGAAGCAGACACCCCACCACTTGAGGTGCCTATAAAAGTCTGCACTCTGCTGGGAAAATATCGACAGTTGGCATCGATCCATAATGCAGCGAACAGGTAAGTTCAGGTAGTACATATATTTACAATTTTATCGATAATAATCGCTTATCTTTTTATATAGTTCAACTTCTTGTTACCCTCTTGGCCGTCTGCCTGCGCCTGTTCTTGGGATCTACGTTGACGACGGCACAATGTTTTGATACCTTTGAGCCGGGCTGTAGGCTTGCCGTGGAGGTCAGACAGCCACAGCGTCATTGCCTGGATCCCACCAAATTCTGGTGGTGCGCCGCACAGAACACTAAAGCGCAGCTGAAGAAGTGTCAACCCAATACCGGATTCGATCAGAACATGAACGCCTGCATACCCTGGATAGACTGGGTCTGGAAACCTTGTATTGAGCCACCCAGTCGACCCACCGGCTGGGAGAATTGTTGGGGAATTGTTGGGGAGAATTAAAAATCAATGAAAACTTATTTTTCTTCATTCACTATATAAAGGTACGATAAAATATACAAATTTACTATGGAATTTTGCTAAAGTACAGAGAATATATTTCCTTAATACTTCAAGTGAAATTTCCGGCAATAAAGACCCAAGTGCTGTGCAAGTTTCAGTTTTATCAGTTTCATCATCAAGTTGAATGAATACATGAATAAACAACTGGTATAATTGTGCGATATGTTATCTTCTTAATGGGTGTAATATTCTCCCGGTGATGAATCACCGTGTGACACTTTATTTCTTTCAGTGAAAATCATATAAAAGATCTTGTCAAACTTTCGCTTCGATGAATCAGCAGCCCTTTGACTTCTGACATCAATCAGACTGAACCAAACCGAACCAAACCGAACCCAAAGTGAACTGTAAATTTTCATTTTGTGCTGGATTGCCCAATAACATCTGTCATAAATCAATGTTCCGCCCCGCCCGCCGATTGCTTCAATTCCAATTCCATTTGCATCCCATTGCAGTTTTTCTTGGATAACAGCAAAAAAAAAAAAAAAAGAGAGAAAAATGCACAAAAAAATGGAAACATTTCAGTTGCACAATTTTTGATTATTTCATGGATGACAGTCGAAAAACGCGCATATCAAGGAAAACAAATTTTAATGGAATTTCGGGGACAAAGTTTTAATTTCTAAAAACTTGTTTATATTATGTGATATTCACTCAGTTTGAAATGAAAATTAAATATAATATAAATAATATGAATATAAATATAGCACATCAGTTAGTAGAGTATATAGTAGTTTACATAGTTATCCCAACTGCGGGTTGAGTAAAAACTTTTCTTTTCTTAAATGATTTCACATACTTTTTCCCGTCTGACAGGTGAACAAATCCTTCCTGCACTGATTACTGAAATTGATGATCTCACCATGGTAGGTTCCCGAAACGGGCTCAAAAACTGATGAACAAAAATCATTGCAGTACTTCTGACATTCCTCCTGGCTGACGATTTTCAGAGCTGATCCGTATTTAAGTAAATATCATAGATCTGTAGTTTTTATGTTACTTTCCAACACTTACGAGGATTATGAAAACTGTTGGCTCTATCGAAATAACACTTATTACGAAAGACATTGCATTCCACACCAAGACTCCATACAACTTCCTCTGTGTCGGGACAAACGTCTATAGGATTGGCATTAATCTGATCTAGGGCTAGCAAGAGCACTACAAAAGAAGCCAGAATCAACTTCATTTTCAATAAAGAATCGCGAACTTTATGATTGGAGGAACACAAGTGGACTGTCTTTACATTTCTTATAGCGATGGTTTTATATACTTGATATCAGTCTATTTCTGAATTTTACGTTACTATACGAACTCTATAAGGCAAAAGAGACTCTCTTATCTAATGCGAATCGCCATGAATGAAATATTTGAATGATAACAATAAATTTCCTTTGACCATTCACATTCAAGTTAATTCACCATAAGACCTATCAATTTCCAATTACCTCACGACCCGCAGTAAATTTTAGAGCAACTTGGACTTTGAAATGGGCTACTACTCATCGGTTCTTGTGACGAATCATATCTAGTACATGTCCAATAATCAGAAGCTCAAATTGTCAGAAATCGTACGATATTTGCTTGAGACTCAAGTTGAGTCTTTATATACCGTATAATTATAATATAATAATAATAATAATAAAAATTGTAATATCCAGCACATATCGCTGACTTAATTGTGTAATTTGTTAATTGAAAATAATTTTTGTTTCCTTTATTTATTAGAAAGATTTTAAATAGCATCGAAGACGACTTCCAAAGCATTTTTCACATTGTAAGTACAGGGTGTTGTACGGCAGACTCTCTTTTCATTTACTATTACATAATATTTAGCTTTTAATTATTATATCAGTTTGTAGAGGCTAAAAAAGTTCGTGATTTATGGTTATAAACAAATCAAGATTAATCACATTAATGTAATAACTGAGTACAATATGCACGCTATTGAACCTACCCGAACAATACCATTACTTATGACGTGGCTGAAAGTCAGGTAGACCATATGGCAAAGCAATAAGGTTACATAATTTAAAATAGCAGAGAGATCAAGACAAGATCAAAACAAGTCAAAGAATAAAACATAAATGTTCATAATAATTTTATTTTTCAATTCTATTATCTCTTAATTATTTTCTGTCATCATCATCATCAGTTTTGGACGATTCTTCAATTCGCTTACAAAAATGATTGGAAACTTCTTGTGGTAGCTCGGCAATTACTTCGTTATTAATATCTTTGCATACAGGTCTGCATTCATCGGCCTTTATAAGGCTGATACAGAGCAGAAAGCTGATGAGCGTAACGAAGAACTTCATTGTGGCAAATTGTTTTCAGTCGACTAAATAATATCCATACTATGGAAAGGCTTATATAGCCCCGTTCGATATTTGAAGTATATAGAATTTAACTTAAACACCGTGAAGAGCTGTAAAATACTCTTATTTCCTGATTGGATTCTGAGATCGATTAGATTATTCTGTATTCAATTCAAACTTTCCATGACGTTTATATATTGTATATTATATATTTATTTATTATTTATTTAGTTACATGAAGTAAAGTAATTTACTCTCAATATATATATATATATATATATATATATACATATAATTTTTGTAAACTTTGGAAAGTTTCCGGCGTTGTCAAGATCATCTTTGGCAACTCGCTGTGGTATCTTTGCAATCAGTTGCTTTCCATTCTAAATGAAAAATTGTATGATCATTAATATTATAAGAGAGGATAAAAAAGATTTAAACTGATGGACTGAGAAAATGGTTAAGCAGATTTAGGAATTCCGACTACTTACTTATTTTGCCTTTGCATCCATTGAGTTCCATCTCACAGTCATTGTTAAACTTGCAAATCTTAGTTTTACCGTTAACTTTAGCCTCTCCACAGATAGGTGATAAATAGTCTGGGCAAATTTTAGGGCATTCTTTGGCCATTATAAAGCTGCAGCAGAGCAGAAAGCTGATTAGCGCAATAAAGATCTTCATCGTGACTAAATAAATTCAAGAATATGGAAAGGCTTATATAGTTTATATTATGAGTTTCCGAAACCGATCGATTAGGCTTTTTAAATTGATAAAGTAAAGGTATGAATACTTCACACTTGAGGAAGAGAAAAAAACAAATAAGTACCACGGATAATATCATTATCTTAACCTACATAGTATATAAAGGAAGGCACATAACAGTCTGAATCGCATTATGAACACTTATTTAACATATTATATCAAATCAGTCGTTTGCTACTGTTGCTAACTCACCGAGGGGATTCACGAGATAATTATAATATATACAGTGGGCTCGGCTCGTGTGCAAACGTGACTTTTTTTTTCTCTCTGGCCCATTGTCTAACAGGTTTGAGCACAGCAAACAGCGTGAGGATTAGTATACATTAATATGTGTTGATAGTGATGGTTAAGATTATCATTTGTTTGTCGTTTTCGATATATTTTAAAGCAAAAGTCTAAAGTTCACAAAATTCAAATATACATATTGAATTAATTTAATCATATACACACAGTTCATCTCAAGAAAACTTTGGGAAACTTCCATTCACTCGGGAAAATCATTCACATTTTATACTTTTCTTAGGGGGCGAAAGAAGTACAGACACAAGCTTATTTTTATTATAAGTAATAATAATGCAGTAATAATAATATTTTTGTGAACAGATTTTGATATACCTAACTGAGAAAATTAAAAAAGGTATACTCTTAGTAATTTTTGTAATGGAATTCCCAAAGAAAAAAAAAAAGTTAATATATATATTTAATTAATACATTTATTTTTATTAAATTTACTTTGTTCTATTTAAGAGAGTTTTGTTGCTTCAGGAAATATAAAAAAATATTTATACAAAAAGGCATCGCTTTAGTCCAAGAAAGCTGTAGAAAATAGAGGTTATATTATATATACGATCGAATTTTGATCAATCGATTCAACTTACTCTCGCCTGTTTGACAGGTGTGCACAATCTTCTCACACTCGTTTCCAAAATTCCTGATCTGTCCCTTGTAGTTCCCTGAGACGGGATTATAGTTTTGCGGGCAAGCGTCTCCACATAGTTTTTGGCACTTCTCCTTAGAAACGATAGTCAGAGCTAAGGAAAGAAAGAAATACTTATATAAATTACAATAGTAGGGGAGAAATCTTTATGCTAGAGCTTATGTAAGTAATTAAGAATTTATATAAATAAAAAAATATACCATATAATAAAACCTACCTGGCCTACGAGTGCAGTTCGCCTTGTCGAAGTAGCATTTATTACGGAAAACATTGCAACCTCCTCCTACGGCCCAGACAACCTCCTCTGTATCGGGGCAGTCCCCGGAGCAGTTTGCCTTGACGTGGCTGAAAGCCAGACAAACCATTAGACCCAGAGCCAAAATAAGCTTCATTTTTTTTCCAAATTTAACAAACAGAGAGAACAGACAATCGAGAACTGTTTCCAGTTCCCATCTGTGATGAGTTTATATACGCCTCTGATACATCTATTGTTTGTGTGTATGTATGTTTGTAGATAAGTACTAATGGATTCAATAATTTTGTCGCTATGACGTTGGAGGCTTATCAGCTGTTTCAATACAAAGTTTTTTCTAATTATTAGCTTTAAAAAGCTCATCACGTTTTGGAAGCATCGAGACACACAACTCTCTCAATAAATAATAAAAAACCTGAAATAATATCTATATTTATAATATTCATAATTAATTATTATTTTAATATAATAAATTTCCACAAATTTCATGGAGTACACAATCCTATCTATCTCGTAAAATAATAAACAAAATGTAAACGTTCATAATAATTTTAATAATCAAATCCATAATCTATAAGTTTTTAAATTTAATTTTTCAGTAGAGCTCTGGGAAGTTTAGGATAGTCTTTGAAAACATTGGTCAGCATGAGGATGAATAAGCAGTGCAAGCAGTTTGCCGCCAATCTGAAATAATATAATATAAAGTATAATAATAATAATTATTATAAATAGGAAGTTTTGGACATAAATTCATAATGACGACTTACTTATATTCCGATTGCATCCGCTAACACCCATCAAGCAGCTATTGGAAAATTTACAATTCACAGTTTTTCCATTGATTTCACCTTGTGCACAAACTGGAGACCAAAGGGCTGGGCAAATGGAGGGACATGTCTTGGCCCTTATAAGGCTGAAGCAGAGAAGCAAACTGATTAGCGAAATTATGAACCTCATGGTAGCAAATACTTTTGAGTCGACTAAATAATTATGATAACATGCAGTGCCTTATATAGGCACTCTGGGTGCCAGGTCGGATTCCCGAAACCGGTTTTAGCTTTCGACAACTCTAAAAACAATTGAGGGATGCACTCAAAGCTAAAATACCGGGAAATACTACAATGAATTTTCGACTGCTAAGATTCTGAGATCGATTAGTCTCAGTGACTTACACATTATAAAATATATATACTCTCTTTACCCAAAACATGCGCGTACTAAAATAAAGAAAACAACTACAAAGGATCATGATTATCAAATATTTAATACCCTCTTAAACAGCGTATACTCGAATTTGTATACATAAATTATTTATTTGATTTATTTAATATATTTTAATAAATTACTGTAACTAACATCATTAACTTGAACTATATATAGTATATTAATTAGGTAATGCATTGACGACACGTTCATATTATACGTAGTGTGAATCACAATATGAAAACCCATTTAATATATTATATATATCAGTCTGCTGCTAACTGTATAGGGGGATTTTTGTCTGTGCTCACGAGATAATTATAATGTATACAGTGGGCTCGGCTCGTGTGCGAACGTGACGATTTTCTCTGACCGATTGTTAAACAGGTTCAAGATCGCAAAGCAAACAGAGTGAGGGTTAATTTACATACATATGTGTTGATAGTGATGGTTTTTTGATTATCATTTGTTTATTTCAAACCAAAAGTCCAAAGTTCATTTTCAAATACAGATATTGAATTAATTTACTCATGACGTTAGTTTCATGACGTTAAGAAACTTTAGTATTTATTTTAGAATATTTTGAGAAGTTATATATAAACATATAATAAAGATTCCCAGCGAACAGCTTTCCCTCACACAATCAAAGTCAATTTATTTATTAATGGTAAGTCATGTTTTTATTAAACTTCAAGAAACCTTTTCCTACCGGATAGGATAATGATCGTGTTAACTAAAATTATTTGTACTTTCTGCAATCGGGAGAGAGATCAGCACAACCGGTTGCTCGCCAATCTGTAGTGAATAAGAATATCGATAAGTTAAACTTTAAGTCTCAGAAGGATAAAGAGTTAGTTAAGACTTACTAATTTTCGTACTGCAGCTACTACTTTCCAACTGGCAGCTGTTGCTAAACTGGCAACGTACAGTGCGACCCTCGATTTCGGCTTCTCCACAAGTCGGGGAATATACGTCTAGGCAACCAAAAGCGCAATCCTTTGCCATTATAAGGCTGAAGCAGAGCAGAAAGCTAATAATCGCAACGAAGAGCTTCATCTTTGCAGATTGCTTTGGGTCTATATCATTTCGATGATATTGACGGGCTTATATACTCACGATGGAAATCACTAAGCCCGTTTAAGCTCCCATCCGATCTAATTTAACGAACTACGTGTGGGGAAATTAATGTAAGATGGGGCTTGACTGTAGGATACTCAGTGTGACAAGCTGCGCACATAGAGTTGGTTAAATTATATGATTTAAATATATTAGATTAAGTAATAGTTTTATATATACCAACACTATGAAGTAGGTATTAGATGAGACACGTGTCTTATGCTATCATTTGTATTCCCAACACGTGCATAAACTATTTTTTATTGATTTAAAGAATATTCTGTTGCTAACTGAAAAGTGAGATTTGTGTTTAAATTCGAGAGATAAGTATATACAGGGGGCTGGGCTTGATCTAGTGTGTGCGACATCTGTTGATAGTGATGTTCTTGATTATCAAAGTTCGGAGCTGTCTAAATAATTAACCTAAAAAATGTTGTTTTTGATTACAGTTTATTTGCATATTTGTTCAGCTGTTTGTTATTTAAATAGAATCTAATCTTGAGTTAAAGGAAAATGTATAATTATTATTAAGTATAAATATAAACAAACATCTCACGTTCATTTTATCAGAGAGATTCCTGGAACAAAATTCTATAGACAAGTAGAAATGTAAGTATTCTGTAAACAAGATTCGTAATTATACATATTTTTACTTTTCAGGCCCCACCTGTAAACAATACTCCATGTTGACTAATGACATCGATTTAACTTCCATTATTTCATTATTCTCGTATAGTCTACCGTCTGATGTCAAGCCACAGTTGTTGATAGTTTTTGACAGCGAAATTTAAATCCATGTCGAACCGTCCCGAAACATCTGTCATAAATCAATATGCTTGCGTTCGGGCACCCCGTTTCGATTCGAATTGCACAAAAGAAAGACAGTTCGAAAAAAAAAGAAACAAGATAGAAAGTTTACTTTGAATGCTGATGGGTTTATACCCTTGTAGCTCTGGGATCTTCAGTCTCCATACATTTGTTGCTATGCTGATTAATTATTATGTTTATTTATATAAAGTATAATGTTGGGAGTTTCAAGACATTGTTTAAGTACGAAACTTCAGCTTGCGATGAATTTAAAGTCAAGTTTAATATTGAAGAATTTATAAATGAATATATAATATGACATATGTGTACGATTCATCTCGTTACAGTTTTTATTTGCCAGAATAAAAAAAAACATACCTGCCTGTTCGAAATCAATATACCCCATGCAGGGATATAACAAATGCACACACACACACACAGTTCAGTTGCACAATTTTTGATTATTTTATGGTTGTGGGTATTTTTTCATCTTTCATTTTGTCAGACATCAGTCGAGCCCTTTGTCAGTTCAAAGCGAGCACGTTAATAAAACGAGCTGCAAAAACATATTCAATGGCAGCTTGCAGTTTTTGCCCAGTTTGATGTGTGGGTGGCAACGTAAAAGGAAAAAAAATAATAAATATTTGCATGGAAAAGAATACTGAAGAAGAGAGTAAAATAATGCTGATCAAGAGATACCCTGCAAGTAAATATAAAATTGTTTTTCTAGCAGAAGCAGAAGCAATTGTGCTTATATTCCCTAAATAGATGAATATATTTATATAAATATTTAGACTAGACCAATATACCCTATGGGTACGCTCTCAACTGGATATAAAACAGAATCAGAAATGCTTCAGTAAATTACGAAATGTAATTGCATCGCATGTGAAACACTCGCAGCAATCTATTTGGGTTTAATTACGTTTAAACTCTGTAAAATACTCTGCATAAAATCAATGGGAAAATATAAATTTTCATTAAATGTAATATTAATAATATTTATTAAAATTGTAAAAAGTGTGGGGGGCTAATTTTAATTTTCACTCATGGTAAATTAAACAAACTTGTACGTTTATAAAAATCTACAGAGATGCACTACGGACTGGGATTTGCAGGGATCTGCATGTAAATCATTTGCAATGTCTGGTAAAATCTGCAAATAACTTCAAAATGCTACAAATTCCACTTGAATTAACATAAATCAACGAAAGCACAGTACAGAGGGGGGAGAGGGAGGCAGGTAGGGGATAACTTAAAGCCTTGTACTATGTAGTTGTCGTTGTGCCTGCCTGTAGCTTCATTTAATGGCAGACATTAATAACCTGATTTAATTTATGGCCAAAAGCAAACAAAGCCAAGTACGCAGCGTGTGCCACAAAGGCAGGCTGTGTGGTTCTCTCCCCTCCTGCTGCCGAGGCTCTGCTGCAGCCGCAGTGCAACAGCCAGGGCAATTACTCAAGTGTGCAGGACCTAATGTGGCCTAAGGCAGACAACGGCAACGGTGCTGCCTATGCCAGGTGGAAATTTCGTTCTACCAAAAATGCCACTAAGGCAGTGTTTTGAATTAATTAGCTGTTGTTCCTGTTGCCTGCCCTCACTATCTCTGGAAATAATTTACAGCCCCAGGGCCCAGTTGCTCGCGTTGATGTCATGAATATGCAAGCAGTCCGGAGGCGCCTCCACCAAACGGAAGAACCAACAAGAGCGCGCGCTTGACAAACAAACAGCGCCATAAACTGAGTGCCAAATGGTATGGGATGTGCTGATAAGACTAAGTCGTATCTGTTTACAGCATCGCACTTGCAGTTCCGCTGCTGCGCTGCGCTGATAAGATAAGGCCTGCCCCCCTCTGGTTTTTTTTTGTCCATATATAAAACGTTGCCGCAGGCAATTAGCTTAGATCAGATCAGATAGTCGAATAGAAAACAGTATGAATAGTTCGCTCGTTGTCGCTTTGCTGGCTCTGCTCGTGGCTGGTGCCGGCGCCGCCGCCTTCGGCAAGCCCACTGGACAACCCGGTTGCCTGACCCAGGAGGAGATCATTGTGGCCTTCTATCCGCATTTCTATATCAAGAATCAGTATTGGATTTGCCAGACTCAGGGTGTGCCGGCCACAATTGGATATTGTCCCATTGCCAATGCATTCCTCAAGGACGCCCGGGCCTGTGTGCCCTGGTCCGAATGGTATTGGACACCGACAGTGGCACCGCCCAGTGAACCCATTGCTGGAGACATCTAAAATGAGATTCGAAATGAAAGCAAAAATCTCCTGGCTATGAATAAATACAGCGAGCACGCGGCGTATGAGTGATATTTCTGTAATATTGCGTATACGCACTGTGGGCAGCTGTTGTCGATACTGTTTATGCAATAATTATGTTAAATTCCAAATAAATCTAATTAAAAAGTCATTTTTGGTGGAAAGGAAAAGTGGGCGTGCCAAACGATATGCTTCAGCGCGCTGCTAATTAAAAATTATTAAAATTGCCTCCCTTGGAGGACCATAAAGGGGCGCATTCCTGCTGTCAATTTACGGAATTAAGCAAACAATCGAGCGTGCCAGAAGGGTTGTGCGGGATGGTGGGGGGGGGAGAAAGGGAAAGGGATGTAGTACCATTTGAGCCTTTTGCAGAGTGTGCACACGCGTAACCACAGTAATTTTGTGGGCTGGCACCCGCCGCGACGGGCTGCATTTGGCCACGCACTCAGCGTAATTTCACCGCACCCGCACACCCAAACACCCACACACACACACACACACACACACACACACACACATACACACAACAAACACATGCAAATCCTGTCTGGTCGCTGGCATCACTGATGACCGCCATGTGCCATGGAAAAGCGGCTTATTTCTGCGTGTCGCTGTCTCTCCCTCCCTTCCCACTCCTCCTCCCCTCCCTTTTTGGCCTTTTCCCAAAAGTGTTTTACAAATAAAATTGTTCCCAAAAATTGTGTTTAATTAAATTGCCCCAACAACTTTTGCGCCTGTGCCGGACTTTAATTATCGAACTTTGCGGCAAGCTGTTAGGTGACAGTAGGCTAGGGGGAGTGGGAGGGTGTGGGAGGGAGGGGGGTGTACCCTCCCTCAGTTCATCCATTGTGCAGCCACATAAGCCGCGAGCCTGCCTGCCAAACAGTTCATCGATGCGTGCTAATCTTGGCCAGGCCAGCAGGGGGCAACATTTGCTAATTGATTTTCTATAAAGTATATAGAGAGTGCTGGATTGGTAGTAAATATTTTATTATTTTACAATATATATAAGCTTTAAGAACATATCATATCTTTATAAAATTATAGATCATTTCACACTCTATACACACTTTGCAGTTGAACTTTGTTTGCCAACTTTGCCATTATGACACACACAGAAGCTTTATGACTTGCTACACTGAGTACAGTTTAATGTTGCACCTACTCCATGGAGATGGGGGAGTGTGGAGAGAGGGAACCGGGATACCTTAGCCTGGTCTGTCGCTCTGATTTGCTGCAACAGCTGTGCTCGAGGAGCCATCATTGTTTTTTGGGGGGCGCCGCAATTTGATATACACAAATCGATTTAGTTGCGCATGCAAATAACTTTATTTGTTTAGTCAGACGGGGTAAAGGGGGTGCAGTAAGATGGCGGAGGGTAAAAAAGGCTAAGGCGTTGGCTTCTATCCATTGCCACCAACTCACCCAAACCCAAACGGAAGCGAGCAAACAAATTTGCATAGATCGCAGTTGGTAGCACACAACACATGCTGACAAAGGAGATATACTACTGCCTGGGACTAGATACTGTCTGACACACACACACACACACCCACACACACACAGACACACACACACACATGTGCTTATTCACGCCCATGCATCGACATCAATGTCGACATCGACACGAAGCAAACTGAAAGGCGCAAAGACTAAGTGCATGCTTAAGTGTATTCGTATCCTTTTGGTGCCCCTTCTGTCTTCTCCTTCTGCTCCTGCTCCTCCTGCTCCTGCTCCTCCTGCACTGCAACTGAGCAGCGTCGTTTGTTTGCTCTGCTGCGGTTGCCTCACCTGCTTTTCAATAAGTATACGAGGTGTGTGCTTGTGCTTATGCAAATCAAGGTAAACAGAAATCTGTTACAACCTGATACCATTACAATGACATGCAAGCGAGCTTAGGCTCGACTCAGGACTGACAACGAGAGAGGACTGAGAGGACAGTAAACTAGATACTTAAACACGTGTCTCCCATTGACTGCGATATGTTATACAAATGCGTTATTGATGCCTAACAACAACAAGAGTTCTCGACAGGCTGCCTGGCTGGGGGAGATTCTGGAGCCAGGAGTCTCGATTGTTTAAGTTGTGGCTGCTCCACTATGGGGACTTTGACCACTTTTTTTGACATTAATGTATTTTTCACAAGTGTGCAAATTTGCAGTGTTTTAGTATTGATGTGTTGGAAATATATCAAACTTTAATGTTACAACTCGCAAATGTTAACTTAACAGTGCACTGTTAATATAACAGCTGTTAAAGTCAGCTAACTCCTCGTGATTGCATTGAGGGAAATATTTAACTAAACTTTCAAAGTTCGTATTTTCAAAGGCGAATCGTAAAATATTAAAAGAAAAATTGGATATTCTGTCTTCAGGCTTTTACTATGTGTTTCCATTAATATATTTCTTATTTCGTGCGTTTACTTTTAACAATTTGTACATTTAGTAAGTGTAGTTTTTTGAAAGAAATTTCAACTTTGAGAAGAGCTGCAAAAAATTGTTGGAATTTGTTGGATGAGTGTTTATATCCATGTTGTAGTGTGTTCAATTCCAAATTCAGATCAATTTATCTCAATGTGCACTTTTTGCGATATTTTGCAAAATTGTATTTTTTGAGAGGCAACCTCAAAATTTTTCATACAATTTTTTGACTGGGCGTAGTACATTGAAGCAGTCCGGCTTATATGAAATGAACGAATATACATACTTCAAGTGAAGATATAATTATGAAATTTTGTACACACACTACTGATTGAGAAACGCAAAAAAATATGTTAGAGTAAATCTGTTCAAAACGATATATCGCATAGCTGCCATGCGATCTATCGGCCGATTTTGGTTATTTTGCAAGATATTAAAACCAAACTCACCACATCTTATTTTTGTACCATCTATAATATATATTCAAAATTTTTTCAAAATCGGACTACTATAACATATAGCTGCCATAGAAAATATTTGTAAGAAGTGAATTTTTTTTTTAAATAAAAGGCGTGGCTTCACGCCCACTTTTCCAAAATAATTGTAAGGGCTTATATGGCACTACGCCAAAAAATCAGAACCAAATATTGTTCCGTTCAGGAGTTATTAATAAATGTCAAAAAAAGTGGTCAAAGTCCCCATAGTGTGCTCGTTTCACAGTCGGCAGGGTCAGGATGTCATTAAATGTGGCCAGCCTGAAAGTATGCAAAGAAAAAAAAAGAAAGCAAATGGGGCAGCTGCCCGTTGGCAGTTGAAAGCGTATCGCAAGTGCGTGTCCAATTGCAAGATTGTCAAGGCAAGAGAAACGAAAAAAACAAAAAGAAAACAGAGAAAACGAGTGTGAAAGCGAGAGCATAAGAATATAAGAACTTAAGGCGACGAGATGACCTGAATATAAGCAAACTTTTAGTGCTCTGACAAGTATTAAAAAAGCAAAAGCGAAAAAAAAGATGCCTGTCAAACGGTTCGTTTGCAAATGACAGAGCATTTTTCTCGAAATTCAATTAAATTCTGAAGTATTATAGAGTGGAGTTTGAATAAACCAAACAAAAGTGCAAATAAAGTGTGAATAAAAAACAAAGCATACTTTACGGCGCCGCTGCAAAAAGGCAGCCATATTGGAATTAGCTTGACACTGTGTGTGTGTGTGTGTTAGTTTTTAATTGAAATATTATAATAATATTTACTATGACAAGTATGTACATATTCTATTTGCAGAATATGAGAGACATAAATTAATATTGATTTGCAGCCAGCTCGAAGTAGGCCAAAATTGTGGCACACACACACACACACACAAGGGCAATTTGACATTGGCAACAACAACAACAACAAACAATGCAAATGCAATGAGAGAGAATCAATATTGGAATTGCGGAAATTGAAATCGAAGGCGTTGAAGTGATTTTGTCTCACGGTAAAACACAATTCAATTGGCAAAAGTTACAGGTACCAAAATGCCTGACAAAAGGCAGTTAGTGGGGCAGTCGGAGAGCGGGAGGGGTTGCAACACCTTTAGCATATTTTAGCGGCGACTGCAACGCGATTTTGTGGTTCTCTACTCCTTCCCCTCTTACTTCTGCTGCTGCTTGTGTTTTCCATTCCTCTGGCTGCATGCAATTTTAATGCGATTTCGGATTTGATTTGTAACCAAAAAATAAGCCAAAACAAACTTTGTTCACAAAGTGCAAAGTTGTTCCCATTGTTGTTGTTGTTGTTGTAGTCGCTTGTTAAGTGCAAATATAAATTCAACGGCGCCATAAAATACAAATGCATGACGTTGGGGTGGGCAGGCGCGTGCAGGGTCGCAGAGGAGGTCAAATATTTATTTGTTGCTGAGCAGAAATTTTATGTTGCATACTTTCATGCGCCGCTGCAACACAATGCGACGCTGGCGACGACGACGTCGAGAGGCGCATAAAACCTTCCGTTGCCATTCAAGTGGAAAAGTTGAAGCCAACTTAACTGTACATACCCCATCTGCGCATTCCACATCCGCTGCAGGCTCCGTCGCGAGATGAAAATCAGCCAGCGCAAAGGAGAGAGAGAGAGAGAGACAGAGAGGGAGAGGGAGGGAGCTAGGGTGCAAGTGGTTTTTGCGGCTGGTGCCGCTTAAGTTGACTTGTGTTGAAATTGCCGCGTTGCTCTGCCACGGTGCCATTTCCGCGGAAAAATGCCAATTATTGTTGCTGCACGGCGGGCAAATGCCGTGCAAATAGTTGAGGATGAAATATTGTTGCATACTTTCGAGCGCACTGCGTATTCCAGCTGCCTTCCTCATCTCTTTCTCTCTGTCTGTCTGCTGGAAACTTTATTTATGCCGTGTCTGCTGCTGCTGCTGGCAGGCACACGCACACACACAGCTGCAGACGTAATTAAAGCAGCAACACCGTGTTGACCAGTGTCCGTCAGCAACGGAAGTTCTGCCAAGTCGAGTCAGAGTTGAGCTTGCTGCTGCCTCTGCTGCTGCTGCTGTTGCTGCTGTTGCTGCTGTTGCTGCTGCTGTTGCTGCTGCTGTTGCTGTTGTTGTTGCAATTCAAATGCATAACTTGCAAAACTCTCGAGTTGGCCAGGCCGCAAAACAATTGCAAACTCAATTAAATCTGAGCACCGTTGCGTCAGCTTCATGGCCCTTAACTGCAGTCCAAGTTCTGGACGAGACAACGTGGCACATAGAGTTTGTCTGGACATTGACTTTGTGTATATGTGTGTGTGTGTGTGTGTAGATAACATACGACAATTGTGACTTTAAAAATCCCCTTACGTAATTTCAGTGCACAACTTGTGCAGGATTAATGGCCCGAGCGGCACACCAAGCTGAGCAATTAAAATGCAGCACCAGCAGCAGCAGGAGCAGCCCTAGGAGCAGCAAACGAAGCAGTTGCCATAACAACAGCAGGCCTTCCCCACTCTCCTGCCCCTGCCCCTGCCCCTGTGGGCGGAAATGGAGCAGAAAAATTGCTGTGACTTGGAGAGCATTTTGAAATTCGCATGTGTGACAGCACAGTGTCGCACACGGAGATAGCCAGCGCCATTTTAAAGTGGCCCAAACTTGACTGCAGCACGGGCAGCAAGAGAGCAGCCGGAGGAGGGAAGAGGGAGGAAGTGCAGGAACAATCGGAGCATCGTGTCGCTTCGCATCGCGCTTTGTCCGCAGCGGCCAAAGACAAATAATGCAATTTCCTATGGACTAACTCATTTGGGGCCCAGTGTCGCATTCCCAACTCCCAAACTGCACTAGCCATGGCTCGTGTCAAGTGTGTGTGTGTGTGTGTGTGTGCCCGCTGTACCGTATCGCAGTTGGGCATTTATTACCTAGGCAATGGACTCGCATTAGCCATAGACCGAGTGAGTGCCTTCTGCGGCACTGCGTGACTGAATTCGCAACTATTCGAGGAGACAATCGAGCGACGCTGGTAATGGAGTAGCCCGGGATGCAGCGCTGACATAGACATATGTATGGAATATACCATATGTGGGCATGATATAGTCGAGAGATAGAGTTGGCTGAGAGGGAGTGAGCGCGACACAGATTAGACTCAAATTAAGTCACTTTAGTGGGCTTGCATACTAAAATTTTTAGAGATAAATATTACTAAATATTCACATAATAAGTAAGCGATAGTTTCAGTTCAAAACTATCGATACTATCGATTACATTAGATTTTTAAGCTGTCTGTCTGTCTCTAATAATTATTTTTTTTCTTGGCCCAGGCGCAAAAAGTATTGTAAAAATCTTTAAAAACAAATAATATATCACAACTGTTAGAAAATAGTTTTATCGATAGCTATAATCGATTATTCCACCAGCAGACAGTGTGACCTTTTTTATATGCATTTAAATCAGAGCAGACACCTGACACAGCTAAGAATGAATAAAATGAATGGATTACTACGTTGAAAAAAATATTTCCTTTAATGCGACATACAATCTATTGAATGGATCTGACTAGTTCAAATCCCAGAATGAATCCAGCTCCCCACACTCATGTGACGGGGTCGAGGCAATCAGTATCTAGAGTTGTGCAGAGTTTTTATTTTGCCAAGGGACACAAAACTAACGGCGAACTTTAAACTCATTTTGAACTCGCTGCAGGTCGGCAGAAAAACACATACTTACACACACACACACACACACACACGCTGTCTAGTATGCTGTTTTATTTCGTACATATGTTCGGTATCCGAATCGTCGCATCGCATTTCCCACTTTTCCCTCTGCCAGCGCATTGCAATTTGCCGTCTCGTGTTGTTTTGTTGAGGGAAAAACTGTGGTGACAATTGTTTTTTGCAAGCTCAGACCTTACACACACACACACATACACACACACACACACACCGCACACACACACACAAACTGAGACAGCATTATCACAGCACAAACATGTTTTTCTTGGCAAAACTTCTTCGTATATTTTTGTTCCTTCCCCCCTGCAACCAAAGTGTAATTTCAACCTTCAAAGTGGCCAAGAGTTTTGGGCTAAGATTTATGTAGCGTCTATCGATTTCGATGTCGCCAGCTGTACTTATCGAGCGACACGATGAATCTTATCTGCAACTGTTGAGTCGAGCGAGTTAATTATTTTCCAATCAATTTAAAAGTAATTCATATATTCCAATCGGAAAATATTTAATCATGATAGCGAGGGTTTTGCAAAATACCATAACTAATTAAAATGGGTAGCCCCACTCGCCTCCTTCATAAGGCTGCCTTAAATTGCTTCATTGCTGTAGGTTTGACAATTGCGCACCTCACGCCACAGATCCCATTCGAAGCAGCCCTGATAGCCGGCCTTCTTGAGGAACGCCTTGTCGTCCAGGCAAGTCAGCTCCACGGGCTCCGCACCCTCCGCCGTGCACAGATAGAAATCAGTTAGGGTCTGACTGGCCTGTGGCTGCTTCAGGTTGATCCCAGTGCAGTCGCCAACCTCAACGTCCAGGTTGACGCAATTGGGATCCATCGAATCCGCCGGAATGCAGCCATTTACCGTTTCGTTCCTCACATAGTAGCTATTCTCATTGCACTTCGTTTCGTACGGTTTGCCGTCCAGACAGAAATTGAATAGTCCCAGATTGGGTACACCCCAGCTCTGGGAGTCGTACACGCAGTCACCGGGCTCCTCGGTGATGCCTGTACTTGGAGCAGATGTAGTAATCGTGCTGGCATCTCCAGCTGTCGAGGCCGTGGACACATCTTCAGCGGGATCAGCTGTCGAGGCAGTGGATACATCTTCAGCGGGATCAGCTGTCGAGGCAGTGGACACATCTTCAGCGGGATCAGCTGTCGAGGCCGTGGACACATCTTCAGCGGGATCAGCTGTCGAGGCAGTGGACACATCTTCAGTGGGTTCTAGCGTGGACTGATCATCGCTGGGCGCAAGCGTGGACTGATCATCGCTGGGCGCAATCGTGGATGCATCCTCATCCGCAAACACACTGGCCGCGCTGCTCAGAGCCAAGAGGCCAAGGAAAATGAGGGTAACTATTAAATAACAATAGATTAGTTAAATCACTTGAAAAATAATATACATATATATATATACACATATAAATAATATCCTTACTTTTAGCTTAAATTATTCTTATATTTTTAATTTATATTTGTAATTTTATTTTATTTTAATCTTTGAGTCGACTGCTTTAAGTTGACGTTAAATAAATAAATAAATATCTATCCTGTAGCTAGAACAAACTAGGATACTTGAACAAAAGTATAACTATTCTAGAGATCTATTATAAAAGTTCTAGGACTTTTATAAATATTTGAAACCATCACTAGACCTTTTTGCATTTTAGACTGCTTCACTGGAATACTTGAAAAAAGACTAAATTGTTTTTCGGTCACAATGCGGGTATTTATAACCTTCCCTCCCCCTCGGATGTCCAGCGATCGTGCCATATCGGGATAGATAGTATTTTCAATGGGGCTATTGACAACACTCGATTACGATGCTCATTGCATTGCTCATACGCACCGTGGTAATCATATATCTCAGATAAGTAGTGTCTGTACGCTTCTTCGTTTCCTTATTATTATTATTGAATGATATTTTTTTTTTTTTTTTGGGCCTAATTCGGTTTTTTTTTTTCGAACCACTTGAGATGTCAAGTGGTTCATCGAATTCCTCAGAATTCCATTTGATGCGCACTTCTTGCCGTCAAGCTGGAGCAGCTGCTGCGCATGTGTAGAGTGCAAAGTTTTAATAGAATTTCTCGGCCACATGCCTACTGGAATTTATGTCGATTATGTTGTCAACTTTTGCTCCAAGAAGTTTCCCTATTTAAACTTGGCTTGCGTAAAATAGACTTGAGAGAGAGAGAGCAGGAAAAGTTCAATTGACAACGTGACTCAACAACAAAGCCGCCTCAGTCTCTGTCTCAGTCTGCAGCCAAGGCAAATGCCATCTCAACTTTTTCCAGGTTCTCTATAGCCTACGCCCAGGTCGCCCAGCTGGGCGCGATGATGGTGGAGTTGCCTGGCTGCCTGGGAGGGGCAGGAGGATTCGATGCCTCCTCCATGGCGTGGTTTGTGGCGTTGCTCTTGTATTCTTGCTGTGAGCGAAATCAATTAGAACTTTTGACAGCAGCTGCGACTGCACAAAGCGAGCGAAAGAGAGAGAAAGACTCTTTCTTTCTCTCTCTCTCGCGTTTTCTCCATGGTGTAGCCTGAGTTTTGTAATTAAATTTTGTGTGATTGCCTGCAGCAATAATTTCCAATTTACCTTCGTTTGAAAGGCAATTAATGTTCCGCTATCGCATTGATAAGACGTTGCTCGATTTTTTTTTGGGGGGCAGCTAAGTCACGATGTAAACGAGTAGTAACGAGTCAATATATCGATAGCGGTTTATCGTTGATCTGCAAGGCAAACTATCGATTGCGTTGCCATGGTTACTTTTAAAGGCGCAAATAGTTTTGAAATGTTTATTTTATTTAAATATTTATTATTTTATTTAAGATTTAAAAACTAAAGGAAACTAAAATCTAGACTTATTTAATTCTCAGATTAATTTCATATGATATTTATTTATGTCTATGCAGCAGCAGAAAGTTGTAACTTAAAACTAAATTAATTAATAATATCGATAGTTTCATCAATGTTTTGACCACACTTTTATATAGAAATATTTAAGATAATAATATTTATAACATAAATATACATATACTAAGAAGTTACTATGCAGAGACAGAAATAGAAAACTCCGCTGCTTATCTAATCAGTAAGAAAGAAAGAAAACGAAGTTCTTTATCGCACAATAGGCGCGTCATGACTTTCGTCTGATATGGGAAAATTTGAGTATGTGAGGTATACTAAACAGATGATAAAATGATGTGGAGGGAGGAAAAAAAAGACCAAACTGAGCAATGTGTATAAAAGCAAATGACAATGGCGTCGTATCAATCAGTCAATGTTTTTGCGGTGCACAGTCGAGTTTCCTATGACTACGGGGAGTGTGTGTTTTTCGATGAGCAGTGAAATAAGACCAAAAAGTTGCAAATAAAAACCATATCGAGCACTCACACACACACACACACACACATAGAGAGTGAGAGAGACCTTGTGCCATCAGTGCCAAAGCCCATAAAAAGTCGCCGATGAAATTATTGATGAGAAATGAACGCAATACGCAGGCGAGAATGTTATGGCAGCAGGCAGCGGGTAATCTACGTCTCCACCTCCGCTTCCTGATGACGCTGATGATGATGATGATGCGGACGATGATGCTGCTGGGGATGATGGTACGGGCGCCAGTTGCATATGCATCCGGCGCGGTTGGCAACAACACAACGTGCAAACATGCCACGAACATGTGGGGCGATCCCAATCCGAACATATTCTACGTATGCTCTGCGGCAGACCAACAGCCGCTACAGCTGCAGTGCCCACAGGGACGTGGATTTTTCAATGGCCTGGGTCATCTGGGTTGCCTGCCGTACGAGGAATGGCCAGCCTGTCGGCTCACCGCGGAACAGGCCTCCGCCCAGCTGACTGCCGGCTGTGACAGCACTGGCAGCAGCAGTGGCAACGTCCAGGCCGGCGATGAGGCGAAAACAAAGGACCAGCCATGGGCCACTGCGGATCCCAATCGATTCTACATGTGCCCCGGCGTTAATGCCACGCCCCTGTTGCTCAGCTGCGCTTCCGGCAAGGGATTCGTTCAGACAGCCCTAACGGTCGGCTGTGCCGACTGGCCGCAATGGCGACGTCAGATGCAGTGCGAGGACTTCTACTGAACCCACTGTGCCCTCTGTGAACTACACCCTATAAATGGAGTGCAGTGCAGCGAAATGAATGGAGATTGTGAAACATTCTTGGGTGCATGAAAAAAGAGAGCAGAAAAATCAGTTCAACAATCGGAGATATTTGTATCGATAAACGTGATAGAAATATATGTACAGCATATCGAACATTTGTGTATTATAACGATAATTAAAAACTGATGTTAAGGGTGAAGGGAAAGAAAAGAAAAAAAAGTGTATCTTAACTGTTCTTCTAATGAATTCCAAAGAAGATAACAGACCTGACTGATATCCAAAAGGTGAAAATAAAGATTTGATTCTATGTGAAAAATTCTTTTTTTATATTCTAGTATATTCTAGTATTATTTCTGCTCGTATTCTTAGGTAAGCAAATAAACGATTTAAGAACAAATTTTATGTTTAATTGAATATGATTTGTTGGTAAATTGGTTGTAATGATCATAAACGTTGTCTGGGTTGATTTTACTGTTTGTTTTTATTTTTTAATTTAAATTGAACAGAGTTGTGGATTTAACAGATATGAATTATAATTTCAATAAATCTGAGTTTTACATATATATATAATTAATAAACTTACCAATCGACCTATTTCCCTTGCATCGACTTATTGCCAAATTCTTTTCATTTTGCATTCCTTTAACTTGTCTCTATTTGGCAGTTTAAGTGCCCTTTGCATATGGCAACAAATTGCCAGGGCACCAGGGCTGCCAGGTGACTTTAAGCAGGGTTCAAATGGGACTACAAAGAAAGACCTGTAGATGGGAATGCATGCCCATAATCCTGTTGCACCTTCTGGGGGCCTTCTCTCTCTCTCTCTTTTGATGCGTCATTACCTTTTACATTCCTTGCGTGTTGGCAGCTGTGGTCGGTCAGCTGGTTGGGCATCAAGTCGAGTTAATGCTCTCTTTGTCAACTCTTTCACTGCATGTGTGTGTGTGCGAGTGTGTGTGTTTGTGTGTGTGTATGCGGGTGAGCCACCTTTCACCTGCGACCACATCGGTTGCAGTTTCGCTTACATTTATGCAACTTGGCCATAAAACATGGACACATGCAGGGGCTACTGCTCCGGCTCCTACTCCTGCTCCGATGCCTGCCACGACTTCTACTCTCACTCCCTCTGCAGCTTCAGCTCCAGCTGTGGCTACGTCTGTGGCAGCCACAAAGAGAAGAACAAAAATAGGAAAAGGTGCATCGTGTTTAATCGGAAATTGCATTTCGCTTTGAGCGCGCCAGCTTCGTCAGGAAATTACTGTCAATGCCAGCGATCGGGACCTTTCATAAGTGTTCCATTTGCTCCGTTTTTTTCTCTGGAAAAAAAAACCACTACTTGTGGTTTATATATGTGTGGGGTAGTTTAAGGTCTACAAGCTCTGCAAAATGTCATTAATCTAGTTGATTTGCTGTAAAGTACTAAAGATTCTCTAATACATCATGATAAATTACTGTCCAGTTCCTCTACTGCCTGATTCTGCTTCGCAATATTCCGCATTTAATATTAAAAATAAGTCGGTAGGCTACAGTCGAACGCGCCCGACAGTAAGATACCCTTCGCACTCATTTGATTTTTAAGAAAGTTACGATCGGTGTAAAATGTGGGTATCAGGCCTTTTTAGTTTAAAATTTTGAAAAAAAAAAATGTCCCCCCTGTAACCATTGACTAAATTTCCAAAAGATCAAAAAATTTCAAAAAGGTATTATGATATTATTTAAATGTAGAATCACTCAGATAATCAAAACATAAGCAAAATGTCATTCCGCGTGAAAATCGTTTGATTTTTAAGAAAGTTACGATCGGTGTAAAATGACGGTATCAGGCGTGTTGAGTGTGTAACATGTCTAATTTTTTGACCACTTCGACATGATTTTTGGGTCAAAAATAAGTTTCGTTTAAAATCGATTTAAACAATTGTTTAGCATTATTTTTGACCTCCGCAATCGATTAAAATTAAAAACTCGTGATTTACAATTTGAAAAAAAAAATTTCGTTAAAAATTTCATAGGGGGGACCCTTGTTCAAATTTTCAAAATATCAAAAATTTCAAAAAATCCATTGTGCTATTTTTTAAATGTAGAATCACTAAGGTTGTTAAAACATAAACAAAATGTCATTCCGCGTGGAAATCGTTTGATTTTTAAGAAAGTTACGATCGGTGTAAAATGAGAGTTCCAGGCCTGTTGAGTGTGTTACATGTCTAATTTTTTGACCACTTCGACATGATTTTTGGGTCAAAAATAAGTTTCGTTTAAAATCGATTTAAACAATTGTTTAGCATTCATTTTGACCTCCGCAATCGATTAAAATTAAAAACTCGTGATTTAAAATTTGAAAAAAAATTTCGTTAAAAATTTCATAGGGGGGACCCTTGTTCAAATTTTCAAATTATCAAAAATTTCAAAAAATCAATTGTGCTATTTTTTAAATGTAGAATCACTAAGGTTGTTAAAACATAAACAAAATGTCATTCCGCGTGAAAATCGTTTGATTTTTAAGAAAGTTACGATCGGTGTAAAATGAGAGTTCCAGGCCTGT
Organism: Zaprionus tsacasi; assembly: GCA_018904105.1. Taxonomy (NCBI): domain Eukaryota; kingdom Metazoa; phylum Arthropoda; class Insecta; order Diptera; family Drosophilidae; genus Zaprionus; species Zaprionus tsacasi. Next base: position 3,540,721 of record JAEIFR010000295.1, read on the forward strand.
TGAGTGTGTTACATGTCTAATTTTTTGACCACTTCGACATGATTTTTGGGTCAAAAATAAGTTTCGTTTAAAATCGATTTAAACAATTGTTTAGCATTCATTTTGACCTCCGCAATCGATTAAAATTAAAAACTCGTGATTTAAAATTTGAAAAAAAATTTCGTTAAAAATTTCATAGGGGGGACCCTTGTTCAAATTTTCAAATTATCAAAAATTTCAAAAAATCAATTGTGCTATTTTTTAAATGTAGAATCACTAAGGTTGTTAAAACATAAACAAAATGTCATTCCGCGTGAAAATCGTTTGATTTTTAAGAAAGTTACGATCGGTGTAAAATGAGAGTTCCAGGCCTGTTGAGTGTGTTACATGTCTAATTTTTTGACCACTTCGACATGATTTTTGGGTCAAAAATAAGTTTCGTTTAAAATCGATTTAAACAATTGTTTAGCATTATTTTTGACCTCCGCAATCGATTAAAATTAAAAACTCGTGATTTAAAATTTGAAAAAAAAATTTCGTTAAAAATTTCATAGGGGGGACCCTTGTTCAAATTTTCAAATTATCAAAAATTTCAAAAAATCCATTGTGCTATTTTTTAAATGTAGAATCACTAAGGTTGTTAAAACATAAACAAAATGTCATTCCGCGTGAAAATCGTTTGATTTTTAAGAAAGTTACGATCGGTGTAAAATGAGAGTTCCAGGCCTGTTGAGTGTGTTACATGTCTAATTTTTTGACCACTTCGACATGATTTTTGGGTCAAAAATAAGTTTCGTTTAAAATCGATTTAAACAATTGTTTAGCATTATTTTTGACCTCCGCAATCGATTAAAATTAAAAACTCGTGATTTAAAATTTGAAAAAAAATTTCGTTAAAAATTTCATAGGGGGACCCTTGTTCAAATTTTCAAATTATCAAAAATTTCAAAAAATCCATTGTGCTATTTTTTAAATGTAGAATCACTAAGGTTGTTAAAACATAAACAAAATGTCATTCCGCGTGAAAATCGTTTGATTTTTAAGAAAGTTACGATCGGTGTAAAATGAGAGTTCCAGGCCTGTTGAGTGTGTTACATGTCTAATTTTTTGACCACTTCGACATGATTTTTGGGTCAAAAATAAGTTTCGTTTAAAATCGATTTAAACAATTGTTTAGCATTATTTTTGACCTCCGCAATCGATTAAAATTAAAAACTCGTGATTTAAAATTTGAAAAAAAATTTCGTTAAAAATTTCATAGGGGGACCCTTGTTCAAATTTTCAAAATATCAAAAATTTCAAAAAATCCATTGTGCTATTTTGTAGATGTAGAATCACTAAGGTTGTTAAAACATAAACAAAATGTCATTCCGCGTGAAAATCGTTTGATTTTTAAGAAAGTTACGATCGGTGTAAAATGAGAGTTCCAGGCCTGTTGAGTGTGTTACATGTCTAATTTTTTGACCACTTCGACATGATTTTTGGGTCAAAAATAAGTTTCGTTTAAAATCGATTTAAACAATTGTTTAGCATTATTTTTGACCTCCGCAATCGATTAAAATTAAAAACTCGTGATTTAAAATTTGAAAAAAAAATTTCGTTAAAAATTTCATAGGGGGGACCCTTGTTCAAATTTTCAAAATATCAAAAATTTCAAAAAATCCATTGTGCTATTTTGTAGATGTAGAATCACTAAGGTTGTTAAAACATAAACAAAATGTCATTCCGCGTGAAAATCGTTTGATTTTTAAGAAAGTTACGATCGGTGTAAAATGAGAGTTCCAGGCCTGTTGAGTGTGTTACATGTCTAATTTTTTGACCACTTCGACATGATTTTTGGGTCAAAAATAAGTTTCGTTTAAAATCGATTTAAACAATTGTTTAGCATTATTTTTGACCTCCGCAATCGATTAAAATTAAAAACTCGTGATTTACAATTTGAAAAAAAAAATTTCGTTAAAAATTTCATAGGGGGGACCCTTGTTCAAATTTTCAAAATATCAAAAATTTCAAAAAATCCATTGTGCTATTTTTTAAATGTAGAATCACTAAGGTTGTTAAAACATAAACAAAATGTCATTCCGCGTGAAAATCGTTTGATTTTTAAGAAAGTTACGATCGGTGTAAAATGAGAGTTCCAGGCCTGTTGAGTGTGTTACATGTGTAATTTTTTGACCACTTCGACATGATTTTTGGGTCAAAAATAAGTTTCGTTTAAAATCGATTTAAACAATTGTTTAGCATTATTTTTGACCTCCGCAATCGATTAAAATTAAAAACTCGTGATTTAAAATTTGAAAAAAAATTTCGTTAAAAATTTCATAGGGGGGACCCTTGTTCAAATTTTCAAAATATCAAAAATTTCAAAAAATCCATTGTGCTATTTTTTAAATGTAGAATCACTAAGGTTGTTAAAACATAAACAAAATGTCATTCCGCGTGAAAATCGTTTGATTTTTTAAGAAAGTTACGATCGCTGTAAAATGAGAGTTCCAGGCCTGTTGAGTGTGTTACATGTCTAATTTTTTGACCACTTCGACATGATTTTTGGGTCAAAAATAAGTTTCGTTTAAAATCGATTTAAACAATTGTTTAGCATTATTTTTGACCTCCGCAATCGATTAAAATTAAAAACTCGTGATTTAAAATTTGAAAAAAAATTTCGTTAAAAATTTCATAGGGGGGACCCTTGTTCAAATTTTCAAATTATCAAAAATTTCAAAAAATCCATTGTGCTATTTTTTAAATGTAGAATCACTAAGGTTGTTAAAACATAAACAAAATGTCATTCCGCGTGAAAATCGTTTGATTTTTAAGAAAGTTACGATCGGTGTAAAATGAGAGTTCCAGTCCTGTTGAGTGTGTTACATGTCTAATTTTTTGACCACTTCGACATGATTTTTGGGTCAAAAATAAGTTTCGTTTAAAATCGATTTAAACAATTGTTTAGCATTATTTTTGACCTCCGCAATCGATTAAAATTAAAAACTCGTGATTTAAAATTTGAAAAAAAAATTTCGTTAAAAATTTCATAGGGGGACCCTTGTTCAAATTTTCAAATTATCAAAAATTTCAAAAAATCCATTGTGCTATTTTTTAAATGTAGAATCACTAAGGTTGTTAAAACATAAACAAAATGTCATTCCGCGTGAAAATCGTTTGATTTTTAAGAAAGTTACGATCGGTGTAAAATGAGAGTTCCAGGCCTGTTGAGTGTGTTACATGTCTAATTTTTTGACCACTTCGACATGATTTTTGGGTCAAAAATAAGTTTCGTTTAAAATCGATTTAAACAATTGTTTAGCATTATTTTTGACCTCCGCAATCGATTAAAATTAAAAACTCGTGATTTAAAATTTGAAAAAAAATTTCGTTAAAAATTTCATAGGGGGGACCCTTGTTCAAATTTTCAAAATATCAAAAATTTCAAAAAATCCATTGTGCTATTTTGTAGATGTAGAATCACTAAGGTTGTTAAAACATAAACAAAATGTCATTCCGCGTGAAAATCGTTTGATTTTTAAGAAAGTTACGATCGGTGTAAAATGAGAGTTCCAGGCCTGTTGAGTGTGTTACATGTCTAATTTTTTGACCACTTCGACATGATTTTTGGGTCAAAAATAAGTTTCGTTTAAAATCGATTTAAACAATTGTTTAGCATTATTTTTGACCTCCGCAATCGATTAAAATTAAAAACTCGTGATTTAAAATTTGAAAAAAAATTTCGTTAAAAATTTCATAGGGGGACCCTTGTTCAAATTTTCAAAATATCAAAAATTTCAAAAAATCCATTGTGCTATTTTGTAGATGTAGAATCACTAAGGTTGTTAAAACATAAACAAAATGTCATTCCGCGTGAAAATCGTTTGATTTTTAAGAAAGTTACGATCGGTGTAAAATGAGAGTTCCAGGCCTGTTGAGTGTGTTACATGTGTCATTTTTTGACCACTTCGACATGATTTTTGGGTCAAAAATAAGTTTCGTTTAAAATCGATTTAAACAATTGTTTAGCATTATTTTTGACCTCTTCGACATGATTTTTGGGTCAAAAATAAGTTTCGTTTAAAATCGATTTAAACAATTGTTTAGCATTATTTTTGACCTCCGCAATCGATTAAAATTAAAAACTCGTGATTTAAAATTTGAAAAAAAATTTCGTTAAAAATTTCATAGGGGGGACCCTTGTTCAAATTTTCAAATTATCAAAAATTTCAAAAAATCCATTGTGCTATTTTTTAAATGTAGAATCACTAAGGTTGTTAAAACATAAACAAAATGTCATTCCGCGTGAAAATCGTTTGATTTTTAAGAAAGTTACGATCGGTGTAAAATGAGAGTTCCAGGCCTGTTGAGTGTGTTACATGTCTAATTTTTTGACCACTTCGACATGATTTTTGGGTCAAAAATAAGTTTCGTTTAAAATCGATTTAAACAATTGTTTAGCATTATTTTTGACCTCCGCAATCGATTAAAATTAAAAACTCGTGATTTAAAATTTGAAAAAAAATTTCGTTAAAAATTTCATAGGGGGGACCCTTGTTCAAATTTTCAAATTATCAAAAATTTCAAAAAATCCATTGTGCTATTTTTTAAATGTAGAATCACTAAGGTTGTTAAAACATAAACAAAATGTCATTCCGCGTGAAAATCGTTTGATTTTTAAGAAAGTTACGATCGGTGTAAAATGAGAGTTCCAGGCCTGTTGAGTGTGTTACATGTCTAATTTTTTGACCACTTCGACATGATTTTTGGGTCAAAAATAAGTTTCGTTTAAAATCGATTTAAACAATTGTTTAGCATTATTTTTGACCTCCGCAATCGATTAAAATTAAAAACTCGTGATTTAAAATTTGAAAAAAAAATTTCGTTAAAAATTTCATAGGGGGACCCTTGTTCAAATTTTCAAATTATCAAAAATTTCAAAAAATCCATTGTGCTATTTTTTAAATGTAGAATCACTAAGGTTGTTAAAACATAAACAAAATGTCATTCCGCGTGAAAATCGTTTGATTTTTAAGAAAGTTACGATCGGTGTAAAATGAGAGTTCCAGGCCTGTTGAGTGTGTTACATGTCTAATTTTTTGACCACTTCGACATGATTTTTGGGTCAAAAATAAGTTTCGTTTAAAATCGATTTAAACAATTGTTTAGCATTATTTTTGACCTCCGCAATCGATTAAAATTAAAAACTCGTGATTTAAAATTTGAAAAAAAAATTTCGTTAAAAATGTCATAGGGGGGACCCTTGTTCAAATTTTCAAAATATCAAAAATTTCAAAAAATCCATTGTGCTATTTTGTAGATGTAGAATCACTAAGGTTGTTAAAACATAAACAAAATGTCATTCCGCGTGAAAATCGTTTGATTTTTAAGAAAGTTACGATCGCTGTAAAATGAGAGTTCCAGGCCTGTTGAGTGTGTTACATGTCTAATTTTTTGACCACTTCGACATGATTTTTGGGTCAAAAATAAGTTTCGTTTAAAATCGATTTAAACAATTGTTTAGCATTATTTTTGACCTCCGCAATCGATTAAAATTAAAAACTCGTGATTTACAATTTGAAAAAAAAATTTCGTTAAAAATTTCATAGGGGGGACCCTTGTTCAAATTTTCAAAATATCAAAAATTTCAAAAAATCCATTGTGCTATTTTTTAAATGTAGAATCACTAAGGTTGTTAAAACATAAACAAAATGTCATTCCGCGTGAAAATCGTTTGATTTTTAAGAAAGTTACGATCGGTGTAAAATGAGAGTTCCAGGCCTGTTGAGTGTGTTACATGTGTCATTTTTTGACCACTTCGACATGATTTTTGGGTCAAAAATAAGTTTCGTTTAAAATCGATTTAAACAATTGTTTAGCATTATTTTTGACCTCTTCGACATGATTTTTGGGTCAAAAATAAGTTTCGTTTAAAATCGATTTAAACAATTGTTTAGCATTATTTTTGACCTCCGCAATCGATTAAAATTAAAAACTCGTGATTTAAAATTTGAAAAAAAAATTTCGTTAAAAATTTCATAGGGGGGACCCTTGTTCAAATTTTCAAAATATCAAAAATTTCAAAAAATCCATTGTGCTATTTTTTAAATGTAGAATCACTAAGGTTGTTAAAACATAAACAAAATGTCATTCCGCGTGAAAATCGTTTGATTTTTAAGAAAGTTACGATCGCTGTAAAATGAGAGTTCCAGGCCTGTTGAGTGTGTTACATGTCTAATTTTTTGACCACTTCGACATGATTTTTGGGTCAAAAATAAGTTTCGTTTAAAATCGATTTAAACAATTGTTTAGCATTATTTTTGACCTCCGCAATCGATTAAAATTAAAAACTCGTGATTTAAAATTTGAAAAAAAATTTCGTTAAAAATTTCATAGGGGGGACCCTTGTTCAAATTTTCAAAATATCAAAAATTTCAAAAAATCCATTGTGCTATTTTGTAGATGTAGAATCACTAAGGTTGTTAAAACATAAACAAAATGTCATTCCGCGTGAAAATCGTTTGATTTTTAAGAAAGTTACGATCGGTGTAAAATGAGAGTTCCAGGCCTGTTGAGTGTGTTACATGTCTAATTTTTTGACCACTTCGACATGATTTTTGGGTCAAAAATAAGTTTCGTTTAAAATCGATTTAAACAATTGTTTAGCATTATTTTTGACCTCCGCAATCGATTAAAATTAAAAACTCGTGATTTAAAATTTGAAAAAAAATTTCGTTAAAAATTTCATAGGGGGGACCCTTGTTCAAATTTTCAAAATATCAAAAATTTCAAAAAATCCATTGTGCTATTTTTTAAATGTAGAATCACTAAGGTTGTTAAAACATAAACAAAATGTCATTCCGCGTGAAAATCGTTTGATTTTTAAGAAAGTTACGATCGCTGTAAAATGAGAGTTCCAGGCCTGTTGAGTGTGTTACATGTCTAATTTTTTGACCACTTCGACATGATTTTTGGGTCAAAAATAAGTTTCGTTTAAAATCGATTTAAACAATTGTTTAGCATTATTTTTGACCTCCGCAATCGATTAAAATTAAAAACTCGTGATTTAAAATTTGAAAAAAAATTTCGTTAAAAATTTCATAGGGGGGACCCTTGTTCAAATTTTCAAAATATCAAAAATTTCAAAAAATCCATTGTGCTATTTTGTAGATGTAGAATCACTAAGGTTGTTAAAACATAAACAAAATGTCATTCCGCGTGAAAATCGTTTGATTTTTAAGAAAGTTACGATCGCTGTAAAATGAGAGTTCCAGGCCTGTTGAGTGTGTTACATGTCTAATTTTTTGACCACTTCGACATGATTTTTGGGTCAAAAATAAGTTTCGTTTAAAATCGATTTAAACAATTGTTTAGCATTATTTTTGACCTCCGCAATCGATTAAAATTAAAAACTCGTGATTTACAATTTGAAAAAAAAATTTCGTTAAAAATTTCATAGGGGGGACCCTTGTTCAAATTTTCAAAATATCAAAAATTTCAAAAAATCCATTGTGCTATTTTTTAAATGTAGAATCACTAAGGTTGTTAAAACATAAACAAAATGTCATTCCGCGTGAAAATCGTTTGATTTTTAAGAAAGTTACGATCGGTGTAAAATGAGAGTTCCAGGCCTGTTGAGTGTGTTACATGTGTCATTTTTTGACCACTTCGACATGATTTTTGGGTCAAAAATAAGTTTCGTTTAAAATCGATTTAAACAATTGTTTAGCATTATTTTTGACCTCCGCAATCGATTAAAATTAAAAACTCGTGATTTAAAATTTGAAAAAAAATTTCTTTAAAAATTTCATAGGGGGGACCCTTGTTCAAATTTTCAAAATATCAAAAATTTCAAAAAATCCATTGTGCTATTTTGTAGATGTAGAATCACTAAGGTTGTTAAAACATAAACAAAATGTCATTCCGCGTGAAAATCGTTTGATTTTTAAGAAAGTTACGATCGGTGTAAAATGAGAGTTCCAGGCCTGTTGAGTGTGTTACATGTCTAATTTTTTGACCACTTCGACATGATTTTTGGGTCAAAAATAAGTTTCGTTTAAAATCGATTTAAACAATTGTTTAGCATTATTTTTGACCTCCGCAATCGATTAAAATTAAAAACTCGTGATTTACAATTTGAAAAAAAAATTTCTTTAAAAATTTCATAGGGGGGACCCTTGTTCAAATTTTCAAAATATCAAAAATTTCAAAAAATCCATTGTGCTATTTTGTAGATGTAGAATCACTAAGGTTGTTAAAACATAAACAAAATGTCATTCCGCGTGAAAATCGTTTGATTTTTAAGAAAGTTACGATCGGTGTAAAATGAGAGTTCCAGGCCTGTTGAGTGTGTTACATGTCTAATTTTTTGACCACTTCGACATGATTTTTGGGTCAAAAATAAGTTTCGTTTAAAATCGATTTAAACAATTGTTTAGCATTATTTTTGACCTCCGCAATCGATTAAAATTAAAAACTCGTGATTTACAATTTGAAAAAAAAATTTCTTTAAAAATTTCATAGGGGGGACCCTTGTTCAAATTTTCAAAATATCAAAAATTTCAAAAAATCCATTGTGCTATTTTGTAGATGTAGAATCACTAAGGTTGTTAAAACATAAACAAAATGTCATTCCGCGTGAAAATCGTTTGATTTTTAAGAAAGTTACGATCGGTGTAAAATGAGAGTTCCAGGCCTGTTGAGTGTGTTACATGTCTAATTTTTTGACCACTTCGACATGATTTTTGGGTCAAAAATAAGTTTCGTTTAAAATCGATTTAAACAATTGTTTAGCATTATTTTTGACCTCCGCAATCGATTAAAATTAAAAACTCGTGATTTACAATTTGAAAAAAAAAAATTCGTTAAAAATTTCATAGGGGGGACCCTTGTTCAAATTTTCAAAATATCAAAAATTTCAAAAAATCCATTGTGCTATTTTTTAAATGTAGAATCACTAAGGTTGTTAAAACATAAACAAAATGTCATTCCGCGTGAAAATCGTTTGATTTTTAAGAAAGTTACGATCGGTGTAAAATGAGAGTTCCAGGCCTGTTGAGTGTGTTACATGTGTCATTTTTTGACCACTTCGACATGATTTTTGGGTCAAAAATAAGTTTCGTTTAAAATCGATTTAAACAATTGTTTAGCATTATTTTTGACCTCTTCGACATGATTTTTGGGTCAAAAATAAGTTTCGTTTAAAATCGATTTAAACAATTGTTTAGCATTATTTTTGACCTCCGCAATCGATTAAAATTAAAAACTCGTGATTTAAAATTTGAAAAAAAAATTTCGTTAAAAATTTCATAGGGGGGACCCTTGTTCAAATTTTCAAATTATCAAAAATTTCAAAAAATCCATTGTGCTATTTTTTTAAATGTAGAATCACTAAGGTTGTTAAAACATAAACAAAATGTCATTCCGCGTGAAAATCGTTTGATTTTTAAGAAAGTTACGATCGGTGTAAAATGAGAGTTCCAGGCCTGTTGAGTGTGTTACATGTCTAATTTTTTGACCACTTCGACATGATTTTTGGGTCAAAAATAAGTTTCGTTTAAAATCGATTTAAACAATTGTTTAGCATTATTTTTGACCTCCGCAATCGATTAAAATTAAAAACTCGTGATTTAAAATTTGAAAAAAAATTTCGTTAAAAATTTCATAGGGGGGACCCTTGTTCAAATTTTCAAAATATCAAAAATTTCAAAAAATCCATTGTGCTATTTTGTAGATGTAGAATCACTAAGGTTGTTAAAACATAAACAAAATGTCATTCCGCGTGAAAATCGTTTGATTTTTAAGAAAGTTACGATCGGTGTAAAATGAGAGTTCCAGGCCTGTTGAGTGTGTTACATGTCTAATTTTTTGACCACTTCGACATGATTTTTGGGTCAAAAATAAGTTTCGTTTAAAATCGATTTAAACAATTGTTTAGCATTATTTTTGACCTCCGCAATCGATTAAAATTAAAAACTCGTGATTTACAATTTGAAAAAAAAATTTCGTTAAAAATTTCATAGGGGGACCCTTGTTCAAATTTTCAAAATATCAAAAATTTCAAAAAATCCATTGTGCTATTTTTTAAATGTAGAATCACTAAGGTTGTTAAAACATAAACAAAATGTCATTCCGCGTGAAAATCGTTTGATTTTTAAGAAAGTTACGATCGGTGTAAAATGAGAGTTCCAGGCCTGTTGAGTGTGTTACATGTGTAATTTTTTGACCACTTCGACATGATTTTGGGTCAAAAATAAGTTTCGTTTAAAATCGATTTAAACAATTGTTTAGCATTATTTTTGACCTCCGCAATCGATTAAAATTAAAAACTCGTGATTTAAAATTTGAAAAAAAAATTTCGTTAAAAATTTCATAGGGGGACCCTTGTTCAAATTTTCAAAATATCAAAAATTTCAAAAAATCCATTGTGCTATTTTTTAAATGTAGAATCACTAAGGTTGTTAAAACATAAACAAAATGTCATTCCGCGTGAAAATCGTTTGATTTTTAAGAAAGTTACGATCGCTGTAAAATGAGAGTTCCAGGCCTGTTGAGTGTGTTACATGTCTAATTTTTTGACCACTTCGACATGATTTTTGGGTCAAAAATAAGTTTCGTTTAAAATCGATTTAAACAATTGTTTAGCATTATTTTTGACCTCCGCAATCGATTAAAATTAAAAACTCGTGATTTAAAATTTGAAAAAAAATTTCGTTAAAAATTTCATAGGGGGGACCCTTGTTCAAATTTTCAAATTATCAAAAATTTCAAAAAATCCATTGTGCTATTTTTTAAATGTAGAATCACTAAGGTTGTTAAAACATAAACAAAATGTCATTCCGCGTGAAAATCGTTTGATTTTTAAGAAAGTTACGATCGGTGTAAAATGAGAGTTCCAGGCCTGTTGAGTGTGTTACATGTCTAATTTTTTGACCACTTCGACATGATTTTTGGGTCAAAAATAAGTTTCGTTTAAAATCGATTTAAACAATTGTTTAGCATTATTTTTGACCTCCGCAATCGATTAAAATTAAAAACTCGTGATTTAAAATTTGAAAAAAAAATTTCGTTAAAAATTTCATAGGGGGGACCCTTGTTCAAATTTTCAAATTATCAAAAATTTCAAAAAATCCATTGTGCTATTTTTTAAATGTAGAATCACTAAGGTTGTTAAAACTTAAACAAAATGTCATTCCGCGTGAAAATCGTTTGATTTTTAAGAAAGTTACGATCGCTGTAAAATGAGAGTTCCAGGCCTGTTGAGTGTGTTACATGTCTAATTTTTTGACCACTTCGACATGATTTTTGGGTCAAAAATAAGTTTCGTTTAAAATCGATTTAAACAATTGTTTAGCATTATTTTTGACCTCCGCAATCGATTAAAATTAAAAACTCGTGATTTACAATTTGAAAAAAAAAATTTCGTTAAAAATTTCATAGGGGGGACCCTTGTTCAAATTTTCAAAATATCAAAAATTTCAAAAAATCCATTGTGCTATTTTTTAAATGTAGAATCACTAAGGTTGTTAAAACATAAACAAAATGTCATTTCGCGTGAAAATCGTTTGATTTTTAAGAAAGTTACGATCGGTGTAAAATGAGAGTTCCAGGCCTGTTGAGTGTGTTACATGTCTAATTTTTTGACCACTTCGACATGATTTTTGGGTCAAAAATAAGTTTCGTTTAAAATCGATTTAAACAATTGTTTAGCATTATTTTTGACCTCCGCAATCGATTAAAATTAAAAACTCGTGATTTAAAATTTGAAAAAAAATTTCGTTAAAAATTTCATAGGGGGGACCCTTGTTCAAATTTTCAAAATATCAAAAATTTCAAAAAATCCATTGTGCTATTTTGTAGATGTAGAATCACTAAGGTTGTTAAAACATAAACAAAATGTCATTCCGCGTGAAAATCGTTTGATTTTTAAGAAAGTTACGATCGGTGTAAAATGAGAGTTCCAGGCCTGTTGAGTGTGTTACATGTCTAATTTTTTGACCACTTCGACATGATTTTTGGGTCAAAAATAAGTTTCGTTTAAAATCGATTTAAACAATTGTTTAGCATTATTTTTGACCTCCGCAATCGATTAAAATTAAAAACTCGTGATTTACAATTTGAAAAAAAAATTTCGTTAAAAATTTCATAGGGGGACCCTTGTTCAAATTTTCAAAATATCAAAAATTTCAAAAAATCCATTGTGCTATTTTTTAAATGTAGAATCACTAAGGTTGTTAAAACATAAACAAAATGTCATTTCGCGTGAAAATCGTTTGATTTTTAAGAAAGTTACGATCGGTGTAAAATGAGAGTTCCAGGCCTGTTGAGTGTGTTACATGTCTAATTTTTTGACCACTTCGACATGATTTTTGGGTCAAAAATAAGTTTCGTTTAAAATCGATTTAAACAATTGTTTAGCATTATTTTTGACCTCCGCAATCGATTAAAATTAAAAACTCGTGATTTAAAATTTGAAAAAAAAATTTCGTTAAAAATTTCATAGGGGGGACCCTTGTTCAAATTTTCAAAATATCAAAAATTTCAAAAAATCCATTGTGCTATTTTTTAAATGTAGAATCACTAAGGTTGTTAAAACATAAACAAAATGTCATTCCGCGTGAAAATCGTTTGATTTTTAAGAAAGTTACGATCGCTGTAAAATGAGAGTTCCAGGCCTGTTTTGTGTGTTACATGTCTAATTTTTTGACCACTTCGACATGATTTTTGGGTCAAAAATAAGTTTCGTTTAAAATCGATTTAAACAATTGTTTAGCATTATTTTTGACCTCCGCAATCGATTAAAATTAAAAACTCGTGATTTAAAATTTGAAAAAAAAATTTCGTTAAAAATTTCATAGGGGGACCCTTGTTCAAATTTTCAAATTATCAAAAATTTCAAAAAATCCATTGTGCTATTTTTTAAATGTAGAATCACTAAGGTTGTTAAAACATAAACAAAATGTCATTCCGCGTGAAAATCGTTTGATTTTTAAGAAAGTTACGATCGGTGTAAAATGAGAGTTCCAGGCCTGTTGAGTGTGTTACATGTCTAATTTTTTGACCACTTCGACATGATTTTTGGGTCAAAAATAAGTTTCGTTTAAAATCGATTTAAACAATTGTTTAGCATTATTTTTGACCTCCGCAATCGATTAAAATTAAAAACTCGTGATTTAAAATTTGAAAAAAAAATTTCATAGGGGGGACCCTTGTTCAAATTTTCAAAATATCAAAAATAATAAAATGAGAGTTCCAGGCCTGTTGAGTGTGTTACATGTCTAATTTTTTGACCACTTCGACATGATTTTTGGGTCAAAAATAAGTTTCGTTTAAAATCGATTTAAACAATTGTTTAGCATTATTTTTGACCTCCGCAATCGATTAAAATTAAAAACTCGTGATTTAAAATTTAAAAAAAAAATTTCGTTAAAAATTTCATAGGGTGGACCCTTGTTCAAATTTTCAAAATATCAAAAATTTCAAAAAATCCATTGTGCTATTTTTTAAATGTAGAATCACTAAGGTTGTTAAAACATAAACAAAATGTTATTCCGCGTGAAAATCGTTTGATTTTTAAGAAAGTTACGATCGCTGTAAAATGAGAGTTCCAGGCCTGTTGAGTGTGTTACATGTCTAATTTTTTGACCACTTCGACATGATTTTTGGGTCAAAAATAAGTTTCGTTTAAAATCGATTTAAACAATTGTTTAGCATTATTTTTGACCTCCGCAATCGATTAAAATTAAAAACTCGTAATTTAAAATTTGAAAAAAAAATTTCGTTAAAAATTTCATAGGGGGGACCCTTGTTCAAATTTTCAAAATATCAAAAATTTCAAAAAATCCATTGTGCTATTTTTTAAATGTAGAATCACTAATGTTGTTAAAACATAAACAAAATGTCATTCCGCGTGAAAATCGTTTGATTTTTAAGAAAGTTACGATCGCTGTAAAATGAGAGTTCCAGGCCTGTTGAGTGTGTTACATGTCTAATTTTTTGACCACTTCGACATGATTTTTGGGTCAAAAATAAGTTTCGTTTAAAATCGATTTAAACAATTGTTTAGCATTATTTTTGACCTCCGCAATCGATTAAAATTAAAAACTCGTGATTTACAATTTGAAAAAAAAAATTTCGTTAAAAATTTCATGGGGGGACCCTTGTTCAAATTTTCAAATTATCAAAAATTTCAAAAAATCCATTGTGCTATTTTTTAAATGTAGAATCACTAAGGTTGTTAAAACATAAACAAAATGTCATTCCGCGTGAAAATCGTTTGATTTTTAAGAAAGTTACGATCGGTGTAAAATGAGAGTTCCAGGCCTGTTGAGTGTGTTACATGTCTAATTTTTTGACCACTTCGACATGATTTTTGGGTCAAAAATAAGTTTCGTTTAAAATCGATTTAAACAATTGTTTAGCATTATTTTTGACCTCCGCAATCGATTAAAATTAAAAACTCGTGATTTAAAATTTGAAAAAAAATTTCATAGGGGGGACCCTTGTTCAAATTTTCAAAATATCAAAAATAATAAAATGAGAGTTCCAGGCCTGTTGAGTGTGTTACATGTCTAATTTTTTGACCACTTCGACATGATTTTTGGGTCAAAAATAAGTTTCGTTTAAAATCGATTTAAACAATTGTTTAGCATTATTTTTGACCTCCGCAATCGATTAAAATTAAAAACTCGTGATTTAAAATTTAAAAAAAAAATTTCGTTAAAAATTTCATAGGGTGGACCCTTGTTCAAATTTTCAAAATATCAAAAATTTCAAAAAATCCATTGTGCTATTTTTTAAATGTAGAATCACTAAGGTTGTTAAAACATAAACAAAATGTCATTCCGCGTGAAAATCGTTTGATTTTTAAGAAAGTTACGATCGCTGTAAAATGAGAGTTCCAGGCCTGTTGAGTGTGTTACATGTCTAATTTTTTGACCACTTCGACATGATTTTTGGGTCAAAAATAAGTTTCGTTTAAAATCGATTTAAACAATTGTTTAGCATTATTTTTGACCTCCGCAATCGATTAAAATTAAAAACTCGTAATTTAAAATTTGAAAAAAAATTTCGTTAAAAATTTCATAGGGGGACCCTTGTTCAAATTTTCAAAATATCAAAAATTTCAAAAAATCCATTGTGCTATTTTTTAAATGTAGAATCACTAATGTTGTTAAAACATAAACAAAATGTCATTCCGCGTGAAAATCGTTTGATTTTTAAGAAAGTTACGATCGCTGTAAAATGAGAGTTCCAGGCCTGTTGAGTGTGTTACATGTCTAATTTTTTGACCACTTCGACATGATTTTTGGGTCAAAAATAAGTTTCGTTTAAAATCGATTTAAACAATTGTTTAGCATTATTTTTGACCTCCGCAATCGATTAAAATTAAAAACTCGTGATTTACAATTTGAAAAAAAAAATTTCGTTAAAAATTTCATGGGGGGACCCTTGTTCAAATTTTCAAAATATCAAAAATTTCAAAAAATCCATTGTGCTATTTTGTAGATGTAGAATCACTAAGGTTGTTAAAACATAAACAAAATGTCATTTCGCGTGAAAATCGTTTAATTTTTAAGAAAGTTACGATCGGTGTAAAATGAGAGTTCCAGGCCTGTTGAGTGTGTTACATGTCTAATTTTTTGACCACTTCGACATGATTTTTGGGTCAAAAATAAGTTTCGTTTAAAATCGATTTAAACAATTGTTTAGCATTATTTTTGACCTCCGCAATCGATTAAAATTAAAAACTCGTGATTTAAAATTTGAAAAAAAAATTTCGTTAAAAATTTCATAGGGGGGACCCTTGTTCAAATTTTCAAATTATCAAAAATTTCAAAAAATCCATTGTGCTATTTTTTAAATGTAGAATCACTAAGGTTGTTAAAACATAAACAAAATGTCATTTCGCGTGAAAATCGTTTAATTTTTAAGAAAGTTACGATCGGTGTAAAATGAGAGTTCCAGGCCTGTTGAGTGTGTTACATGTCTAATTTTTTGACCACTTCGACATGATTTTTGGGTCAAAAATAAGTTTCGTTTAAAATCGATTTAAACAATTGTTTAGCATTATTTTTGACCTCCGCAATCGATTAAAATTAAAAACTCGTGATTTAAAATTTGAAAAAAAAATTTCGTTAAAAATTTCATAGGGGGGACCCTTGTTCAAATTTTCAAAATATCAAAAATTTCAAAAAATCCATTGTGCTATTTTGTAGATGTAGAATCACTAAGGTTGTTAAAACATAAACAAAATGTCATTTCGCGTGAAAATCGTTTAATTTTTAAGAAAGTTACGATCGGTGTAAAATGAGAGTTCCAGGCCTGTTGAGTGTGTTACATGTCTAATTTTTTGACCACTTCGACATGATTTTTGGTCAAAAATGAGTTTCGTTTAACTTCGTCTGCAATCAACAGTTTGTTGTGGAAGATGACATTCCTAACTATCGATCCCTTTGCAGCTCTGCAACACATTGACTTGTGCAATCGATAAATCAAACACAGGATTGCCAAGCGTGCTTAATATGCATATTGCAGGGTTTCGATAACAGGTCCGATTAAATCTGGTTTAAAAATATATGTTTACCTGTAATTGGCACTTGAAATTCTAATATAAAAGGGGGGAGGGGGCAGAGTAAATTTGCTCAGGCTTCCAAACGGAGTTTGCGCAATTTTGTGACTAATTTCCGGGACCGCAGACAGCGCGACATCGTTGTGACATCGATGCATATCGCAGTGCAGTGACGTGGTGCGTATGTGTATGTAGCTTATTCAAATAGCCCCCAACTGTTTGGCCTAAATGTGGCAAGGAGACGCAATTAATTAACTGCATGTTGCATGTAACTGCCAGGGGGATAGGGAGCGAGAGAGAGCGAGAGAGAGAGAGGGAGAGGGAGAAGGGGGACTGGAGTGGATTGGGTCTGCATAAATGCGAAATGTTTGCAAAAATGCATGGCCAACTGCGATGAGGAGGAGCTGCAGCCGGAGCACAGCCAGAGCTGGTTAAAATATGCGTGAAATGCAAACAAGCTGACGCTGCCAGCTGGATGGCAATGGGTAACAGTGTGTATGTGTGTGCGTGTGCATGTGTGTGTGTGCAGTGGCATAAACCCATTTACAGGTGTTTGGCCAGAGTCAACAGGAGTCAACGTCGATGCCGGCGCAGCGAGTCGTAAAACATTTGTCACATTTGCATTAAGAGCAGCGCGCACAGGGTGGCAACGCTCGAGCTTGCACCCCCCCTCCTCATACCCCCCTGGGGTTATGCTGTGCAATTTATTTGCACACTGCACTTGCCAATTAATTCTTATCTCAGCAGCCATGCGGGTCTCTTGCTCGGCGACTGCATAAATCAATGTGTCCCAAGTGATAACTCATATACGAGTACAACGAGTGTAATTGTGAGTGTGCGAGTGAGTGTGGCATAGTAGTCTGTGAGGCATGGCTGCATTTATTCAGACCACGATGAGATGGGACGAGCCTGAGCAGCGTCAAGTATGCAGCTCACTCAATTTCATGCTGCCAAATGTTCACTCACACACACACACACGCCCATCTAGACACGCCCCCATAGACAGGCCAGCTTAAGGCATTCGCATATTGCCTGCACTGAATCTTTGCGCTATCCGCGCAGCAGTTTCCAATCCAATTGCATTCCAGACCCGGCACAGTGTGTAGAGGATGATGGGCTGCGGCCTAATGGAAAAGTGTTGTTTGCCGCCAGCATTCACTTCCTTCTCTCAGTTCTCTCATTCCCATCGCCAATCCATACATATATCCATACAAACCTTTAAGGTAATTATTATGATAATTGTATTCTTCATAAATATATCTTGAAAGCATTTCTTTTGTTTATCAAAGTGCTGACATGGCTCGACATTTGCTGCAATCTCTACTGCTCGATCTGCAAGCAGCTGGCAGGTAGGCAAAGCTCAAAGAGGCAGAGGCAGAGGAGGAGGCAGAGATGGACGGGCCAGTACCGGGCATAAATTCATATAATTAAAATCATCCAATTACCGTTGGCTTTTTATTTTCCTTTCCGCTAAACTCTCAGCCAGCTGTCAGCAGCAGCAGCAGCCGCCGCCGCCGCACCTGAGTCCAGCCCCTTCCATTGCCCTTTTTTCCCGCTACCGGTGGCGTTTCCGGGGCGTTGATTGTCAAGTGAGGCGGCATTGTGAGGTTAGGGTCGCCGCCGATGCCGCCACGTTTTGTGGCACACGCAACGACACGGAGGAGAGTCGCGGCCGCTTGGGAGCTGCGCGGCGCGCTCGGGTAATTAATTATGCCAGTTGGAATGACGGCGCAGAAAATACGAGTATTTTGCATTCACACACACACACAGTCGCACACACACACACTCGCACAGGTTGTAGGGGAGCTTAGCAGAATGTCCTCGGTTTGACGGGCTGGCGGAAACGTAGAAAACACAAAAAGTACAAACAGTTGGCAAGGCGGCCGCCAAGTTGGCAGCGAGGCAAACAAAAGTCACTTGGAATTTGCCGAAATGATTTATTAGAAACGACAGTTACATTTTTCATAGCCCAGACGACTGCGAAATAAGAAAAACGCGTCTAATTTGCTTGTTGACGTAAAAATGTAACAATTTCGCATGCAACTAAATGCGTATTTCCGGCCGGAAGTGCGCTGTCAGTGGAAGTAGAGGAGATAAGGAGGGGGAGGGGGGGCAAGGGGGGATGTAAGGGCATGCTGAGCTGCTTGGCCTGCTCGCATCGATAATCTCAGTTCAGTGTGTCAGCCCAACTCGGCACAATTTCCAACTGCGCGCAAAAGTATGCTACGATTTTTGTCAGCCGCGCGCACGCTACAATTTCAGACTGCGCGCAAATGTATGCTACGATTTTTGGGCAGCACCTTCTACAGGATGACAAAACCGCACGGAAACAATAAATTTGCTGCAATGCGAAACGGAAATGTTTGTTACGGAAATAGAGGAAGCAAAAGCAAAAGCAAAAGGCAAACCCCAAGTGCAGCCACTCCATCGAGCAGCAGCAGCATCTCCAGTCCGCACACAGAAGCAGAGTAATTGGCACACAAATTGGCCAAGCAAAGTGGAAGAAAAATTAAACAAATAAACAGCAGTAGAACTGTGGAAAAGTGGTACACACAATTGAGAGCAGCTTACTCCCAGTAATGGCTAGCTAGTAAATTTTATTATAACCGTAAGCAGCCTGGCCGCATTTTGTTGTCCGCCCATTTCATCCTGCTCACCGGCACATAAATTATGCATATTTAGCTGAGTGAAATTGAAAACTAATTAATTACACTTGCAGCCGGAAGCGATGAGATGGAGTGCGGGGCGGTGCGGTGCCTGGTAACCCTTGACAAGTAGAGGCAAAGAAAAATGTTGTTCAACTTTTTAATTGCCAGCATCAAGTGTTTTTCAAATTGCTCTCGGCTCTAATTATGGTCGAGAAAGTGGCTGAAACGTGAGACATTTCAAGCCGGCCAAGAGTCGCCCATAATCGCCATCGGAGTGGCTAAACATCGGGGTACGCTGTGGTCTTTCCGCTTAACTCAAAGCTAAAGTTGAGACACTTGTTGCGAGTACGCAGGCTTCCTTTCCTGCCCATCTCTCCGAAAGGAGTCAAACAGAGCGAGAAGCAACCCGCTCCCTTCTCCCGAGTGTAGCTTGCTCAAGGTGTAGCAGGGTGTGTGAATACAGAACGCCCCTTGGCTGTATAACAAGCACAAGTTTAATTAATTCAAGCTAGATAGATGCTGCTGCTGCTGCTGCCAAGGTAAAGTGTAACCACGAGTCGTCTAATCAGCTAACTGCCAGTGTACACTGCCAGAAAAGTTCTGAGACTATAATCAGGTTAAAATTGGTAAGAGAAAAGTGCGAGAAATCGTTAGCAGTTTAATAAGAGTTACTCTACATATGGCCAACTTAGTCCCCATTTTCTCTTAGTGTACTTGTTTTGTTTTAAATCGTAATTGAACAGATTAAAATTTAATGAAATTAAGCCTAATTACTGTTAATATTTTATAGCACACACATACTTCATTTGGTGTGAAAATGCTGGAATTAGTTGGGATTATGTTGGTTTTTAATGCCAGTATATAAAAAGAAAACTATAATATTAAAATGGTTTATAGGGTTAAGCGTATAATAAGATAGAAATATCATCACGCATCCTTTCTAGTTTCAGGGTTTTTTAAATGCAAAGTGCCAATCAAACTCGAGTATTGATTTGTTTTTATGCCCCTGCACACAGCTGCCACATCAGTTTCTGGGTTCAAAGGGCAACAGTCACGTACACCTGACACTGCCCTGTGTGTGCCCCAAAGGCACAACCCAACAACTGGCATTTTATTTCACCTGCCTGCCTTTTGATACCCTGTGATTATAGGCGAGCAGGAAGAGGGGAGTTTTGCACATGAGTTTTATATAAAGTTAAAGTTTTCCTGAATATATAAAAAAATAAATAAATGTATAATATAGTAAATAAAAAAAATTAAAAAATAAATAAAAAATAAAAAAATAATTAAGAAAAAGAATAAATTTAGTTCAGTGAGTTTTTAATAATTTATTGATGATTTTTTTGCATTTTATAAGGCATATCTTTAGCTTGCATACACCCGCTGCTTTTATTTTTTTATTTTATAGCGAAATGTTGGCAAAATATAAATTCGCTTAGCCAGTGCTAAGCCCTTAGTCCCTCTTCCTTCTCTCTCTCTTTCTTTCTCTCTCTGTAGTACGGTCTGTAGTACTGTCTATTGGCAAAGTGTCTGAACGAAGTGTTCGTGTGTTTTTTATTAGTTGGAAAGTTGGGAATGAGAATGTGCGGGCGAGTGGCGGAAACCCTTTTCAAAAAATGATACTAATAAAAATCCATGTTAATGTTGCATGAATATCAAATAAATTGAGGCAGCTAACACGTAGCCTCGTAGCTCGTACTGCCTGCCAGCCCCGATATTTATTGATTGAACATAAAATTGGGCAATTTGACGGGCGTAACAATTCTGTAAGCCAAATGGCAACCGGGGAGCAGTTGAAGTTCCGCCCCCTACCTCCAACAAGTCTTGTTTGAATAATTTATATTGCCTCGGCAGAGTGACAAATGAATACTCCTGCTGAGTAAGAATCTGCTTAAGTAGCTGACAGAGACAGCGCAAGAGAGAGAGAGAGAGCTTGAGACTGTGGCAAGCTTATCGATTGCCAGCGACGACGCCAGACGCACTCGAGAAGAATCAATGCAAGTGGCAGATGCGGTTAAAACATTGTTTGCCCACTTGCTGCACTTGCTCCTTGCACAGATTCAGTCACTGCCAGAGACTGTCGCTGTCGCTGCTCCCGTTGCTGCTCCCGTTGCTGCTGCTGCTGCTGCCGTCGAGGCATAAACAATGCGATGGCAACGACACTAAATGCGGTCTGAAAATGGCGGCGACAAGGATGAATTGGCTGCTCGGCATGCTCGAGCTGCTCATTGCCAGCATTAGACAGGAGTATGGAGTAGAAGTAAGGGGATGCTCTGTTTGAGTACGGATTTTTAGCGTGAATCAATCAAATCACATGACTGCTTGACTAACAGCCACTGATTTGATTGATGAACTGCGCTGCGAGACAGCTCAGTTGGCACCACGGGCGGAGTGAGTGAGACAGACTGAGCTAGACAAGTGCTGCTCTCTCTCTCTCTCACACACACGCACATTACAAACTGTGGCTGTGGTTTCATCAAATTAACTTCTTGAAGCCACATAAAGAGCTCATTTATTGATTAGAGTGGATTATGTGCCCGAGGAGAGCTAGTCAAAGTGCCATTCCATGGCCATTAGATGGCGTTAGCTGCCATTAGATGATATTATATACCGTTAGTTGCCCACATAGCGAAGCCGAAGCCATGACAATGCGCTCTAATGAATATTTTCATTTGCCATTGTTGCTCTTCTTAAGTTAACCCCCTCCCCCACTGCGATTTTCCATTTTCCCGTTTTCAATTTAAACGAAATTTATTTTTTTTGCATATTTGCTCGAAAATTTCATTTCCTTTCTTCACTGTTTGTTGCGGAGCTCATGCATTTTGCGGGGCTGCAATAAAATATTTTATTACTTTTTAAGTGTATTTGCTACTCGTAAAGTTTTATTATTTCTCTTTCAGCACGCCCCCTACCTACTTCTACTTCTTCTCTTGTGTATCTGTCATGCTATGTCACATATGACTGAGAACTGAGGGAATGACTGAGCGCCCTTCTGCATTGGCATGCAAATTCTGTGACGACTCGACTCGACTCGACTTGGCTCCGAGTCTCGGAGTCGAGTCAAGTTAGTGAAAGTATGCAATGTCAGCAGAGGAAGGGGCTGGGGGCTTGGGTGAATTCTGGTAGCAATGTCTTAGGATCGCAGGGATTGCAGACGGACTAAGGCTTCGGGAATCAGCAATGAGCTTCGCCTGCTTTGAATAAAGTTCTTTCGACAATAAACTGATTTTATAAAGAAAACTGAAAAGGATATTTTAATTCTTGCTGATAAGTTTGAAAATGGTAGAAGATATTATAGGGATATAAAATGAAATATATATATAAGTAAGGTTATAAAATAAAATTATATTAAATAAACTCAACTAAATTTAAACTGTATATGGAATTTTTTTAGGTCGTTTAGGTCGTTAAAGAAACGTCCTATTTTTGGTGAACAGTGAGTGCAAATTTTAAGTCGCTAACTAATTTTTTAAAGGTTTAGGGATGTGAAAAATAAAGGTAGACCAATGCTCAGATCCACCCAATAGGCAGATAAGATATTATACAAATCAGACAAATGCTTTTTGGAGAAATCGGGTAAGTTATATTTATATTAAGTATACGCCTTGTTGACACAAAATCTTAAACAATCCCCTATTAAGTTTGATTATTTAAATTTCAACTGTTTTTTCTAATTTCAAATTTCAAGCAAAATAGATACGCCCAATCTGTGTAGGGTAATGTCACGTTATGCGAGATGCTACGCGTTTGCCTGGGCCTCGACTGCATTGCTGGGACGAGCCTTCTTCTTCTTCTGCTTCTTCTTTTTTCTACCCACATATTCAACATCTTTTTTATGTAAATGTGTGAAAATTTCGTCACACACACATATACACACATACACATATGAGCACACATGAGCATGCTAGGGGGATATAAAATGAAATTGTACTTTGTGGCAGGCAGGCAGAGAGGGTAGGTAGGGCAGGGGGGTGGCAAAAAGAAAGTAAAAAGTGCTCCGAAAACGTAGAGAAATGTCTTATTTTTCAACGTTGCGCCAGCTGGCGACCATGGAAACGCGATGCCAGGACATTGGTACTCCCACAGCTCCACACTCCGCTCCACACTGCGGCTCATCATCATCCAACGTGGCCAACGTCCTCGTCGTGCCTGTCCCCCTCCCGCTCCCCTACATTGCTACTCGTCTATGTCGTTTCCATTTCATCATTGTCATAACTTTGTGTCACAATCTCTTGTGCCCGGCCCCGCCCCCATCCCGTTTAACATCTGCACATGATACGAGCAGAGAAGGCATTATTATTATGCAATTTCAGTGTGCCAAAAACGGGGCCAATTTCCCTGGCCCGAAACTGCTGCAATCTTCCTACTTTCCTCTCTCTCTGTCATCTCTGTGCGGCAAATTGCTTTCATGGCGCTCGACAAGTATTCAATTATTGACAGATTGAACGGCATCGACAGCTTAAGGCAATAAATTAAATATACGAAAAATATACGTATATATACGTATATATATTTTATTCTAAAAATATGAAACAATTTTTTGGGTTAAGCTGTTGAGACCGGCTTTCGGCAAACATTTCACATTCAGCTGCATGAGCCAACAACTGTGACTGACAGCAGCAGCAGCAGCAATAACAACAACAACAACACGACCGACAACAACAACAGCAACAGGGGGGCGTGGCAAGAGCAGATGCTGCATACCACTTTGGGGCATATTTACACTCTGCTTTGCCAGCAAGTGCAAAATATTTCAAAAATGTAACGAAAAAAAGTGCAAAAAGCGAAAGAAAGAAATATTTTCAAAATGGCAGAAATCTCTCGTACTGTGTGTGTGTGTGTGTGTATTATATTCGTGTCGACATTTGCAGCAATTTATTATGTCATTTAATGCAAAGTGCCGTGCAGACTCTAAGCAAAACTGCCCCCGAAAACTGGCGCCAATTTGTTGCCACCTTAGCAACAGCTGCGGCATATCAAGTGAAAATGTGTTGCATACCTACAGGCTGAAGGCAGACGCGCTGTGTGTGTGTGTGTGTGTGTGTGTGTGTGTGCTGCGCGATGTGCCTTAAGTTCCCGCAGCAACAGCATGTCGTGCGCTTAGTACAGTAGCCATAGGCAAGAGAAATGATATATGGCGGCTATTATAATGCAATTATAAATGTGGAAACCTTAAAGATCTGATTAGAGCATGTTGCTTGAGGTTTCTAGAAGGGAAAAAGACCATAAAGAGGATTACAACTCGTAATGCATTAAACATTGTATTTTGATCTAAAAAAAAGTCTTATAATAATTTAAAATCTCCAGCAAAAGTCACAATAGAGCGTTACAGTTTTTTATGCTTTCTCATCGGACAAGAGGCTGCATATTTTATTTTCACTTTTCTCGGATTTATTCTTGATTTGGAATTCAGGAAAAATTCTCTGAATTGCTGCTTAAAGTATGAACAGTTTTTTTTTTTTCTTATTTATTTTTTTTTTGTTCCCCTTCGCCGACAATGAGAATGCAGAAAAATAACGAAAAGTTTAGGTAACTTTTGGAATTGTAAGTCGGTAATAAAAACGATTCAGCGAGTGCAGAGCGAAGAAGAAGAAGCAGAAAAGCAGCTGCAAATAAATGTTAACAAGATGCCCGAGGGGGGAGAGAGAGGAGACAAAGCTGATCGGCCAAAGAAAAGCTTGAAGGCAAGTTCATTGTGTCGCATTTTCAGCGAAATGAACTAAAGTCAAGATTCTTCAGTTTGAGTGTGCCCCAGAGAGGGGGCTGGAGAGGAGGGTGGAGAGAAGAGCTTGGCAGCCAATAAAGTCGATGCGAGGAATGCGTGTATTGGGCAGCAAATGAAACGCCCAAGCAATCATTGACCCCATGTACTACTCCCTCTTCCCTCTCTCTCTCTCTCTTTCTGACCATGTCACAGTCATTTGGCCAAGTTTTTGTCGCATAAACTTTAGCTGCAACATTTGCCTGCGCATTGTTTTGCCGCGTTTCCAAGTGGGTGTCCAGCCAGGAGCAGGAAGCTTCTTCTCCTACTGGCAGGAAAATTAAAGTGCACTGTGAGCGCTAAAAGTTTTTGCGCCGCCAAACCGGAACAATGAAAAGTTCATGAAAATGTTTGCCTCAAACCATAAACAATAAACATAAAAGTTTCGACCATTAAAAATGCGCACTGTCTAAGTGTCCATTGGTTGTGCGTACCAGTCGAAAGGGGGCGGCGTGTGGGCGTGGCAAGTGGCAAGTGGACTCACCACGGGTGTCATTTGTTTGGTTGCTCTCCAGTTGAGTTCCTGCTGCCGCTGCCGCTGCTGCTTCCCAAGTTTTTGCTTCCCTCTAATGACAAAAATCAGCGTGAATTTGATGTTCCGGGCCAGGAGGTTGGCCATGCCCGAGAGGGAACTTAGCGCAGTTTAGCGTAAGAAAATCGTTAAAGAAGTTTTTATTATATTTGCCAAAGGAAACGATATTTCTTGTGTGTGCAACCGGTGGAAGCCAACCGGTTAAAGTAAACAGACTTAGGAGACCGGAAGAAGTTCTTGAGCAGGGAAACTCTCTGCTTTAAGTTGTAGATAATGTGTCGCATAATTAAAGTGAATTTCTAATACCCTGTAGTAATGAAAGGAAGCTGGGTCTTTAACAACGTCATAAATTTACACTTAGTATGGTATTGTTATCAAAATATTGATGGGACTACCGATAATATCGATGATCATCAGACAATATGCTAACATAACATCACTTTTTAAATACTAAGCGAAGTATTATGATCAACATTTTAGAATATCCATAAAATATCGGTATAGCTACATGATATAAGATGGTACTAACTGGTCTTTAGACATTTATTATTTCTCTTTCTTTTTTTCTGCCTAATTCTGCCTAAATTTCAGAATGATAAATAAAAAACCCTTGTATATACCTTAAAATTATAGGATGCATCTAAAGATCTATCCCATTAAATACTAGAGTATTGTAAATACATTACAGGGTATATTTTGGTAGATCAAAATTAGCTTGGGCTGTGCGTGCAAACAAAAACTTGTTTAACCACAGTGAGCAGCTTAAAAGCCTCGACTCGTTTTGGCGCTAGTGCGAACACGTGTGTCGTTGTGTGTGTGTGTGTGTGTGTGTGTGTGTGTGTGTGTGTGTGTGAGTGTACACTGTACACATGTTCGTCTCGCAACCGCAAACACATTCAAAATTAAATTCACTTAGAATAAACAATAATAAATAAAACATCCGGAAAACAACGGAAGCTGTTTGCAGGCAACAAAATGGCGCAGGCGCAGCAACTCTTATACTACCAAGAGAGAGAGAGAGAGAGAAAAGCAGCCTGAGAGAGCGCGCTCAGAGAGAGTGCGACTGAGAGAGAGGCTACCTAAGAGAGCCTCATGTTACCAGTATTCTTTGATTTGTGTTTACATTCCGAGGTTGCTCGTGCCGCACCGGAAACTCGGACTCGTGGCACAGCTTCCTCTCCCCCTCCTTCCTCCTCCTCTGCCAGCTCCAACCCACACAACCAGCAACCTCCTCCGACTGAGGCAACCAACAGCTGATGATAGTCTGGCAACAGTTGTGGCCAGGCCAGACCCGAGGCAGGGCAGGAGGCAGGGAAGGCCAGCAACGTCATATGAAATTTTATGCATGGCATTTGGAAAATGGTCGGAAATTTCTTCAGAGGAAGAGAGGCGGAGGCAGAGGCAGAGAACGAGAACGAGTTAGTCAGCCTGGTCAGAGCGACCTGTGTGTTATTCGGTTATTTCGCATAACAATTTCAGCAAACGCAGCATTATTCAAAGCGAATAGCTGAGCGACGGGAATCTTAAAACTTTCGACTGTCTTTCTTTAATCCTCCACGTAGTATTTCCGCCCTCCTTGGACCCCATCCCAGCCTGCTCTGTCAGCCTGCCTGCCATTTACACTCGCATAAGGCAAAGTTTTGCACTGGAGACGCAAAGCATTTGTAACGTGCCAGGCAAAAAATATTTATTTCGGCTCGTATGTCATGAGGAAAGCAGGGGGAAGAGGGGGCAGAGCGGGAGGATGGCCATAAAACTTTGGGCCATTTTTCAAATTTGTCGCGGTCGTCCATCCGCAGCGTGGGCGTGGCTGAATTGTGCTGAATGTGGTCGCATTTCAAGTTGATAATATCACAGTTAGTGTGAACCACATGCAGATTTTACAAGTGCTCCGCCAAGTTAATGCGTTATGACCCGACCTGGGCGACCTCAACAGAGTGAGAGAGCGAGAGAGCGAGAGAGGGAGATTGGGGTAGGTGCGAGAAGGGAGGAAAACTTTGCCAGCCACTGGCGGCCACTGCGTCGTCGGGCATGTTAAAAAAATGATTAATGATTATTTTTCGTCCGAGCTGCGTGCGCTCCAGGGCTGACAGAGTCAGGGGGAGAGAGAAAGGGAGAGAGAGGGCTTTTGTCAGGGGTATACGTTGAGAAATATGTGCATGAAAATATGTTAACGCTTTTTAAATCATCTGCGGGTTGTTCTGTATGAAAGTTTAATGTTCTTGCAGGACTTTAAATTAAAAAGCATGCGGGATATAATAAATTATGGGGGGAAGAGAAGTTTGGGGGAGTTCATAAAGTATAAACAAAAGTATAGAAAAGGCAATTAAGTGTTACACACACTCAGGTCGCAGTATAGTCGGATTATTTACAGCTAACAAAGAACAATAGAGAAAGAGAGATAGAGAGAGAGAGGGAGAGGAAGATGGAGATGAGAATAAACCGCATTTGATCCAGGCTGAATTAGTTGACGCTAAAACAAAGAGGAAACAGATGTATTTCACTTTTGATGAGCTGAGAAAGAAAAGAATTGAATTTTTGCCAAAAAAGTGAAAAAGGAAATACTGCTACAAGATACCCTGTAAATGGTTAAGTTAGAAATGTAAATCGTTTCATATATAAATTTATATTTTCTGTCTCAATGCATGAAACATTTTAGTGAGGCGCAGCCAACTTAATGCAGTTTGAAAAGGTGGCAACACTGCGTGGGAAAGTATGGCAGCTCTGTTTTTATTTATGGCTTAAATACGTGTATTTTGTATGCAAGAATCAAACATTTCTCTCTGTCTATCCCACTCTTTCTCTCTAGTCACACACAATTTACAGGGTATTGGGCATTACGAATGCACTCGTACTTCTATTATAGTAAGAAATGCTTAGCTCAGGCTGCAGCTTACAGACAACGGCAAATAACAAGCTGCAGTCGGCCCTCTCTTCTTTCTTCCCCTCTTCTTCTTCTCTCTGGGCCAAATCGCATTAAAGTATAAAATTTTCGTTCGTCTTTAGTTGCTGTTGCATGCTGCACTTAAGCTTTTGGCCAGATATCAACAAACAGTACTTACCAAACTCGTATACGGGCAACATTGCCGAAAGGGCCAGACACAAGCTGGTAAGAGTAGAGAGAAGGAGGGGAGGGGAGGGGGACTGAGAGAGACAGGGCTTTTAAATTGCATATCGAATTTAGTAATTTTCCACATTGTGTGAGAGCATCGTGCGTTGCCCCAAGGCCTTGCTTAGCTTACCCGGGTAACCTTACCTTACCTTACCTTACCTTGGCTTGGCTTGGATACCTTCGCTCGTTGTGAGTCATTGCAAGAGCCACGCCCCCACGCCCCCCCTTCCCTGCTCTGCTGTGGACTGCCGCTAATCATGCGATCGCCTGCTGCATTGTTGGCTCCTGCATTGTGCACCCTGTAAGAGGAGGAGGAGGAGCAGGAGGAGGAGGAGCAGGAGCAGTACATCTGAGCTGGGCGTATCTGCTACCTTCTCTGCCTGGACAGTACCGCGCTGACAGGTTCTCTGCGCTTCCTTCCATAACTCGTGCTGCTGCTGCACATTTTTCATTCTCATTCTCATTCTCATTTTCATTTAATATTTATGATTTATTTATGTGCGGATGTTTGTTGGCTCCTCTCATATCGTACGAGAATTTATGCTTTCCGTTTTGGCTTAAGCTACCGTACCGGGCCACCCAAAGGGGGGAACTGCGGCGGTGGCAGGGTTAGTGGTCAGTTTACACGATTGCCACAGTGGCCAACGTAGTACAGTATCTATAGGATCTGTATGGTATCTAACCTGACTTTGCTGCTGGCACAACAATTTCATGCACTGCTTAGCACTACCTCTTCCTCTCTTTCTGCCCCTCCCCCCCTCTCTCTCTCTCATGGGCTTATTATGCAAATGCCTGGCAAACAGCACTCTCGACTCTCGGCTAGACCACAATCCCATTGTTGTCCAGGTCAGTCATCTCTATCTCTCTCTCTCTCTCTCTCTCTCTCTCTCTTTCTCTGTACAAGCATAATAACAATTTGTAAGCCAACAGGCAAAAATGTAAGACGAGCTCTTGCCTTGTTAACTGGGCTAAGGCGTATGTGGCCAAATGACCTTAATTGCTGCCATTAATATGGGGAAAAATTAAATGATATGGCATATGAAAAGATCCATTAAGTATTGCTATGTGTATTGGTAAAGCGTTTATATACCCTAGGAATATTGTATATATGCACAAAAAGGTATACTTACACAGATCTCAGCTAATATAGCAGCTATAGACGGAAAATTTGGTCTGCATATTGCTGTATACCCTAGCTAACTGTAGGCTATTTAAAACATTGAGAGCTATGCGCAGCACTCTTGCAAATTGATAATTTGTGTTTATTAGGCAAAATATTAGAGACTTAATTTGCTGCTTTCTCAAATACATAGATGTATATAAAATGCAACTATCTATCAAATTTCATACCAATCGCAAGTGAAACTTAAAAGATATTTAGATAAACATTTTCAACGGTTGGAAGGAGTGCCTCTATATGTTAATAGTTGGCTAAGGGCGTGGCTCTGGGTGATACTTCTTTGCTTAGTCTCACCTGTTTCTCTCTTATTTATTTTATAAACCTTTCTTAGCATATTCCCCATGATTCGTAAATATTTCCTGTTTTCTTTTCTATACCATACTTTATGGTATTATTTTGTTTCGAAATATTTCCCGATTTTTCATTGCCTGCGCTGCCTGGCAGAGATTGCAACTTTTTCAATTAGCCGCAGTCAGAGGCAGCGCCAGGGCCAGCACCATGACCAGAGTTGGAACCGAAGCCATAGTCCGCATTAGCCTTATCAGAAGCATTGGCCGGGCTAATTGCCCGAGGGAGCCGGCACTAAACCAGTTGGAGACAAAGTTTCTGCACGTGCTGGCTGACAGCTCAGTGCCCCGAGCAGCCCCAAGCGAGTGCCCCCTCTCTCCCCTCTCCCCTTTCCACCCTTTTGTTACCTGACTTTTTTAATCGATATTTATTTATTGTGGCCATTAAAATGAATGTGCAGACATGCCAAGTATCGCATGGGGGTGTAAATAACACCCTGTATTCAGTACACCCGTTATTCGCTCCTACTCCCGCTGAATGATTTCTCATTTCACATCGAAGTTTGATTGGCCTGCGGTGACGTTACAGTTTTTCCTTTATAAATATATATAAAAATATAAATAAAACATGCGGGTTATGTGCTGCAAATTACTCAAGCAGGAAGAGGGAGGGGGGGGCTGGACAGATCTGTAATAGAAAAGTGAAGCTCATATTATATTTATATTTGTCACGAGCTGTGCCCTGGCCCCGCGGCTGACCGATGTCAAGCGGCGGACAATGGGACATTAACAAAATTGTTCGTCTTCAAGTGAGAAAGACATGGGGAGGGAGGGGTGGTAGAAGTATTTTTCGCTGCAGGGCAAGGACAATAACTGGAAATGGCAGACAACATGGCGAGAGGGGAGGGAAGTGGGAACTGGATAAGCGGACAGCATGTTGTGTGCTTGCCCCGACTCGACTCGCCTCGACTCGACTCTGCTTCAACAAAAATTCCAATAAATTCAATGCGACACACAACAGACACTTGGGATGACTTTGGGGCATGTCACAGCATTCGCAGCATGCTAGGGAGTAGGGGGCGTGGCACATTTGGGCGTTGCTTTGTTGCCGCTGTTTGTCTCTGTCGTCGTGTGTGTCTCCCACTCTCTCTGTCTCTTTCTTTCTGTGTGTGGCAAAGTTGAAACCTTTGACATTCGTGTGTGCCAGCATGCATTACTCATACGCCGCATGGCCGGGCGGGAGTTTGTGTGTGTGTGTAGAAGTTTGTCGTCTGAGGGGTAAATAGCTGCACAGCATTCTGCCCAAAGTTTTCCAATATACTGCGAGACACACCCTGTGTGTAGCTTACTTATAAATTTAATGAAAATCTCAGCTAATAGTTTTGCCAGCACATAAATAAAATCATGTTGCCGGCGCGTCGCCTTGGCAGCGTCTTCAAGTAGTTTTCAAATATGCCACGCCTCGGCTGCCGCACACACGCACACTCACACACACTCTCACATGTGTCACAATTTATATGCAAAACTTATCAACGTCGCAATGTCTCTCTGCCTGCTTGGAAAAAAAAATGCAAGCAGTTTCAATGTGCTCTTAATTCTCAGCTGCAGCCTCCAGATACTGCTCCAGCTCCTGCAGCTGCTCCTGCTCCAGCTCCTGCTCCTACTCCTATCTCAGCCTTAGCTGCAGTTGCCTTTGATGCTGCTGCTGCCTGCTGGCAACATAAGTTTGGGGATTTTTATTTGCCGTCTGCCGGAAAATATTGCTCGCAGGGTAACACATGACAAACGCAGCCGTTTGTCAGGCCCAATATGGCTAGAACGGAGTTCCCAGACAGCAACGACAGCCATGCAGAAACCTTAAAACTTTCCGCTTAAAGTACGTAAACATTTTACTACAAGAGAGCGAGAGAGAAAAGAGAAAAAGAGAGAAAAAAAACACTCTGCAATTATTCTTTGTTTCAACTTTGGAGGCTCGAAAGTTGCTGCTGCTGCTGCTGCTGCCGCTTGTTGTGTGTTGTATTTGAGTTGTTGTTAATTTTGTTAACTTTCAGTTAAAGTGGCACTTTGTACAATTTGCTTAATTCCCTTAGAAGCGCGTGTGCAACAGCAGCAATAATGCTTAAGTCGAGCGTTAACACTGGCCCAATGAGAGCAGCGAAAAGTGTGGCCTGTAGAGCAGAAGGAGGGGAGAAGAAAAGGAAAAGGAGTAAGAGGAACTTAAAGCAAATATCAGAGTGAAAATGTGCCCCAGGGAAAACTCGCAACCCTACGAGAAGCAGGCCTAATGAAACTGCCTTAAATATGCATGTTTGTGGTCAGGAAGAGGTAGTTCGAGCTGCAAGATATGGCACACTGATAACTCCATTTCCTACGCAGTTAACTTCCTGCAACACATTTCACATTTCTTCTACTGCAAAAGCTTATTAATTAAATTCAATTAATGCAGCCCACACCCGGCGCCCTTTCACCTCATTCTGTGCCCAGTGGCAACGGCATCAAGGTGCGAAGCCGAGGTATGCAAATGAGACACACTCACACACACACACACACACATGTCACTTATGGCATGTGGCAGCAGCAGCAGCCGCGAAACTATTTTGCATTTTGCGAATGCACACGCCATGGCCCGCGCCAGGCGCGCGTATTACGCATTACGCATACGCAGCGTGCGCCCAAAAGAAAAACACTAACAAATTAAAAATGTTGTTGCATTGCACGACGCGTTGGCGCTGATTGGGCGGCTAAAGGTGACACACAAACACACACACACACACATAGAGAGAGTGTCTATTACACAGTGTGTGTGTGTGTGCGTGTCACATTAGAGACTTAACAAGGCGTGACGTTGACTGCGAGCGAAGCAAACAATGGCGCAAATGGCTGAAATCTGTTAAAAGGGATACGACACACACACACACACACACATAGACAAGCAATTCGCATTCAAATTAACATATAAATGCGTAGCTACACACACACACACACACACATGCTGAGTTAAAATAAGGATTACTCGAAAGGCAAATTAGGTTTTATGTTAGATTTCTGCTTGGCTGCTTCACAGACAACTAAAACTCATTGTGAATCGAGGCTGCGTTCTGAGATGAGATTAAAGAGATTACAAAGAAAGTGTAGCTGACTTTGAGTAGCCCTCTCTCTGTGTGTCTGTTTCATTAGTTTGCTCTAGTGAAAATTATATCTGAATATTACTATATCTTTTTTATTCGATCTTAGGGTCTGCTGGTTCTGGTTAATTGAGTGGCGCCCCGATAATTTGGATGCTGGCTAAATAGGCAGCAATTCGCCAATTCCGTTGTACTACTCACTGCCAGGCACTCGGTCATAGAACCGAGCTATTTACACTAATGAGTACTTGTGTCATGCACACGCACGCACGCACACACACACACGCACTCACACACACTCACAGACAGAGACACTCACACACAAGTACTTCATATTGATGGCGATAGCACTTGTGGGATTATGCGAACAACACAATCGATTTTCACTTGCTCACACACACACACACACACACACACATGAACAGGGCTCACCTACAAACACACACACACACACACACACATGTTAACTCACACACTTAGACACGCTTCAAATGAAACACCCCGCCGCCTTTGCTTGCCATTCAATGGATTAATTCATATACAAGTGTAAATGTATCTATATGCGAGTGTGTGTGTGTGCGTGTGTGTGTGTGTATATATTGTATAACTGAAATAGCGATACTAAACGACGACAAGTGTCCTGCCCTAATGAACATGCTCGAGTTGCAGCTAATATCGTAATTTATAGCCAGTTAATTGTTGTTCCCAGCGACACTGTGCGACCTACGACGCTTCCAGTAATTAATCGATTAATGCAGCAAGCAGTCGGGTAATCCGGCAACTAACAGCTGCAATTGACCAGCCCAATCGAATTTACCAACATTCGAAATCAATTTGATTGTTTTGTGATGGCTGCTCGATGATATCAGAATTCAAGTTCATGTCTCTAGAGACTGCAATGTGATTAGAGTAAGTTCTATTAGGTATTTCAAGCTAAAGTAAGTGCAGCTATTTAATTATCGGTAATTTGCGATTATTAGGCAAAGTTAGGTATACACAAAGCTGAATGCAATATAAACATATTATCCAAATCACAATCTGATCGGACCAATAACATATAAGTTATTCAAGTCAAAAATGTTCGGTACCGATCGTAACTTTCTTGAAAATCAAACTATTTTCAAGCGGAAAGACTTTTTGTTTAATTTTTAACAACCTTAGTGATTCTACATTTAAAGAAAAGCAAAATGGAGATTTTGTGGAGATAATTTCGTAGGTTTCAATTATTTTATTATCCGCTCTTTTCAATTTCACAGTGCGCTCCTTCGCTTTCTTAAACGATAGTGACGCTCGCTCGTGTTCCACAACACTCTCCTATCGATGCGATAGTGACGCTCTCTCAATCTTAAGTTATACAACACTATCCCATCGATAGGGTTTCCGATAACTTAATTAACTTACGATAGTATATCGACAAGGTCACACTTGATAACATAAGGTTTAACATGATAGAGTACGTATAACTTAACAGCTCGGCCATTCTGACATTTTGATCGACCCGATCAAGGCTGTACAATATTTAAAATTTTCTTTGTTTTAGATAATAAATTGGATGTTAAAGTAAAATAAATAAACAGTTAGTAAATACGGTTATGGTTCTGAATCACTTTCGACATTGACTCTCCAATCTGCCCACTTTCTTAATCTAGATGCCTCTAAAATACCTTCATACGGCATTTGTGTTACTGGACAGTTTTCTATATCTGTAACAACGTATCTGTCATTTGGTAAAACCTTTTTAATAACATATGGGCCTTTATATTTTGCTATAAATTTCTTATTTGTTCCAATAGTTGTATCGACATTACGAACCACCACAAAATCGTTACACGAAAATTTCTCATGAGGTTTATATTGATTTTTGTGAGTCTCTGAACTTTTTGATTGAGAAGTTTTAAGTTTTTCAAATGAAGTATTTCTTAACCCATCCAAATCTCGAGATGTTTCTCCTTTGTCTTCTAAATACTCAGTCAATGTGTCAACTTCTAAACTTCTCTGACTGACTCCGAACAACAACATTGCTGGTGTTTGGTTCGTTGTCGCGTGGACGGAATTATTAACTGCGTATTCGACTTTGGTTAGTAGTTTGTACCAATCAGAGTGCTGAATGGGCTCTGAAATTTTCGAAATCATCAATTTAATAATTCTATTTATTCGCTCGACCTGGCCATTGGCCTGAGGGGAGGCAGTTGCTACTTTAACATGTTCAATATTGTTATTCAGTAGAAATTCTGAAAATTCTAAAGAGGTAAAACAACTTCCTCTATCGCTTACTATTCTCCTTGGTCGACTATAACATTCAAAATATTTATTAAGGCAACCCTTTAGGTCAATCGTACTTGTAGTATTCACCGGATATAACTTAATAAACTTCGTAAATGCATCTACTACCACAAGTATATGTTTTTTCTTTGAAACGATTGACGGAAGAGGACCAAAATGATCTATATGAAGTGTGTCAAACGGGATTGGTTTTTTCGGAATGTTGTGCAATGTACGATAATTTGCATGACGCGGAACTGAATACATGATGCACTTAAGGCAATTGCATATGAAATCCCGAACTTTTTTGTCCATGTTAGGAAACCAATAGAAACGTTTAATTTCTGCAACTACTTTTGCTGAACCAAGATGGCATAGTTTTTCATGCACTATGCGAATTATGTTGTTTTCCATTTCGGAAGGTACATATAAAAGCAATGCTCCATCACTAGTTTTTCGATACACAATTCCATCATCCAGCTCGTAATTCTGAACTGGGCCCGATTCTAAATTATCCCTTAATTGCAAAATAACATTATCACGATTTTGGGTTATTTGTAATTGAATGTCAATGCTATCTTCCTCAATAACGGAAACAGTGTTATTAAAATCTCTTAAGTTCGAAAGATTTGGGGAAGAATCAAAAAGTCTGCTTAAGGCGTCTACATGAATCATATATTTTCCGCTTCTATGTTGAATTGAACAGTTATAGTTTGACAGTTCTAGTGCCCATCTGGCTATTCTCGCATTAACACTCTTCCTTTCCAGTGTTAGGATAAGTGCATTACAGTCTGTTATTATTTTAAATTCTATTCCGTCCAAATATATACTAAATTTCCTCAATGCGTAAATTATTGCTAATGTTTCTAATTCAAAACTATGATACCTTCCCTCTTCTGGCGTTGTAGCTTGTGAAAAATAGGCAATCGGGTGGAATTTACCGTCTTCTTGCTTTTGGAGCAAAATCGCTCCAAAACCTAACTGACTCGCGTCACAATGAAGCTCAGTTGCTTTTCCTGGACTATATAATGCTAACACAGGCTCTGATGTAAGAGTGTCGCACAAATATTTAAAGGCTTGTAAACATTCTTCCGTAAAATTAAATTCTGAGTTGGGCTTTGTCAATTGTCTAAGAGGTTTTGCGACACTGGAAAAGGAGGGAATGAAACGTCTAAAATATGAGAAAAGCCCTAAACATTTTTCTACATCACCAGCACATTTCGGAATAGCAATGTGCTTAATTGCTAACATATGGCTATTATTTGGTTTTATTCCATCTTTGCTGACACTGAATCCCAAGAAGTCTATTTGCGGAAAACAGAATTTGCATTTTGACAGTTTTAATTCTAGACGGAATTCGGATAACCTTGTTAAGACCTTCTTTAAGATAAGAATATGTTCCTCAAATGTTTTTGTACCAATAGCAATATCGTCCATATAAACGGCAACATTTCCATCCTTGACGATTGGCTCTAAAACAAAATTAATGAAGCGCTGAAAAACTGCGGGAGCGTTCTTAAGGCCGAAAGGCATTTTAAGATACTCATATTGACCATTTGGTGTTACAAAAGCAGTATATTTCATCGAATCTTCCGCTACTTTGACTTGATGAAAACCGCTTTTCAAATCAAGTATACTAAAAAACTTATTACCTTCTAGTTTTTCTAAACAATCGTCTATTCTTGCAATTGGGTAGCCATCTCTTTCTGTTATCTTATTTAATTGCCTATAGTCTACACACATTCTTTTTCCGCCATCCTTTTTTTTACAAGAACAATTGCGGAAGTGTACGGAGAGGTGCTAGGTCGAATATGCCCTAAGGCCAGAAGTTCATCAATTATTATTTCCATTTCTTTCCGATCATGATATGATATTCTACGAGGCGCACAATAAACTGGTAAATCAAATTTCAATCTGATCTTCATTTCGTAATTATGATCTGCCATCGGAATGTTTTCGATATTCAAATAGTTATTTTTAATGACTTCATAAACCCTATTGAAATGTTCACTACTTAAATCGGTACTTATATTTTGTTCAATTTCTTCGGTTATGTCAATATTCATTATAAAACTATCAATACTACACTTGTTTGATGGACATTTTTCCGAAATATTGGAGGTATTAAAATTTTCTATCAATTGAACGGAAGTCAGAACAGAAGGTTTACTTATTATTTGCTTATTGCACAATTTGCAATATTCTACAATAATATCATTAGACAACGGACTATAAATGCAATGCAGAATTTTCCCATTAATTTTCAAAATATCTTTATTTGCCTTAACTTCAATAGGCGGAATTTGATTTTTCTTTTGAAAAGAGAGTTTTAAATCGAATGTTTTCAAAAAGTCCCTTCCTAACAATACTGGATAAGGGATACACTCGTCCGGAACAACGTAAAGCAATACTTCATTTGTAATATTTTCAAAAGTTATCTTAACAATTAATTTTCCAAAGGTGCATAGCCGAAAATTTCCCAGTCCCACAAATGGTGTATCATAAAGCGAATCTCCAGTCAAACTTTGCGGTATGTCGGAATATCGAATTAAACTAATGGCGCTACCAGTATCAAGTAAACAAGAAAATATATCACTTTGTGAAAAGGCCTGAATGTCGAAAGTGATTCTTACCGTATTAACAATTGAAATCTCAGGAGATTCCATGTTAGCAGTATCCTTAATAAGGGCTATCATCTGCTTGGGAGCGCTTTTGCTACAGTTTTTGATGGTGTGGTCTAACGAACCGCATTTGAAGCAAGACCCTATAGCTCGCTTAGGCTGATCACAATCCTTTGCCATGTGTCCAAATCCAGAACAGTTAAAGCATCTAACGGAAGTCGGTGTATTTGGCCCTTTTGGTATGGCGATGTTATTGCGTAAACGCTTATTACGCATTTCGGAGTAACGGAAAGATAATTTCTTCAGGTCCTCTATGGTAGAAGCAGAATATAACACAGCTACGTCGGAGGTGAAATCCTGCAATCCTTCGATGATTAGTTGCACGACCTGAGATTCCTCGATGTGTGCCCTTGCCGCAATATCCTGCATTTGAAAAATGTAGGCCAGGAATGACATCTTGCTGCTGTTGAACACAGTCGATTTGAGTAGTGTGACAACCTCGACTACGGAATGCGAACGGCCAAATGTTTGAAGAAAGCGTTGTCTGAACTCGCTGTAAGACGTGGACTGATCCACACGAAGAAACCAACCAGCATCCGATCCTGGTTTCATAAGTCGACGTACGCACTTTAATTTGAAAATGTCATCGCCATCCATGGTGTCGCATGTACGTTCAAAATCACTCAGCCACTTGCGCGCATCTACTGCATGCTCGCCGCTAAATGGAAAGATGGCGGTCATTACGTCATTCACTTCGGCACGATTTATGCTTGAAGTCCCGCGTAGATTTTCTAGAATCTTCTTCTTCTGTAACAGTTCGATTTCGGCTTCAACAATTGCTTGTTCTGCTTGGATTTCCTTTAACTTGTCAATTTCGTCAGAAATTCGCAGAGCCTGTTCAGCTGCTATGGGCTGTTCGTCTGATTCGGAAAATTGTTTTTCTAAGTCTGCCGCTTTTATAGCAGTTTCCATACTGTCAAATGGTGCTCCATGGTCCTTAGCAAATTTTTCCAATTGGCGGGTGTTCGCCTTCCTGTCGAATGGAATTTCGTTGATCAGGAGCCATGCAATTATTTGTTCTCTATCCATGATGAAATTTAAAGGAACTGTACAAAATTTGCGCGATACGCCGGCGTCAGTGCAGAATATAGCTGACAATTGTCAATTTGCAACAATATTCACAGTTTAGTTTTATATTGAGACGGAAAGAGTTTTTTTTTGTTTGTTTGTTTGGCGTTTGCTGATCCCACTTCTGAAGTTGTGGAGATAATTTCGTAGGTTTCAATTATTTTATTATCCGCTCTTTTCAATTTCACAGTGCGCTCCTTCGCTTTCTTAAACGATAGTGACGCTCGCTCGTGTTCCACAACACTCTCCTATCGATGCGATAGTGACGCTCTCTCAATCTTAAGTTATACAACACTATCCCATCGATAGGGTTTCCGATAACTTAATTAACTTACGATAGTATATCGACAAGGTCACACTTGATAACATAAGGTTTAACATGATAGAGTACGTATAACTTAACAATTTTGAAATTTTTGATATTTTGGAAATTTAGTTAAGGGTCCCCCCTCTGAAATTTTAACAAAAATTTTTTTTTGTAAATTTCAAATTGTCAGTTTTTAATTTTAATCGATTGCGCCGATCAAAATTAGTACTAAACAATTATTTAAATCGATTTTAAACGATAATTAATTTTGGCCCAAAAATCATGTCGAAATGGTCCAAAAATTAGATATCTTACACCCTCAACAGGCATGGTACCCTCATTTTACACCGCACATAACTTTCTTAAAAATCTTACGATTTTCACGCGGAATGACATTTTGTTTATGTTTTAATAACCTGAGTTATTATGCATTTAAAAAATGGATTTTTTGAAATATTTCGATATTCTGGAAATTTATGTAAGGGATCCCCCTATAATTTTTCAAAAAAATTTTTTTTTATTTTAAGTCACGAGTTTTTAATTGTGCGATTACACATTCGTAACGGATTTTGTATTTTTTCATTTATAAATTGCAGCACATTTAATGTCTCAAAATGGTTATTAAATTAAACATTTTTAAAATTATACTATTCCCATCCTTTTCAATTTATTGCAGGGTATATGGCAGTTAAGCAGCACAGCTAATGCAGTGTAGCATCGTTAACAGTCGAGTGCGCTTAACTAAAGCAGTCTCAACTTAACTTAATTATTTAAGATACACATAATTTATATGAGACTGCAAGTAAACGGAAAAGCAATGTGAAAATAAAGAATAAACTTCATGGTTCGCAGGGCAGCTCACCCTGCTTTTTCTTTATTTTTTACCTTTCTACTTTGCATTAATCCATTTAGCAAAAGGTCGTAATGTCGTTGGTTAATTGCCGCCTCTTGGCCATTACACACTCCTGTCTGTACTCCCGTTTTAAGTGCATTTAAATGCACAGACCATTTAACAAAGGGATTCAGCCTTAAAGTGCAACTGCTTTTTATGACTTTCATCGACTGCCTCCTGGCTGCCTCCAGCCTCCTGCCCACCCCATCCCGGCCAGCACATTCTGTCAGCGGATGAGCATTTTGTCATACGAGCATGCGAGAGCACTTAAACGAAGGCAGAGGCTGCTGCTGCTGCTGCTGCTGCTTTCCGCTTGCTGAGTTCTGCAGCGAGTTGCAATTGAAATTGTTCAGCCATAAGGCAGGGCCACAATGTCAACTCAGAGAACCAGAGATTTCTGACAACTTTTTCATACCTGACTGAGAGATCTGCCAGCAAGTTGATTCAAGTTCAAGTCTGACAACTTTGGCAACTGATAATGATAATCACGCATACGCCTCGTTGCACATACTATATATAATATAGACATGCTCTGATATTAACAAATATTTAAATATTTAATTGTATCGCTTTAATGCTCTCACACATTTCAAATTACCCCTTAATTGTGAATACATATATCATATGGAGAATGGCGAATTTATGTTACTCCAGCAATTTGCATTTAAATGTTCCTCCTCCTCATCTCTCTCTCTCCTTCCTACTGATGTTGTTGTTGCTTTTATTTCTTACTTGCGGCCGGTCACGATTCGCTTTGTTATGAATAAAAATGTGCGCGAAATACCAAAAACTTTATTTCCAAATTGAAAAAGTTCCATAAATATAGAGATACATGTACAAAAAAGTGGATGAAAAAGTTCGCGCTCCGCTCGTTGCTTTTTCCGTTTTCCAGTGTTTTTTTCTCTTCTTTTTCTTCTTTTTTTTGAACATTTACCCTGTACCCTTAAATGCCCATAAAGGGTATGACAACGTTTTAATGGGCAGATGAGAGCATTTTATTTCGTATGAAACACAGGGGATGTTGGCGTGGAAAGTTATGTAGGGTATATTGTGGCGGGAGTTGAGGTAATAAAAGTATTTAAGTTGGGCATATAAAAGAAATAGTTTGGAAATTTATAAATAAAAATTATATATATTAAAGTATTTGTTTGAAAATTCCAAAATATATTATTATTACGTTAAAAGTGTTTAATTTTTTTCGGGCAGATCTTCCACATTAATTTATTTGATTTTTAAGTCTGTCTATATCATATATTAACATATATTAACTTTAACTCAAATATTGTTGTTTGACTGAAATCTATCGACTTATCAACAAGAAATATGAGGCACACAAATTTGTTTTTCGTTTTATTCGTTTTTTTCCTAGGGTATTTGTTGGCTTCAATTTCTTCAAAGTATTTTTACTCGTTTTTTTCTTCTTTGCCACTAAACTCCATTTAGTAGTGTGAGTGAGTATGTGTGCTAGGATTTGGCTGCGGGTGTGTGTGTGTGTGTGTGTTACGGGTGCTTCGTCGACGGTGTCGGCATAAAGTTTACTACTTTGTGAAAATTTCATGTCTGCGGCACTCGATAGCGGCCACAAAAATGTATATCTACTAGTATACCATATCAGGACGAGAGAGAGAGGGAGAGAGGGGAGAGAGAGAGGGAGTTTCCGCTCGTTGCCTTAACTATAGCCAACTTATGTATGTATAGCTGGAGCAAAAAGTTTTCTATATAGGTTTGATAGAGGCTGTGATTGCCGATGCCAAGTTGGGTCCAGTGAGTTATGCGGGGCGGCAGATTGAAGTCAGGTGAGGGCCTCGCAGGGCACGTGTTTAGATGGTTTTCCTATTTTTTTTTCAAATAAACAAAGGTAACAAAAACTTTCCATAGTTAGGAAAGCTCTTAAATAGCTTAAATCGTATTAAAATTAATTATGAATGCGAGTGCATTAGCACAAACAGAGCACATACAAATCATGATGAGCTTTGATATAATTAATTAATTAGATTTGTCTTGGTCGCGCAGGGAAAAAGCATTATAATTAGTCATGTTTTGTGTTCATTAATTTGGCACTAATTGAAATGGCCACGATGTGAAGTGAAATTGAAAATTGCACTCACAATTCCAATGAATCCGAAGGTAAGAGAGCAAAAATATTCATGCTGATTCGCAGTATAAACTTAGAGTAATGCAAATGTAGCCGAATCAAGCGATTACATAATTAAACTTTTGGCCAAAGCTCATGAATGCGCTAATGCGATTTTAAGGTACACGCACACGCACACACACACTCACACTCACAGGTAGCACGCGGCGTTATCGAATTAGATGCCATTTCCTGTTGCACTCGCCAGCAGCGAAGGAAGTGGTGCATGGTTTGAGTTGGCTGCCGCAAAACCAAATATTGCAGTTACACTTGCAGGCATGGAATTTAATTACAAGCGCACACACACACACACACACACACACTCGAATTCTATCGTTGACCACAGCGCAATGCGCATCGTGCATGAGCGCACACGCTGCGGTTGCTCTCTGCACCAAATTGCAGTTTCTTTTTTTTTTATCTTTTATTTTTTGAAAAATGTTAGTAAAATAAATGAAGACAATGAACAGAGTCAAGTGGGTGCAGCTTAAAGCGATAAAGTTGGAGTCAAGTGCTGCAGTGATTTTTTATATATTTTATTTTTCGGCTTCTGCTTTGATAATTGATTTCTTTTACTTTCCTTCTTTTGATAATCTTTAGCAGCTGCCGCTTGTTTTTAGCCGCATTGCGAGAGCTAATGCAATGAGTTAATGCAGTTTGACCCAAGGGATCTTGACGTTTTTCTCTCGCTCCTTTTCTTCTATTGCTGTCTCTCTTTGTTTGCCTCATTCCCTGTCAGCTGTGCATTGTACCACACTCTAATGCAATTTGCGAAAATATCTTTTATTCATATTTAATCCACTTTATGGCAATTC
This sequence comes from Zaprionus tsacasi, assembly GCA_018904105.1. Classification (NCBI taxonomy): domain Eukaryota; kingdom Metazoa; phylum Arthropoda; class Insecta; order Diptera; family Drosophilidae; genus Zaprionus; species Zaprionus tsacasi. The sequence continues at coordinate 3,584,056 of JAEIFR010000295.1, forward strand.
AACTGCCATGGGCATCTCCTCCATCTCCAGTGTGTAGTCTCCCCTTTTCACTCTTGGAGAGTGTTGTCATCGTGCTCCTATTTGTCGACTTCCTGCCTTGACTTGGCCCAGCCTGGCCTGGCCTGTGCTGGGCTTGGCCTGCTCTGGTATAACTGCCGGGCTGACATCTGCAGGGCCATGTAATTGGCATTCGAGTCAAGTGCAATTTTGAAGGCAACTGAAGGCGACGCTCTCTCGACACCCGCGGAGGCGACTCCCGCACCGGCGACTCCTACTCCCTCTTCGGTTAGCAGTGGCAACAGTTTATTGCGGTAATGGTGATGATGCAACAGGACGATGGGGGCGCAGCTAGTCAGCTCGTTAAAGGTAATTTTGCACAAATAATGCTCATGACTTCATGCTCTCTCTCTCCCTCTCTCGCTCTCTCTCCCTCTCTCTATCTGCTTTCCTTTTTCTTTCTGCACTATCGCTGTCTCTTACACTTGCTTGACTCTCACTCTCTCTCTTTCTGTGTTATTATCTCTGGCTATTGCTTTGGCACTTTGCGCTTCCGTTTCCGCTGCAGCGCGGAGTAGCTACAAAAACGTTGCATACTTTTGTGCGGCGCTGTTTAATCTTCGCCTTGGCAAGCGGCAGTGCGGAGTAGCTGCAAAATCGTTGCATACTTTTGTGCGGGGCTGTTTAATCTTCGCCTTGGAAACTGCTGCCTGTGCATTGCGGCTGTTATCAATGCCGTTAAGCTGACTTTTGCCAGTGCCAGAGCATCCGCCTCGATTACACTGTCTTGCTGCGTTTTGAGCCATTGATTTTGCAATCAAAGCTGTTTTTCGCCAGTCAAGTGAGAAGTGGGTGGAGAATCTTATCAGCAGCTCGCTGCGGCCATTGGCCATGCTCGATTTGCATAAGTGGCGGCGCTTACTCAGCGTTAGTTGCTTCGACTGCTGGTTTTGTAATTCAATTACTTGGGCATTTGTCTTGTCTCTGCTTGCAGTGAATAGAAGGGAATAAGGAGGGTGGGGGGAGCAGAGCCAGGCATAAATCATTAGCGAGCAGTCAAGCGAACAAATGGCCCAGTAGATTTATGGCTCTTACCTTTGTTGCCGTTCATTACACAGCTGATTGCATACACACAATCACATCATTTGAGCAATTCAGCGAAGAGCGAGAGAGAGAGAGAGTAGGGGCTTCATAACGAGCTGCTGCTGGCAATTTGCATTTGCCAATGACCAGTCGAACTGCCAAGCACATAGACTAGACTCATTTGCCCCTTGCCAACCCAAAATGCTGAGGATTTTCGCAATCAATGCTTGTTGTACCATATAGATGTACATACTCGTACAACCGGGTGCTAATTCTATTACCAACAACTGACCCTTTGTGGCAGCGACAACGGATTCACGCCACGGGGGGGAGGGGGAGGGAGGTTGGCTCACGGCATGTGGCATGTGGCATTGTGTTTGTTTGCTAATTCACAGTGTTGGCGCTGTTGCCACTTCTCCGATTGCTAATCCGCTTAGGGTTGCCAGGCCACCGCTAATCCTGTAAACTAGCAAAGGAACCAACCGCCTGTCGATTGTCTACAGTGGATTGTGGGCAGGGGAGCAGGGGGGCAAGGGAGCAGCAAGGTGACTGAGCTTACAACTGTATTTAGCATTCGTAATGAGTTGCGCTTTAATAATTTGAATATTGTTTCAGTTTATGGCAAATTAAAAGTTTGTTTTGTTGCGTTGCCACACTGTGCAGTTGAGCTGACGAAAATGCTTTAATTGGGCTAACAGGGGGGGGAGATCTTTACCCTCTCCTCAGCTGCCCTGCCCTGCCCTGCTCATGTCCTGTTGCCGTGGCGCTTTGTTTGTTTGTTTGTCTGCTCGACTGCCCTTTGCCTGCCTGCCTGCCTGCCCCGTTGCTCTTCTTGCTCCTCTCCTCCTTTTTCTTGTTGATGTTTCCATTCTTGTTATTCCCGTTGTTGTTGTTGTTGCTTTTACGCTTTATGTGCTTTTCGCTGCTTTCCGCCATTGTTCGCGCGCGTGCTAATAATCGATATTATTTTGTTTTGCTTCGCAGCGAAAGTTTTCATCGGCTTTTCAACGGCTTCTACGCTCACGCATTAAATTTAACTCCCATTTAAAGGCAGCATGAGGCAGATCGAAGTCAGTTGAGACCCCGCAGGCATCCCCATTTCCGCTCTCTCGCTTTTTGTTTTCTTTCTATCGCTCTCTGGGTTCACTTTAATTGCTGCACCCGACTGTGAGTGTCCTGCACATAAATGTTGGATTTTTGTATCTCACACTGGACTGGCAGGCCTGGCCAACACACACACATGCAGACACACACACGACTCTCAATCCGCTAGTCTATGGCTTCACTCTTGGTCTTTTTCCCAGCTATGGCTTTCCGCTTCTCTCAATGCCTATTACAGTTTGCCTTTTGCTTCCTGTAAACGTTATCCTGACCTGTCGTTGACGCTGCACTTCGAGCAGCTTCCTGTGGGTGAGGGGAGGGAGTGGGGAGGGGGAGGCACCGCCCACATGCGGGCTGCATATGTTAGCATTTATGGCCGTTAAAGCTGGGGCACATTTTGAATTTTTTGTTGCATACTTTTTTGGGCCAGTTGCCAGCAGAGAAATTGCTGGAAAATTCTTTAGCCTTAGCCCGGGCCTGGGCCTGGGCCTCCTAATAAAAATTGGTCATAAGTTGTGGGCGTAACTGCAGCCAGGCTTTTCGCTCTGTTTATGTTGGGAACGGCTTAGCTGCAGCTGCCTCACGACAATGCGGAGCGAGAGAGAAAGAGAGCGAAAGTGTGGGCATGTGGGCGTGGCTGAGCTGCATAAAAAGTGGCGGTTGCAGCAAATCCAAATTGAATTTTTTTCTTTCCATCCACTTGGCTTTTATGCCTTCTCCCAATTTATGCAAACGCATTCACCGAGGCTCAAGCACGTTTCGCCCGCTTTGCATAAAGAGGCGGACGCTGCGACCCGTGCGATTTTGTCTTTGTGGCGGATAAGCCAATTGAAATTGGTACCACAAATCATGGTCAGCTATGTGGCAAGCTACTCCATATAGAATTCCAGACAATTCACTAGTTTATTGCTTTAATAAATTGACTCGCTGTGTGCACTCAGATTTCAGGATGCAGGGGCGGCAGGAGGAGATTTATTAGTTAATTAGTAACCTGGGATGGCACTGGGACATGGTTTCCCTGGACAATTAAAACTGACCAGTAGCCCAATTAGTCGTTGCTTTTTCACTTTCGTTTTCTTTTTTTTTATTTGTGCATTTCCTGCTCAAATATCAGACGTCACAGTCTTCCATTGTTGCGTCATGTGGACATGTGGACACGACTCTCTCTGTCTCGCTAGATGCTTTTTGACAGCATCATGGACAGGCAGGATGGCACGGACAGAACTGGACGGGACAGAAAAACAAAGGTTTTACTCATTCTGGCAAAAGTTGGCTATGGTAAAACAAAAAAAAAAAAAAAATTGTTTCGTTTACACCATTTGCCTCTGGCAGTCGTTGCGGAAACGGAAATGCAACGCCATTGTCCTGCGTTCCAGTTCTCTATCTCTCTCTCTCTCTATCACTCTGTCTCCCTCTCTCCCTTTTGTTTTTGTCACGAAGCAAAACACTTCCGTTGAATTGTTGCTTTGTTGCTTTTTCTAGACTTAATGACGCATAGAAGGAAAAGCATTGGAATTTATGAAATATTTATTGTTTTCCATTGCCGCAGGGGTAGGTGCAGCCGGGGAGGTTCCATTTAAACTCTGCTGTGTTAAAGTCGAATGAAATATCTTGCTTGGTATATGGGTCATTGATTTTATACCCACTACGCATAGGATAGATAGGTAAGGTATTTAGCAGGCAGAACAAGAAGGTATTTCCGGCCCCACAAAGTACACAATATAACTCTATTTCACAGCTTCAATAATCAACAAAGTGTAAAAGATTTCCCAAGAAAACATATAGTATATTATTATTATAGAAATAATTTTTATAGACGGGTATATAAGGGTCGAATACATTTGCCCTTTGTAGCTAGCTTACTTGTAAAATCGCTTTTTCTATTGTAATTCAAAATATTTTATAATATTTCTTGTCTGGCCAGAGAATTATGCCACAAATATGTTCAAAGTTCATCAATGTAAACAAGAAGAATCTGTTTATAAGCCAGCAGAGATTTCACAGAATCAAAAATTAAATAAAAATAATAATGAAAGTCACACAGGAGTCCACAGAACAGACAGTTACACACAGTTATATATATATAGGTGAAATTTCAAGGATTTGCTTGCTGCATGTTTAAAAGTTAATTAAAATAAATTGCAGCAACTTGGTCAGATTCCAATCAGACACAGGCACAGACACGTGCTGCTCTTTGAACAACATATTTAAAGCTTTTTATCGGATTAAAATGCAAAAAACCAATTTGTTGAAATTCGAATTGCCAGCAAAATCGAGCATATCAATCAGAGTTGCATTCAGAAGTCCTTCCCCTTCCCCCCTGCCTTGTCCCTGCTCCAGCTGCCATTCACGTAATGTATCAATCTGCTTTGTGGCCCCATTTGCAGCCCTCCCCCCCGTCGTGGTTAGAGACTCCAGCGGTGCGCTGTATTAGCCCAGAGTAGATACCATTAAATTAGCATTTCTTTTTTTAGATGTTTCTGCAACCAACCGAATGGACTTGCAATCCTTTCAAGTCCAAAGGGGAATTCTGTGGGGAATTTCAACATCAAAGCGCGCTGTTTCGCTTTGCTTTGCCTTCTTTTACCTTCAGGTATTCGTTCACCTGATTCGTATTCATATTCGTTTCGGCCATTTCGTAACTCAACTCGCTGCTGGGCATTGTCCTTTTGCATTAAATCCTTCGAGCTGGCTTTAAATATGCATATTTTCGTAATTAAAACTGTCTGTCGAGGACGAAGCGTCAGCGCAAAACATTTTCAGCTGCCTCAATTAGTGGCAAGGCGTGGCTAACAACGGTTTGGGCCAGGCTCGAGAACGGGCACGTAGCCCTGCCATGCCAGTGAGAGATCTCATTAAAATTAAAAAGCTCAGAAACGCCCGCATGAGAGACAACTTGGAGAGACTTGGCCTGACAGCCTTGGCAGGCTGGCAGGCAGGTGACTCTGCCGCGTGAATTAAAGGAACACTTGAGGTCAAAGGGCCGGGCAACCCGATAGGCAGGCAGCTGGCCATCCTGGGCACAATTTAACGATTGAAACTTGCTTCGCAGGAGCAAAAGTCGACGTCGAGCTGACAAATTGCAACTCACCAGAGTCCTTTTTGGGAACAATGTTGCAGTCTTAATTAAAGCGAGAGCTACAAGCAAATACCAGGGATCTGGCCTGGCCTACTATAACTATGTGAACACTTTGCTCCATAGATTGCTGAGTGTGCATTGTGCACTCCCTGTTCCCCCTTTAATTTCCCCTCAACTCTAGAAGAAGATTATGAATCACATGTGTGTAGTGCAGTGTATTCAAGTTGTACTTGAAATTTTGCACATGAGATAACAGAACAGCATGTTCAGCAAAAACTGAGATGAGGCCCAGCTGAGTTTGCCAATTCCAGACAGGGAAATTTACCTTAACTTCTCCATCTCTCTTTTCCACACATTTCTGAGTTGAAATTGAATTAGAAGTGCGTGGCCAAATTGAGATAAATGTCCTTTTGCTGATCAGACTTTAATTTGATTAACTAACATTCAAACTGTAGACTAATTTGCATTTAGCATTCGCATCCAACTCAAGCTAATGGCAAAAGTTTACCCCATAAAACTCAAACTGCCCCTAACTGTCTGAGAGGTCCAAGCTGCATAATTAATGTTCATATAAATCATAATCAATGGGGAATAGTTTATGTTATGTATGGATCAAATGGAAGAGTAAATTGAATTAGGGCATGATGCAACGTTTTTTCCCTTTTCATATTTTGTTGATTTAATAAAAAGAATTTTCCTATAAATACTAAATTATTTCAGAGAGCAATAACTAAAACAAGCTGCACTTTATGCTCTTAATTACTAACGAGTGTAAAGAATAAATGAATACTCAATCTATTCATCGAATGAGAGATATCATTTAATCGCCTGAATAAATAGCAAGTGATTATATCAAATCAGTTTAATTAGAACTTGTATTCTCAATTTGGCCAAACAAACTCGATGCTGCCAACCTGAGCGAATTTTGCATTGAGTTGACAACTGAAATTGAATGAATTAATAGTCTGAATAAAGATGCGAATGCATAATTAGTGGATATGTCAGCAAAAGTGCATTCAAACTGAATCATTTCTTATGTATTCAATGCAATTTATTGTGCTGCAATTGAAGATGCCATTGGGAGCACTACGTAGAAGGGTTGGCAGGACTGGACAGGGCTGAGCTGGATAATCAATTTACGCCATGACACAAAATCGTTTTACTCAGTTGCTGCAGTAATTGCGTTTGCTCATCAGGTCTGGCCAAACAACGTTATTAACGTCTCTGATTGCCGCCAAACTGTGCGGGGCATCAGCATATGAAGTATACGCCGTGTTGGTTATAAAAATTTCAGCCCTGCCTCGAGTTGTCTCCACGTCTTTGCTGGCCATTCAGTTTTCCCGTTGTCCAGTTGTTGTCCAGGCTATCCGGACTATCCGGCCTGTCCAGCTTTCCAGTTGCGTTGTCTGCTTTCGGCTCTGCTCCAGTCAGCCGTGTCATGATTGTGATAAATGACGTAAAATGATGCCAGCGACAACTATACAACAACGAGAATGAAAACTACAACAACAGAGAGCGAGAGAGAGAGAGAAAGAGAGAGGGAGAGCAACCAAAAAGACGACAACAGTAACAGCAGCAACAACGTTGTCGGATGTCGCTCAGACTGGCACGGCTGATGCTCCTCCTCTCTACTCTGCTCTCTCTCCGCTCTGAAGCTGCATCTGTCCCGTTGTCCGAAATGTATTTTTTATATGGAATCCTGTAATTTCAGGCCATATAAAATGCAGGCTGCAATTTGCCGGCTTCATCGTCGTTGACATCATTGAAGAAGCAACTGAAAAATGTTCCACGTCCCAATCCGCCTTCCCTTCCTTTCCCCCCGCTGCATTTGCCGCCTTTCCATTTGTTTGCTTTAACGAAATTGAATTTCATGTTGGCTTGGCCCCGCCACAGACACTGCTCCAGCCTGAGTCCCAGCCTCAGCTTCTGCTTCCTCCTCACTCCTCCAGAGCTGGCACTGCCTTTGGTCACGACGTGAGTTAATATTTTCAGCTCGTCGTGTTAAGGCAAACAACGCGGCACAAAAAATCAACTTGCTGCGTTTTTCGATTGTGCAATTAAATAAGCAAACAGTCAGCGTATGCGCCTTAATTAAAACGAAAAGGCAAGGCGAGACGAGACGAGGCGAGACGAGAGACGAGCTCCAACATATTTGCACTTCGGCTCCAGCTCCGGCTCCGGCTCCTGGGCACGACGCTACGCTTCATTCCGCTCCGGCTGTCTGAAATGCACGTAAAAAGTTTCGGGCAACTTTGCCGCAGTTGCCTCCGCTGCTGATAAGCAGAGCGCGCTCTAATGCCAAAGCAGCAGAGCAAGAGCGAGAGAGAGAGAGAGGGAGAAAGAGGGAGAGAGAGAGAGGGCAAGCAAGCAGCCAGATGAAGTAAAGCAGCCGCGATTACAGCTAAGTGGAGCGCATTGCATTTACCAAATTGGTTGATAATACACCTTAACTGGCAAACGGACCAAGAGAGAGAGAGAGAGAGAAATATAGAGAGAGAGAGAGGGAGAAAAAAGAGAGAGCAGAGAGAGCTGCTGCTACTTGTGGCTACCTTTGCGGGTTGGGGTAAGTAACATACGATAAATCTAGTCGAAATACCTTGCTATACTCAGCGGTAACATTAATAAACACACACCCACACACACTCACACACACACACACAGCTGGCTGGCTTTTTACATTTGAATCACGCCCTCTAATTGAAATATTTATGTTATTTATGCTTCACAGGGTGACCATATTTCTTGGTTCTATTTCAACCAGGTGAAGGAGGCCTGAAACGACCTAAATTGAAAGTGATATCTCCGTATTGTTTATTTTATCTACAAAACGACTGCAGTATTTTTATACCCTTCGACCATTGAAAATGGTCAAAAAAGGGTATACTAACTTTGTGCAATGTATGTAACAGGCATAAGGAGGCGTGGCAGACCCCATAAAGTAAATATATTCTTGCTCGGGATCACTAGCCGAGTCGGAGCACGGAGGTTCCTATATTTCCCAAGCAGATGAAGTTTTTTTCAAATGTTTGAAAAAAATCGCAAATCGGTCATGTACGATTATTAAACAAAGTATTAAACTATAAAGTTGTGCTTTGGTATGTATAATGCTTAATGCCATATAAACGTATTCTCCAAATTACAATCCGATCGGACTAATAACACATTAAATGCATTTTTTTTTTTTGATGAAAAATCAATCTAGAGGCCAAATAATGGATAAAATGTCCTCTCTCAAGAAAATCGGATGATTTTTGACGAAGTTTTCCATACGATTTATAAACTAGTATAAGTAGTTTTAGAACTTATCAATTCTCTGCCTTTCTAATTAAATTGTTCCCTCTATATTCCCTTAGTATGTAGTTATGCGTATTAATCATCGACAGTTTCAGTTTCCTCAATCATTGCCATATTATATGTATTATTCTCAGCCTCAGTGTATTTCACACTGAGTGGGGCGATACATAAATCATTAATTACAATTTATTGCTGACAATTTGCACCTGACTAACGGCAATTTATGTCAACAGGCATTCTCGATTTGGGCCCTGGCAGCAACTCGAGCCATAACTTTCCAAGGTCTCGGCCTTGTTTACTGCGAGCCACGAAGGCAAAACAAACTCTCTCGATGCTCGACCAATATTTATTGTTTGCCACAGCCAATCTCTAATATACGAGGGTCGTTTGATAAGTCCGTGACTTTTTGTATTTGCCGCGCACCTGCTCTAAATACAACACTGCTCCTGTCAGCAGTTATCGATTAACAGCTGACTGTAAAATTTTGAGAAAGCTGCGTTTTTTGGTTTGCGTTTTATAGGCATTGAAAGCAGACGATCTCGTGAATTTTAACGAAAATGGAAAAAAGTGAATTTCGTGTGCTAATTAAGCATTATTTTTTGCGTAAAAAATCCATCACCGAAACCAAGGAAAGACTTGATAAATATTATGGGGACTCTGCACCATCAATTTCAATGGTTAAGAAATGGTTTACTGAGTTCCGTTGTGGTCGTACCAGTACAAGTGATGCCGAACGTTCAGGTCGCCCAAAAGAGGTCGTCATGCCAGAAATCGTCGACAAAATCCATGGAATGATATTGGATGATCGGAGAATGAAAGTGCGTGAGGTAGCTGAGGCTGTAGGCATCTCAACTGAACGGGTACATCACATTTTACATGAATATTTGGACATGAAAAAGCTTTCCGCGCGATGGGTGCCGCGATTGCTCACACACGACCATAAGCGCAACCGTGTGACCATTTCAAAGGAGTGTTTGGCGATGTTCAACCGCAATCCAAACGAATTTTTGCGCCGTTTCGTTACCGTAGACGAAACATGGATCCACCACACCACACCAGAGACCAAAGAACAATCAAGACAGTGGGTTTCTCCGGGTGAACGTGCACCAAAGAAGGCCAAGGTGGGTCTGTCGGCCAACAAGGTCATGGCCACAGTTTTTTGGGATGCACAAGGTATCATTCACATCGATTACCTTGAAAAGGGTAAAACGATCACCGGCGAATATTATTCAGAGCTTTTGGACAGATTCGATATTGATTTGAAGCAGAAACGACCGCATTTGGCGAAAAAAAAGTGCTGTTCCATCAGGACAATGCACGGGTGCACACGTGTGTAGTCAGCATGGCAAAATTTCATAAATTTGGCTACGAACTGCTACCCCATCCAGCATATTCTCCAGATTTAGCCCCCTGTGACTATTTTTTGTTTCCAAACATGAAGAAATGGCTCGGCGGTAAGAGATTCGGGTCAAATGAAGAGGTCATCACAGAAACAAACGACTATTTTGAGGGCCTTGAGAAAACCTATTATTTGGAAGGAATAAAAAAATTGGAAAAACGCTGGACTAAATGTATAGAGCTAAAAGGAGATTATGTTGAGAAATAAAACGCTTCTTTGACGAAAAAAATATATTTTATTCAAAAAGTCACGGACTTATCAAACGACCCTCGTATATTGGCAGTCATTCAAGGTTCCTAAGTGCGATGATTGTTTTGGGAGTTTCTATGTGCTTGAAAAAGGGTGCAATTGCCATATAAATTGTTTACAATCTGTAACTCTATTCGCTTTATTTATTTGTTTATCTATGTAAGAGTATAAATCCCGAGTAGTATATCATTTATAAAATTTGCGAAAAAAAAGTTTCCATTTAGTGCAATATTTGATTATAACCCATGCAGAGCTGCAGAGCAACTCGTTATTTCCGAATTCATTTGCTTATTGCATTTCTAATTGCTAAGCTTCTTTCAAACCTTGTTTGAAGTATTTTTAGCTTTGCATACTATACTTCCCTTACTCCCCCCTATATTGAACATGAATATTTATTTACCTGCATCCCGCTGTGGCAGCACCATTTGGAGGCCATTGTGATGTGTGTGGCAAATTGAATTTGCAGCATTTTGCATGGCGAAGTAATTAAAATTGAATTGAGTGACACGTCGGGTGCCTGATCGAGGGCATTGAAACTGAAAACTGTGGAAATGGGGAGGGAAACATGGAAACAGGGGAAACATGAAAAACAGGAAACGGGAAAAGAGAAAACTGAAACTGAAATAAGCTTTAAATACGTAATGTAATTTTGCCACAGTCGTTCAGACAATATACATATTTAATTAATGTATTGCCGGCCAGGAATTTTATAAAGCATAAAATCATGCGTATGTATATGAATATATCGTAAACGATATACATATATGTTTATATATATATATGTGTATTTTTTTATAGCCGCATGCGGTGCATTCGGTGCATGCAAAATATCGTTTTAGCCTCGTACAAAGGAAATGCAAACTTTGCATTGTGAACAAGTGTGACTCCGTGTGCGTGTGTGTGAGTGTATGTATGTATGTGTGTGTGTGTGTGTGCATTTGTTTGCAATTGTCATGAATATTGCAATTATTTGGCTCTTGTAGCGCCATGTGTCCACATTTGTTTTTGCCTTCAAGCAATTGCTCGACAAATGTTTGTGGTCTCAGCCTGGTCTGTGCAGTTTGGCGTGTGTGCGAGTGTATGTGTGTGTGTGTGTGTGCGTTGTTGTTGGTGTTAATTTGATATTTTATTCATTGTTATGCAATATTTAGTTTCGTAATTGTGTTTGCACTTTTGCCAGCACACTCGCCATGAAGTTTGTAAAAGCATTTTCGAGCGCTTTAAAATCACAATTCAATTCACGCAAACACAATACGAGCATGTTTAATACGTTTGTGCAAATACGCTTTCACTGTTTATATTTATAAATATTTATAAAAATAAAAATAAAATAAGGGGTCACTGCGCCGATTAATCTCACGTATCTCGTGTTAACCTTGTTGTGTAAACTAGCGCGTATCACACGGTGTAAATAGCCACACTAATTAGTTCAAGTTTTTCTGTTTACCTATACATATTTTCATTAGGGGTATCTCAAAGTAAAGTTTGGTTATTTGTGCTAAAAATAGTCGAATTTATCAATAGTTTAATAATTATTTTTTTCGATACTAAGCTTGTTTATTTTTACGTGCATTTGTAGTAGAATTAATCGATAGTTCCCATGATTTTGCTTCTTAAATATTGGTAAATCGACAGGTTCTTAAATTATGAATTATTACAGAGCTTAATACGAATCAAACAGCTTTAATAAAGCGTTAAATAATGTACATTAGTTGTAGTTATTAAAAATGCTTATCCGTTTATTTAAGCAGCTTACAGCCTGAAATCGATTTATTTATTTTTTGTTTTAAGCAGCTTAAAGCTTCAATTCGACTTCTTTTTGTTTTCTTAAGCAGCTTAAAGCATCGAACAATCGCATTTCTGCGCTCAGCCATCTTTCAGTTCATCTTAGGACCCAACGCACTGCTTCGATTTTAAATTAAAAACCAATGAGCCTTCATCAGCGTTGGCCTGTCAGCTCCTGAAAAGGGTAAACATTCAAGGCAGCTCACCCTCATCCGCCCCTTTGCCACGTTTCCCGACGGGCTGCCTGGCTCTATTCTCCTCCCCTCCCCCTCCCCCCTACAGAGCGCTACATCAACACCGACGTTCGCTGTTTTGCTTTGTTAGGCGATTTTAACGCTGAAATGGGGCATTATTTTTATGCACCCCTTGCCCGGCGCTTCCTGTAGTTGGCTGAGTGAATAAAGGGTGCCACAGGGCGCAGGGCGCATACAGGGTGTACACAGGGTGCAGGCATGTGCATGTGCATTTTTATAGCCAGTTGAAAGCGTTGAACACGATAAAATGTTTTTCGAAATTTTTGTTGTGCATAAACTTTGAATGCCCCTAACCCACAACTTGTCCTTGACTAAACGCGCGCGAGAAAGTGTGTGTGTGTGTGTGGAGGGTGTGTGTGAGGAGGGGGCGGATATTAAAGCCTTTTACCAATGCAGATACGGGTATTTACCAGGGTCGCTGTGGCGGGAGTTAACAAAAGTTTTTGCTGATAGCGCGAGCGGCAAAGTTGAAACGTTCATAAATCACGACACCATAAACTTGTTTTCACTACAAATATGCAGCTACCCTATAATCCCCGATAGTATGTAGTATTACCCATGCCATGCCCATACTCTCTGTGTGTGTGTGTGTGTGTGTAACAAGGACAGCAGCAGTAAAAACATTTGACATTGTTGCAGCTTGATGCGCATTTGATGTGCAGGTTTCCTTCGGCAGGGTAGGAGGAGTCGGATCAGTCGGGTCACAGCCGGTCGAGCGTGTCGGGGCAAACGGTTTATAATCCACGCGGGCGCAACGCTTTGAGGGCTAACTGCCTTGCCAATCGCTAAGTAACTGCTGGCCCGGCTTAAGTCAACGGCTTACACTTGGCCAACTCTTGGGTGCAGTTGGAGGCCAGAGGGCAAGAGATTTGCAACGCGCCGGGACAGAAAGTTGGCCTGCTGCTTTGTGCATTGGGTGAGAGGGAGAGAGAGAGAGTGGAAGAAAGGAGAAAAGGTGTAGGAGAGGAGGAGTAGAAGATAAGTAAGAGGAGGAGGAGAAGAAGGAAGGTAATGGGCAGGAGTAAATGGGTAAGGAGAACTAAGTAGGGCAGCAGGAGGAGCTAGAGGAGCAGGAAGCAGCTGGCCAGAGAAGGTAGCAGAGTCAGAGAAGGGGAAGGAAGAAATAGAATAAAGGAGAAGGAGCAGCAGGAGTAGGGGAACGACACTGATATAGGCAGAACTACAGCGAGCTGCAGGCTGAGTTGCAGAAGTAACCACAGGAGCAGCTGCAGCAGGATAGGTTGCCCTACCCCTCTACCACCTCCCCTTTGCCTGGTAGATCCCTTGTGTACATGCAGCTAATGCACGTGCCCATTGTCGGCCTGTTGCCCAGCCCGCTTTGTGCTGACATAAGTAATCTCTCTGGCCCATTGTGTGTCTCTGCTACGAGTTGTGCAGCCTCCCATCACCTCCGAATCTCTTTCCCCCTCCTCCCCCGGCAAATTGATTTATGCTGAGCAAAGTGTTGTTGTCTGATTTTCGGTTTTCGTGTGTTTTCCTTGCCCTGCGGCTGGACAGCATCCGCAAGGTTTTTCTACAGCTCACCCGGTCATCTCCTGGACCCTGGGGCTGCTCTCCAGTTGGAGTTGCTCTGCTTGCGGCCTGCCATTAAGTTGTTAAGTTATCTCAGTCCTATTGGCAGTTTGTGCGGTTCCAGAGGGGGGGAGGGGGGGAGGGGGGCAGGGGCTGGCAACAAACATTACATTATTTCATTGTATTTTGTTGCAAATGTCCCGAAATTAGAAATTGCTGAGCACAAGCCGCAGACAGGATGACCAAGGTTCCCTCATCCTAGTCTAACCGCAGTTTGTATGTCTATAAGTCTGTGTATCTCCCTCCGTGTGTGTGTGAGTTAGAGAGCACATAAAATAAGAGGGAGACTGTACGGTAATAAAGTAGAAACGTGCAAAAACTAGAAAAATGTGGTAAGACCAAATAATAAACACAGAGAGAGAGAGAGCACAAAGGCTCGCCAGACTAGGTGAATAAAAAAAGAAAGAAAGCGGAGAAAAAGCAGAGCAGAAGACAGCTAGAGCAGGCATAGAGAAAGTGAAAGAAAAAATAGATATATACAACCAGAAAGAACTACTGTACCGGAGTGCTACGAGAAACTTTGGCTACGTGCACAACTCGAGCTGTCAGGTTGCGCCTCGTGCGGCTCTCTTTGTGTGGGTTGCGGCTTTCTGGCCATAAAGTTTTTGGCCTGTTGAAGCGAGCCAAAGCACAGCACAGCGCGTAGTAGGGGTAGTCAGAAGATGAACTTGAATTTACTGCTAAGATATGCAGTTTTCCCCCAGACAAATACAGTTCATAGTTAGATAAATAAGCAACTGTATTCCTAAATGTTGTGTGAAATCAAGATGTTTTATTAGCTACAAAAAATAAAAAAAAAAAAACCATATAAAAAAATATTATTTTTAAAAACATATGGTCAAAATAAATATACTACCTGTAAGCTTATAAAATGTATAATATTTATTAAGTATTTATCTTTTATTTATTTGCTATAGCATCTTTATTTGTTTTCAATTTATTAATCATTCCCCCACTATGTATAATAATTATTTTTATTACAATATATTTGCATATTAAAATATCTGCAAATATATTTTTTTAAACGTGCTTCGCTTGAGTCACCCTAACATTGTTGCCTCTGCTTACTGCTTTGTGGCAATTTGAGGCACTGAGTCCCCGTCGTTGGTCATTTGGTAAGTACGTTAGTTAAACAGCGCCAAGTGCTGTGAGTCAATTACATGCCATATAAAGGCAATCTCACTGGCCAGGACAGGCAGCCTCCTGCGCTGCCCCCTCCTACTGCCAAATCCCACAAACCCAATTGCATTGCACCTCTAAGATTGCCTGCTACACTGGGGGAAAGCAGCTGCTGCTGCTGCCATTGTCTCTCAGTCTCTCATACTGTCTGCCTCTGCCTCAGTCTCTTCCTCCTCCCCTGCCTCTGCCCCCCTACTCCTGCCTCAACTTCATTCAGCAATTCCCCATTGCAATCGCATTGGCAATATCTGCATTATGATTGTCACTTCAGACGCTTGCAATGCTGATTGAATGGACAGCAATTCACTCGGAAGGCCTCATCCATAGACGTAGGAAGCACAGTGCATAAAATACAATTTTTCATTGGGGAGGGGATGGTAGAAAGGGGGGGAGGCGGAAGTCACGCACTTGACTGTCAAAGTTTTTGTGCAGTCAATATCAAACTTCGAACTTCGCACGTTGCATGCAAAAATGCGCAGCCACGTTATCGAATATGGCCAAAGCTGGAGATGAAACACAAGGTGTAGAGGGGGAGGAGGCAGGAGGAGGCAAGAGCAGCTGAGGTGAGATCAAGCGGGATGTTTCAACTGCAGTTGACAATGCTGCGAACTGAAGTGGAATCAAGTCAAGTCGAGGCAGCACACAGTTGATATGACAGCCACAGTCAGGGGAGAGAAAGGAGAGCAAGTAGGAAGAGAGAGAGAGAGAGAGAGATAGACAGAGCTGGGAATGAATTTAAAATTCCCAGTCATGTCAGAGATAATGCAGTGGCAGAGACAGATGCAGAGAAGGACAGCTGGCGCACGGAGCGTATGATTAATGTGTCATTGTTAATTTGCGCCATAAATTTGCCAACATTTTGTTGACCGCCTGTCAAAAAGTTTTCCATGGACTACACACAGAATAGTATTCATTTCACGTACCCTACTCCCCCTACCACCCCCTTCTCGCCCTCCTCCGATTTCCAAATCGTCTTTAAGCTTTAAGAAAACTTGCCTTGTTTCACATAAAACACGCCCCGCCTGCGGCCACTTGGCCAAGTCGAACAAGCCTGTAGTAGTTCACTTGGCATTTACATGGGTTCGCTTTTGGGGGGGTGGGACTGGTCGAAAAAGTTTTTAATTGAATTCTATGGAAAACAGTGAAAATTCAGTTATAAAACTGAGAGAAAACTTAAAATGTTCTCGCCATGAAATATTAATGTATTTTTCCCATTAGAAAAGTTACTCGTAGGCGCCAATTGGGCACTTTAAATTATTTATATTCCAAATTCTATTTATAACGAATTTTGTGAAACTTAAATTAAGAAACGACGATGTTTATAATCGTTTTCCACTCGTTCGACACACGCAAGCGTAATGAAAGGCAAACAAGGAGGAGGAGCGAGCAGGAGGAGCGGGGAGAAGTTTGCATGTCAATCGTGATTGCCCAAAAAGGAGTAGCGCAAGATTGCGTGAAGAGAGCAGAGTGTGTTCTGGACAAGTTGCAAAGGGTAGAGAGAGGGGGGCAGTCATTGCAACTCGAGCAGCAACACGATTTTCATTTTGAGCAGCACAACAGAAAAGGGCAAACATTTTCGCTTGACATGCATCTAGATGGAGTTTCTGGGATTCGTATCAGTGTACTGGAAACTTGCCCAAGGTGCTCTCAAGGTTCGCAAAAGCAGAGTCTCTGACAACGTGTTGACACGTTGCACACACAAAGCGAATGACAAAATCACAAAGAGAGAGAGGGAGAGAAATATGAGTTGTGGCAACTCTTTTCGCTTGTGTTATCGATAATTACTGCAATTAAATTTTAATTTACAGTGCAATCGAGCGTTTAATTTCGAGAGAGCAGCATGTAACGCTTAAATAATTATTGTTAATATTTTGCAGGCATTTTGAAATTTCGAATTTGATTCTATTTGCATATGCAAATTACTGTTTATTATTTGCGGGCTATATAGCTCGATTTGTTTCTAATTG
This sequence comes from Zaprionus tsacasi, assembly GCA_018904105.1. NCBI lineage: Eukaryota > Metazoa > Arthropoda > Insecta > Diptera > Drosophilidae > Zaprionus > Zaprionus tsacasi. Next base: position 3,601,036 of record JAEIFR010000295.1, read on the forward strand.
AAGGTCGAATGGAAGGGGATAGATTTGATGATTGCTGGCTCTGATCAGAAATGACAACTGGCAACTGGCAACTGGCAGCAGCTGCCATAGGGAGGCAGTTACATCTGGCAGACGTAACCTCAGGCCATTATTGCAGTAAATAATTGAATATTGTTTCATCGTGTGGGCACAACTTGTGCTGCAAATTTGTTGTGGTTGCTGCTGCTGCTGTTGCTGATTTAATTGTTGCTGTTGCTGCTGCTGCTCTTGGGGTTGCGGTGTCGGCAACATCAAAATACAATTGACTTTTCGTTGCAACTTCGAGCTGGTTGCCAGGGCAACTTGTGTACCGAATATGTGTGTGTGTGTGTGTGTGTGTGTGTGGTTGAGGAACTATAACACACTCAGTCACTTCTCCTCCTGTCCCTGCCAGCCTGCTCTCTCTCTCTCTCCCTCGCTCTGTGTGTGTTGCGACAATTTCAGCCGTGTTGTCTCGCACTTGCCACATGCCACATGCCTTAGCTGCAAAACTTTTGCCAGCGCCTGCTCGCTACATGGGATACTTTGCATTAATTTAGCGGAATCGTCAACTTCTTCACCGCTGCCAGCGAGAGAAACTTTGCACTTATCGCTATGTGGCAGCTCCAGTTCCAGATGCAGATGCAGATGCAGCTTGCCAATTGCCATTTTTAGCTGGCAAAATGAAGCCATTTAAGCCATGGCTGCTGCTGCTTCACTGACTCCACTTGCCACAGCCACACAATAATCCTCGTGCAGCCACTTTAGCTTGGCCAAAAGTCATAAACCTTCTGCTTGGTTGCCTTGTGGCGAAATTGTTATTTATGTGGCGCGCGTGAAATGTATAAAAATGTTGCCTTTAGCAGGCCATAAACTGAATGAAAGAGAGAGAGAGAGAGAGGAGAGAGAGAGAGAGAGGAAGGGAATAAATAAAGCCCACGTATGGCAGCGTCTGACATTTTGTGCAGCAGCAGCCACGTTGGCCCACGTTGCGTATGTGTAATTTGGTGTCGTGCGCAGGGCCAATGATTGTTTTTAGTATTTAAAATCGTTGAACTTATGGAGGGGGAAGCGAGAGCTAACGTGGCTGCCATTGTTCCCGTTTAGTAACATTTATCGCCATTTTGACGCACACACACACACGCACACGCACAGGCAAACAGGCAACACATGCTTGCCAGCCATTTTCACTTTATTTTGTAAACAATTTTAAGTTGAATGGAAAATGTTTATGTTGCCGCTTTCAGCGCTGCTGCTTGGCATGCTGCACCCTATTTAACTTTTATTATTGTCGATGTTTTTTATGTTTTCGTGTGTGTGTGTGCAGCAGCAACTCCTCTGTGTGCGTTATTAAACTTATTTCACATCAGCAGCGCTTCAGCTTAACTTAAGTTTTCGTTTGCAAAAAGCCATTTGATGCGGCTAATTTGGCTGCAGGCAGCTGCAGGGAAAATACGGCTAAAATTGCACTATTTTTTATTGCATTTTCAAAGCTGCAAATAAACATAAAGCGATACGATTAGACGTATTTATTATTGCATAAATTAAAACCACAATACACAATTGAATTGAAAGACAGACACACACAGACACGCTGAGCATAAATGCTTTGTTTCGTTTAATATTATTTTTTTTATGTTTTTTTTAAGCTCTGTTGCCATGCACACACTTCTTTCTGCTGGCCAATGTGGCGTATGCGTAATTTGAAGCTATTGATTGAAGTGCAGAAAAAAACATGTTGTTGCTAACGTTGCTGCTGTCGCTGCTGTCGCTGCTGCCTCTGCTTCTGCTGTTTTTGTGAAAAAGCATTTTTCATGCGTGTTTTTGACGGCGCTTCAATTAAACTGAGTTGGCACGCCCACACGGCCGGAGTGGCGGCTGCCTTTGACGCCCACTTATCGATTGCCGATGCATGGCAACATTATTGCTGCATACTTTTTGGCATGCGCTTAATTACATCGCAGTAACGAGCGGCGTCGCGGTGTGTGTGTGTGTGTGTTTGTTTGGCTGGCATGTGGCTTGTGCGTGTGTGTGTGTGTGTGTGCGGAAATTATGCACGTCGCTTACACATTCCGCTGCTGTGGCGAAACAAGCTCAGCTCGCATTAATTGAACAATTTTCGAAGCTCACTCAACTTTTTGCTCATTTTCTAGATTATTATCGCATTGGAGCATTAAATGTTTTTTTTTTTTTTTTTGCTACACCCCTTTTGCTGCTGCTGCTGCTGCGGTCGTTGCGACGCCCCTTGACAGCGCCTTTGCGTGTTTATAATTCACACTTCAACTTAATGCTTTAGCTGTAGCTTTAGGGTAGGGCCAGGTGGCCCAAACGAGCTGGCACACACGAAAAAAAATGAAGTCATTAAGTGCAGCAGCCTTTGAGGCGCTTATCGCAATTGCAATTGACACGGTCTCAATTACACAAAAAAAACCACTCTAAGTGGCATATGCATTTAAATATTTTTTATATAAACAAAAAGCAGTTTTTGTTTTATTTTCAGCTCAGAAATTACAGTTTTTTGAACAATTTCGCGACACGTGTAAAGCGGCGCAGCCTCAAGCTAAGAGTTGTTTCAGGGATTCTAGATATTTATATAGTATTTATTTATTATATGCCTGCCAGGCAGTTTATTTCATATAAATCTGCGTATTTACAGCAAATAAACACACATATCTCTTTCGAATTACCCCTGCGGCTCTAATACACTTTGACCCTTTTATAGCAACCCTTAGATATTTGTATTTATGTTAACGTATCCTAGGCATATACCATATAGGCGTCTAGAGCATTCCCGCACATAATTGATTGGCGTGTGTGGCTTTTGTTTTATTCGTGTCGTAGCTGACGTTGACTCTCAGCAGGGGGGGACGACACGACATTATTTTTGGTTGGCAGAAATAAATTCCGAATTTGTTGACAGCTTCAAAATTTGTGCCCGCTGGGCTTTTGCTGTCTGTCTGTCTGTCTGTCTGTCTGCTTGTCTGTCTCTTTGGTCTCTCTGTCTGTCACGCATTTCTCTGCCAAAATGAGCAGCAAAAAAAAAAGAAGGTCCTGCGGCGCTTCATATTTGTTTATTTATTGCCATCAAACAAAACCCGCAAAATAAAATTTAATTTCATGGAATGGCAGCACTTTTGTTTTGCATCATTTGCATTTTGTTGCCCCCACTCCCCTACTACCCCTCCCCCCTGCTTGCTGTGCGGAATTAATGAGACAATTAAAATAATGCTGGAAAAAAGTGAGAAAGCGCTTAAATGTTTCATGTTGACACACGCCAAGTACTGCAGTGCTGCGACGTTGCCCATTGTGCCACATTTGCTGCTGCAGTTGTTGTTGTTGTTGTTTTAGATGTTGCTGTTGTTGTTGCTGTTGCTGCTGCCGGCGCTTAGCTCGTTAGGCGCACACAACATGCGAGACTGCAGCGGCACGTACAAGTGGCAAACACAAAGGCCGCTCTGCGCGAGTGTGAAAGGCACTTGAAAACACGACTAATTGGAGTCGACGTTCTTGACACACACACACACGCACACACACGCCCTAAACACACACACACACACACAGGCAGTTAGTAGTCGCACATTAAGTATGCGCCGCGTTGTGCAGCGAACTCCGAAAAATTTATGAGCGACACATGCAGCGTGCAGGCCACACACAATTACAAAGCTGTCGTCGATTGTTACAAATCAATGGTCAGAGAGGGAGAAAGCAATAGAGAGAGAGAGAGAGAGGGAACGAGCTATAAGCAGCATGGTAACGAGTCGAAGCGCGTCATTACCGGCACACGGGGCGGATGAAACTGCTGAAGTAGCGCTAATTGCAAAGCAATCGCAGAACGTGAAGCGTACACTAAATCACCGAGAGAGATCCCAACTGGCCATAGGGAACATGCGACACACACACACACGCACACACACTCGCACACACACGCACATCCCTGGGGCACACACACTACTCTGCGTTGGCTTAGCTCAGCAGTTGCTGCTGCCAATCTGCCAATCCTGCGGGACACTGCGCTGGCTGCCATCTTTGGCCCAATGTCCTGATGAAGGTCAATACGCTTACACTTAGCCTGATTTTCTTACGCTTTTCTGTGTTGGGGTTTTTATCGGCAAACACATAAAATGCGCCTGAACCTTTTGTTAACAGGAGCCGAGACAGAGGCATACACACCTTTAGGGTCATGCTGTGTGTCCTCAGTGCCATTAGCCGTGTCTCCTTCATTTCGAAGATGGGCGGGCGGGGAAGGGTCTGAGAGGGGTTCGGTTTGCCTTTCATTTCGCTTGCTTAACTATTTATGAGCTAGCAATCCCTGGAACGCAGTGCTGCGTCTTTATTTGTGCTGCTACTTTGCTGCCTTCGGGGCGTTAAATTGACTTGGCTTAGGCCCGCACTAACACACACACATGCACACACACACGCACACGTGGGACTTACGCATGGTCGCACCTGTCCCAGAGGGAGATGCGACCCTAAAATGAGCATAAACTTCTCTCTGGCTCTTTGAACTTTAAGCACAACTTAAAGCACATGCAACGAGGCGTATGCGCAATTTGAGACTACGTTGTGTTTGTTTTTTCTTTTTATTTTATTAAAATCAAATAAATTTACCGTTAGTCGCTGTCGCTAATTTTGTTGCTCGCTGCTCGCCCCGTGGCCAACTGCCAACTCGCTTTTGGTCTTAGCCTTTTTATCTGGCCATAAATATGCCTAGATCGCTGGCAAAAAAGTATAAAAGCGCAGCCAAGTTGGACCTCGGGGTGGGTTGGATCTCTAAGTAGCTATAGCACTCGGGGGAGCAATTACCCTGCCCCCCCTTTTGCCGTGGGTAACAACTTGGGCTTGACCCAACGCGGCTCGCGTGTTTCCTTCCTCCCTCTGCACAGCATCCTCTAGACCAGAAATTAAGTTATATTCGGGTCCAAAAAAAAAAGCAAAAAAAAGTTGGGCCAAAGAAAGAACCTGCCGCGCCATATGTTTCACTAATGGCCCCGCACATTGCGGTCATTAGGGGAGTCGACTGCAGATGGTGCACACAGGTGGCTTATGGATTGGGCCTGGATGGGACAATGGCCCCGTACAGAGCAGAGAAACAAACATATTTGGCCACATGCTTGAGACTTTCCTTTAGTGGTTAACAGAAGTTGTCAATGCCAGATATTGGCTTAAAGCTGAAAAGCTGAGGATTCAAGCTAAATTTATAACTAGAAGATGGTTTTCATGTAAGAAATATTTTCTACGTGCATATACGAATTTCAGTCAGATCTAAAATTAAAAGATTATATCGCTTTTATTTATAGAATTTTCAAGTATTCTTTATTAAATAAAATATAATGAATAAACATAATTATTCGAGCTAACAATTTAACTAAGTTTTCGTTCAAAAGTCTTCACTGTCTTTTAACCATATTTTCAGTCTATGTAAATTCATAAAACAATAGACAATTTTATTTACCTTGAGTAAAAATAAATGCATTTAAATAATTGATTATTGTTGCTTGCATTTATTTATATTTATTTTAATTGCATGCAAAGTCAACTATTTGCTGGCTTTAAGAACAATTAAGATATTTAAAATAAACATAATTTCCCTTACCTTTTGTTGTTGTCTTTGTGAACATAAAAGTTGCCAGTAATATGCCAATAATATTAGGGTTGACTGAACAAATATTCTAAGAAAATTGCTTGAGATGCATTCAGGGTATTTACAATTTTCATTCAAGACTTGTCAATTAGTAATCAAATTATTTGATTACTGAACGAAAAGTTTTGGCTGTCAGTGTGTGTGTGTGTGTGTGTGTGTGTGGGGGGGAATGCTTATGTTCGTGCATGAGCTGCAATTTCAGGGACTAATACAAACATAATAACAATTATGCAAAGCAGCAGCTGCTGCTGGCATTGGGGCAAGGAAAACACCTGAAATTGCACTAAGCTGGAGCTGCATTTGGGCCCAGATAGAGATAGTGCAAATTGCTTGGCATTGTTTGCTTAACTGTGCACGACTGAGCTGGCTTACGTGTTCAAGTGTGTGTGTGTGTCTATGTGTGTGTATTTACTTTTGCAAGCAAATTATGCTACCGACTCACGTGTGCGACAATAACCTCATCAATGTCTGTAGGGGGAGAACTGTAGTTATTACCGGGTTTGTTTAAATTGCAAATGAGCTTGCCCAGCTTTTCATATGGTAATCAATGCTCAACTAGTTTGGTCACACTGTCAGTCAGTCAGTCAATCAGTTTGCCTGTCAATCAGTCTGTCGACGCTTGAGACTGTTTGCTCAAATCATTTGCGTGCATATCCCTTACAGCATCCTCTGTAGTTTCAATTAAATGTTGCCCATTACACAAAGATACAAATCATTATTGGCAAACGGAGCAGATTTCTCTCGCTCTCCCTCTCAATCATTGATCCAGTGCATGATAAATCAAAAGCATTAATCATGCAATACAAATGCAAATCCCCATTTCAAAGCCGACTCTCTGCTTCTACGATACTGATGCAAAATCTTGTCCTTTGTCTGAGCCAAATATTAGCACACTTGAGCCCAGAAATAAAATGGAAACGAAAATAAGCAGCAACCCAAGGCACAAAGTAGAAAATTATGCAAACGAGCCACTCGACCAAAAAAAGGGACAACTCAGCCGCAATATCAAAGGGAGGAAAGAGAAAGCGAGAGAGTGAGAGAAAGACAAAGGAAACGCGAACGAGAAGGAGACATTAAAGTGCTCGACTGAGAATACTATGTAAATTTTATAGCAGCAGCACCTTTTCGCAGCAAGAAAAGAAAGGAAGTAGAAAAAAAAAGAAAACAAATGGCAAAAAGAAGGCACTACACAAGCTGCTTGGCGCGCTAATTATGATATATGAAGGTGAGCCCAAAGGAAACCCCTATAAAAATACATATAAATTGATATTAATTGCACCGCAACAGGCCACAAATCATTTGCCGGAATATTGCTGTCTAATTGTTTTTGTTTCTCGATTTTTGCAACATCATTGCGATTTTTTTTACCCAAGCTTAGGTTAGGTGTTGCCTCATAAAGGGAAACAGAAACTTTGTAAATGCCTCACTGCACAAAACTGAAGAATAGAACGTGAGATGAGGCAGAATAACTAGGGTATAGAGTACAATATATAAACTAAAGTATAACATCGTATATAGAGCTTAAGCTCAACTCATCATCAGTTTATGCTGCTAGCATGGAAATAGTTTAGTCCTCTACGAAGTGCATTACTTTTCCAGCTTGACGAGTGAGCCGGAATATTTATGTTTAATGTTCTGCATGCGGGTCGATGTAGAAGTGGTAGAGGGAGGGTCTGCAGGGAATTGCGGGTTGGCAATTTATTTGAAACCACATAAAACAAACGGCGAGTAAAAATGTTGCCGCTGCTTTCTGCTGCTTTCAGTTCGTGTTGCTGTTGGTGTTGCCTTGGCCTGGGCTAATGAACAAACAGAACGGATGATGAAAACCACAGTAAACAAGGCAGCGCAGCGCAGAGCTGGCAAATAGCCGGGCGAGCGGAGAGTTTACACGTAAACAGGCGCTGCATAAGCAAAAATAAGCGACAGAGACTGCAGTGCAGTGATAGAATCAAAGCACAATGGGCAGAGAAGGCGAAAGCGAGAAGTGGAACTGGCAGTGAGCCACAAGGAGGAGGAGGAGGAGCAGCAGGAGGAGCAGCAGCATTATAGACTTGAATAAAAATATTTACTGCTCGTCAAGGGTTCAGTTAGCCAGTCGGCAAAAAGCTGACAAGCAGAGAGAGCGCTGAGTGTGACAAGGACAAGCAGCAGAACGAGATAGATGGATAGATGGCGAACGAGCGTGAGAATGTTAACGTTGATGATGATGAAATGCGCCACTTAATGCGCTGCCATTTACTTTGGCGCACAAAAGTATGCTACACTTTTTTCTTTTCTCGTTTTCCTTTTCCTTTTGCTGGCCGCCACTTTGTTTGCCCGCCCCTGATTAAAGTTGATTTTTTATAATTTGTTGCAACTTCAGCTTCAGCTTCAGCTTGCTGCCTGCAGCCGTTGTCGCTGTCTCGCTCTCTCTTAAGTGCCACAATTTTGTGGCGCTCAAGTCTTTCACCTGCGACGGCGTCGCTGCCTTGTCGCGTCGCCATCTTCATAACGCATCGCCGGCCAAGCGTGCGCCAGAGTGCAACTGAGTGAAAAAACCGCAGCTGGCAGGAGCTGGAGCTGGAGCTGGATGTGACTCTGCCCACCTCGTTCCACATCCCCTATGGCAAGCAATATAGGGTATGCGCGAATTAATCTTAATTGAAATTCCATGCCGCACGAGTCTTTGGTCTTTGGCTTGCCATATGCCACTGTTTACACATGGCACACACGCACACACACACGCGCACACACCCACGCACAGCAAGAAGGGTTCGCTATGTGGGCGAAATTAAAATGCGCACTCACACGAATGCACAGCGTAGAGTCCTTGCCAAATGTGGCACAGGCTCGACTCAGGCTCGACTGCATATTCACATTCCCGCACATTAAATGATATTTGCACCGCATCAAATTTCACCCTCCCCCCCCTCCACATTATTTTCCTCACACTTTTCTCACACGTTTTCCCCAGCGCTTTTCTTTATGAAAACGCAAACCACACACTCACCGGAAGAAGCTGAGTTTATTTTTCATTAAAACGAATTAAAATTCTGCACAGCAACACACACACACATGCACACAGCAGTGCCCTAACACTCCACACACACATATACACACTCACACACACACACACACCCCTTGCTTGCAATAACAATTAGACGGCATGCTAATTGTTTCAGAAGGCATTCGCACTTCGTCGCGTCTCAAGCACACAACGCCCTGCTGCCACGCCTCTCCCGCCTTCTGCTGCTCCTGGCCAGACTGTGGCCCATGCAGCTTAAATTGAAATTTAATGCCCAAGCATAATCCATGGGATCGGGCTGTACACATGTTTAACACATTTTTGCCTCAACTTGCAGGTTTGCTCTGCATTCTTAACAGCTCGAGAGCTTTTAGTTCCCAAATCCCTCTGCCATATTGCAGACAGGCAGGGCGGGGGAGAGGGGGAAGGGGAAGGTGTGACCTGCTGCACTCTGGGGTAGCTGCTGCCTTGCCCACCTGCACATTCTAATTTGTATGCAAATCAAAATCAATAGGATTAACCAAGTTACATGCTCTGCCTGCAACTCTCTCCCTCTCTCTCTCGCTCTCTCTCTCCCTGTTGCTTCTCTTGTTTGTCTTTTTCGAAAATTGTTTTTTTAACAATATATTTCATTGCTCATAGACTGTGTGTGTGTGTGCTGCAGCTGGAGTGTGTGGCTCAACTGTGGATAGCTTCTGGCTTATCTCAAAACCTTTTTACACCCGCAGCAGGAGATAAGCAACAGTTTATGTTATGCTCTGCAGGGCTGCAGGGCGAGCAACTTTATAAGCTCTCAACCAAAAATTTTTGGGGCCAAAATAAACACGTTAGAAGCTTGCCTGGCACAAGTACTATATGTATGTGTTAGTGATACAAAACTCAGTATTTTGTATATTTTTTTGGCATTTTAAAGTGAATTTCTTATTTTATTTTTATATATTTATTCAAAAATATTTTTCTAGTGCATTTCCAAGATTTCTGCAAAGCTTAAGCGATTATCAATTATGATTTATTTACGCAGCTGCTCGGATTGACTTTTATTTTCAACTTTACAATGTATTTCTTAAATATTAAAAATGGCCCCTCAATGAGCTGACATAAGGCTCTTTTCTGCAGTGTTGACTTATGCTGAAAACTGAGTGTGGCAGACTTGCAGAAAGTTAAGATTATATATGCGATTCTGGGTGGTACAAATATATCAATCTATATTCCTACAGAGACGCATGTGTATTTGTATAATCTGTACTAATTTACTGATTCGATGCTGCTGCTTATGAGCTCTCTGGCTGGTTGCATGTAGCTGTAAAAGAAATAAAGATATTTACGAATATATAATGCAAGGCTTACAAACCTATGCCAGACTGTCTATGTCTAGTCCTTCCTTCTTCCCAAAAAAAAAAACACTCTAACTAATTTCATTAATTGTTTGCTTAGTTCGCCAGCCGCGTGGCAAGTGGCACATTTAATTAGACTAATAAAGTAATTCGGTTGGCTCAGAGTGTAAGCGAGACACTGAGAGGGAGATCCAGAGCCTAGATTCTCAGCTAGGGTGTTTCCCATAGAGGTTGCTAATAAAACTGTTATAATGAGTTGGCTGTAATGAGCGGCTATTGGGCTGGTTAAGCGACACAGACAAACAGGAAGAGGAAAAGAGAGAGAGAGACGCGGCGGTTAAGCCAAATAGAATTATGTGTGTATCTGTGTGTATGTGTTAATTTAACTAACAGAGTATGCAATGTATTTGTGTGTGTGTGTGGGTGCAATTTGATGCTCATAACTGTAGTTTGTCGAATTCGCTGGCTGCACCTTTGGGGTATGCAACATATTTTTACTCTGCTGCCGCTGCTGCTGCTGCTGCCTAGTGGCAAGTGGCGTATAAATCCATTTTAATTAATTTCATAAATCAAGCGCAATGCATTTATTTACGCATATAAATCATGTAATTAACATGCACATAGCCACACACACACACACACACACGACCCCGACACATCGCACTGCGACTTGCGACCTGCTCAGCCCGCTGAGCTTCAACTGGGCAGAGGCAACGGCAACTGGTTGTGGCGTTGGCCATGATAAACAAGATATTAACGACTTAATTTACTGCAGCCCATACGCAGCACACACACACTCTCTCTCTCTCAGTGTGTGTGTGTGGCCATAAAATGCAGGCAGGCTACATAAATATAAAATGTTAAATAAATAAACGAGGCTATCGAAAAAATTCGACCAGTAAACAAGCAAGAAGAGCTACAGTTTACCATATAAATACGAAGCAGACAGCTATGAGATACCCTGTATTTTGAGGGGGAGGGGAGAGGACTTTATTGTACCTACTCAAGCTGCTATAGCTAATTCTTAGCTATAAGTATAGAAAATAAAACATTAGTTTTTTATTACAATATAACTGATTAAGTACCCTATATATATGTGCAACTAATCCCCCCGCATTTCTATAGGGTATGTTGCAGTAAATGCGATTACACTGCTCGTCAATCATTGGGGGAATGTAATCGACTTGGCATCGTGTACGTTGCTGGCTTCGGCCTTAACTGCGGCCACATATGCCTCGCTTTGGGTAGCGCATTAAATATGGCGAGTCTCTTGTGAGTCTCTCTCTCTCTCTCTGTGTGTGTGTGTGTGTGTGAAATCGAGAGCATTTTACTCTCTACAGTGCGACGTATGAAAACCGCCAATTTTTCAATAAACTGCAATAAATGTTTATCCATTTATATGCTTAATGTGCTGCCATATGCTCGTTCCACGCGGCGTATACGTAATATTTTTGGATTTAATCTTAAATATGGCGATAATGTACTTGCAGGCAACTGTAAACAGGGTTGGCTGGGTTTATAAAGCAGTACGAACTATGCAGTTTATAGGGTAGCTGGCAAGTCGTGCTAGCCTCCACAGTTGTACTACTTTTATTAATGGTTGCTGCCAACGTTGGTGAACCGCGCATTGCCAGCCCAATGGTGTCTGTGTCTGCGTGTCTGTGTTTCTCTGTGTGTGTATGTGTGCACTCAAGGGAATACTTATGAGCGTGTGTGTGTGTGTGTGGGCGTGTGTGAGTGCATTAATCAGTTGTAAACAGCGTAAGCCTTTTGGTAATTAAATTCACTGATAATTGCACAATTCGCAACAAATGTTGTGACAGATTATTAATTGCGCTGCAGTTGGCCAGAACTGTGGGCCAGAGGGGGGTGGTACTTGGCCAGGGTCGCGAGTCTGATTGGGATTTCCTTTGCAGCCTGCTCTGAGCATAATATTGGCTTAATTGGGTTGAGTAGAGACTGAAATTGTGTGGCATATGAAGATATTCACACGTGTAAAACAGCTTGAGTTTTTATGCAGCTCTCTCTCTCTCTGCTTCTCCCGCTCTTGCCTGTTTGTCTCTTTAGCCTTACATAATTTGTTTTGGGCCGGTTAAAAGGGCAAGGCACGTATCCACTTGGATGCCAAAGTCAAAGACGTTGTCTGCCCTTTTTACTTGATTAGAAATTTAATTAGTCTTTGCTCCATGCTGTCATGCCAAGAAATTATAATTGCACTGAGCACACACATACCCTTACTCCCCCTCCCCCAACACACACACACATACACACACGATTACACACTCATATATGTAAACACTTTGGATAACCTGGTGGTAAAAGCCGCAGATATGGCCCCTCACAGCCATAACGCAAAGCAGAGTCGAAGTAACAAGCAGAAGAAGAAGGAGACTAGAAGCAGAGAGAACAAAGCGAAGCAGAGAAGAGGCAAGTGGAAAAAGAGTAAGAGTATTATAAAAGAAATTGTATGTAATTTGAACGCCTTTGCAGTTGGCCAACTGCCGGCCAAGAAAATAAAAACGCCCATGTGAGGCAGAAAGCCAACGACCTGCAGAGAAAAAAACGAACCCAAAGGAAACGAACGTGGATGGCTTCAAAGGAGCACACACACACACACACATACACACACAGGACGATCACCGCAGCAGTAAAAAACAATGTGTGTGTGTGTGTTGCCTGCAGCTTAAAAAGTTGGGTGTGTGTGTGCACATTTACACGCATCCTGGCGTTGCCTCCCTGCCTCCTCCCCCCACTTTGGTCGTTTAGGACGCGCCCAGCTTTTAAGTATAATATAGCGAAGCCAGGCGCAGCGTGTGTGCTGGGGTCGTGTCTAGTGGCGATGCCAGGTACAAAACGGCTAGACAAAAAGATGAGCACGCCTTCAGGATGTTGCTGGCTCCGCCTGTGCCTCCATCTCCGCCTCTGCCTCTGCCTCTGCCGCAAGCCGCATGCTTGTGCATCAGCACAAACCGAGTAGGTGGAGAATATTTAATATGATTATGCCAAAGTAAATTGCTTGCAACAAAAAGTTGCATGTGCATGTGCGGCGCCAGCTGCTGCTGCTGCTGCTGCATTCGACTTGAGCCGCCCTTGTTTATATAGTATTTCCAGCGATTCATGGAGTAGTTCATTGACTTCAACGACGCCTTCTCTGCTTTAAGAACCTGAGAAGGGTTGACAAGCGGAAGGAGCTGAGCGAATGCAGTTTGCTTCTGCACAATTAGCTTGAGTACAAATTGTGTTGCCTACTTTTCAGCGCGGGCATTAAATCCATTGATATCGAATATTGAATAACATGCATGTTTATTAGCTAATGGCAATCAAATTTACAGAAATTATGTGCTAGGTAACATTAATTTTTTACAGCAAAAATTGATACTACAGACTTTAATTTAGGCTTCATTTTCGAATTATTTCAATTTACTCAGGCAGTTAGGGGCGTGGTCAATTTTTTAAATATTATTAATCTAAGTGCAACAATAATACATATTGTCAGCAAATTTGGTAGCCCTAGCTATTATAATAGCTGAGATCTATGAGTTCATACAGACCGATCATGCCTGTAGTTTACTTTAATTAAAATTGTTTCATTGTTTTGAGATATTTGTAATTTGTTACAATAAGCAAAAGCAATATATCCGTTCCATAGTTTTCTGAAATATTTTCTATTTTACTAAGTCTCTAAACAGTCAGAAAACTGGCGTGATTTACCAGTTGCTACGCTAAGGCATCGCCTGGCAAACTGTCATTGAGCTGCGTAAAAAGTTTCTTTCAATAAGTTAGTCATTTCAAAAGTTTAACTCAAACTCTTGCTGTTATAATGGGTGTCTTTTAAATATTCTTGATGTTTTAGAATGCCTAACTGAACTTCAATTGGTTTCTGGCACAGAAACTATACTGTTTGTGCGCCCTTGGGCTATATGGTTTATCCACACACACACGCACACAGACACCCTGTATGCGAGCAAGTGGGAAACACACACAGAAAACCAATATTTGAATGCATTTGAATAGTGTCACAAACAGCCGCACACACATCGAGGCTAACACCAGCAACTGGCACATCATATATAGCCGCCATACGCGTTCGCTGCAAGTAGCTGAGTGTGCAGAAGGAATAGAAAGAGAGAGAGAGAGAGAGAGAGATAGAGAGAGGGAGAGAGGGAAGAAGGCGGCAACCATAGCCACAGTGGCAGCCTGTGTTGATGTTGTTTTAGAGTATTTGCCCCCATCCCAGAGTTATCGTTGCCTTTGCCTCGTGCCTCGTTCAGTACTCGCACAATTTATACATGTTCCTATTGCACAAAACACACACACACACACACACACTCTCGCGGGCACACACTCATAAGCGGCACATATTAAATACATAAAATGGCGCCATTTTGTTTTTCTACCCATGAAATACACTCGCCTGCTGCTGGTGTCATCGCCAACTCCATTTTCATCTCCAATTTCCATTTGCATTTTGGTTTTTCCATTTTCATTTTCATTTGTTTTTCGTTCGAATTGAAAACAGATACCGCAAGCTTAAATGCAACAAGTTTCCCCGGGTTTTTCCCGTTATTGTTTCACCACTGAAAATTGGCTTAAAGCAACGCGTCGCATCAAATTTAATTGGGAAACCTGCGAAATTCCATTCAGTTAATTAGATCTGAATCCAGGTGGAATTCTCGATTCCATGACAAAAATACTATCAAACAACTACGTAACATAATCAAATACCAAAGTTTTAAAACAATGCAACGAAATGGTGGGAGTGAGACAGAGAGAGAGAGAGAGAGGTAGTCTGTGTGCTTCAATGGAAAATAATTGAAATGTGGGAAAATTGCATTGTTAGACAGTTGACATTTCAATTGTGCCCCATTTGCACAATATAATGGAAATAAAACAAACAATAACCAAAACAATTTCATCAATATGGTTTTACTTTTAAAAGGATTCAGCAAAAAAGACAAATCAAATTTATGCAAAAGAAACTAAACTGAAAAGTTAATAAAAACGATTGAGCAACTTTCAGTTATGCAAAAAATATATATGGTGGCTTCTTCTTTAAATTTAATTCATGGTATATGTTGAGTATATTAAATATTATGCGCATTGTTCGTAAAGTTTCCCTTTAATATAACTATTTCCTCTATATAATTAATGGGTAGGTTTATAATAATTATTTCCAGGTACCAACAATTTTTAATATCACATAATATTGTTCATGAAATTGCGGTTATTTGTCCCGAATTAATAATTATGATAATTATGCAATGGGTAAAAATATCTGAAAACAGAACCTGTCAGAAACACATGAAGGTCTACTTCAACTTTTACATCCCTTCCCCTCTCTCTCCCCCCTCTCGTCTTGCCAACACGCACAGTTATAATTAAATTACTCGTGGCATTTGAATACGAACGAATTAAACATTATTTTATTACTGAATTTTTAAGCGGATTGCCGCGGTTTCGCCTGCCTTTCAAATTTGCTCTCACTCAATTTTCCTCTCTCTCTCTCTCTCTCTCTCTCACTCGATTGACCGAAAATTTGCGTACATATTGTAAATAAAATATTCAATTAAATTGAGAGCGAGTTTTCACTTTGGCAGCCACTGAAAGCGCAATATGTGATAAGCACAGTGACAGGCGTTGAATACCGGAAAATATCTATGCATATATGATTGTATTAAAGTAAAAGTGGGGGGGAAATGATGACAGACCGGGGAATACCTTTGGAACTTTAGTACCTTACATTTATTCATATTTATAAATATTGTTTTATGAAGTACCATATTTATTTGATATTTTTAAATCAAATGAAATGAAATCAAGGAAATTTAAATATCTACAACGCAAAGCTATATTCTAGGTATTATATTCATCATCAGATACTCGCCTTGTGGTTTCCTTAGTTTCCCTAGTTTTCTTTCCAACCGAACTCAAATTCATATTGCAATTATCACAGGGTGTGCACTGCAGTTAAACTTTAGACATCTATCAATTAGCCTGTCAACTGCAATCAAATCACAAAGTGCAATTATAATAAATGGCCATCGGGTGGTTTAATTGGATCTATTTATATAAGCCAGATATGCGAATCAATTATCTGCGGTTTTCCTGGGCACTTTGTGATTTCAATTTCCAGCCCACGCTTCACTTTTCTCTCTGTTGCGACTATTTAATTCGCAAGACCCTTCCCGCTGGGCCTCGATATGGTATATGGTGCTTTTTGCCAGCATCAGAAGTTATATATATATAGATATATATATATGAATAGCTATACGTCTGTGCCGACCGCAAATGTCAAACAAATATGGCAAATCCAGTTAGTTTGGCAAATTGTTGTGCCAGTTGTGGTTTGCGCTAACCGAAATTAGAACTAACCCGGAAAAATTCCATTAATTAAACAATTATCGGTCTGAAACTTGCCTTTAGAGCCGGAATGATTGCTGACGTCACGCTGCTGCCGTTGGCTTTATTCCCTTATTCCCCTCCACTTCGCAAATCCGACATCCATTAGGATCTTTTAGTACTTGTTTTATCTGCTGTTTGTCGCCAACAAAGGAAGTCGAAAATAAATGGAAGGCACTGTGACACTGTGACAGTGTCGCTGCAAAAACAATTACACTGTTTTTCAGGCATTCACACACACATGTATACAAAGGGTGGATGTATCTATGGGATTGACACAGCTGATGGACATGACACACGTCCGACAAGCCTGCCTCAAAAACAGCTACAGCAACTACATGTGGCACCTGCAAAACCCACCAACCACACAGACCACTCAATGTCTCTGCCCTTCCCGTCCCTTCCCTTTCCCCCCTTCAACCACCCACCCATTTCTGTAATCTGCTTAAAATGCAAAGTTAACAATGTGCCAGATTGGCTCTTGGCCAAGAGTTAAAAAAGAGTCGAAACAAGTCGAATTCGATTGATTTTTCAATGCCAACAAAACAAAACTCTGTGAATCGAAAGGAAACACTGCGAAAAATCATTGAATAGTCCAGTAAAAACGTTGAATTTATTTCCAACCTAAAGTAAATTAAGTCTCTCAAGAACTTCTGGGTCGGATCATCATTTGTGTAAAGTTTATATATTTTTCTTTCGATGTCCAAGTTGTCCAATGTATACGATAATGAAAGTTTATTTTATCTTCATCATACAATCCATTGAGATTACTAAAGGAAAGTGGGGGCAATTAACCAATCGATTATATTTGTATTTGATTCAGAACTTACCTCTGATAGCAACTGCCGAACCACCAACCAGAATCCCATTCGGCTCCACAATTTAAACCCTCATGTTGATCATTATCCACATCATACGTTGAGAACTTCATACCAAGATGATATGCAAGTGAATCGCCAGCTGTTCCGCTATAAGTCCCAAGGGATTTCAGCTTGTACTGCTCGCTGGCATTGCCTATAACGAAATTATCGTATCGTGCAAATCGTGTCTCACTCCCATTATTTCTAAAATAAATATACAATTCGTGAGGCCGCGATGCGGTGAGCAGGTGTAGCTTATCGAGTCCTATAAAGAAACTGTCGTCCAGTTCACCGAATCCTAAACGATAATCTTCCCAGCTGCGATTGAAGTTCTCCTGCGCATCTTTTCGTCTCTGTATAACAATCCAGCCAGGACCAGCCAGTTCAGCGTCACAGTAAACCTGAATCGTTTTGTTTTCTGATATTTTAAGGTCTCTAATTCCCGATTGTTGCTCTAAGCAGCTATTGGGTAGTTCAAATTTCAAGTTCTTGGCTACACTTTGATGCACAAGTAAAACAAGAAGATATATAATTGATTTAAAATCCATTTTTATAAAGCACATTTTAGCTGTCTCGTAATTAATAATGATTTAAATTGATCAAGCTCTTGTCGCTTTAATATCAGCTTTGTGGAGCATAAAGGTGCTCTTATCGCCTGAGTATGAACTTTTACAAATGATTTATTATCAAATAAAAACAATCTTATTCACTTTTAAAAATTGAATTTAAATTATCAGTGTTTTTGTGTTTGTTTGTATCTCACTCACTTTGTTTATATTTATGCTTTATTCTTTAATAAAAATATAAATATTTATATATATTTGTGCTTTGATCTCATTGTTCTATATAATATATTTTTTATTTACTTGTTATCACTTTCCCGGCTCTCTCTCTCTCTATTTTATTTCTTATCTGTAAAGCGCACACAAATAACATATATTTGATCTTTGTTATTTTAGCCTCTCTAGTCATGTATAAGCAAAGCTATATTTGATAAGATTATGAATTGCGCTTGAGGTTCCCGAAATTAGGTCAATTTGAACACATGTTTATAACACACAAGACACATTTTTTCTGTAGTCCTCCTGCGCCTTCTTCGATGTTAAATTCTCAGTACAAAGTCATTATGCACAATGAGCTTAGCCAAGAGCTCAGCACGATTATGAATAATGAAGCAAGATTTATCATTCTTTTCGTGTCAGTCAGTCTACGTTCATATGAAAAGCCTGGTACTCATCATGTATTCATGAGCGCAGAGATGAATGCAAATGCAAATGCAAATGCGTTTTTCAACCACAAGTATTTGCGCAATCTATGCTGCTGCACGATAATTCGAATGCATTCATAATTATCATAATTAATTTGCTTAATTCGCTGAATACACTCATGGATGATGCATGCCATTGCGGCTCAAAGGGGGCTTTGGTAACGCAACTGAACTGATTGGCTTCTGTGGCAGTCATTTTGCCAGCCAGGACGCATATAAAAACGCATTTGGACGGACAGACAAATGCTCTCGCTCTCTCTCTCTCTCTCTCTCTCTATCTCTCTCAGTGTGTGCTGGCTCAGCTTGGCTTGGCTGATACTCGGCCTCGTTGTGGGCTCTTCATCTCAATTTGCTGAGCGGGCTGCGCTCTGTTTGAGCTGCTGAGTAGTAAAGCTGAGTGCTCAGCATTTTGGCCAAGTGGCACTTTGCGTGCGGCCACAAGTCAATTGCAGTGCACACACACACACACACACATAGAAAGAGAGAGAAAGAGACAGACAGACAGGCTGTCTTTAGTTGAGCTCGAGCTTTTTGCGACAACACGCGGCGTATGAGTGATTTCCCTACCCTGCCAAGAAATGCAAATGGCGGGACAGCAGAGTAGAGGGAGGGGGAGAGCGAGCACAAGCGACATTCATGAGGCGCAAGGCAAAACGTTTCGACCGCATTTCGTGGCTTGTTAATTTGATTTCTTGTCAAAGCCAACGTCGAGCGCAGCAGGCAGAAGGCAAACGGCATATGGCATATGGCAAAGACTTGTCACCTGCTACCTACCCAGCTTTGTCACACTTTTGACTTTGGCTGTCTGTCGCAGGTTCTCGCTGACGTGACAATTTCACACGAAACGCGCACTCACACATACACACACAGAGACAGAGTCACCCGCACTTCCAGTCACAACTTACATAAATAAACAATGGCGTACAGACAGGCGCATAGAAGGAGGCGAGAAAGAGAGAGGGAGAGGGGGAAGGGGAGGGAAAGCAGAAGCAGCTGTGATAGCGCAGGCAGCACAGCCTGACACGTCTTTATCCTTATCGAATCAGGGACATTTCATTTGCACTCACTCGCATCGAAGCGTTAAACACGAAGCACACTCAACTCGCGCAGTTCAAGTTAAGTTTAGGGAGAAGGAGAAGTAGATGATTTTAAAGACTGCTTAAGTCCCAGCAAACTTATTGAGAAAAAGTAACAAATTTAAACAAAGATATAAAGAGCCTGGGAGCTGAGATAATGGGCAAAATTAAATTCGTATCATGAGCGCATAAAAAAACTATTTAAGCTTACCAAGGAAACAATAAGTAGATAAAACTACAGACGAGCACTCCCGACAGTAAGATACCATTCGCCCAATTTCCCAACCCGTTACAAACGTGTAATCACACTTAAAATTTAAAACATATGGCTTACTCGCTCTTAAAAACTAGCATTTTAAAACTTAAAAAACAATATTGTTGAAAATTTATAGGGACCCATATACATTTTCAAAATTTCGAAAAATTTAAAACAATTAATGTTCCCATTTGTGAAATGAAGAATCACTCTGCTTATGATCGGTGTAAAATGAGGGTACCAGGCCTCTTGAGGGTGTTACATGTCTAATTTTTGGATCATTTCGACATGATTTTTGGGCCAAAATAAAGTATCGTTTAAAATCGATTTAAACAATTGTTTAGTACTAATTATGACCTCCGAAATCGATTAAAGTTAAAACCTCGCGATTTAAAATTTTTAAAAAAAATTGTTGAAATTTTATAGGGGGGACCATTGTCTTTATTTCCAAAATATCAAAAAATTTCAAAAGGTCTATTATGATATTATTTAAATGTAGAATCACTCAGATAATCAAAAATAAACAAAATGTCATTCCGCGTGAAAATCGTTTGATTTATAAGAAAGTTATGATCGGTGTAAAATGAGAGTACCAGGCCTGTTGAGTGTGTTACATGTCTAATTTTTTGACCATTTCGACATGATTTTTGGGCCAAAATAAAGTATAGTCTAAAATCGATTTAAACACTTGTTTATTACTAACTTTGACTTCCGCAATCGATTAAAATTAAAACCTCGCGATTTAAAATTTTGAAAAGAAAATTTAATTTGAAATTTTACAGGGGGGACCATTGTCTAAATTTCCAAAATATCAAAAAATTTAAAAAGGGTATTATGATATTATTTAAATGTAGAATCGCTCAGATAATCAAAACATAAACAAAATGTCATTCCGCGTGAAAATCGTTTGATTTATAAGAAAGTTATGATCGGTGTAAAATGAGAGTACCAGGCCTGTTGAGTGTGTTACATGTCTAATTTTTTGACCATTTCGACATGATTTTTGGGCCAAAATAAAGTATAGTCTAAAATCGATTTAAACACTTGTTTATTACTAATTTTGACTTCCGCAATCGATTAAAATTAAAACCTCGCGATTTAAAATTTTGAAAAGAAAATTTGTTTTGAAATTTTACAGGGGGGACCATTGTCTAAATTTCCAAAATATCAAAAAATTTAAAAAGGGTATTATGATATTATTTAAATGTAGAATCGCTCAGATAATCAAAACATAAACAAAATGTCATTCCGCGTGAAAATCGTTTGATTTATAAGAAAGTTATGATCGGTGTAAAATGAGAGTACCAGGCCTGTTGAGTGTTTTACATGTCTAATTTTTTGACCATTTCGACATGATTTTTGGGCCAAAATAAAGTATAGTCTAAAATCGATTTAAACACTTGTTTATTACTAACTTTGACTTCCGCAATCGATTAAAATTAAAACCTCGCGATTTAAAATTTTGAAAAGAAAATTTAATTTGAAATTTTACAGGGGGGACCATTGTCTAAATTTCCAAAATATCAAAAAATTTAAAAAGGGTATTATGATATTATTTAAATGTAGAATCGCTCAGATAATCAAAACATAAACAAAATGTCATTCCGCGTGAAAATCGTTTGATTTACAAGAAATTTATGATCGGTGTAAAATGAGGGTACCAGGCCTCTTGAGGGTGTTACATGTCTAATTTTTGGATCATTTCAACATGATTTTTGGGCCAAAATTAAGTATCGTTTAAAATCGATTTAAACAATTGTTTAGTACTAATTATGACCTCCGCAATCGATTAAAGTTAAAAACTCGCGATTTAAAATTTTGAAATCAAAATTTGTTTTGAAATTTTACAGGGCGGACCATTGTCTAAATTTCCAAAATATCAAAAAAATTAAAAAGGGTATTATAATATTATTTAAATGTAGAATCACTCAGATAATCAAAACATAAACAAAATGTCATTCCGCGTGAAAATCGTTTGATTTATAAGAAAGTTATGATCGGTGTCAAATGAGGGCACCAGGCCTGGTGTTATATGCCTAATTTTTTGACCATTTCGACATGATTTTTGTACCAAAATTAAGTATAGTCTAAAATCGATTTAAACACTTGTTTATTACTAATTTTGACCTCCGCAATCGATTAAAATTAAAACCTCTCTATTTAAAATTTTGAAAAAAAAAAATTTTTTTTAATTTTACAGGGGGGACCATTGTATATTCAGGATATCGAAAAATTAAAAAAATCCATACTGCTATTTTCTAAATGTAGAATCACTCCGCTTGTGAAAACATAAACAAAATGTCATTCCGTGTGGAAATCGTTTGATTTTTAAGAAAGTTACGATCGGTGTAAAATGAGAGTTCCTCGATCCTTCGACATGATTTTTGGGCCGAAATTATGTATCGTTTAAAATCGATTTAAATAATTGTTAAGTACTATTTTTGACCCCTACATTTGCACAAGTTTTGTATTCCCTTTTTCGACAATTTTCAATGGTCGAAGAGTATAAAAAGCTGGAAAAACGAAGCTGCATTTCAGCTTATACATAAAAAAGAGGAAATAAAAATGCAGATAAAAGCGTAGCTTGGGTAGTCTGCATATGGCACAGGGGGAGTGCAGCCGTAGGCAATGCACAAAGCCAACAAAATGGCGTCACATTTCAATTGGCAATATGTAGAACACAAATACAACTACAAATCTAGCCAGGCCAGACAGTCGCGGGGCAGTTGCTCTTGGTTGCCTAAGATAAATCTTAGAAAAAAATATATAAATATATTTATCACAATTAATGTTTAACGAGAAGTATATTCGCGTAATGCAAAAGTAAATCAGAAATTTGATTTGCTATTTTCTTAAATAATATAGAAAAGTTTAAACTATATTTGGGAGATACCTACCCAAACATATCTAGCAATTCTTACTTCTCCCACTTGCTACAACTTGCTGTTTCTTTTCAATTTCAATTTACATTGCTCGTGGCGTAGAGGCTTCATTGGATCGGGCAGATGGCAAGCTAAGCTTGCTGGCGAAATTGCTTTGGTAATATTTTCCATGTTGTCAGCTCTTTCGGTGTTGCAAACTGAATGATTTATGCAACATGCCTAAGCCCATTCTGGGTGCACACACACGCACACACACACACACATAAAAACTGATGACAAAAACTGCAATTCGGCTCTGACACCCTGTGTAAAGCACATGCTTTGCGTGTCGTGTTTCACACACACCCACAGACACATCGAGGGGGAGGGGGTAAGGCAGGCAGATTTGAAATTGACAATATTTCACTGTGAAAAGGCAAATTTATTTGCAGTTGGCATCCGATTTGCCCCATTGAACTTTGTTGTTGATTGCGGCGGCGAATGAAAAAAAATGTTGCCTGCTTTTGAGCGGGCGAAAAAATTCAAGTGTTTAAAAACGCTAAAGAACACTTTAAACTTAAAAAAAAGCATTGCCTGCTTTTGGGCTGTGCAAAAAATTCAAGTGTTTGCAACGTTAAAAAGAAGACTGCAAAATACGCTCTCTCTCTCTCTGTGTGTGTGAGTCTGCATATGTGTGAGCGGAAAGCCAAAAGGGCCACTTGGGACTGCCCATTGTGCTGGCCAAGAGCTCGATGGAATGGGGGAGGGAGGCGGTAGGTGCAGGGAGGGAATCACAAAATAAAAAGCAGCCGAGTGTGTAAAATGTTATCGCAACATCAAATTTCATA
This sequence comes from Zaprionus tsacasi, assembly GCA_018904105.1. Classification (NCBI taxonomy): domain Eukaryota; kingdom Metazoa; phylum Arthropoda; class Insecta; order Diptera; family Drosophilidae; genus Zaprionus; species Zaprionus tsacasi. The sequence continues at coordinate 3,624,579 of JAEIFR010000295.1, forward strand.
CATCATAAAACATATTGGCTTAGCAAAGTAACAATTTTGATTGCGGTCGAAGGCGGCACAAATGCGACGTCGTCTCGGCGAATAACAATTCTGTAGATGGCGCAAAGCGGCAACGAGGCGAACAGCGAACAGCGAAGCCGCTGGCAGCTGCGAATGACACAGGAAAAATGCCGGAAAATTTTCTTCTGCCTGCCTGCCTGTCCGTCTCTCCGCCTGTCCGCCAGCCCGCCTGCTTATCGCAGCCAATGAATCTTGCTTGAGAATTTCGTCGAACTGTGTGTGCTTTTTGTGAGTTAATTTTGTGAAGGTCATAATGACTCTATAACTGGCTGTGCACCAGGGCTACCGGGTCAGCCTTTTTCTAGACAGATCTTGTGCTTTTTTTTAATCTAGACTGAAAAAATATCAAAATTTCCGGAAATCTGTCCTTGTTTAGTGTGAACCTTAAATTGTTATTTACAAAGGTTTTATTCTATGTTAGTTTCCTCTAAATTACAACATATCTTCACATGTTTTCTTTTATTTTTGTTTAATTTTCCTTTTAATCGAAATAAAAATATTTGTGTAAAAATTATTTTCCTCCGCTTTCTATTCAAAGTTAAATTAATTGCGAAATATTCCAAGTGAAGTGTTTTATTGAGAATTTGGGATATTGAGGGGATACATAATCCACTATTTGGCCTCTATATTGTTTTCGCATCAAAATATTATAATTTAATGGATTAATCGTTTTTACTATCACATTTTTTGTTTGTTTCATCGCGATCTATCCTTGTTGGAGAGGGGTAACCCAACTTTGCACCTCCCGCATGATCTTAATTGCGAAAAAACCCCCTTTTCCCCGATTTGCGAAGTCGAAAAAGTTTTGCCGGAAGTGCCGGCAGTGACACTTGGCCAGATGCTTTGGCAATCAACAGTTGATAACGATGATAACGCGGCGTATGCGCAACGCAGCTGACAAGTTGCCAATGGCTACGACAGCCAATCTCAATCTCACATGGCGAACTCAGCACACAAGTATGCTACGCTATTAATTTAGTTGCAGCTGGAGTGATGCAGGAGAGACGGAGGGGAGGGTTGAGAGCAGCTGCAGCAGCAGCTCATGTTCCAAATCTAAACGGAAATAGTTCAGAACTTTAGCTCACTCTCTCCCTCTCTCTCTCTCGCTGGCAACAATCAGGTCGACTGGCGTTAAATCCAGAAGGAAGCAGCAAGTTGAGCAGTCGCCTGCATTGTTGTCGACATTTTTGTGCCCCTGCTGCTGCCTCCCCTACTCCTCCCTGGCCTGGCTAAATGGCACACGTTCTGGGGTGGTGTGTGCGTGCATGTGTGTGTGTGTGTGTGTGTGTGTGTGTGTGTGTGTGGCAGAGACTTGCTTACGGCAACTGCGTTTGCTGTTCATTTGAATATTTTAGCTGCTACTGCGGCTGCATTTACTTTTGAGAACTTGCAGCAGGCAGCAGAGAGGGGAGTGGGGCATGGTGGCAAGGGGAGGGGGCCAAGTGAAGGCACTCTAAGCAAGCTTCTTGTCAGTGTTTATGTCACCGGAAGTTTTGTTTTCACATGTGGTTAACGTCGAGCAGCTAGTCGGACTGCCAAGCAGTTGCACAGCCAGACAGCCAGAGAGACAGTCAGCCGGCTCAGCAACGTCTTCTCTTCCGCTCTGCCCCCCCCCTCTACCCCCCACGCTGCTCTGACCTATTTGTCATGCGGCAGGCAGTCGGCTGTCGGCCTGTCCATTCTCTTTGGCCCGGCTTTCAGCTTAGCCCAGTACGTTTGCCTTTGCATTTATGCATATGAGAGACGGAGAGTTCAAGGAGATTCCCCTCCCACACACACACACACTCACATACACACATGCAGCTGGCATATATGTTGCATGAATATGCCATGTACTTAGTGCAACAATGCCAGATTAGAGTGAAATTCATTAGCTCGTCCCGTGCGGATTTTGCGGCTAAATCTGTATTTGAATCTCTAGAATCTGTGTCCAATAAATTGCAAGAGGCAGGCTGCTTCTACTAATCAGTCTCTCTCTCTCCAATTTCATGTGGCACCTGCTAAGAAAGAAAATAGCTTGAGGCAACTGAATAATTAAGACGCCCCTGACTAATTGATGGAACAACAACATGTTCAACAAGAGCAGCAGCAACCAGGAGGGGCAGCCGCACTTGTGCTGAGTGGAAACATGTGTTCAGCAAGTGATTCACCATCCGGTTAGGGGGGATTTCAAGCTAAATACCTACAAAAAGCTGCCATCGATAAGCTGCACTTAATGACCTTATATAGACCCCATACTCCTCCAATAAATTGATTATATCTTGGGCAGGCAGCGCGAAGTGCAGCACTTCAAAGATGCGGAAGCGCATCCTCATTTTCTGCTCCAGCTCATCTTTCCGTTCATATTTCTAATGCATTTTTAGTATGCCCTATGCCGCCTGCATTATAGATAAGTCCGTGTCGGCAGCTGCTGCTGCTCTCAGCCAGTTTCCACTTTAACTGATCCAAAACTTTCTGGCCCCCAACTTTGCGCTCAGCCTGCTGCATGTTTCATGAATTCACGTGCCCCCCCCTCCCCTTTGTAACTAGCTGAAAGATTATGTTTCCAAGGTTTTCGCCAATCTGCCAAAATCTTCCGAGCAGTCGGGGAAATTTTGTTTACTTTTCAAGAAATAATAAAAACGTGTCCCAAGAATGGAATTAGATGACATTAATGCTCTTTGACTTATTCAAATCAGGCAGAAATTCCAGTTACGTTTCTTTATAATTATTTCAGGCCTGATAAGATTTTATTATTCAGTAAAAATTTAAAAACAGAATATAGGCTATACGTCTACATCTATTTTTGTTTTTTTATACCCTTCGACCATTGAAAATGGTTAAAAAAGGGTATACTAACTTTGTGCAATGTATGTAACAGGCATAAGGAGGCGTGGCAGACCCCATAAAGTATATATATTCTTGCTCAGGATCACTAGCCGAGTCGATTGAGCCATGTCCGTCTGTCTGTCCGTCTGTCCGTCTGTCCGTCTGTATGAGACAACAGATCTCAGCTATTAAAAAAGCTAGAGACACCAAATTTGGTATGGAGGTTTCTATATATAATAGGCAGACAAAGTTTATTTCAAATGTTTGATGCCACGCCCACCGCCCCCGAAAATCGGTAATTTACGATTATTAAGCAAAGTATTAAACTAATAATGTTCTGCTTTGGTATGTATAAAGCTATATGCCATATGAACATATTCTCTAAATTACAATCCTATCGGATCAATAACACAGGAGTTATTCAAGTCAACGTTTTCAATACAAATGTACGAGCAGCAGCCTGCGCGCTGCTTTCAGTAGTTGACGCCGACGTCGACGTCACTCTTAACGTGCGTCGCTGTGTGAGTGTGAGCGAGAAAGCTATATGTAGTGTAGTTACACGTTTGTAACGGATTTTAAAAATTGGGAGAAGGGTATCATACTGTCGGGCGTTCGACTGTAGCCCTACCCACTTGTTTTTTAGGCCATGGATTTTAAAAAAATACATGGTCTATTAGGTTTGTCGGAATGTGCGTAACAGGTAGAAGAAGACATTTGCGACCCCATAAAGTATATATATTCTTGCTCAGGATCACTAGCCGAGTCGATCTAGCCATGTCTGTCTGTCCGTCTGTCCGTCTGTCTGTCTGTCCGTCTGTCCGTCTGTCCGTCTGTATGAGCGTCTGATTCTCAGCTATTAAGAAAGCTAGAGACTCCGAATTCGGTATACAGATTCCTGTATACCCTAGGCAGTAAACGTCGTTTTCAAATTTCGGGTACCACGCCCACCGCCCCCGTAAATCAGTAATTTGTGATTATTAAGCAAAGTATTGAAGTCTTAACTTTCTGCTTTTGCATACATCTAGATAAATACGTTGTGAACCTATTCTATAAATTGCAACCCGATCGGATAATAAACATAGAAGTTACGCGAGTTAACATTTTCTATTGATTTGTGATGCCTTGCCTGCAAGCTGCTGCCAGCCACGTGCGTTTTCGATCTTTTTAATGCGAAAATGGTTATGTATGTGTAAGAGATAGAAATAGTAACTTAGCTGCTCAGCAATCAGTCGCAGCGATAGTCAAATATGTAGAGCAGCCGGCAATCGAACGAAGGGAAAGGGATGGAGGTTCGACCCCACGGGAAGGCGGTTTGATTTTGTTTTTACTTTTTCACTATTTTTTGGGAAGTTATTATTTTATTTTTTTTTTCATCATTATAAAATTTGATTTCATTTATCAAATTTCAACAAACAATCTTATTAAATATAGATAAATAAAACTCGTCTTTCTTGTGCTCATTCAATTCAGTATTTGTGTTATTGTTGTAGAAGACAAATATGACATTTTTGAGCAAATTGTCTGAAAATGCAATTTTAACGGGCGCGCGGAGCGCGGCGACGGTGGTCTAGTTGTTAGGATGGCGGACTCTTATGCAAACGGCCAGGGTTCGATTTCCCACGGCGAAAATAGAATTTTCAGAGGGTGTAGTCGTAGGGTTTTTAGTTTCTTAGAAAACTTAGAATATGTGTCTCTTTTAGATTTGGCATCGTCTACAACCAATATGGATACCCATATTGATTGGGCGATGTCAAATATATTGGAAGGTAGGGCCAATGCGCGCACGTATGAGACCATATATAGTCACCATAGTGGTGTTTTAGTAGACTTTGAAAGTTCTGAGTTGTAGGTTTGCCAGGCATAATATTAGTATATGTATTATTTATTTATTTATGTAGTCATTTAATTATTATTTTACTATATAAGATAAGTTAGTATTAAAATAGATAGATAGAATCTATCTATCTGCACTTAGTGCAGAAATAAATTTTTGGGGAATATTGGGGTTGCACAGAGCAACCCAAGTCGACTCGTAGGTCAAAATTGTTTTTTAAAACAACTGACCCCATTACATTTGTAGTGGCCTCCTCGTGGTGTTCCCTGGGTTCCGATTATAAATGATAATCGAAAGCGAATTCGAGCGGCGACTATTTAATAAAATGTATTTATACAAAATTTCATGTTTTTGCGATACTTTTTTTTAAGGTTTACTTTAAATATATAAACTCAAAATCCATGGCCTCTTACAGTCACCGCGTGACTGTAGCCTTTCCGACTTGTTTACTATCTCTCAGTAAGTATTTCCGTACATTCCCGCCTTATCAATTCCCACACAATAAATGACGAAATTCTTGAGACATAAGAGAAACAGCTGGCAGATTTAATAATTATATGCATTCTATTCTATTGCCAGAAATTTATTGAAATTTAAATAATATATAAAAAACATATTGTTTTCATAATTAAATATATTTCTGCTTAGTTTTAGTATATATTCCTTAATATTTGCCAATGCTGATAATATTATTCTTATATACCATAACATATATGAGGTACGTGAAATTTCAGGGAAATCTAAGCTGCAGGAAAATGACAAATGTCTCGCACAGATGGCATAATGGAAATAATTGGAAAGAAGTTGCCGCAACGTTGGCAGAACTGACAGCCATTAGCCGATTAGAAACTACAACAAAGAGAGGGAGGATAGGGAGGTAGGAAGAGGCAGAGGAGCAGAGAAGAAAAGGAAAATATGATGAGCATCCTTCGAGTCTCGGAGACGGAGTCAATGTCCACTTGACTGGGCTGCTGCTAAACAGGCGTCGCACCACGGGTGGAAGGGGGCAGGGGCGTGGCATGCAGCATGTGGCCACATGCTGTGACAATTTTGGCAGAGAGACAAGCGTCAACGAGGCGCACAGCGGGCGGCGACCTTTGTGCCCAACTGCAGTGGCTACCCTAATGTCGCCACAATGTGACCGCAATATGAGCTCAACTCAATGAACCGCATGGATTTATGATAACCTCAGGCCACTGTGACGGACGGGTATAATGAGAGATGACTGTGATGATGTCCGGGAGAAATGATTCTCATTAGCTCTGATTAATTTTCAAACTATATTCAACATATGCGATAAGGTTTTTTGCAACCTATGCTGCCTTTTCTAGCATATCTGCTCGTCGAGCATGCCGCACTTGAGTATTTTTTAGCACAGATGTTACTTCGAGCAGCTTAAGCCGTTGCCGGCACTGAAATTCGATTCGATTCGATTCGTTTTTCGAGTGCATATCAAATTTACCTGGCGGAAGCTGCAAAGCAATCGACAGACTTGGGCGAAAAACTTCTCGCTCTCTCTCTCTCTCTCTCTCTCTTTTCTTATACTTCTTCCTCTTCTTCTAGCCAATTGCGAGGCACAATGTTGGAGAGTTAAACGCATTAAACTTGCACAAGTTGGCCAGGAAGCGCGCCCAGGATGCGCCAGTTGTGTTCAATGAAAGCGGAAACGGAAACTGCTAAATAACCTTTCCACCACGCGCAAACAGAGACAGAGATAGAGAGAGCGAGAGAGAGAGAGAGAGGGAGAGAGCGAGTGAAGTCGTAGCTAACATGGAAGACAGTTAGACAGAGCGATTGCGTTACCTTTGGCTGTTGGCAGGTGCAAAAGTGCAAACAATGATTAAACCGGCTTCATTCCCATTGCCAGAGTGCTCTGGGCAGACAGGCACAGCTCCCTCCCCCTCCCACACACACACACACACATACACACACCACACCATTAGTGTGCACATGCAGTCTGATTGTTTAAATATTTGATACGATTCGATGGGAGAGCAACGCTTCTGCCTCCGGGCCTCGAGTCCTTTTGCGTTTGTGTTATTCATATCGATCTCTAAAATGGAACACCCTGTACCTCAATATGCTTCATTGAGTGTGCGTGTGTTTCTTGGGGAATACCCAGCTTAAGCTCATTTCAAAATATTATAATAATTTGATAACCCTATGACATACATTTTGGTTCGATTTGATAACTGAACATATTTTTGTCTTGACAACAATATTTCATATGCCGAGTCAGAGTATAGGGTATTTAAAACACTTGTTAAAGAACATAAAACTGCTTCATATAAAATGCATTTAAAAATAACGTAACCATCATAAAACCGACAACAATAAAAAGCAAACAAAAACAGGTTCAATCTGTGGAGGGGGTAGGGAGGAATCAAAGCATCAGTTGATCATAAAACAAAGTTCATTGGACTGCGAATGGAGTTTTGTCAGGAAAAGGACATTGTGAAAACGGGAGGGGGGGAGAGAGGGGAGAATACGGGCATTCACTTTGCACTTTGTTTGCAAACAACTGAAATATTAATTTATTTTTAATTTGCCACTGCTCTCGCTCGTAAAATAAATTTCAGTAGAATTTTATGTGGTCGAAATTGTGGTTATAAAAATTTTAATTTCTCATCTCATCTTGAAGTTTTGTTTGCTGTGCCAAGCATGCGTCAAGTTATCATAATACATTGGAATAAAAGACATTTTGTAACAAAAAAAGTGAATTATTTTCTAAAGTTTTTTAAGATTTTGCTATCTCAAAAAAGTTTGAATAAATTAAGAGATTCTACCAATAATAATACAAGCTGATTACAGCGTATTAAGATAATATTTGAGTACACGGAGTCGAAGTATATATACATATATAGGTAATAAAAGATTATCTTTTTAATCTTCCAAATTTCAAGAGAATCGGTATTCATTGAAGTTATCTCCCTGCCTATTACCTATATTACTACTAACTTAATGAGAATAGAAGTAGAATATGCCATAGTTTGGGAACAAAATATACTATATTTTATGTGAAAAAATGCAACGTCTCAGCCTGCTAGAGTATGCAATTGTCGGCGTTGCGAAGGTAACTTTTCTTTCTATTTTTTTTTTTTTTTGCTCGAGGTACTTGTGAATCAAGTCGGGGTATTTTTTTTTAAAACACTCGTTTGGAACTCGCTCTGAGCTCACAACGACTAATTAAACGATTAACTCAAGTGCCGTTTCAATGGCCGCAACTTAATTTACCGCAAACAAGCAACAACAACAACAACAACAACAACAACAGCAACAGGAGCAGGAGCAGGATGAGGAGGGGAAGGGTAAGGAACGGCACGAAGAAGTACAGTAAAAGCTCTGGAGAAGTTACTGTATCAGTATCCGCATCCGTATCCATTGCAGCTGTCCGAAAGTTGTTGAAAAGTTTTCCGAGTGAAATATCAGCAGAATGGGGCAATGAGTGGGAGCGAAACAGAGACAGTGACAGAGGGAAAGAGATGGAGAGAGCCGGCGCCTTGCAGCGTGTGCACTTTGCACTTTTTGGGCACCGGCACGGGCTGATCCCAACTTGGCTCGCACTTTCGCTGGCGGGCAAAAGGCAACTAAGAAACCCGGTCACGTTATGCACATTTCGCTGCATGGAGACAGAGACAGAGATAGAGAGAGAGAGAGAGAGAGAGAGAGAGAGAGCATGAAAAACAATAAGCAAACAGGGCGGTGGGGGTGCGGCACGGTCAGTGTGCAAAAGAGGACACCCTGCACGTTCAAAGGCCAAAAAACGCATTTCATGCACAACTCAAAAAAAAAAAAAAAAAAAAAACAGCAACAAGCGAGGCGAACTGACGACGACGACGTCGGTTTGACTGGGAGCAACATCGACGCGGCCAACGCGGCCAGAAATATTGGTGGCAACAGTTTCAGCCAACGTAAATTACCTGGAAAATACGTGACTTTAACGCGAGACGTGAGCGACGGCGAAGGCGACGGCGGCGGTGTCGGTGCCGGCATCGCCCACGGCGCATTGTGCACGCTACGTGAGTGAAAGGCCGGCGAAAGGACATGCCGTTGCACGGGCACGAGGACGAGCAGAGGATGAGCAGAGCATGAGCAGAGAACTCTCCTCAAAAGCAGCAGAAAAAAAAAAAAAAACAAATCAAAAACAACAACTACTGCAGGACACGTTTGTGTTGCTTGCACCCAACTCACAAAATGCCTAGAAACACACACGTACACACCTGCACACACACACACACACTCATACACACCTGCACGCACACCTGAACACACATCAACGCCTCGACAAACAACGCTGTTCGGACTACACGTCCAGAAAACTGAAACCACTGTGAGTTATACGAGCTGGACAAACACTACTTAGGCAATTTATGTGATCTGCGGGGATAATAAAGATATAGCCAAGCATATGTGATAAAGAAAATAAACAAATATTAGTTTTAAATTTACTTAATATTAAGAAAATAATTAGTTATATTTATACAGAGATTATTATTATAATTATTATCTTGTCTTTCTATTCTTATACTCTGAAACAATGCAATCCATAGGATTTTGTCTTTATTATGCCTTTGAGCATTTATCCTAATATACTATAATATCTGTATAAATTAAATTACTTAAATAAAAAATTTAAAAATAATAATACCCCAACATCACAAGGAAGTGCAAAACTATTCGAAATTCAAAATTCTATATAAAAAAAAACGATTCATGTTATAACATAATTGTTTAATAATAATATTTAAACAACTTTTAATCATATTAATTTACATATCGCTATTTCTTATATTATTATCTCTCCATATTATTTATCATTTAGTATTAATAAATTTAATAACTAATCCTTAACTTTTTTAAATTAAATAGACTTCTAATGGGTTTTTTAATTTTTAAAATTATTGAAAAACATAGTTTTCATAGTATACAAAATCCAGATACTGCACTTAAAAATATGTATGTATATGTTGTTTCTTCGAAAAGATAGAATATAATATTAAAATATTAAGTGCAAACTGCTTTTATCTATATCCCATTATCATTTCTGTGAGTGTAATCGTTGTGGATTGTGCGTGATTTTTGTGCGGCCAATGCACTTATGGAAATGACTCAATATGCATTATATTCATATCTGTATATACCATACATGCATATTATATATATACCATCTGTATGTCAATTGGAGTGCACATTGTGCAGACACGTGCCCCACACTCTGCACTATCTCTACCCCCCTCCTCTCTCTCCCCCCATTTAAACTTGCAACATGCGGCATGTTGTTGTTGTGCTGCAAGGGGAACACAATTAAAGCACTTCATGCCTGCGCGATCATAAATGTCAAAATTAATCCACTTCCAGCTGCCGCTTGATGCTTCAAGTTCCATTTCCACCTCCAAATGCCACTTCTAGCTTCACTGCTCAGTCAGTTCCTAATCTAGACAAGTCTGCTGCACACACACAGATACACACACACATACGCAGGCGTTGCCTCTTCAGCTAGAGAGGCATCGCAGTCACCTGGAGCAGCTGTAGCGACTCTTGAACTTGACATTTTCCTTTTTGGACAGCCCCCACAACCCTCAGCCCGCGCGGGAGACTTCGCCTGCAGCTCTCTCTCTCTCTCACTCTTTCTCTCTCTTTGCCTGGCTGTCACTTATGTTTTTAATCTCATGCAGCAGCAGCAGCAGCAACAGCAGATGACACACTGAATAATTCCTGAAAAAAATGGGAAAAATGATTAAAAATAGCAGAGGGACGAGAAGAACCCAGAGAGATAAAAAAATAAGAAGAAAAGATTGTGTTGAACAAGACGAGGGTTTTATACACTTTCAGATTGATTAATTGTTAAAAAGAAAAACAGATGATATAACTTGTATTATAATTATTAAGAGCCGCATAGTGGGTTTAAATTGAAGCCGTAGTATAAAGCGATCTAATATAATATATTTTTATATTTTAATATATTTATTATTTATTTATTGAGCAGCTTAGAATATATTTGTATTTATTTTTGTTTATTGATTTATTATTTTTATTTATTTTGATTTTTATTATTTTTATTTATTGAGCAGCTTAGATTATATTTGTATTTATTTTTATTACAGATATATTTATTTGTTATTTATTTTTATTATATGCATCTGAGAAAGGTACAATTTAGGGAGATTCGAATATATTTTTTAATATTTATTATTTTTATTATTAATTACAAAGATTAAGCAGCTTGAAATATATGTTTATTAAATTTATTACACATATATCTCTTGAGTCAGACATCTTCTTCGCTGCATAATCCTACCCACAGTTAATATACCCTTTTTGCAAGAGTATAAAGATGTTGCAGCTTCACTGTTGCTGCTGTTGTTGGTGTTGCTGCTGCTGCTGTTGTTGCTGTTGTTGTTGCTGCTGCTGCTGTCGTCGTCCCTTTTTAGTGCGATTAACGCGAATGCGCAATTGAAATTAATTGTCAGTCAAAGTGGCAGCCACAACGCCAACGCCAACGCCAGCAACAAACAGACAGAGGGAGATAGGGAGGGAGAGGGGAAGAATGAGAGAGGGTGAACGAGAAAGAGATAAAGAGAGAGGGAAACAGGCCACGCACGTGTTTAAAGTGCGTTTTTATTTTTAATTTCTCAGTTGCATCTTCCACGGAATCCAGTGAAGCTTGTGCCGCAGTTCCTGCCGCAGTTGCTGCTGTTGTTGTTGTTGTTGCCGGAGTTGTTGCTGTTGCTGCTGTTGTTGCTGGCGTTGCACACACATGCGGCACAGCATGAACTTGTGACATTATCTGCCTGCGTTGGGTTATCTGCGCATGCGACTGCGTCTTTCCTTTAGGCGGAATTACATGATTTTGTATTTAAAGTAGGGTATTGTGGGGAGTTTTGGTTTGCCAATGATGTTTGCTACGCTTACGTATACGTGTGGCAGACTTGTTAAAATTATAATATATCATTATATATAAAAGCCTATGAATATATATAAATAAAAGCATGTCTTACTTTAAATTAAAGTCTTACTTTAAATTATATTAAATAAAATATAGTATTCTCTTAATATAAAAGTTGTTTTTGATTGTTAACTATCAACTAACTTATCGACTACAGTTCCATTTTGACTTTCGGACAGACAAGACGTGTGTACGGAAAGTTTCTTGCTTGCTTCTTATCTAAAACCAATCGCTTGCTTCTTATCGCAAACCATTCTTCAAAACAAAACAAAGCAAAGCTTAAAGCATAACATAACAAAAATAAAACTAATCACCGTTACGATGGGGACCGTTGATCCCCCTGATAAGACAAAATCAATGTCTGAACCCAAGTTTCTGATTATGAAACGAACTGATGACAGTTCAATGGCAAACATCTCTCCGTTTTTAATAAAGAAAACGATTGATTTCACTTGCAACGGCGAAGTTTTGATGGCCAAAAAAACACGAGACGGAAATTTGTTGATCAAAACTAAAAATTTGCTACAAGCCTTAAAATTGAAGAAACTCCAACTTTTGGGACCATTCCCAGTGGAGGTTCGTGAACATTCTACCCTCAATACTTCAAAAGGAGTCATATATTCCAACGATCTACGCTGCCTACCCGAAAACGTAATTAAAGATGAACTGGCAACCCAAAACGTCATTGAAGTCAAAAAAATTTTAAAGAAGGTTAACAACGAATTGGAAGAAACTGGATTGATCATATTAACGTTTGACTCACACATAACACCTGAAAATATCAAAATTGGATATGAAGTGGTCAAAGTACGCACTTTTATTCCTGCCCCACTCCGCTGCAATAATTGCTTCCGATTTGGACACATCACCACGCTCTGTCGCAACAAAAAGTCATGTATAAATTGTGCCAAGGAATACCACATGGACCCTAACACCAAAGAACTTTGCAACTTCAATAAATGTTGTGTAAACTGCAAGGATCTGAACCTACCCGACACCAACCACTCATCAGTCTTTAGAAGATGCCCCATCTTCGTGAAACATCAGGAAATACAAGCCATTAAGACGCTCGAAAAGGTGGACATTAAAAAGGCTACCTCCATCTATAACTCGAGACACCCACACGATGGATCATTGTACTCCAGCGTGGCCAAAACAAACTCCACTGACTATAACAAACATCCCCAAAATAACGCGGCGCCCAATCACTCAACAACCACACGTAAGATACTTTCCTACGAGGAATTAGCAGGAAACAACGAGGAATCCAAAACTTCAAATATAATCCTATCACATTCCACTAACAAACTTCCCACCAGCCCAAGTCCATCAGTTAAAATCCTTCCAAAAAATATTTCTAATCGACTTAAGTCACAACTTAAAGCAAAAGATAAGAAACAACAAAAAACAAACAATGTAATAGATCTTAAAACTAGTCATAAAAAAAAAATTCCTGATTCGTCATCTTCAGATGAACAAATGGATCTCTCAAATTTAGAAGACGAAATTAATTAACCAATGCTGCAACCGATCCGAGATGTCCTCCCCTGCGGCCTACCAATCGCTTTACAACATGTGGAGGGATTGGTGGGGCGGGGGGGAGGGCATTTCAGTTGCAGCAATTTTCACTGTAGTTTGTGTCTGATTGCACACTGTTGCAGCCAGACACCAACAAATCATATTTTAGTTTTAGCTCTGTACCTTTCACAATACTCCTAGCCTAAGAAAATGTCTTTGAAAGTTATACAGTGGAATATCAATGGTTTCAACAACAACTACAGTGAACTCCAAACCTTAATAGCAAAGCACAAACCACATATATTAACTCTCCAAGAAACTCACATCTTAGCACATAATCTACACCCCATCCCAATCAACTATGCCATGATAACTCTGAACTCTTCTCCATCTTATGGTGGGGTAGCGATCCTCATTCACAAATCAATCGAATATCGAGAAATAACCCTTAGATCCGACTTTGATGCTATCTGCGTGGAAATCTCTTCTAAGACAAAACTCCAAATTATTTCAACTTACATACAACCAAAAGCTCATTTTACTCTCAACAACCTATACTCAGTGCTTAATATCGCTAACAATATCCCGACCTTAATAACTGGAGATTTTAATTGTTGGCATAAAAGATGGGGCTCCCCTGTAAATAACAAGAAAGGAATTACACTGGAAAAATGGATTGCCCAGTCTAACCTAATTATCCTCAACGACGGTAGCCCAACACATTTAAGCACTCATAACACATTGACTCATATAGACCTTAGCATATGTACTCCCGAACTTGCAATAGAAACAAACTGGACAATCGAAACGGACTTCTTTGGTAGCGACCACTTGCCCATTCTGAACAATATATTTAATAGAGCTCAAATCCAAAAACCTACACACAGGCCACTTTTCAAAACAAATTCAGCGAATTGGGACTTATATACGCTTCTTTGCATTAGTCACAACTCTTCCTTACCCATAAGCTCGAATATAAATCAGGAAGCAGCCAATCTTAGTAAAATTATTTTAAGAAGTGCACATAAAAGCATCCCAAAGTCCACGCCAAAAACTTCGCACACTGTACCTTGGTGGAATAAGGAACTAGAAAAACTCCGAAAAAGTAAAAACAAGGCTTGGCAATTACTTAAAAGAAATATTACTACCGAAAATATTATTGACTATAGGAGAAAAAATGCACTATTTAGACGTACGCACAAAGAGGCCAAAAAAGAATCTACATCCAAATTCACAGAAGAAATCAATCCTCTTACCCCAATACCAAAAATTTGGAACAATATACGCCGTCTCTGCGGCTTAAATACTTTGAAAGGCTTACACTGCATTAAAAGTATAAACTCTACTGACAACATCACTCAGCCTCAGGACATTGCGGAGCTATTCTGCCAAAACTGGTCTTTACAATCAAACAACTCAAACTTTACCAACTCGTTTACGACAAACAAAAGTAGAATTTTGACAGATGATCTGTCATATGCTTCAGGAAAGGCTGCTTTGCCATTAGAGAACGAAATAAACTTTATCGAATTTTCTTCGGCCCTTAATTCCTTAAAAGGAAACACTCCAGGCCTAGATCGAATAAATTATTCCATGATTAAGGCACTTCCCAGAGAAATTAAAAACAGAGTTATAAACTTATATAACGCAATACTGGGTGATGTAATACCACAACAATACAAGCTCAGCCTCATTATACCCATATTGAAACCAAATAATGAAAAAACAATGATCTCATCATATCGACCTATTTCGCTGAACTCATGCGTAGCAAAACTTCTTGACAAAATTGTAGCTAAAAGACTATGGTGGTTTATTACTTCTAACAAACTTCTACACAATAGTCAAGTTGGTTTTAGGAAAGGAAAATCTGTTATGGATTGTCTACTTTTTATAGACCATATTATAACCAAATCCTTAGCCACAAAAAACCACATATCAATTGTATCACTTGACTTCTCCAAGGCGTTTGAAAAAATTGGCATTCACGCCGTAATAGATCAACTTATTAAATGGGGGGTTGGCCCACACATTCTTATTTACGTCAAGAACTTTATGACAAACAGAAAAATAATTGTCAAAGTGGGTAAATCATACTCAAAATCACTTCCATTGGATAATGGCATCCCCCAAGGGTCACCACTCTCTGTGGTTCTCTTTGTTATTGCTTACCAAAAACTTACAGAAATCATATCTTTATACAAAGAAATATACATAAGTGCATACGCCGACGACTTTAATCTCCTAATTAAGTTAGACAAAACTAAAAATACTACGATAAACCTAGATTCCTTATTTTGCAATATTTCGGATTGGTGCAACTACTCTGGCGGCAGCCTATCTCCCGCCAAATGCAAGCATATGCACATTTGTAACAAACAAAATTGTATTTGCAATGTATCTACCAGCCAAGTCCACATTCCCAATGTTTCTTCATTGAAACTGTTGGGTGTTACATTCAATAGGAAACACAAGTGGAACCCACATATTGATGATCTCACAACATGTCTTTCAAAACGCCTCGATATCATCAAGTGTCTTGCAAGCACAAAGTTTGGCTGCAGTACACTTACATTAGTATCAATTGTTAAGTCCATTATTATTTCAAAATTGGATTATGCTTTGCCATTGTATGGATCGGCTGCACCAAGCAGTCTGAAAAAAATTAAGTCGATTTTAAATACAGCAGTTAGGATAGCCTTGGGAGCATTTCGAACTACACCAACGTCTAACATTCTATTTGAAGCAAACATCACACCCCTTGATATCAGAACAGAGTTTCTCACTACAAATCTCTTCCAACTCGTACTTAACAGTTCAGACTCACCACTTCATAACATAATTAAGAACTATAAGCAACCAAAACCAGAGAAAAAACATTCTGTTTTAGACAAAGTTCTTAAACTTAATAAATCCTTTAACATTGTTTTAAGACCTCCAAAAAAACTCAAACACAAAGACCCACCTTGGGCCCTTAACTCGAGTACCATCAACACGACACTTAGTAAACTCAATAAAAACACAACACCTCCAGAAGTCTACCGAAAACAATTCCTTCAACTTAAGTCAGAGCAAAGTAATAAAACATCATTCGTATATACAGATGGATCTCAAATGAACGAATCTACAGGCTATGCGATAACTTCAGAAACTGAAGTTCTTAAAATGGGGTTACTTCCAACATACTCTACCGTATTTTCTTCGGAATTAATAGCGATACACGAAGCAATTTTACTACTTAAAACCAGACGAGGTAAATTTATGATTTGTTCCGACTCTCTCTCATCCCTTAATGCAATTAAAAATGTAAACAACAATACATATTACGTAGTCGAAATAAGAAACTTATTAATACGATTTTTTCCAAAATTTACCCTTCTGTGGGTTCCCAGCCACATTAATATAACAGGAAATGAACTTGCTGATAAATCAGCAAAAGACTCTAGACTTTTTCCATTAACATACACACAAAACAACAATAATACAGACTTAAAGAATCATATAAAAAAATTTTATTTTACAAACCAACTAAATAGGTTCACCGATACATCCACTTGGTACAAATCAATCAATTTACATAAAATGAATATAAAGAACTATCTGAACTATAAGGATAAATTAATGATACCTCGCAAAGATGAGATTAAGTTGATTCGCATCCGACTGGGACACACGAATTTAACACATGCACACTATATGAATAAAAATGCCTCTGCCTTATGTCCTTTTTGTAACACGAACAACTCGATTACCCTCGAACATTTCCTTACTTTTTGTCCCACCTTTAATCAAATCAGATTAAAATATTTTTCTCAATCTTCATTAAAATCTTTAGTAACAAACCCAACATCTGACAACATAAGAACCATTATAAAATATTTAAAAGAATGTAACATATATCATATAATATAAAATAAATTAAGATTCATAAGGTTAATCATAGTTGTAGAATTTTATATTAACAATATAAATAATATTCATACCATCCTGTAAATATGTAAAAAAAAAAAACAGACAAATGTACATTAGCCGAAGGCCTCAGTAGCCATGGCTCCAAAAAAAAAAACTGTTCACTTAAACTTTCAAGCTTAAGTCAACTCTTCAAATAAAAAAATAAAAAAAAAGTTGTTCAAGAGTTTTTCCATCTTAAATTCATATGGTGCCTGCTTTGACATATCATAGTCGTTGCAGCCTTTGATATACGATTGTTTATTTTGATGCAACGTTGCCTGCTGCAAATGGGGCATGCCATACAATTTGATTTAATAAATTTCCTCCCGCTGACTCCCACTACACACTGTATCTGTATCTCGGGTCCTAACTGTATCTGTATCTGTGTGTGTGTGTGTGTGCGGGGCGGAAACATCAATTAAGCATACCGTAATTTATGTATTTATGAAAACGCGTATTGAAACGCGTAAATCGCGCCGCGCCGCGCTGCTCTCTGTTTATGCCTCTCCAAAGTCTACAGATCCTAATTACTGTAAATTATGCGATTGCTGCGTGCCACGCCTCTGCCACGCGACAGGATGTTTATGAGAGGTGAAGGCGGAAGGTGAGTCAGGGAAGGGAGATGAAAGATGAAAATAACAAATGGAATTAGCTACAGATTGAGCTGGAAACTGACATCGTTATCGAAGGGAATCATAATTATTTAAAGCACTTTACAAATCATTTGTAATTTGTCGAGATTGAAACGAGAACGTTTTTGTAATATGATAGATGATTATAAAGCCAAACGCTTCGGGTTTCAAACTTCAAATAAACAAGTCACCGATTAATATTGAAACCTATCTTCCAAATTTCAAGAGTATCAGGCAATAAACACAGAAGTTATTCAATTACTCACTTTAGTTCGAATTTTCCATGGGAAATGAAAAAATGTTTTTTTTCAAAAATATCAAGGAATATTGCACTGCCTTTATTTAAAACAAAAAAGGTTTCTTTTACCACACTATAGACAACAGTTGCGATTATAATTATTTTATTGATGTTCACAGGAAACTGTACACACTTTTACAAATTTTTACCAAAACTTTAAAGCATTCCAAATTGACTGAAGAAAGGTTTCTTCATTTTGATGTTCACGTTTTATGAGCTCTCCATTTTGATCTCGTTTAGGTATTATATCAATTACTCCGGTTCTGGAAGTTGTCTCTGAGTTCGATAAAGGCATATCTTTAAACTCAGAATACAGCTTCTCGGTTGTCTTTTTGTTGGCTTTTTCCAGACAGTCAGTATAGTCGGGATCGCCTTTATTTACAGATGGACATTCTTTCGATTGAATTTCCCTCTGTATATCATACCACCGCTTTTCAAACTCCCTACAAATGCGTTGGGCTTCTTCATCGTGGTAATTACAGATCGGTAATGCAGCAAGACCCGCTATAAGGCAGAGGAGAACGCACAACTGTAGACATTCCATTGTGCTGAGCGCTAAAGATCGACTGATTTATAAAACTGAGCTCTGGTTTTAGACTGATTAATTTTAAGATTGTTATAGAGAATGGGCAGAGAGAAAGCTTGTTATCAGCATAAGCTCAAAAAAGCTTTTGAGACAGAGTCATTTGTATTTCTTATACTTATATTATATTATATATTTTATACTTATATTATATTATATATTTTATACTTATATTATATTATATATTTTATACTTATATTATATTATATATTTTATACTTAAATTATATTATATATTATACATATTTCAATTTAATTTAATTAACATTATTATATTTAGATTTTTGGCTTTTGGAACAAGTACAACATATTTTAGACGATTAAGAAAAGTATAAATATTTTTACTAGTTACTAAAGCATGCAATCATAGATGCTGTCTATAAAATTCTGGCTATAAAACTCTCGACTATCTATTTTTATACCCTTGCAGAGGGTATATTAATTTTAGCCAGAAGTTTGCAACGCACCTTAGGAGACATCTCCGACCCTATAAAGTATATATATTCTGAATCAGCATAAACAGAGGAGTCCAAAAATGGATGTCCGTCTGTCCGTCCGTCCGTCCGTCCGTCCGTCCGTCCGTCCGTCCGTCCGTCCGTCCGTCCGTCCGTCCGTCCGTCCGTCCGTCCGTCCGTCTGTTGCAACGCAAACTAGTCTCTCAGTTTTTGAGCTATTTTCATGAAACTTGGCATATAAGCTTCTTATTGCTGCGAGCTGTAAATAAGTCGGAACGAGCCAGATCGGACCGATATATCGTATAGCTGTCATAGAAACTATCGGCCGATTTTTGTTGTTTTCCAAGATATTGCAACAAGATTTGGCAAATCTTATTCTTATTACGTTCCTAATGTGCTGTCAAAATTGTATCAAAATCGGACCACTATAACATATAGCTGCCATAGGAACAATCGGCTGAAATTAGGGTTTTTGTATGCAAACCTGTTTTGTTCTTGGAAATACAGCACATTATCAATACTTTTTAATGATATACAGTAACCCGCCCTTATTTTTTCCATTTAAATATCTCAGACGTTTATATTCTATAGCTGTTATAGGAACAATCAGTCAGTCCGTCTGTCTGTTGCAACGCAAATTAGTCCCCCAGTTATTGAGCTATCTTCATAAAAGTTGGCTCACAAGCTTCTTAATTCTGCCTTCATTAAATAAGTCGGAACGATCCAGATCGGACTGATATATCGAACAGCTGTCATGGAGCCTATCGGTCGATTTTCGTTATATATTCAAGATATAGCTATCAGGCTTACCACATCCAAATCTAAGTATGTCCTTAATAATAAAGTTTCATCAAAATCGAAGTTTTATAACTTATAACGATCAACGATCGGCCTAATGAAGGTACCTGTTGCAATTTTATGAAAATCTGAGTACTATAACATATAGCTGTGTACAACTGCAAGGGTATAAAACCTTCGGCAAGCCGAAGGTAGCCTTGCTTTCTTGTTTATTTAATTTTTCAGTTTATCTTATAACTTTTCAGTTCAACTTATTGTAAGCAAAGGATTAACCACTTTTCAGCTGTTTCCCAAGTGTTTTTCATTAGGATTAGCATTATTGTTGATCTTTACTTAGGAAACTATCCCAATACACCCTGAGGTTCGTACGCTCCACTTGCTTCAACTAATAAATACAGTTCACGCCAAGTTTGCAGAACTTCTAAGGAGACTCTGCACTTGGGGGAATATTTTGACGATTAGGTGTAAGTTAGGCACAACAACAGGCAGCAGCCTAATTAGGGTGCTCATGCCTCTGCACTGATAGAGTGAGACAGCGAGAGGAAGAGAGAGAGAGAGAGCGAGCGAGAGAGAGAGCGAGGCACATGCGAAGGCAACAATTGGAAATCTCAAAATGCTGTGGGCAATTTGCATGTGATGCCAAATTAAGTTCATCTGCACTCCCATTCCCCTCCCCTGCTTCCTCCCCCTCTTTCGCCCCTTCCTCCTGCCCCTTTTCGCTTCAATTTTCCCGCAATGCAGAAGTAATTTCTGCGGCAGCTCAAGACTGCAGCAAGTCGAGCTCGATTTCCGGTCGAGGCACATGTGTGTTGCATGCCGCATGTTGCCTGCCGCCTGCTGCAGCCACTTGACTGTAGCCCGACGGGGCGTGGCACATTTCGACGCCTCTAATGAAAACAGCAGCTACAACAACAACAAGCAAAGAAGCTGGAAAATCCGGCAACTGCCAGTGCAATCGTATCAGATGTCAAAGGCAAACAAAACAGACGGCAAAATACTGGAGAAAAAAACCGTACAGAGAGAGAAAAACTCAATGGGAAAATTAAAATAAAAAACAACAACAATGGAGTAGCCCGAAAGCGAGAGGAAAATTGTTGAAAATGTCTAAACAAAATGCGAGTTTGAAGTAGTGCAAGCTGAATTTGTATCTGTACACACTCGAGATACAAATCGTCGCCTTTGTTTGTCCCTGCCACTGCCCCTGCCCCTGCCCCTGCCCCTGCCCCGCCCCCCTCTGGCCATGGCATTTGCATTTCTCACGTTGCTTAGGTGAATGTGGCAAAACTTCAGAGCGAACTTCAGAGTCAACGTCAGAGTTGAACGTGTCAGATGCGCAGCGAAAGATACAGATACATTTACAGAGTAACAGATACTTTTACAGACTCTCGAGTTGCGTATGGATTTCAGCTTGAGCCAACTGTTAATTGGAATTCCAATTTAACCCCAGTCCCCCCAGTACCCTCAGTTCCCCTACTAACAACAAAATTTATCACGATATTTCTATTTGAAGGAAAAACTAGAAGAAGTAGAGAGGGAGACAGAGAGAGGGAGAGAAGGTAGATAAATACACAAAATTAACACGTACTCAGGTGAAAATGAGCAGGTAGCTAGTGCATGCATGTATCTGTGTGTGTGTGTGTGTAAAAGGACTCCAAATAACCCTAATAAATAAGTCAAGTTCGCAGCGCGGTAGGGCAAGACAGCGGGAGGAGAAGGTGCTCAGGGAAAAAAGTTAATTAAGGTGTTTGCCCACAGCAACAACAACAACAACAACAACAGAAAAGAAACAATAACATACTAAACGAGATATTTATCTGCAGTCTACAAGGAGAAGGAGGAGAAAGACAGAGAGAGAGAGACAGAGAGAGAGAGAAGGGACTCTACCTCGAGGTTTCAGTTCGGTTTCATTTCAAATGTTTGTCATTATCAACGTTAACTTTTTTGATGAGCCGAACGTGTGTGATAAAAGTGTCACAAGGATTGAGGATTGAAGCGAAAGGGAGGAGATGAAAGAAGAGAAAAGGAGAAACTAATAACGCGCATTGGAAAGACCATCACATAAGTAATTTCGTGCGTTTCCCTATACAAATTGACATTAGTTTATTGGGCGAGTGGAATTTATGGTTCTCCGATGAGGCATGCCACATCCCACATCCCACATGGGTCCTGTGTCCCTCCCCCCTTCCACACCGGCATTTTTGGCATTTGTGGCACGTACAAAATTCATTTGTTGCACTATTTATACACACATAGATCGTATATATCGTATATATTGTATATATCGTATGTGTCTTTGATGAAAATGAAATCAAATTAAATTTTCATCACAAATTCAAAGTGAAATTTATTTTTTTTTTTCGTATATTGTATGCGGAATCTCCAGGAATTCCAATTCCAATTCCTTTCTCATGCTGGAAAGTTGGTATGTGAAAAATTGGAAGCTTCACATTCCCTACAGCTTAGGAATAATGAGCATAGGAATTTATATGTGGCTGTAAATGCATTTCTAACTGTAATAAATCTATTTGTGTGTCTAAGACTGTAGAAAGTAATTAAAATTTTAAAATATGGTAATAAATACTAAAATATTGATATATCTCTTAGTTTACATATATTATTATAATATAAAGTGATATTCTTAATGTGAGTTTATGAATTAATATAAAATATAATTATAATTATCAGTAATTAAATTCCCCCATAGAGCATCTGCTAGTCATTAGTCTAATTTCACTTATATTCAACCTCTTCTTGCATCTATACACAAAACATAACCTCACAATCTGCTGCTGCTTATTAATTACCCAAAATGTTCTCTAATTAGATATCCAATTAATTAATACATATTACAATAGTGCAATGCAAATTCGTAGTGTATTCAAATTATTTCGTTGTGTCTGAGAGTGTAAATTGAATTGCAGAAAATCGCTCTCTCTCTCTCTCTCTCTCTCTCTCTCTCTCTCTCTCTTGTAATTATTGCTCGTAATAACTGTAATCAGCTTTGCCTTTCGACTGTCAATTACATCTGTACAAAAGAAGAAGAAGAACAACTACATGGAGACAGCAGCAACAAAAACAACAACAACAACAACGACAACCGGCGTTTTGTTCAAAACAAGAGATAAGTTTATAAACAAAGTCGCATACTCGCATACAAGCTGCATTTGTTTCCGCATTTGCACTCTTATACTGCTCGCTTAAACCACTATTCTTTACACTCCACTCTCTGCACTGGCCACAGGTAGGTTTAAGCGAAGAGAGAGAGAGAAAAGAGAACGCAGCAATTGTGCAAAGCGATATTGTGACTTAAATGTAAATAAACCAATCATGTAATTATATTATTTGCAGTATTTATGTTAATTAATTTATTTTTTAGGCTTTTACATTTAAGAGTATAATAAATTAATAAATATAAATTTAATCTTTACTTAAACTAAAAAAGTATTATAAATAGTTTAAAAGATCGCACTCTTCCATTCCATCTGTTGTAAAAATTGTAATCGTGCGACTGACTACGACTCTCTTTACAACACTCACTCATCTCAAATGCAAAACAAATGCATTTGGTGCACACGAAGAGAGCGCGAGCGTCTCTTAGCATGCGACGGCGCTCTCACGCGCACACACACCAACACCCACACACAAACACGCGCGCACGAAGAAGTCGTCGCTCTCACGCGCTCTGTCGCCGTCGAGAGCGGCAAAGGCAGCTCAAACAATTTTATTGCTGCCTCAGTTATCTCAGAGACGCCGTCGTGTACGCACGCAGAGCGCATTCAAAGGGAAATCTGTCTAATAAATAATTTCAAACTCTGACTGAACGAGCGATAGCTTCACCACGAATCTGTCTGTGTGTGTGTGTGAGCTTGTGTGCGTGTTAATGTTGTTGTTGGCCAATCATCATTTTTGGCAAGCGTGATGCGTTGCGTTGTTGGCTGCAGCAGCGCGAACAAATGAATGCATTAAACGCGAATGCAATGCAAATGTGTGAAAGTGTTGTATAAAAAAATTACCCAAAAAAAAGAAGAAGCGGAGATTGCAAAAGCGCGAAGAAACAGTGCAAACAGTGGGTTAAAAAATAAAGAAAAAACAAAAACAAAGCAGCAAGTGTAGCGCCAACTGTTTTTTCTATTTGCTTAACATTTGTTCGACGTGACGTGAAGTGAGACAAGGAAAACAACAACAACAACAGCAGCAACAACAACAACGTGTTGCCTGTTTGCGGTTCAAATAATTAACATAACGAGGAGCTTTTAAAACGGTATGCATCTACACTCGTCACACACACTCGCACGTACGCACGTACGCACACACACGTGCAATGCAATGTACTCTCTATCTCATTTTCGCATTATACTTTTGACCCGTCACCTACAGCAATTTCCTCTCTTTACGTGTGTGTGTCCAAGCTTGGCTTGGCGTGCTCGCGCTCTCTGCTCGCGATCTGCCTCTGAGAGAGAGCGACGTCCAATATGGCTGTCCGTCTGGCGCGCTCTCTCAGATCGTTTATTCGTTTGTTTTGTTTCTTTGTAGTTGTCGCTTTTGAGCGGCATTAAGCGGTTAATTTGCGCATTACTTTTTCGCGCTCTCTCTCTTTCTATCTTCCTTTTGCGCTCTAAGCTGATAAAGTAACTGTTACAGCAACTGTAAATAGAATTGTTACAGCTGCCGTGTGTGTGGTGAGAGGGGAGGGGGAGACTTACTCTAATTACTCAGGGCGGGAATTCGCAGAAAATTTACAGTTATGCCTGCATTTGGCCTTGAAGTGTGACGTTGTCGCCCCCTCCCACCCCACACTACTGCTGGGGCTCATCTGCAAGCCACATCAAGCTGATACATGCTTAAGCTCAGTCCAAAAAGCTTTACATATCAGCACGCGCTCTCTGTGTGCGTGTGTGTGTGCGTGTGTTGATTTCTGAAGAACCTGTTTGCAAAAACAACAACAAAAACTAAAGAAATAACAAACTCACACATACACATATGTTAAACATACAAACACATGTGAATATGTATGTAAGTCGCGCTTCACTCAACAGGTTTCTTATACCTGTAGCAATGCTCTCTTTGGTGCCTTTATTTATTTAACTCAGTTTCTGGAAAAAAGCGGGAATTACCATAACAGCTTATCGTGGGATTAAGCTCTATAAACTGCACATGCTAAACAATATAAATTATAATAATACATTTACGCAGCTTGTATGCTTTATAAGAATACGTTTTGATAGGAACTTCCAATCAGCATTCTTTTTATTATATTAAAATAGAATATCATCTTGCTTTGTCATTTTTAAAATACGTATAAATGTTTACGATCGAAAAGACATACGAAACAGAGGGAGAGAGAGACGCAAATAGTTCTTATCAATGCACAGCATGCATATAAATACTCGACTAAACAATACACTTGAAAAACTAAAAAAGAGTACATTAAAACCGACAATGCAGCCTTTTATGGGGCGTTTTTTTTAATAATGAGATAAGCTAGTTCATAGTTTATCAATTTAAGAGCATGTAAAATGCACTTGTAAGAGTATTTCAGTTGATATATCAAAAATCTAACAAGTATGATTAAGATTTAAAGTCTACTCGATGAGAGTTTAAGCAGAGACAGTCTAGGATGGGATATACCAGGCTAAAAAAAAAAGTACCGGCGGACACAGTATTAGATTAATAAAATTCCCTAATAATTTAGTGTTCTACGAAATGATTTAATTAAGCATAATGCTCAAAACTTTCCCTAGCTTATCGCTACGGCTTTAATGGGAAAGCCAGGATTGTAATTGGACTCTCAAAATGTTCTTTTTTTTCTATTTCTTAGAAAAACAACATAAAAGACCATTAAAAACTCGTGTTGAGTTATATTATAGGCTGTTGAACTATGGCTTATCAATGCTATGTTAAATGGGGAACTTGATATGATTATTCAGTATATTTAAATACAAGTTTATGCTCCATATTGTATGGTTTGTTTAGATAGTTCTTCCGCTTCCATTTCCACTTGAAGTTAAGTGTAGATTTCGTTTGGGAGGGGAGGAATCTGTTACAAAGTAAGAGCTGTCGTAAGCCCCGTTTCAGTTTGTTTCTTTCTTCTCTTTTTGGTGTTAACTTCAAAGGGAACCACACAATGAAACATACATATCTCTTTCTTGGGGACCTGAGTTTAAAGATGAGCCAAGTACGGATGTAATTTCAACGTCTGTTAAGCACGACGACGACGAGAAAACGGCAACCTTAAAATGGCCAAGATGCCTCGTTTGGCATTTCGTTGGTTCGATCTAGTTGTGGGCCATGTTTGAAAGTGGCCGTAATTGTGGCCTTAACTGTGACTCTAACTCTAACTGTAACTGTAACTGTAACTGTTGTGTCCAACAGGCTAACTGCGGGCAGTAAAAGTTGCTCGAAAACATTTAAAAACCATTTGTAATTCGACCTGGCAGTTTTCATTTCTCTCTGTGTGTGTTTAGCTTTATTTTGGCTGTTTTTCTTTTTTTTGGCTTGTTTGTTTATTTTTGCAACAATGACACGCTGACTCTGACTATTTGTTGTCTTTGTCATGTTTATGACGCTGTTTATTTTCCTTTTCTCTTCTCGATGTGG
The DNA here is from genome assembly GCA_018904105.1 of Zaprionus tsacasi. Classification (NCBI taxonomy): domain Eukaryota; kingdom Metazoa; phylum Arthropoda; class Insecta; order Diptera; family Drosophilidae; genus Zaprionus; species Zaprionus tsacasi. The sequence continues at coordinate 3,651,058 of JAEIFR010000295.1, forward strand.
TTAAATACAACTTTCAAATTGAATTTAAAGTAAAATAAAAATAAGAAGAAGGGAAAACAGGCAAATGCCACATGACATTTTCCAATTCTGCACTTACATTTTCTCTCTTGTTTTTCTACAAATATTTTGCACCTGTCTTCGAAAATTAACAACTGATTGTGTCTACACTGAAAAAGATTTTCAAATGAAACTGAAAGGAAAAAAATAAATAGTCAACTGAAAGAAGTCATTGTCTTTATCAAGGTTGTGAAGAAATTAAGTGAGGTTGATTGTCTTAATTGAACCCTATACCTGTTGCATAAAACTATAGGGTCACGATAAATTGAAGCTCTGGCATGTTATAATATATAGACAGATACATAGTTATGCATTAAAAAAATATGTATAAGTATTTTTATTTTATTCTTCATAAATTTAAAAAAAGAGTTCAACTGCATATCTTTCTTGTATTTTTCTCTGCCTTATCGATGACTCATCGTCTGTTTTGAACGTAGCTAAGATCGTGCTGTGTGCTCTTAACTCACGCTTAGCTGATTAAAAGCGGGCAGCTCTCTCTCTTAAGTTCGAAAGCTTTACAGATCTGTTTGGGATTTTTAATACAAAGCTTCGTGCGAGAGATTGGCTTATAATAATATTGTTTATATTTTCTCTGTTAATTAAATTCCACTTTGATTCAAATTCTCAGCTTGAGGTAAAACCCCCACTGCATCTGGTAATACCAGTGCGACATTCTTATTTTTAATAACGTCACAAAGGTCGCCAGCACAACTGCATAACCAGATACGTATATATAATATGGTTTTTTTATTTGATTGCTCTCTAATAATGCCTTCATCAGCTGCACGAAATGAAAATCTTATTTGCCTGCATTGTTTGGCCTTTCCCTTTCCCCTTTTCCTTTCCCTTTTTGTTTTCCCTACCTGCCTTTTCGACGTCTCTCAGTGTCTTTGTTTCCCTTGGAAAATTCCTTTTGAATTTTCCCCTGCATTTATGGAATTTGTGCAGCGATGCGCAGACAATGAGAAGACACCTGACCGCCAGAGAGACCCGTCTCTCTATAAGAGCCATAGCCCATGCTATGCGTATCCCATGGCTTTATTAGTTGACTCGACTTTTAATCGATTTCGTAATTAAACACACGCCACCCAGCAGCTGTTGTCAAGTGAACTTTGGCTAAATAAGACATAAAATAAAATGGGGGAGAAATGTATAAATAATATACTCAGGCCTGCCAATTAGTTGCCTTCGCCCCTGCTACGACATTTATGGCATATTTTCCAATTTAAATGAAGTAACAGAACCACAAGAAACATTAGACGAGCCTAAATGTCGAAATTAGCGACCACACCAAGCTGAAATGAGACAGAAAAAAGAGAAATTTAATTAAAGCAACTCAGCAACAACAACAAAAATGCATAAATTTATGCACCCTACCCCAGTGCCAGAGAGGGAGTAGGGGGGGAGACTGAACACCCACCTGGCATGTAATATTATAACCTCAAAGCAAAAAAAAAAAAAAAAAAAAAAAAAAAAAAAACGTGTAATTTTCACGGTCCCAAGCTGCCAGTTTTGGCTTGACTACTGCCAGCCAGGGCCCAGCATAATGATTAGGGTCAGCATGAGGTGGTCAAAATGTAGAGATAAACAAGCTAACTAGTCGACTATTGTATGCTCTACAGCAGAGAGTAAAAAAGCTGAAGTAAAATATTAAAACTTTATTATATAATAAATTGCGTTGTTTAAAATTGAATATCTTCGAAATAGCTGCAAAGATTCTTCTAAAGTTTGATGTGCATATAGAGTAGATATTTGAATGGCTTAATAGATATTTTTTATATTCTCAAACTTTCTAGAATTTATACTATCGTACGTATTTAATGGTAATGGGCATATAATACCTCTATACTCTATATACTATACTCTATACCCATCTCAGCCTACACTAATCAACAGCACAACTATATAGCTAATATACCCCATGTGTATAGTGTATAATTACACGCCGCGTCGGCTGCAGCAGGTTGCCAACAATTTTACTTTTAATTTTCATTTTTTTCTCTTCATTTTAATTTTAATTTTTCTGTGTGTTTTTGTTGTTGTTGTCTGTTTCGCTTTCTGTGTTTAGTGTTTGCGAAGATAAAAGCATTTGTCATTAGCATAAAATCCAAAAGGTTTCCCCCCCCCTCTCCCCCTATCACTAGTATGAGTAGGGGTCCTCCGCCTAATTCCCTAAATATTTGAACTTCATTAGCAGCCCCGGCGAGCAGACGTCGAGCTGACAACGCGACCTTTTGACTGCCCCTAACGAGTCTTGGGCTCGTTCATAATTTAAATTTCAATACCTATAGGGAACATGAAAGCGAATAGATATAAAATAATATACAAAGATTATACGGGGCAGGCACTTAGGAAACGGCAATAAAATAAGATAAGAAATAAACTAAATCATATGCATGAATATCGATGGTCATGGAAGAAAAACATTTCCCTTGCCAGCTCGAGGATTGATGTATTGTTTTTTTTTTTTATTTCGACTGCACTCGAGTGCAGACAACCCTGAGATAATGTGATGGTGTGTGTAGGCGCAGTGTAGCGTCATGCTCGACTCGTCACGAAGGGTCGCAAAGGTGAGGGCAAGATGCGAAGCCGCTGATTAGGCCAAAGATGCCCAAGAGCTGATAGCAGTCCCAGTCGCAGTCCCAGGAGCCATCTTTCATCTCTTAACGCTCGAGTGACCAATGCGTGGTCCCCTTTCGATCTAGAGTAGTTCCAGTTGCGCTTTAATAATTGATAAACGTCTTTCAAGGCGAACATATATCGTGATGGCCTTGTGGGAACCTTTTGACGGAAACTCACCTTACCTCTCCCTCTCTCTCTGCCCCTCTCCCTGTCGGCTCTAATTGCGCTTACGCACAGTGCCCTTTTGGATGCCACGCCCCTTAAATTGCCATTGAGGAAATAAAGCAAATTAGTTCAAATATTTCGAACGGAACATGCCGCATTTGCATAGGTAATGAGTAGGGCAGTGGGCGGACGTGGGGATGGGGGCGTGGCAGTATAGGGCAGTATAGTGAGTGCAGCAATCCGGTCTGCAATTGGTGGGGACAGCTCAAATTATATGGCAATCAGAGTTTCTGAGCGATGTCTGCAATTTTAGTGCTATAACTGATTCATGGACATGGAAATGGCCCAACAGGCCCAACAAACGAATTATATATGCACACACACACACACTCGCACACAGTACAGTCATGCATATGTAAATAGGTACACGGGTCAAATGAATCAGTTTGACACCATTAAAAATGTCAGTACGCTGCCTTATGACCTAAGGCTATACGCCCCCCTCTGTCTACCCCACCCAAACCTATCGATGGATACTTTACTACCCTGACGACGATAAGCTCAGCTCAGACCGTTGCCCCAGGGAGTAGACACACAGCAACCTACGCATAGCGAAACCTCCCAACCTAGTTGGGTATTTAAAAAGTGCTGCCCGCAGCGAGGGCCCCCAAGAAAGAATAAAAGAAAGAAAGAAAGAAAGAAAGAGAGAATCAGTTGAAGAAGAAAGAGCGATAGAAAAAAGTGTCATAAACATAAAATTGATTTTAATTTTCTACGTTGATTTTGTTGTTTTATTGATGCGGGATTTACCCAACTCTCTCTATACCATTCTCAGCTCGTCGTGGAGGTATACTTAGTTTAATGACAGTTTTTTGTGTTCTTTTCTTGTTTTCTTGTATAATTTTTGAATATCATCGGTTGCGTGGGTCGGTCTCACAGCTGCTTTTGCATATTGATTTTTAATGCTCTCCTCACTCTTTCATATCTATCGTATATGGTTGTAGATATGAAATTCCATAGTACATTAATTACAGTTATTATTGGGGACAATGCGCATAAATAATTAAGCAAACACACATCGTGTGTATTAGATTGTATCATATGTGTGTGTGTGGGTATACGTGGTCGAAAAACGCTTTTCATGATTCTTAATGACTTTAAGCGAGCATTACCAACAAGTTCCAGAAAACTTGAAAAAGTTGAACGAACCTGCAGCTTAAAAAGTTCTTAGAGAACTCACAGAATTGAGTCTGACAAATTTCTATGATGCACACGGAAATGACTTTGTGGCTAAGTCAGAGTTAATGGGGTCGTGTCTATCTCCCTCTCTTCCCCACTCTGACAACATAAAAGACAACTTCTTTAAAGCTGAAGCTGTTCTATTGATGATCAAGGGGAAATTATTGTAATAGTTCTAGAGAGAGAGAGAAGAGAGCAATCTTGAAGATTCCAGAATGAAAGGAGAGCAAGTTGTTTGGTCTAATGCGATTTTGTGGTATATTTCAATTCAGTTTTGGTTTTCCATTCGATTATGTTAATCGTGGGAATGCCAACAATCGATAACAACATTCTTCAGTAATCGGCTTAGCTAGGAAAACTGGCTTAAAGTCGTTGTGTCTCTGTGTGGGTTCCTCTGCCTCTTTGAGCATTTGTCGTCTCATTATATTTTATTTCGTAATTATTTGGACAGTTGAACTGGACGTAATGAAAAAGAAAATTCTGTTTGCTTTATGCCAAGCTGTCAAGACAAACTTAGAGAAGAAGCAGAAGAAGAGGGAGAGGTAAAAGAGGAGAAGAAACGAAAGCCGTCAGCAAAGATAAACAGAGCGAGTCTCTTTGTGTAGAGAGAAGACATTAAGTTTGGTTAGAACAACAGGGGAAAACTTTTGAACGTTTTCCCAGCCCAAGAAAGTTAATTAAAAGATAGTGATGATTATGCTGTTTGTTTGTCTTTCTCTTATTTATGTTTTTTTCTTTTTTAAATGAAATGCGAATTGAAATGTAGAATTATATCCACACAACAAGAGTACTATATATACGAAGATATTATGTCATAAAGCAAACAATTTAAAGCATTTACGCCCGGAACTTTATTTAACTTTATAAGGCGCGCGAGAGAATGCGAAATAAGTTCGTGAAAAAGTTGGGCTAGTTTGTGAAGTTTGGGAACTTGATAATGTGCATATTTAAGATGGAAAGTGATGAAGGAATTACCGAAATTAATGATAAATTACTTGAGCTCTGCTGTAAAGGCTTAAAAGATCTTCAAAGATAAATAAATTAATTTATTGAAAGAACTATAGTAGAAACCTTGAAAAAACCTTTATAAATATGCTATACTTGAGAATACTTCACTGTTTTTCAAGTGCTAAAAGGAAATGTAAACTAAAGCGCATATCTTTAATCTGAAAACGATCCCAGGCCGAAATCCTTTGCCTGATGACTTGTTTGCATGTCCGTCATTGTGCCTGTCGACACTAAACGTCTCCTGCCATGCTAAATATGGATCAATTATATTCGCAGAGGGTCCTGCGACCTGCTACCTAAGTTCTGCCTTCCCCTAGTCTTTTCTTCCTCGTCTCCTCGTCTTCTTATCCTTTCGTTCATGCAATTAGCATGGCAGAAAACACGCCTTTGAATACATATTCATATCAATCAAGCTGTTTGCTAACCCTTCCATCCTTTCATTTCTTTTCAGGTAAGCTGACCCTGAGATGTATCCTGTGAGTCCCGACCCGTCGACGGACTAACCCTATCTACCTTCCTCCTCCTGTGAGTGAGTAATACTCGTTGAAGCTTTTGTGATATGTTTCCTGCTTGAAATTTAATGCGATTTCAAATTTTCAAGAGTTTCAAGCTATACAAGACTCGAATCTCTTTTATGTGTGGCGACCCCTGTGTGAACTGTGGGATCAGAGTTTCTCCCACAAGCTTAGGATAAAAAGGACAATCTGCTGGCATATTGAGGTTGACCCAGCAGTCTTCAATTATCTCACAGATTGACATAGTCTAATATAAAAATAAAATTCCATATACGGATTGAAATTCGATTCGCAAGGCATAGAATCGATTTTGGGGCCAAAAAAGTATCAATTATCGTTTGAGGAGATTTCGCCTTTGGTTGCCCACCAATTGATGACAATTGAAAAGGGCAGAGAGAAAGATGGGGCAAGTCTGGAACGTGAATGGCATAAAATTTGTAGCTAAATAGCCAAAAACTGCTGACTGCGGGTTTTTTTCGCAAATCCTAAATACGTTTTCAGCCCAAAATGAAATAAAACAAAATTAATGAGCAGCCAAATTCGTGACTACGGGCTACAACAAATCGACAAATAAAGAAAAATAAATTAAATTAAGCGCTTGTTTCTCAAGATTCCCAAAGAAAAAAGAGAAAAAGAAGGCGGAGGCATTTTAAAAAGTTTTCAGCCCAATTCCGAATGAAATACAATTGATTGTAAATACACACTCGCACACACACACACATGTCTTGAGAGCAAAATAAATTGAGAATCGTGACAGGAATGCCTGACAGCACAGCCCAATCCCAATCCCAGGATCCATCGCATCCTTGGGCTCATTTATTGCCAAAGATCTCCTTAATTGCAGCGCACAATACTCCACATTTGATTCAATCAAACGCAGAAGCATTCAATGATTTCTCCCCCACTTTTCCCTTCTGCCTCCCCCTGCCTCCAGTCTCCCTCTGGCATGATAGATTATTTTCCTGCCTGTGACTTCTTATAATTGAAAATTTTCTTGGCGCGTTTTCCGTTTGCATTTGAAAAATGTATTTAAAGCGAAAGCATTTTCAATTAATTTGCCAACGGCATTGCAGCCACAAAAGAAAAACCGCCACAGAATTTTATTTATTTATATTGAGCATGGCAAGCGGCGGCTCCTCCTGCCACTCCCCCAGCCCCCTCTCTGCCTTCTCCACTCCCACTCCGAGAAGTCAAAGTGTCAAACGAATGGGCGGGAAAAAGGGATGTTAGCTGGGAAAAGGGAGGGAAAATGCCGCAGAGCAAACAAATCAAGCGGCAGCGCAGGAAGTGTAGGAGTAGGAGGAGCGGAGGGAGGGGTTTCCCAGGGCCCAGGGAGGCGACTTCGCATTTTATGTAGATTTTATTTGCAACAGCCGCGAGTCAAGAAATTTACACAAACAAATTGAATTCTGTATACATTTTTTATGCCCGTTTTTCCAAACAAAACATAAAGGGAACTTGTTTGCTTAGCGCGCCGCGAAGTATGCTACAGTATTTTGCAAAGACGCAAGTGAGAAGCGCAGAGAGAGGCACGGGCAGACGAGCAGACAAGACAGACAGGCAGACAGACATGTCAAAAAGGTCTCGCATGCTAGCAAAGACATATATCATATTATACTCAACCTGTCGCCTAACCCCATAGAGTCATATTCATATTATATGCCCAAATACTGTTTATAGGGTATGCCCTATTCGGAAACCTCTATCTTGGCAGAGGCAGCGCTGCCTGCCCGTCGAAAACATATTGAATTTCTCCCGTCACTTGTCGTCTTTTTTTTTTTTTTTTTCTTTATTTATTTTTCATAGCCAGTTTGAATATTTTTGCAGCGTGTTTCGTTCTTTTCGTTCGTTTTATTTTTCATCGTAATAAAAAGGAAAATATTTGTGAACATTTTTATGCAAATCAATGGGCGAAGCCACCGCAAAATCACAACAACGCCGTGACTCGTGACTCGTGAAGGCAGCGAAGGCAGCCAGAAGAAATTTATAATATAATTTTGACATGGCAATGGGACAACTTGACAGCTGTAAACAGTGAAACATCAAAAAGTTATCACAAAACGCGCCTTGTTCCACTCCGCTTGCCATATCCTTTGCCAAAGGCGCATACAAGAGAAAAACAAAAGCGCGAGCAATAAAAACAACAAAGAGAAGAGAGATGAGAGAGGAGAAGAACCTGCAGAAAAAAAAAATAAAAGTGTATACAGAAATAACAAAAAGAAAAAGGGGCGCGCCAGCAGGCAGGACACATGTTTCACGGCGCCGTTAGACAAGTGAGATTTAAAGCAAAAAAAAAATAAATTTAAAAATCCAGAAAAAGCCAGAAAAATCCCTGCTCCTCCCTTCACACTCTTTTGCTCCTTTCTGTACTTATTCTTCTTCGTTTTCATCAGCAAAGAAAGAAATGCATAAAGTTTGGCACAAAAGTTACTTGTTGGATTTGTTTGTCGCAAAAGGCTCGATGACGTAACGAGAGAGGGAGTGAGAGAGAGCAAAGGGGAAGCAAGTGTTGCTATACATACGCGCAGCACTGTGCGGTTCGTAGGTCGAAGAAGTTGCAAACTGACTGTGAAAGTTGTGTTCGCCTCCTTTGTTCGCCGGGATTTTCCTCGGGTATTAGTGTTGTTAGCCGCCATTTTTTCCTTATTTTTGGCTCTGTTATGCTTCATTTTACCAGCAAGAGAGGGAGATGACAGCATAACTTTGACAGCGCAAAGAAGTCAAAAGGTTTTCCCCTACTTCGTTTTTTTCCCCCTCTTCTTGTATGCGGTTAGAGGCGAGACCAATTTGTAGATGCGAAAAGTTTTTACTGACTGTTAACAAGAGGAAACGCTTTGAATATTTTGCAAGCTGAATTTTGGCAAGTAACTAGGTAATAAGTGCAGTGTACTCACACGCACACACACGCACACCTGTTGATCGGGTCGCGATAGGAAGTCGCTCTTAACGCACCTCATGACATTTTCGCTTTCAATAAAAAAATTCATAATTTCTGTGTGACAGAAAGAGGGCGAAAAGGCGACAACTCATTGAATTGTCAGGGTAACCCTAGCACACAAATACACACAAAGCAGGCTTGCCTTGAGAAGGAGAGAGAGAGAGAGAGAGAGAGAGAGAGGGGAGATTTAAGATTCCGCAAAACGATAAATTGCGGTAAAAGGTGTCTCTCATTCACCCCGATATGTATCTAAGGACAGCAGCCTGTCTGCCTGAGTGTGTGTGTGAGTATCTGTGTGCGTGTTTGCTTGTGGATTTGTTTGCCCGATAAAGCGCGCACGTTGAGAAACCTTCTGATTTTTAACTGGGCTCACATGAGCTACAACAAAAGAGTCGGCAATGGCAACGGCAACTGTGGGCTCTCTGCATATGCACGAAATGAAATGAGATTTCTCTCTAGATAGCAGCACAAAAAGCAGACACAGATACACACACACACACACACATTCATGCATACATACATGCAAACAGCATTCCGCATACACAGTTACACGAGAAATTCTCAATTTGAATGCAAACATGTTTTTGGATTATTATGATTTCCTTCTACCGTTGGCAGTTTTTCATCTTAGTTTGTTTGCCAGCGAGTGTGCGAGTGTGTGCTAGTGTGTGTGTGTGTCCCTGTATGTCCCTGTGTGTGTGTGTGTTGTTGCTGTGACAAGTATTAAGTGCAATCAAAAGAAGATTTACAAGCGTCATGAATGAAATATTTCCATCATATGCTGCACACAAATCGTTTTGCAGCTGCCACACACACACAGACACACACACATAGCTGTGTATGCCTTTGCGCATAAAAACTCATTTGAAGGTATTTATGGCACTTTTTTCCAAGCTTGCAAACAGGGCTAATACCCGGCATTCAGGCTGCAGGTTGGCTCTATACGAGGGGGGGAAACATCCTCAGATATCTAGATGTGGCCAGGCTGGTTTTAATCATTGATTATGGCGCCGATAAGCGCTGTGCGGCAAAGTGAAAGGAGATGGGAAAATGAACCCAAATCTGCGGCGAACTGAACTCATTTGTGGCCCTAAATAAATTAGCAGCAAAGCGCGCTCTGTGAAAGCGTCGGCTTCCTTTTTCTCATTTTTGTTTTTCTTTTTTTTTTTTGCCAAGTTTCCCATGACTTTTCGATGTAACCTTTCCCACAATTGTGTTGCAGTTGCTCTTTGACTTGGCGGGATGAGCAGCAAATTGCATAGACAATTGGCCAAGACAGAGAGGGAGGCTGAGAGAGGGAGATAGAGAGAGACAGCTAGAGCGAGCGAGTTAACAAGATGGCAAACTGTGGTTCCAGTTTGGGTATCGTGGTGGTGCCACATTTGATTGGCTTCGCACAGCATTCACATACGTATTCACACTGACACTCACACTCACATTCGCATATTCATGATGACACACCACGAGCTGGCTCTGGGTATGAGTATGCGCATACATAACTAAGTAGAACTGTCTGAATGAGACGGGTAGGGGTAGGGGGGGTGTAGAAGGGGGTAGACTGGCTTGGAAATCGAGCCGAGATTATACTCTCGCATGATTAAGATGCCACGCCTACCCCTCCCCCCTCAGGCACTGCAGCAAGTTGTCAAATGCAGCAGCGTTGATTACGCCAAATTGACTTTGACTTGCTTTCTGTGTGTGTGTGTGTGTGTGAGTAATTGATGGGTTTGATGAATTGACAAGAGTCTGAGCTGAAGCTGGGACCGCGTCTGTCTGTGTGTGTGTGTGTGTGTGTTAGCCAAAACACAATAATGTGAGCGTGTCTTTTGTAAGCCGCCGAAAATTAATGATGTTTGCCATGGCAAGAAAACACACCGAGACAGCCCATCTGAGAAACTTGGGCTACCTTATAAGCCATAGGTTGTATGGCTGATAATAAATGATATAGTATTTGCTAAAAAATTATAAACTTTCATATGGGATAAGCATAATGCGATTTGTAGGGTGTATACAAATCTAAAAACATTTAAAGATATTCAAAGAATGCAAAGCTTAAGCGCGGAGTGTGTAAGCAGGGAATTTATTGGCTATATATGTGCTTAAAGAAGTTTCCCAAATTGAAACTGAAAGATCATTCCATAATCTATTATGATTTCTCGTAAATTATTAGATCTCTTTGTAATCTTCTTGGAATGAATAGATCGATAACGTTAGCAGTCACACAGCGATAAGCGAGTAGCAGTCACACAGAGACAAATGAAAATACATTTCTAGAGATTAAACGATAATATTAAATAATAAATTAACCCGAAATTTCAAACCTGTAACCAGTTTAATCCAGGCTGCTGAAAAAGCCGTCAAACCTGTCTTCAATTCAGTTCAGTTCTTATTCCCATTGACTTTATTTCTCTTGATCGATTGCACAAGTCAGTTGCAGACTCGATATACAAACTCATTGAATCGTTCACACGGCAGGGAGAGAGGGAGATACAGAGAGAGAGATGGAGAGATGGTTAGGAAGTGAATCAATGCGAGTGTGTTTCGAGTTATTCACTGGAAAGTGCGCTGCGTTTGACTGCTTTGAAGTCTCTCAAAATGCAAACAGTCCCTCAGTGCCCACTGTGCCTCTGTCTCGCTGCCTTTTTATCCCACTGTATCTCTGTCCCACTGTCTGCCAATTGATGCCAAATCGATGAGCTTGTCCCGCTTGCACTTATCAAAGGTTAATGGTGCAATTGATAATTCTGTAACAGCTCGCAAGTCAAATGATGTGTAAATGGCTGCAGCTCTCCCTCTCTCTCTCTCTCTCTCTCTCTCTCTCTGTCTCTGTATTAAGTTTATGTCTGTGTGTGTGTGTGAGGCGGCTATCAGCAGCGGCATTTTATGGCCCTGCGCCATGTGAGCGGATCGTTAAAATGCCGCTTGCAGAATTGGCAAAAGGCCGCCTATAAAATCGATGCAAGGCCCAAAACACCAATACACACACACACACACACATACACAGAGGCAGTGCGTGTGTGTAAATTTATGACCAATTTGCCAAAGTGCTTAAAACTGTAAACAGCGCATTGCCAAAAGGGAAGGAAGGAGAGCGCGAGCGCGCGCTCAAAAAGTATGCTAAGTTAAAGCAAATGCATAAGGGAAACAAAACAGAAACAGAACAACACACACACAACACACACACACGCACACCTAGCGACAGCGCACAAATATTGCGTATACGTCGGATCCAAAATTTGCATTGTTATCAGACGAGGCAGCGACGTCGCTCTGCGCTGCGCTGCGGTCGTGCTGACGCGTCTTGGGGCATGCCCCGTCGAAAACAATGAGGAAAACAGGCAGGGGAGAGAGAGGGGGAAGGGGCAGCCAGGCAGCCGCGCAACTGTTTGGGGTCCCACTTGGCGTATGCGTAACTTCATATAAGCCGGGGGTAGCTGCGTGTGTGTGTGTGCGCTGCTTTCATGCCGTATGTGTATGCGTTATTAAATTTATTTGACTTGACGTGCGCACAATAAGCAGGAATGGGCAGAGGGGAGGGAGGAGGGAGGAGGGAGGCGGCAAGTGATGCCATGTGAGGAGAGCAGCATGTGATTGTGTGTGTGTGATGGGTTTGTGCAGCCAAGGATTTGCGACATGAGAAGTTTAACCTATACAAATGTAAAATGTATGCACTTGCCACACACACACATCTATCTCTCTCTGCGTGTGTGTGTGTGTGCCTTCTCATTTAATATTTAAATTGCTTGTGGTTTAAATATCTCATGTATGTGCTTGTGGCAATTTATATTTTAAATTATTAAAACAGTCGTATTACATTACACGCACGATACAGAAAGTTGCCTCGCTTTTTCCCTGTCTGTGTGTGTGTGTGTGTGAAGTCAAGCTTGAAATGGCACACACACATACACACACACAGTCAGAGATGTCTTCTAACATATTAAGGCCAAGAGATAACATATGCATGTTTTTTGAGGATTTATTTTGTCGGTCTCTCTAATTAAATTTCACATTTCACTTTGAAATTTTTGATTTGCAATTTTAAACAGAATATTCAATTCAATTCACTGAACTCTGAGCTCTCTAAACTTAACTTTTCTTGACTTTTATCAATGATAAACTGCAATACATATGAGGCTAGTTAAATTTAACTCAAACTCAGCAAGTGAAAATTATCTATAAATTTGATTGTCTTTTTCTTTGCTTGCATTTAGATCACATATCTATTATATATTTAAGAATTATTTTTCCTTAGATTTTTAATTCAATATACTTTAGCCCAAAAGCAGCTTCATATATGTATATTTTCAATTAGTCAGCTTTTATAAGGTCAGAATATTAATTTAAGCACAGAAATAACACATTTATTCGTCCATTTTAACAATATTTGCCTCTTTTGCCACGCCCACAGCAGCTTGTTACCATTTGCTTTTATGGCTTTTATGTCGACACTTTGTTTTGTCGAATATAACTGCAACACAAAATAGAAATAGAAACAGAAACATAAATATCATACTTTGTATACCAAATGGAATATGAAACTTTTGCGAACAGATTTGCACTTTATATGGTCAGAATATTTGAGTAACTTCCAATGAATAATTGAAATCTCTGGCACTGCATAAAGTTTTGACTCTTTTTTTAAATTTGTGATATGTTTCTCTCTAGTTTTCTGTATTTTTTGGGGGGATTGCAAAGCGGCTTTAGCGCTGATTGCGAAATGGACGCCATAAGCGGCTTAGAGATAACTCTGTGCGAGCTACCCTGATATGCCCGGCGACTACCCTATTTCTGCCTCAGTTGCCATGCGTATGGCGAACAATCTCTAATTTAATAATAAACCTCATCAAATGCTTATCTGCTATCAGCATACAAAACAAATTGCCAGCAGCTACAGAGGCGTAGAGAGAGGGAGAAAGGGAGAGAGAGGGAGAAAAGTATCCCTCTTAGCAAAAAAAAAAAATATATATATAAGAACGATAAACACACACATGTGTGTGAGTGTGTGTGCCTGCTGCCTTGACAAATGATGTAAATGCCGCTCGACGAGGCTTGCCAGGCTTAGGATCCACTTGGATTTATCCTACCCAAAAAAAAGAGTCTACTTTTCATTAGGCGCGAAAATATTAAACAGACGACAGCCTGAAATTATTATATGTGCCTCGACGGGAGAGAAAGAGAGAGAGAGAGGGAGAGAGAGAGAGAGAGAGTAAATGCCAAGAGCAGAGGCGATAACAAATTATATATCACACATACGCCGCATGGGCTGCACGTGTCATTGAGCAGCTCATCATCAGCATTACCCCCCTTCTCCCCGCAAACCCCTGCTCAACATGCTCTCAACATGTCGCTTACTTCAAGCCTCCGTATCTGTTTTGATTGTCAGCCAAAGCTGGCAATGTTGTGGGTTGCGGGAGAGGGGGCAGCGGGGGAGCAGGGAACCGGGGGCAACTGTGCCATGAAGCATGTGTGCAAGCAAACATTTGATATCGCATTGTTTACGTCGCCCATGGCTATATATACATATATAGTATATACATATATCGGTTATAATATATTTTATATGTTTATGTGTATAGAATATTATGACATTTCGTTTGCAGGCAAGTACAGTACGGTAAACAGGGCACAAGTAACTGTGTGTGTGTGTGTGTGTGTGTGAGGGTGTATAGTAAACACACACACTCTCAGTTGCCTGTGTATTAAAATAGAAATCAGTGCAGCTATAAAAACGAACTTATGAGCCTCGACTTCAATACAGCGAGATTTGTGCCCCTATATCTATCCCTGTCCCTCTCTCTTTCTCTGTCCCTCTCGGAAGTGGGCGTAATTGCGTTTTTATGCTGGACATTTGTGGGCCTACATAGAGGCTCATTTCCTCCACGCAAATAAACCAGTCAGGCAAATACACACACACACACACACACGCAAACAACGTATGTACATAATGCGTATACGTAATATTATATATAGAAAAGCCAAATTGGACTAGAGCGCCTCATCAGATAAGTGAGCATAGAAAAAGAGCACAATGTGTGTATGGTAACAGCTTTAAAAGGCAACAAGAATGCGAAAGATGGGGAAGGTAAGAAAAGAAGGAAAAGCAGGGAAAGCTGGGAAAGCAGGCGTGGCAAAAACCCTTCGATTGAATAATTTATGCTCTTGCAAACACTTATTGCGTTCCGGTTACTCGATAAAAGTGAGCTGACAAATCCTTGAACATGCCTCGACCTGACCTAAGGCACTTTATCGAAAAGGAATACGAAGAATCCTGTTGTTGTGGGCCTGGCTCTCTGGGCCTATGACGAGCACAATCATTAAGCCATTATTATTGTTATTATTATTACACTCAGAGTCACCCTGCCCCCTGCCCCTGCCCCGCCTGGCAAATATATATGGCAATAGCCAGACACACACACACACACACACACACGTGGGGCAGCCCGCACATAAATTGTACAATTTATGGAAACGTTCTTCGATTTCCCCAACCACTTCCGCCATTGATGATTTACGTGTATTCATACGCCCCGTGGGCTGTGGCTATCGATAAACAACTTGGGGGGAGGGGAAATGCAATGGCAAAAGCCAAGCAAGGGAAGGGGTTGGAGAGAGACAAGGGACAGAGCTGTGGTACCATCCCACTTGACAGACATTTATCCTTTGCGCCCCCTTTGGCAGCGTCAAGTGTCATCGTCGGGCATGGTCTGCATTTCTGTTATCGGTTATCTGTTTGTCGATTTTGAAATCTGATTTTATGGATTTTCATTTCGTTTGACTTTGCGCTGATTTTCAATTGCTTTGGATACACTCTCTTCCACCCCCCTTCAATTTGCCGAGCAGCTTTGCTTCTACTTCTCTTTTTTTTCTGTTTTTTTTTTTCTTTTTTAATAATAAATGCAGCGAGCTGGCTGGGACAAGTCTCCAGCTCCTCTGTCAGTGCGCTGTTTGTCTTTCATTCAGTCTGCAGTCACTGTTTGCCTTGGGTTTTTCTCTGTCTCTTTCTCTCTCTATATATATACAGCTCTGTCTCTGCTCCCTCCCTCTCTCTATGTCTCGTATTTATGCCGGACTTTGGTCAACATTGAAATTGATTTTTGCCTTTGTAGCCCGTTGCTATTAGCCGTGCACCTGACACGGCCACGCCCATATCTACAGCTCCTGCAACCACGCCCCTGTCTGGCAATTGCTTTCAGCATTCCCGCCTCCTGATCGAAAAATTTGACATGCCCAAACAATTATCGTGCTGTCCCCTGCCCTGCAAATTATTGATTCACTGAAAATTTCATTATAAACATATATGTAAAATTTCCGACTAATTAATTGTTTAATAAATGCTGGACATTCTCAGGCTGCTACAAAGTCCTGTGAAATTAAGAAACAAAACAGTAAAAATAATTAAACGCTTTGTGCCTGGAATTGCAAGCGAGACAGACATATAGAGGGACACACTGCCCGGACAGACTATTATTATTAACATCATCAACACAACATCGAAAATGGAAACATCCTCATTATCTCATATGGGCGTGTTGCACAAAGATAAAGGAGGCAACTTATTCATTGAATTTTGTTTTGTTTTTTTTTCTTTTTTATTACTGTTTGTTTTTGTTTATTATATTTTCGCAAATGGATTTTCATTGGGCCGTGTGGAAAACGCATTCTTTAAAATTAATTGCTGAAAACTCCTTTTGCAATTAATTTTCATACTGTGTAATGGTGTATGCAATTTTAATAGTTTTAATTAACTGCATAATGTGGCTTAAAGATAATACATCATTAATGTATATACCACATACATATTTGTTGTGCATGAATATATCTGCTACGTTAACATTAACATTGCAAATGCGTCGATTAAACTGTATTCTTATTTTTGTCACTGAAAGCGCGAAAGTTAAATGAAATCACATGAAAGTAGATTAAAATAAATGTGTATAAAGGTGTTTATAATGCGAGTATTACAGAAGAGAGAGAAGAGAGCTTCAAAATCTTATTGAAATTCAAGAAATAATTATTTGCATAATATTGGAGCTTTTTATTCATACTTCAGCATAATTTCTATAATATTTTGAATTTCCTTAAGCTGATTTTTAACAATTTAAATATTTAGTTCTTGTTAATAATAACAATTTTGTTTTCTCTTTGCAGATCTCTGAAAGCTATAAAAATTCTTAAAAACCATTTGATATTGGGTATGTACATATAAAATAATGAATTAAACATTAAAATATGTTCGCTTGTAATTTGATTAATTAAATTAATATAAAATAAATATTTATAATTTTTTTTGTAATATTTCAAAAAGTATTCAAGAATTTCTGCTGAATCTGATTTAATTTTCTTGTTGAAAACTCCCGCTAGTTGCGCTTTGACATTTTTCACATGGCATCACACATACGCACAGTTGGCTGCCGTCACGAGCTTATTAAAAAAATCATTTTTCACAGACATAAGCATGGAGGAGGTAAGGGGAGAGAGTGGGGAGAGAGCAGAGGAATGAGATAGCGTGCAGAACCGTGCCAGGACACGCACATGACAGTCATCAGTCAGTTGGTTAACTCTGCGATGTGCTCCTCCTGCTCCGCCTGCTCCTGCTGCTGCTCCTGCTCGACATCGACTGCCTGCTGCCTGCTTAAGTGTTTGCTCGGTGCTTTACTGCGCACAGTGTGACCATAATCTGCCACAGGCACTTGCACAGCAACACTTAAATAGTATCAACAAGAACAACGAGTGAGAGTGAGAGGCAGACAGACAGTCGGAGAGTGAGTGAGTGAGAGAGGCAGTTGGAGAGTGACAGAGACAGGCTGATAAATAAACATGCGACAAGTTGGAAAATACAAAGGAGGGGGCAGCAGGCGTTATGTGTCCCTGCATAGCCTGATAAATGATGTTGCGACAATAATTAATTATACGTTTGATGGCTGCAGCTCCCCCAACGCCCCGTAGTCCAGTCAGACAGAGAGAGAGAGAGAAAGAGAGAGAGGGAGGGAAAGAGAGAAAGAGAGAGTAGTAGTGTTTATACCACAGCTATTTCATTTAATTTACACAGCATTTAACAGGCCTCCAGCCCCAACCCCAGCGCGCCCTTTGCAATGCGCAGTGATGAGAGTTGCCCACAGAAACCACAAAATGATGCCTCAAAGATTTCAGGTTATGTTGAATGCAGAAAGCAATGTGAGTGGCTGAATGTGAGTGTGTGTGTGGCAGTCTCTCTCTCTCTCTTTCTCTCTCTCTCTGTGTGTGACAGTCTGTGTGCCATTTTTCTATGTGCATTTTGTGTCAATGCGCATTAGACTCAAATCTAAACTTTCCAGTTGGCTCTATCTAACTGCGCCTGCTTTTCTAGCTATCCCTTTCTCACTCACAGTATATCTCACTCTTTCTTCTCTTTACGCACAATATCTTCCATAGGATATATAAGTATTTCTCCCTCTACCTATTCATGTTTATGTGCCTTAGGCTTCTCTTGCTCCATGACTCGCTTCTAGGCATGTGGGAAACCTTCTACAATTGCTCTAGCTTTGCTTCGTTTGTACCCTCCTTCCCACTAATTCTTCTCTCTCTTTCCTTAGTCTCTCTCCTCTCTCCTCTTTGACTCCCTCATCCGCCTGCAGGTCAGCAATTAAATTGCCATTTAAGTAAAGCCTCACTCTGTGTATGCGTGTGTCTGAGTGGCATATGTGATTACGTATACGCAGTGTATGCAGGTGTGTGTGTGTGTGTGTGTGAGTGTGTGTGTGTGTGTGTAGTTGTGTGTATGATTTAGACATTTCAATTTGCATGTGTTAACATGCAATGCAAAAAGCATTCGATTTTTATCGCTCACCCACCCGCTAAGCCATTCCTCGTCTTACTCCTCCAGGGCCAAAGGCCAAAATGGCAGCTACACATTGGGCCAAGTTGGAGGTTGGCAACTAACCTATAGCAACTACCAAGTGGCAGTTGCCTGAACTGGCAAACCCGATACAAAGTGCTCTTTCACTGCTTAAGCTCGCTCCCTTTTCCTTCCCTTCTTTTCTTCCTTTTTGCCTTTGCCTTTGCCTTTCCTTTTGCCTTTCCCTTTGCATTGCATTCCATTTCGCATTTAAGTTGAGGTTTATTATGGCGCAACTTTCCACACTTGCACGCCACATGCAACCCCAACCCACACACTCACACAGTCACCTCCTTTTTTTATGTGGAAATTTGAATATCCTGCGGTAATTTCCACTATTTTTAGTACTTTGTTGCCCTTTTGAACTGTCAGTGTGTGTTGCGGAGCTTACTTTATGCAAGCACATATATCTCTTTGTCTATCTCGCTCTCTCTCTCTCTCTGTCTCTCTCTCTCTCTCTCTGAGTGTGTGTGTGGGGTAGTTAAGTGCCTGACACTTGCAGCACTAAACCGCACTGCGCATCTTTTGTGGCATTTGCGGAATACCCTGCTAGTCTGTACTATTCCCTACTACACTACCGCAAGCCCCTAACACCCTCTCAGTACCCACGTGTGTATGTATGTGAGGGAGAGACAACCCTAGCTGTATGGCAACCCTTTATTTGCATGTGAGTTAAGTTACATTTATGGATTTTTCTTCAAGCGCGACAATGTTATAAATAAACGTAGCAAATACCCTAAGAAATCATCTGATTTAAGGGGTATACGCAGCTGCAGGTTTCTCTTTTTAATATATATAATATATATATACGATTAGGTATAGTTTCTTCTTCACATTTTGTAGACTTGCCTCATTTTGACACCGCATAAAAAAAGATGAAAATGCAATGCGATGTTTTTTTAAGCCGTTGAATTAATTTATGAATTTTTGATGTTTATTAAGCCTGATTAACTTCATATTTTACAGCAATATGTAATTTACTCAGCTTTGATTTGATATTGGGATCCTTTAGTTGAAGGCTTTAAGAAATGGGTGAAAAAAACACCGCATTTCATTTTGACTGCAATAACCGCTCTCAGTGCCACGCACGAACTTTCATAACTTTCTTTGATGACGAAAGGCAATCAGCGGAGTCACACACACACGCACATACACTGAGAGAAACACACACACATCACATGGTGCAATTAGATCGTTTTTCGGTGGTCGCAATATTCGTTCGCTGATTGAGAAATTAGCCAAGTCGCAGCAGGCACTCAAAGTTGCCTCAATGCGTGGGAGGGAGGCAGGAGGAGGAGGGGGCAGAACCTTGTGGCACTCAGCTGTGTGTGTGTGTGTGTGTGTGTGTGTCAATGTGGCAATTGCGTGTGCGTCCACTTGCTCATTTCCATCGCATTTTCCATGCTTGTGGAGCTGCTTTTTTTGGGGGAAGCTGCTCTTAGCCAGCAGCTGTTGGCCTTAGCCGGGCTCTCTCCCTCTCTCTCTCTCTTTGCGTGTGTGTGTGTGCGTGACAATTGTTAGTACACACACACAGAGTTTGGCAAAGTTTTGTCGGCTGGCAGCAAACTTGACGTGGCTCTTCTGCACTTCATATTTCTGCCTAGAGTCCCCGCCCTTTTGTAGGCTGCCCTTACGTGCAGCTAAGCCATTTTGAATGCTTTAGGCCTTAATCGTCGCTTTGAGCCAGGCAAATTTTAGCTGCTACTTTTGGCCACATTGATGAAGTTACTCCATTTGGTTTATGCGGCAAGTGCGTGCCAGGAATGCAAAGAACAAATTGCAAAAGAAATGTGGAATTACGGAAATGCGGATAAGTAGAGTAGGTGTAGATAAAGACTAGAATAAGTAGGGTATGCAGAGAGTAGAGTAGAGCAGCTTGGAGAGACTGCCCACAGCTTTAGCTTCAGCTTCAGCTTCCACTTGGCTGACCACAACGCACATTAACCTCACAGCGCAGCAGGGCTGCAACGGCGTGTCCAATTATGCCCGACACTCATTTGGGGCAACTATAGATAGCCAGGGGCAGGGGCAGAGGAGGAGGAAAGACCAGGGCAGGGCAGGGGATCGGGACAGGCAGCATATTTTGTGGGTGAGTCGCGTTGCTGGCGTACTAAAAATAAATGAAGACATTAGCGACGCTCAGAATGACATGTTATCGACTTTGAGGCCAACTGGGTACCGTTAGCCAGTTCCCTGCCCCCCCCTGCCCACACCCTGCCTAAGCCCCGTTGGCCGCAATAATGCGCAACCTTTGGCGGGTGCTTTTAGCTTTTTTAAAGCGCTCGTTTTAGCGCGCTTTAGATGCTTCGCAATGATATAGAAACATGCAAACTTCCGGCCATGGCGGAAGTCAAGTGAAGCGACACACACACACACACACACATACACCTGCTGCGGGCACACCCACACAGAGAGAGAGAGAGAGAGGGAGAGAGAGCACACATGAAAAAGCCATTAAGTTAGCTGCGATTGAAGGCACGGCCTGGTTTCGGGGCTGCCTGTTTACAATGTGTTCTTCGCGATAAATTTTCATTTTAGCCCGACTGCGCTTTTTCCTAGCCACCCCTCCCCTCTGCCCCTCCCCTTTCTGCAATCAGATGAAGCCAGTCGACATGCACGTAAATATTTTAAAAGCCAGACGAGGGCGGTGGCATCAACAACAACAACAACAGCAACAACATTGGCTAAAACTGGCAACTTGGCCGTGTGCAAATGCAAATTGGCCGCGGCAACTCTTGAGTACTCTCGTTGTGCCACGCCCACATGCTCTATGCCGGCACTCAATCAATACGCGGGGCACATCAATTAAAGGTCATTTACATGTCAATGCAGAAGCGCCCCCAACATGGAAGAGAAAAAGCCGCAGTCTAACCGCAAAAATATACTCATTCTCAGCGTCGCTCTCTCTCTCTCTCTCTAGCACTTGGCTGTTAATGGCCTTCTCTCTCTCCCTCTCTCACACTCTTTCTCTTTCTAGCTTATTGCTGCAGTTGTTGTTGCCGTTGCAGTTGCATGTATTCCGGCACTTTTGAGTCCTCTTCGGTTCATGTTGCAAAATACTTTTGTTACCAAAAATAGTTTGCAGTTTGTAATTTTTACAGCATTGTAATTTGTAAAGTGCCACTGTACCACCCCCCTCCCCTTCCCCACTTTGCACTTTTTCTGCGCTTTCTCTCTACTTTTCTCTCTCTCTCTTTCTCCCTGTGATTCTCTCTGGTGTTCTGTTGTGCTCTATTATTATTTTAATTTTGGGTTCTTAGTTTGTTTTCTGTTTTACGTTTCTTCTTCAAATTAAGTCATTAGAGGCACGAAAAAGTTCAAGTTTTTTGCGCTTAAAATGCAATATAGAAAGTTAAAGTTAAATGTAAATAATGTACATTGAGTACAGCTGTATATGGTATGGTAACTATATAAATAAAGTTTTGTGCAGAAGACTTTATTTGCGCAATTTGTGGGGTCATTGTCTAGTTTGTTCTTGGTTTCTTAAAGTTAGTTTCATCAAGTTAACTAACTTTATTTTATTGATTTAATAGTGGGCGTAAAGATACAGTACATTAAAGAATATTGTGTTTGTATGAACTTCGAGATCTCTGCAAATAAAAGAGCTGGAGATACCAAACATAGTATATAGTTTTCTGTTTATCAGGCACACAGCATGTTGATTTTAAGTTTCACATGCCACGCCCAATGCCTCCGCAAAACAGTATTTTGTGCTTATTAGTTACAATATTTAAGTCTTAAATTTCTGCTTCGAAATACACATAGATGGTCATTATATTAATCTATTTTCGAAATTTAAGATCAATTGGCGGATAGATAAAGAAGTTATTCATAATTTTCAAGTTTTTTGAGTTCCCATGCCATATAAACAGTATTTTATATTCTTAATAAATATAGAAATTGTATGTTGATGCACTTAATACCTTTTAAAGATCCTGTTGAAAGATTAAATATGTTTGCTCCTTAATCAATCGTGTGAACAGTTTGTAGATTATTCTGCATGGAACTCTCGTACTGCAAATGACATATTAGAAACACACACACCCTCTCACACACACACACACTCGCACACCCCATGGCATTCTCAGCCAGTGGCGAACAATGAGAAATAAATGAGCAATTAATGAGTATCGCGAGGCACTGTGCAAATTGAAGTTGTGTATTCAACTGATTTGCATATTTGTCATTGTTCTTGCTCGACTCGCATTGTTATTATCCTGCACTCCCTGTACTCCTTCTCCCCGCTACCCTTGAGTCACGCCTTTCCCCCCATGCCCAAAGCGATTTATGTATTGCATTGTTTATGACAGCTTTATCGCTAGTTAATGACAAGCGAGCATGATTTATACATGTTCAGCCCACTGTGCAGCAGTACAGCAAACTGACGACAGGGGGCGCGCTAATGAGCTTGGCTTTAGCCTTAAAACTACTTGAAAACTTTTCCATTTAAAGTTAATAATTTGAGCCGAGTGTTTTTTGCAGCTGACAATAAATTACTTGTTGGCCAGCGGAACGGACGGAACGGGAACGGGAGCGGGAACGGGAACGAGGCGGGAGTGGAACAGAAAACAAATTTCCCAAGCATGACAGTTGACATTTATGCAGACTTGTTTGTCATTACGCCGTTGTCTGCAGCAGTTGCCTCTCTCGCTCTCTCTCTCTCTCTCTCTTTTTCCCTGCCACAGCTTGCGTAGTATCTGCAGCATCCGCCCATGCCCAGCCCCTCCCCCTTTGCCTCTCTGCCCGCTCATCAACGCATTGGCAAAGCAGGCAGCGCGCAGTTGTTTTCTTGTCCTGCCTGCTGCCGCTGCCTCTGCCGCTGCCGCTGCTGTTGGCGCCGTAATTTTTATAATGAGAAATTGTCGGCACATAAAATGAAGTCCAGACGATGACAGCTGACAAGGCGCGAGAGTTGCCACGCCCCCGCCTCTGCCCACGCAGCTGCCCCTACAGACCCATTTTAAAGCCCTTGCAAATTTCCACTTGAGCTGCCGCGCAACGCAATGCATATACCCCGCTTGGTAGGGCATATGCAGCAATTGGTAGATGGAAAAATATCTTTAAACTAAATAAGGCTTTTAGTTTAGTCGAAAATTAATATAGAGTATAGTTAACTTACTATTCGAAAACTATAGGTAATTCTTTATAAGAAAAGAATCTAAAGATAATGGGTATCTCACAGTTGTTACTTTCTTCAAGGAACTGTTGCCTGCCATTTCCTATTGAATTCAGTTCAGTCGATTACCATGAAAGAGATGGAAGAGCAGAGCGTGAGAGAGAGAGAAAGAGACGAAGCGAGAAGGCGAAAAAGTCAACAGAAACTTTTCGTTTTCATTTCTTTTCTTTTTCGTTTTTTGCATTTCAGTTTCATTTCGTGTTCTTTTTGGAGGGTATTTCTTTCTCGGAAGTAGGTTAAAAATAAAATGAAATCTTTCAAGGTTCAATGCGTCGTTGCCGCGGGCAAAGGTCAAGTGAGCGATGTGCAAAATAAAAAAAAAAAAAAAAAGAAAGAATGAAGCGAAAAAGGTAATACAGTTATGGGATACACAAACGGGATTCCAGGCCCGATTGCGTGCTGCCTGACTGAGATTTTTTTTGTGTTTTTGAGGTTAGCCATATATTTCAATTAAAGTTGAACATGCAAAGCAACAAGAAGAAGAAGGGAGTCAGAGAGAGGGAAAGAGAGAGCGTGGTACCACAGGAATTTCGCCGAAATTCTTTAGGAACTTCGTCACATGCGTGAGCTAATGAAAAATGATTTATGCTTACAGAAAAATGTAGGGCCCCTTCAAAACTTTGGCCTTATCGCGACTTTCTGGCTTACACACAGCGCTGGCCAAGACAATAGCAACAGTAAATTATAAGAAAACAGAGAACGTTGCGTTTTTCCAGCGGTTCAATGCGCTGCAGTTGTTGGTGGTAAAAAAAAAAAAAAGAAATTCAAAATCAAAGGCAAAAACTAGTTTAAACACTGTGGCAAATCGAAGCCGCAATAACCCAGGCGGAAGCCAAAGAAGAAGCACAAGAAGAAGAAAAAGTGGTATAAAATGAAGATGTAGAAGAAGCCTAAAGCATTTGTTGTGGTTCCCTTTATTGTTGTTGTTTTTGTTCTCGATTCTTTCATTAGCATTGTTAAGTTTGCCATAAACTGCAGCAGCGCCACAGCCCAAAGGCAGCCAAGCGCAAATTATGCACATGCGAGTAAAAGATGCAGATACATTTACAGATACAGATACATTTGCAGTAGTGTAATAAATGCAGCAGCTGCAGATAAAGAAGTGTAACAGATACAGTTGTGGTTAGAACAGATACAGTAGCAGATATAGGCAGGGTAACACAGTAGATACAGATACAGAAGATACAGATACAGAGATACAGCTACAGCGCGTTTGTAATTACAAATTTACAGTTTATAAATATTCAGTACAGCACAGTGAATAGAAAGAAATAAACGACAGACAAAAAGGAAGTTAATGTGGCGACGGATGCAGGCAGGCAGGCAGGGGGCGTGGCGAGAGAGAGAGGCGTGGCAGAGCGTCTGCATCCGCCAGATGCGCTTAAACATGTTACCCAAAAAAAAAGCCGGGCATAATAAAATGGCACACAAAAGCGGTCCACAAGTTGCCTGAATGCAGACAGAGAGAGAGAGATTGCACACACACTCTCTCTCTCTCTCACACACACACACATACGTACTCAAATAAATTAGCAACTAAACTAAAAACAAAGCAAAGTAGCTGAAAGCGTCGCCCCCTCGCTGGCTGGGACTGGGGCGGGGGGCGGTGCGCACTTCTTTTGTGCGAATAAATGGCGAAAAAAGGAGGGAAACAGCAGAGGAAGAAAAAATAGAAGCAGCAATGAAATTATACAAAATACAAATGCAGAGCGCGTGCAGCCATAGAATATGCCAAACACACTCACTCACACACACACACACACACTCCGGCAAACATGTAAAAAAATATTAAAACTGTGTGCAGGGAAGCGGGCAATGCATCTGCTCTCCAGGCCCCCCTTCCTCCCCCTACCATCCTTACATTTGCACATTTCATTAGGAGAGTATGAAAATATGAGGAATAAAAAATAAACTCGACAACTTTTATACTCTACTTTCACATTTCAAAGCAATATGCAAAAGCTTTATAATAATAGTTGTTCCAATCCATAAATCTAAGAGATTATTCCTATAGGACTTCTAATTATATAAAGCAATAAGAGTTTAAGATGGATAAAATTCAGACAGCATATTATAGACAAAGAACTTTGATTTTGTTTAAAGAGAAAAATATGTCTTATATAATAAGTAAAAATCGACAAATAGATTTTTTAGCAGCTAGATGCTATATTATTTTTATTATAATAATATTTGGTTAATTTGCTTGGGGTATCTAGATAAATAAAGAAAATCATTCTTTGTTGATTAAAAATATATGTCCCAATTTGTGACTTGCAAAGTCTATATACCCTTTTTCGCAGGGTATAGACAGGGTATAGTGTAGCTATACTTGTATGTACATGTAATTAGCTTGCCGACAAAAAGAACTCGCCACGGTTTGGGGCAGCGCACGTCGCGTCTTGTGTCCATGTTGCACCTATGAAAAATGTAACAAAATGCAAAGCGTACCCCATACCCCATACCCCACACCCGATCCCCGATCCCCTATCTGGGCATGCTCATTATGCAGCCGGCTGTCTATTTAGATTCTGCTTTTGTCTTCGCCAGAATGAGAATTGCCACATAAAACACACACTCACACACACACACACGCCGCACATGCCACACGCGGCCCCTTGTTGTCGGTCTGCCACTTGAGTGATTTTCATTTTCAATATGAAAATGCATGCAAAAAGGGAGCAAGAGGGAGACAGCAATAGAGAGAGGGAGAGGGGGAGAGAGGGAGACAGTCGGTTGGTTGGCTTGTTGTGCAGCTCCTGTTTCACTTGGCTGCATTCGAGTGCGGCAACTTTGTGTGTGTGTGTGTGTGTGTGTGTGTGTGGCAAGAGTGAAGTGTGGAGCTGCATGCAGCACTGCAACACTGCACTGCAGCACTGCGGTTTTCAGGCCACGCACAATTTGTATCTAGATACACGTACTGAGATACAACCGACTTAGACATGTAATAACACGTCTGTCTATCTGTATGTTATGTACGAGGGTCGTTTGATAAGTCCGTGACTTTTTGTATTTGCCGCGCACCTGCTCTAAATACAACACTGCTCCTGTCAGCAGTTATCGATTAACAGCTGACTGTAAAATTTTGAGAAAGCTGCGTTTTTTGGTTTGCGTTTTATAGGCATTGAAAGCAGACGATCTCGTGAATTTTAACGAAAATGGAAAAAAGTGAATTTCGTGTGCTAATTAAGCATTATTTTTTGCGTAAAAAATCCATCACCGAAACCAAGGAAAGACTTGATAAATATTATGGGGACTCTGCACCATCAATTTCAATGGTTAAGAAATGGTTTACTGAGTTCCGTTGTGGTCGTACCAGTACAAGTGATGCCGAACGTTCAGGTCGCCCAAAAGAGGTCGTCATGCCAGAAATCGTCGACAAAATCCATGGAATGATATTGGATGATCGGAGAATGAAAGTGCGTGAGGTAGCTGAGGCTGTAGGCATCTCAACTGAACGGGTACATCACATTTTACATGAATATTTGGACATGAAAAAGCTTTCCGCGCGATGGGTGCCGCGATTGCTCACACACGACCATAAGCGCAACCGTGTGACCATTTCAAAGGAGTGTTTGGCGATGTTCAACCGCAATCCAAACGAATTTTTGCGCCGTTTCGTTACCGTAGACGAAACATGGATCCACCACACCACACCAGAGACCAAAGAACAATCAAGACAGTGGGTTTCTCCGGGTGAACGTGCACCAAAGAAGGCCAAGGTGGGTCTGTCGGCCAACAAGGTCATGGCCACAGTTTTTTGGGATGCACAAGGTATCATTCACATCGATTACCTTGAAAAGGGTAAAACGATCACCGGCGAATATTATTCAGAGCTTTTGGACAGATTCGATATTGATTTGAAGCAGAAACGACCGCATTTGGCGAAAAAAAAAGTGCTGTTCCATCAGGACAATGCACGGGTGCACACGTGTGTAGTCAGCATGGCAAAATTTCATAAATTGGGCTACGAACTGCTACCCCATCCAGCATATTCTCCAGATTTAGCCCCCTGTGACTATTTTTTGTTTCCAAACATGAAGAAATGGCTCGGCGGTAAGAGATTCGGGTCAAATGAAGAGGTCATCACAGAAACAAACGACTATTTTGAGGGCCTTGAGAAAACCTATTATTTGGAAGGAATAAAAAAATTGGAAAAACGCTGGACTAAATGTATAGAGCTAAAAGGAGATTATGTTGAGAAATAAAACGCTTCTTTGACGAAAAAAATATATTTTATTCAAAAAGTCACGGACTTATCAAACGACCCTCGTATGTCAAAACTATTTAATTCCCAGAAATACCCATAGTTTCTACACAGTCTGTTTATGCAAATGAACCATCATATATGATGCTAATACGTTATAAACATGCAATCTCTTTAAAGAGCAACGATCTCAAGTCTCAAACTGAGTCAGCAAAAGTAAAATATTTCTTTAAAATTTTTTAATTTAATTTTCATGAATTTCTAAAAAGTTTTTCGTAAGATTACGCGCTTAACTGAGCTTATGCAAAATAGTGAATAATTTTGGAAAATCTTTGATATTCAGTTTCCGTTTCCTCTGCCTGGGAAAATCCCCAACCAACTAATT
This sequence comes from Zaprionus tsacasi, assembly GCA_018904105.1. Classification (NCBI taxonomy): domain Eukaryota; kingdom Metazoa; phylum Arthropoda; class Insecta; order Diptera; family Drosophilidae; genus Zaprionus; species Zaprionus tsacasi. The sequence continues at coordinate 3,679,241 of JAEIFR010000295.1, forward strand.
ATTCACTCGCATGTGTGCAAATACTCGAAATACTTCGGGGCCAAAGTGTTGCTACAATTCGAATGCAAATTGCTATGTACATACAAAACCTAACGAAATGACTGAGTAAACAACTAAACAACATTCGGGTTTCATATATATGCATAACATACAAATATATATATATATATATATATTTTATACATGTCTGAAAATATTTAAATTGCTGTGAGTTCCTCATGTAATTGGAATTTCAGAACAGAACAAACTTGACCCCATTTCTTTTTTTTTTTTGGCATGTATCTCATAGTAGGGTCATCTTTTATTTGATATGACCGAAATTCAGATTTATGTTTTTATTACTTAACTTGGGTTGGGGGAACTGTAATCAAATTTTGCAAACGCATAGAAAGCGTATGTGCTTTGTTTAATTTAGTCCAAAATAAACACAATATAAAAGAGAAGAGTGCGAGCAGTTTACACTGCAAGATGCTGTGTAAAAGGAACTGAAGTGAGTTTAATGCGCCTGCCAATATACCCCTTTATACCCTATAATCTGGACTGCCCGCACTCAACAACAGAAAAACGAATGATTGCAGAATCTAATTGCATCGGTGCTCATAAATAAATGAAAACTGAGCAAAGAGCTGGATTTGCATTTGCAACTTGTGGCTGCCTCCTCCCCCCACCTCAAGCAAGATACAACTCTGGCTGTCTATCTGGGGATCTATCCTGGCTCCTGCTGGGGTTTGCTGCCAAGTGGCTTGGCTCATCATCAGCACGGCTGCTCTGGGCCACGCCTCGCCTCGCCTCGCCCCTCCTCTCTCACACACACTTGACTTGCAAATGGTTTTTCAGCTGCAATGCTAAGTAGCAGGCAGCTTAATTAAATTAAATGCACACACACACATACATATGTGGTGTGGCAGGGGCAGGAGACACACTCATGAATAGACATTAGGTATGCCTTAAAATTTAAGTGGCTTACACGAGCGTGTCATGTACACACACTTCTCAAAAGCAGCAGGAGGAGAAGGAGGCGGAGGAGGGTCCTGCGACGCGCCTTGTTTGCCACTTGTGCATATGTATGACATAATTAGTGCCATAATAAAACCAACACACACACACACATGTGTGTAGACTCGTGTAACCACTTCTAGCTCGAAAGTGGCAAAGTTAAAAAGTCGCTGTAGCTGTAGCTCATTTGAAATGTTAATAAGACGCCTTCACCCTGGAGAATACCCCAAGCCCAGCCCGTATCCCTGCCCCAGCCCCACGAGATTCTCAACTCTTTCTCGCTCAACTCTTTTGCATATTTTTCACGCATTTTTATACTCATTCTCTTTGTTTCTATCTCTTTGCAGTAAAATTGCTTAAAAATACATTAAAAATGCACAAGGTGTAGAACAACAAAAAGAAGAAAAGAAAACGGAACCCAAACAAAAAAAAGGAAAGAGGAGACTGAGAGAAGAGGAAAAGCTTGATAAAAGTTCGAAAAAAAAGGTAAGTTAACATAAATATTATTGCAGCTACTAAATATGCATGGAAAATATCAATTAAAGAATACTCAGCAAAAAATATTGCAAACATACATTAGTCTGTCTCCCTGCCCCCCTGCCTCCCTGCCCGATGGTTTATTTAACCTGCAAAAAGGCTACACAAACAAAAACAAAGTAAAATTTGCCACAGAAAAAAATCCATTAACCTAAATAAATAAAATATACATACGATGTGAGAGTATGAAAAATTAAAGAAGCTCCCTCATTGGCAACGATTTTAAAGTGCATTTGCCTTGATTTTTTCTGAATAATAAAATAATCGAAGGGGTTATTGCAATATTAAATATATTACAAGAATTAATTTATTTATATTTCTGCTTATTTTTAATAGTTTTATGGCCCTAACAGTTGATGCTCTGTTTATAAAGAACTGGAAATCAGATATACTAGTATTTACTATATGTATTGTGTGACCTTTCAACTAAAAATTTACTACACACATTTAACTATGAATTACGCAATGCGTTTTCTCCCCTCCCCTACAAAAAGAGCTCATAACTTTTATCACTCACTGTCACGCACAGCACACTCACACTGCCACAAAGAAGTATGCGTACACGTAGACTATGAATATATTTTAGGTTCTCTCATATTTTTGTCATACAAAACAAAAAAATACAAAGTTAGAAAAGTTAGTACAGAATGCGCCTGACTGCAAAATACTCATTGGAAACCTAATGCTACACTATCGATGCTCTAGAACTAATAGAATATAGAGCTATATTTACAATATTGAATATTTGATATACACTTTATCTATGTATAGTATAGATGAACTTTTATGCCAAATTTAGTAACTCTAGAGTTCATAATAAGTGAGTTCTACGTGTTCATACAGACAAACTGAGATGCCTAAACTGACAAGAATATACATATATAATTTTTAGAGTTTGCCAGGCCTCTTTTATTTTTTTATTGCAGTTAGTATACCCTTTGCAACTATTTTCAATCTTGTACATTGCATTGTGGCTGCCATTTTGTTTTTATTTGGGAATTTTGTATGTGGAAATATGTGAAGGCGTGTGAGTGTGTGTCTGTGTATGTGTGTGAGTATGTGAACGGAAACAAAATGAAGCAAAATTATTCTTTCCCTTTGCTGCAATTGTGAGATAAACTTGCACAACAATTTATACGCTTTGCTGTGCATACGCTGCTCTTCTGCTTCTCCATCTCCCTCACACACACACACATGGAAGTGGAACGGCCTGTGGCATGCAACACTTGCAACATGGCAACATGGCAACATGTAGAGTACACAAAAACAAAAAACCCTCAAACTGCTAGACAAATTATGCGTCAAGTGCGATCCTGCGGCTCAAAGAGCTGAGGAATTTAATTAAATTTACACAAACCGAGAGAGTTGCCTCTCTATCTCCCTCTCTGTCTCTCTCTCTCTCTCTCTCTGCAACAATGCTCGACTGGCAGATACCATGTGTGGCAATAAGTACATTAATTATTTAAAGTTTGCGCTTTACAGGGTATTCTGCTGTTGTTGCTGCCATAAACTGCTCGCAGCGAGTGTTGCATTTAAAATTTAAGGCTCGCTTGACCCCCAACTGGTTGCATACTTAATTGCATTTTTCGTACGCTAGATGGCGCTACTAAGAGGGGGGCGATAGGGCAAGAGGGTAGGGTATCACTAGTTCATTCACATTTGCAGTTGGCTTGATGGGAACCAGCAAATAAATGAGGAACGAGTATTAAAACAATTTATTTGTTAAATGAATAAATAATTAAATTTATTTGTGTACGGTATTTGCATGCGGGCAATAAAATGCACACAATTGGCAGGGAATCCAAAGAACGAATATTATTATTTAATTGCCACGCCCACGCACATGCACAGTCGCCCAATTATGCAAAAATTACAAACAAGTGACGGCAATTAAAATTAAAAATTAACAAAATATTTGCCATAAAATGCGCTCCACACACACACATGCACAAATTAACACCCTGTGCACAGGGGGACACGGGGTGAGCGGGTTTCAACGACTCATTAAATTTACATTTGCATATGAAATAGTTTCAACACGCAATGCACAACCAAGCCACGCCCACAGTCACGCCCACGCCCCCCAACTAGTGGTAAATAACTAATTAATGCAACTGTCGTCTGTCGTTGCCACTGCAACTGATTCCCTGCTGCTGCAGCTGCAACGTTAAGCTTGTTTAGACCATATAGACGATACATGCCACATAAATCTATATACATATAGTATGGTATATTCCATGTGGCATGGTATTTAAATTGTTCTATGGTATTTATGGAATAAACTAAATTTTTGTTTGGCTTTTTGAATGCGTCGCCAACGTTGTGGCAAGCGGAGTGTGGCAGCTGATGCCGTCAGTTTGTGGCAACCAATTAGACCAAATTGTGTGTGCATGTGTGTGTGTGTGTTGGCTTACGTAACGTAACGGTGATTATGACGTTATTGCAATGTTTTGATCTAAATATTAAAATGTAATTAAAAGGCTATTGCCACCAACTGCCTGCCTGCCTGCCTGCCTGCCTGCCTGCCTGCCTGCCTGCTGCATGTTGCCAGTCTGTGACATAATTTAAAAGCCTGCAATTACAGCTACAACATGCACATGCACAATGGCAGAGGCGACTACTAGATACCCTTTCAGAACTACTGTTTGAGTTTGTTCGGCTGTGGAAGGCAGTAGAAAGAAACTTAACATGAGTATTGCCCTTAATAAGTTTTAAATTCGTGTAAGCTTCTTTTAAAATATGATATACCCTTTCCTAGATATTTTTTCTGCCAAACAACTGCAGCGTTTCTTATGAAATTTTGTATGCATGTTGCGAGATTAAAGACTCAGTCTATATATATTTTTCACAGTCCTATAACTGCTGTAAAATTTGATAATTGATTTTTTTACTCACACTCAAAGTGTTTTCCATTGAAAAAAATTATAATAACAATAATTTCAGTTCTGCACTGATTTCCATAGTATAGATTTTCCTCGAGCGCACCACAGCTCGTCAATACATTTTCATTTCATGTCAAGTGCTGCGCATAAAGTGCACTTTACGAATTTTCGCATTTTTATGACAACATTTCTGGCCAGGCAGTGGCGGGGGAGGGGAGGGGGTGTCGGCCCAAAGGCCAGGCAACACTTGCAGCAAGGTTATAACTTGCTTTTTATTTACTTTCTTTTATTTGCACTCTGATTTAATGGCCATAAAAAGCGTGGCAAAAGCGAAATGCGGCGTGCATAAAAACGAACGAAACGAAACGAAATCACAACGCGCGCACGCTGTGAATTTCAATGCACACACGGTGCGTATACACAATGTCGACGCTTTTGAATTCACGTGTTTTACCCCGCCCTCCCCCAGCATCTCCATCAGCATTTCCTACGCATTCCTGGGCATGTTTTAATTTATTTTTTTTTTACATTTTTTTCGCCCATTTTTTTACTGAATTGCTCCACTGTCCGACTGCGCGGCGACTTGGCGGCTTCAATTATTTGCAATTGAAACATGGCGCTTCGCTTATTGTGCGTGTGTGTGTGTGTGTGCAGACGCTCAGCGCCATAAAGTATGCAACGCTTTATGATTTATCCTGCCAGCGTGTGTGTGAGTGTGTATCCGACATGCTTTCCCACACACACACACACACACAGACACTCGCATACATGCATAAATTGAAATGAAGTGCCAGCCACTTTTGTGCACATTTCAGAGATTTTAATCTTTATTTATCGACCCTGCGGCTGCGACATCCGCCGTGACCAGCAGCAACTGCTGACCCTCTCTCTGTGTGTGTGTGTGTGCGTGTGTGTGCGTAAATATGTTAAGCAGCTCCCCCATCAATGATAAATGTAAATGTCTATATAAATACATAAAGTGCCACAACATTGTTCCATAACTCTACGTAATATTTCAACGCATTTACCCCGGCCATATGCGGAAGGCATGCGCGAGTCTATCCACACATATTTATGTTATATGCTTTTAATACACAATGCCAAACAAAAGGTAAAGATAACAATAGATCTTTGATAAAAAATAAAGAGAAAACAAAATGCTAAAAACTATTCATTGTTTTCGCTAACGCAGGATCCAGGGGTGTTTCCTACTTGTTTTTCTTTCTCATTTTGGAACTAGCCAATTTCAATAGAGTTCTTTGTGTTTTCTATAAAAATAGAAAAACCGGAATTGATTGGTTTTTTTTTTAGATTTTGATATGTATGCAACACTTAAATAACCGCGAAGGGACGCAATCAGCTGCAAATATACTCAAATAACCCCAGGCAGATCATAAATATTGTACTATATTAGTATATATATAAAAAAAATCTAGGTATTTAATTTAACATAAATTAAACAGTAAAAAAGATACTTAAATCTAGTAGAAACCCTCCAAATAGATTCTCTGCATTAAACTAAATTTAGCGAATGCTCAAGGGGTCTGGTATGATAGCTGTAGTATGTAGAAATAGGAATGACAAAAGAAATCGTGTGCATTTCGAGGGAATAACAAGCGCAACAAAATGTGCACAATTAGTGCTATAAATGGGGCCTCGAGACATACGCGGAAAGATGGCAAGTTGCGAAACCCGCAGAAAACCATTTAGGGCTCCCACAGAGCAAAAACTTTAAACGTGACTCACATCTTAACCAAAGTAGGAGCAACTTGCTCCCTTTCCCTCTACATATGTGTGTGTGTGTGTGTGTATGTGTGTGAAGTGGAGCTGTATGCAACTCGTGCAACAATAAAACAAAGCGCAAATTATGAGGGCCGCTTCGAATGGACAATGGGACACAGAGAAAACAGAATAAACAGCAAAGAAAAGAGTAAGTCGAAGCAGGGATACCCTTTAGGTAAGATAAAAGGGAAAGATAGTAGAAGAATAGAGTTGAAAATGGAAAGATAGTCTAACTATAACTAAAATATCGATGGTTTATTAATTTTTTTCTTACTATCGATTCTTTTAAATATTTTGCAACACTTAAAAATAAGGTTTATTTATTTTTTTGCATTATCGATAATTTTTAAGGAATTTTCCAACACTGTTTGTGCCTAAAAAAGAAACAATTAGTCAAATTATTCATATTAAAACGTGATTTGTAGAAAAATTCGACATATTCGTTAGTATCGAAGTTTATAGGGTATGCAGCATTATAAAATAAAGAACTGAGGAGAATGCAGAAGAGCATAAATATGCGCAGAGCACGCACAAAAGGCAGCTGAATGCGCATTGCTGGCAGGGCTACTCGGGCTGTTGCCACGACAAAATTAAGTAGTTGTAGAACCAGTCCCCGAAGAGATTGAAGACGACAGCGTGTAGTCGGCTTCGACTGCGGCTTCGGCTGCGGCGTCACAGTCATCGCTGCTGGCAGTCGTAATTGAAGCGTACGCGCTCTACTCCCATCCCATCCCATCCCATGCCATCCCAACCCATGCCACAGCCCCATCCCCTCGACAATCGTACCAAGTTTCCCCGGCCATACTTGGCCTGGCAGGTTAGCAATGCTCTGTATTATTTACAATGCTGGAGAGCAGCCCATGGCAACCAGTGTGGAGTGTTCCCTGGCTCAAGCTCTGGCTCTGGCTCTGGGATACACTTGCATAATAAACTCCAACTCGAATGGGCGACATTTTCATTTGTGGGCAGTGTGGACAGCTCGGACAGCTCGGACAGACACTGAAGACGTGTCCACTGTGCAGGTCTATTATTTTATTTCTATTTTGCTGCCAGCTGCCATCGTTGCCTTTTCAAGTTGTTTATTTATGTGAATGACTGTGCGTGTGTGTGCACATAAATTTACTAAGCTGCTTACGAGAGAGAGGAGAAGAGAAGGAAGGAGGGAGGTAAGAGTTGATAAGAGGAAACGCTTCAAGTCCGCTGGAGTGGTTAAGCTAAATGGCCAAACGAGTGAGCTGATGATGCTGCAGGTGGAGTACATACTGAGAGTGAGGTTAATACTTGGCATGGGATTGGGATTGATCATAGATCACAGAGAGACTGAAACCAGCAGCTACTTAGGCAGCTATTTTTTCAACCTTGCAAAAAACAGTTAAGATTTAAAATCAGGCTAAAACAAATCAGTCTAAAACTGGCTGAAAGACACGCACAGAAAAACACTTTGACCAAGTGGAAATCAATTTGGGCTAACGAAAAGACTAAACAAGGCGAAAAACACGTGCAGCAGAGGTGAGATAAAGGAGGGAGAGAGAGAGGAGAGAGAGAGTGGAAGAGGAACTAGTCGACCGCACAGTGGCCATTTGAGGCAGTTGGAGTGGGAGATGGTCAGACCCAGCACCCTCCTCCTGCTACACAAAAGCACAACAATGCTGCGCATAAGAATAGGAACAACACGAGCTACAGTCGCTGCCAGAATTAAGGCTATAGCTGTAGACTATAGACAGCGCCAGAAACACATCTACATATACATACATATATCTACAGGCTACAACAATGGCAGCCCATTAAACTTGAATGCGTCACGCACACGGCACAAAGTAGATGTGGCGCCCCTCGCTCTCTCTCTCTCCTTCTCCTCTTCCTCTCCTCATGCCATCTCAGGCTCAACAAGTTCTTTCATTTGTCTCGGGCACGAGCGGGCATTATGCAAAAAGTTTGCAAAAACTTATAGAGACGACAACATGATTAACAGACAAATGACATTACAAAGCCTTTCACTTGGCGATGGCTCACACTCACTCGCTCTCTCTCTCTATCTCCCACTCTCTCGCTCTGTCTCTCTCGCTCACGCTGTGAGAAAATACAGTGAGCTGCCTTTCTTTTTTCTTGCGCTCAGACAATGCGTTGCCTTTCAGCAGGGCAAACCCTTCTGGCAGGCAAAATCAGGTCTTAACCCCCTTTTTATGTTTTTTTGTCTTGCTTGCGCCTCTGGTGCTGCATCTGCATCTGCTTAGCCTTAGTTGCATGCAACTTGAACTCTTGGCGAAGTCTTTGCTTTCAGCTTGTGTTCTGCCTTTCCCTTTGCTGCCTTTCCCTTTGCCGGAGGAGAAGGAGGAGCAGGAGGAGGATGAAGAGTAATGAGCACAGAGCGCAATCTCATGGATTTGTGTCCGCTGGCTTTGAAGTTTCGCGCTGACTTTGCCACAGCTCATTAGATGCCACCACGAGATGCAGCAGTTGCAGCAGCCGCCGATCTCATTAAGAAACCCGCAATGGAAAACTAGTTACGATATGAGTGCAACAAGTTGTTGCAGCAATCTATATGTAACTCGCAATATTGCTAACTAAATAAGCAATACGCCTCCTCAGCTGCTGATGCTACACGTTGCACACACACACTGGGGGCAACTTGCAACTTGCAGCTATTTTTAGTTCAACAATTGCCCCTTTCTTTCTGCAGCTAACTGAGGCAAGGCGTGCTCTGGGGAGTTGCAGCTAAACTGCATAAACAAGGCAAGTGCAGGCAGCTAAATTGAATTTTATTAAGTTCTTTTAGAATCTTGGGAATTTAGCAGCAATTCTACTTTAATCGCATCGAACTGATTTCTGTTTTTCCATGTTAAATTGATGAATATTTATCGGTTTTAAAATGCCATTGCTTGTTAAGTTATCGAAATAAATTAAGAGAACTTATCGGCTTTAAGTATTAATTATCTGTAAAGTTAGCAGAGAACTTATCGGCTTTAGGTATCGATTATCTGTTACGGTTAACAGCGTGAAGCAAGTTAACAGAATGCAGGAAGTTAACAGAATGAAGCATGTTTACAAAATGCATAACATTATAAGCACTACGAGAGATCTTGTGGCCAGTCGTGTGTTTAAATTAACAATAAATGATTAAAAATTTAATAAACTGATTTACAGAACTTTCTTTAAAAAATAACATTTATTAGCCTCATAAAATAGTCATAAAATATGTTGCCCAGCAAATACTGCACAGTGTGTTTGCTAGAATTGCAATTGAAATCGAGACAAAAGGCAGCCAATAGATTTTTAAACAAGCTTTTTTCTCATCACCCGAACTGAACTCATATGGAGTAAGCAGTTATGGAACCTACAATAACCCAGCATGTTGCTAATATTGTGCAATGTCGAAAAAGCAATAAGCAAACTAGTCGTCTATTTGTTCAGAACTTCAGCTGGCATTGCAGTACACAAGTACTTACATATGCCCTATGGACACGCCCATTTCCCATGTCCCAGCTGGTCTGGTATACAACGTTTTTCTTGTCGACCACGTTGGGCGCCATAAACATTGGTGAGCACAAGTTGCAAAAAGTTTTCGACTATTGAAATCTTTTGGCAAACACAAGAGGGAGAAAAAGAGAGGAAGAAAGAGAGAAATAGAGAGAGAGAGAGCGAGGCAGAGACTTGCATAGAACAAACCACAGGCAAGCAAAGAAACAGTTGGCCAAGCGCAAACTGAAGCTGAGACGCGCCACAAGGGATGCATGTGTAGGTGTGTCTTGGCTGTTGTTATTCCTCTGGCTCTTAACTCTATACATGTGTGTGTGAGTGTGTGTGTGAGTGTGTGTGCTGCACAAGTGTTTTATTGGTTTTTGTTTGGCAAGTTTTTAATAAGAAATTATTAAACAACTTGTGCAGTTTATTTGTTCTGCTTGCAGCTGCACGAAGGAGTAAAAGAGGTAGACAGAGAGAGAGGGAGAAAGGAGAAGCCAGTGTGCAGTGTTTATGTCCAACAATTGTGGTAATTAGTCAAGTTGATTGATGAATGCGTTTGGCTGTCATTTTCTTTTGCTTCGCTTTAAAACAAAACCAGAAAAAAACGTAGCATACTTTTTGGAGCGTGTGCAAAATTGGAAAATTCAGTGAGGCATAAAGAACGCGGCGAGGAGAGAGAGAGAGACGCGTCGAAAAATGTCAGCGTCATTAAAGACGCCAGACGGCATTAACAGCACTTCTCGTAGAAGTGGGAGGGGACTCTCTAATCCAACTGTCAGGCATTAAGAAATTTAAGCCATGTCTGAAATGTTGTTGGCTGCTTGCCTGCTGCCAGTTGTTGTTGTTGCTGCCTGTTGTTGTTGCCTGATGTTGCTGTTGTAATTTCTGTGTTGTTGCTGCCTGATATTACTTGCAGTAATAAAGCGCACCGCAGGCATGCGAAAGCCAATTTTCAAAGTTGCGCCGCGGGCGGTTGCGACTATTTAATAGCAGACACACACACACAGAAATACACACACACACACACGTGTAAACAGCCAGCACATTTGATTGCCAGCGTGTGTGTGTGTGTGTGTAGAGAAATGCGGCAATAAAAATCCTGGTGACGGCACAAGGTAAAACCCTACGAGCCCTGCCAGCAAGACACCAGCAGCCACCCAAGCAAACACCCTTTCGGGCACCCTATGCGACCCGCAGTCTACCCCAAACTCACACACACACACCTCACACACAGCTCGCACAACTCAGCGCGCAGCTCGTTCCGCTTCGTGGGCGCTTCATCATGGCGCTGCGGTTGTAATTTAGTGTGCCTAATGAATTTAGTACCGTTACATACCGGAAAAGAGCACGTGAGTGCAAAAATGCGCACTCCACCTGCCCCAGTGTGTGTTGTGTGTGTAGGTATGTGTGTAAATATGTGAGAAATCTGCGCGTGGCTAGAACTTCGTTAACCTTTATTAACGATCCGACTCGAGGCAAGGTGTGAGGCACAGCGAGGTGAGGTGAGGTGGCGTCTAATTAAAACAGACAAATGCACCGGAAGGGGGGGGGGGGAGAGCAGAGCAGGGCTGAGGACAAGGCCAGGCCTGCCAGGAATATGATTTTATAATTTTGCCAATGTGTGTGTGTGTGTGTGCGACGTTTAAAATTAACAATTATTTTTAATTGCAAACCGGCAATGGAATTAGGTGCCAATGCCAGCAGCAGCAGCAGAGAGAAGGAGACGCAGGCAAACAGTGGAAATTGCTAAGAGAAGAAACAGAGAGAGAGAGGGAGAGAGTGAGGAGGGAGAGCGCGACAGCTGTTTGGCCTGCTGTAGTCAGACGCAGCTCAGTTAATTGCCAGCCCCAAAAAGTATGCTTTAAAATTGGAGAACACAGAGAGAGAGAGCGAAGGCAGGCTCAAATAGCTTAGCACAGGCCTCATTAAATATGGCTGCCCTCTCTCCCTCCCCCTCTCTCTCTCTCCCTCTCTCTCGCACTCTCTTGCTGTGCCAATTGGAAAACTTGTCAACAGGAATTCGCTTAGATTGGATTGCATAAACAAGCGCTGAAGCATATCAATGCAGGGGGAAGGGAGGGAGCGGGAGGGGCAGCGCCTCTGCTTATTTACACGGCCAGCGTAGCATAAAAGCTAAAAGTAATTTTCTTAAGTGAATATAAATGTTTAAAATCTTTACTTAAACAACAACAGGAACAACAACAGCGGAAAAACTGCTTCAGCTCTTGGCCCTCTTGGCGTTGCCTGTTTAGATAAGCCAAGCTAAAATTTAAAAGCCAAAACAGTACCTTGTGGCCATGTGAAGCTGTGTGGAGAAGGGAAAAAGGAAAAGGGAGTTGAACTGTATCTTGTACAGGAGCAACTCCTGCACGGTTAACTTGGCCGCCAACGGGCGAAAAGTGCTTAAAGTTTTATGCGAAATTCAAGTTGGCTACACAAATAGTAAGAGAGACAGAGACTGCCTCTCCCTCCCTCTCTCTCTCTCTCTCCCTCTCGGGTAGAGCGCAAATCAGGTGTAGAGATTTAAAAGGATTTGGCATACGATTCGATCAGAGCAGTAAATAAAGCGACTAACCCAACGATTAGTTGGCCAAAACTACAGCTAAAGGTGGCATTAGGCTAATTGAGTCGGCTCAGATAGCTGAATTAACTCAACTCAGGCGTGCTACATTGTCTTCTCTCTTCTCTCTCTCTCTCTGCTCTGCTGCAGCGTGTTATCAGAAGGTAGCCAAGCATAGCTAATGTGCAATCCAAGCGGAAACCCAATTTATTCTATATACACAATATACTATAATTATGCCAACTGCCCGAGGAGGCGACAGACGCCAAATCTCATCATTGTTGTAGTCTAATTAAAACCGAATGCAAAGTAAATTGTGCGCCTCAGGCTGCAGAGAGAGAGAGAGAGAGAGAGAGAGAGAGAGAGAGAGACACACTTGAAGAGAGTGAAAAGTCACCAAATTGGAAATCAAATTACAGCGCGCATAATTAAATTGCCTTATCACAAATTTCATTGAAAAGCAGCTGTCAGAGCGAAGGAACAATTTATGGCGTCGCCTAAAGATGATGATGATGATGATGATGATGGGAATGGGGATGGGGATGATGGCGATGATTCCTAATTATGCTTCCTGATTCTGACTGCAGCAGCTTTGTAACGCAACTACCCTGCGAAAAACAGTTTGGGACGCACAAAACTTTTAATTGAATTCCTTTTTGTCAAAAGTCCACGCTAATGGGCACAATCAAATTGTCCTGCCATAGCCGAACTGCCTGCTCCCTGATCCATCTTAAATTCAAATTTGTTTTTACTTCTTTACGACGACGGCCTGCATGACAAACAATCGAGTCGAGTCGAGTGCAACTCGCCCACCCTGACGTCCACATGGAACCTTTAACAACATTTTATGCACTCCATTCCGACCGTAATTACACCACAGAGTTGCCAAAGAGCTTCGGCCTGGACTACGGTTGGGTGGGCTGCCCACCCATGTCATCGTCCAGATCTTCCTCCCTCTGCCTTCTCACCCCACGCATTTAATGCAGTGTGCGAGCGTAAAATGAATGCAGCAGGCGGTGCAGAGGGTGGGGGAGTGTGTGGGCATCGCTTTAAGGCCAAAGTATTCCACATGCGTTGCAATTGAATTCCTCGCTTTGTGCGGGTCTCTCGGCTGACAGGTGTGCCTGATAAAGTGTTTTCAAAAAGTTCTTTAAAATGTACTTTAAATGAGTTTGCTTACAATTTGAAAAAAACAGCTGCAATGCAGAAAAACAAATAAATGTGAGCAGCGCAAGTCTGGCAACGCCAGACGATAGACTCGATAAACATTGTTAATCGATTACGCGCGAGTTTTACAACTCTTCTTATTAAGCAAATGCGACGACATAAAATATTTTAATAAATAACGCACGCTCTATATTTGTTTGTTTACAATTTAAAAAAAACAGCTGCAATGCAGAAAAACAAATAAATGTGAGCAGCGCAAGTCTGGCAACGCCAGACGATAGACTCGATAAAATTTGTTAATCGATTACGCGCGAGTTTTACAACTCTTCTTATTAAGCAAATGCGACGCCATGAAATATTTTAATAAATAACACACGCTCTACGTTATTATAATGATATATATTGTAAATATATAAATAACTTATTTTGTTTACTTTATTTTCAGAAACCAACAGGCATCTCGATAACTATGCGATATATTGTGGCGCCGGCAGCAATGCCTCTGCTACTGCTTATCCTGGCCGGCAGCCTTCAATTGATCGCTTGCCAGGGTCCAGAAGTGGGGTACTTCAATCGGGAGACATGCAAAGATATGACTGACTGTGATTGCGCTGTCTTGGGCGGCGAATATGACATCAGTTGTCCGGCTCAGAGCCCCACTCCCACATTCAAAATTACCATACGCCCGGTGGATTTTGTGCGCATCGAGTGCAATATAACGGATATTAATGAGGATTACCGCAGGCTGCCAGCATTGAAACTGGGTAAAATCCCCAGGGTGCAGATAAAACGCTGTCCGCTGCCGAAGCAAACCCCAATAGCGGGCATTATGGAGCAACTGGGCATCATGAGCGCCGTGGAGCTAATCTTCGAGTCAAACGATTTGGGTATGAACGTGACGCGACAACATCTGATCAAATTGAAGAACCTTATGCGTCTACGTTTCTCTGCACGCCGTTTGGAATACATTCCCGAGGATCTGCTACGTGACATGTATCATCTAAGCTGGCTGGATATGCGTGCTGCCAATCTGGGTGAGCTGCCCGCCACCCTGCTCCATGGCATGGATAATCTACAGTTTTTGGAACTGGGCAGCAACAATTTGCGTCAGATACCGCGTGGCTTCTTCCGCGATCTGAAAAAATTGATTCACTTGAATCTGTGGAGCAATCAATTGCAAAATCTCAGTCGGGATGATTTCGAGGGTGCCAGTTCGGTGAAGGATATCGATCTGCATAACAATGGCATAAACGAGCTGAGACCAGATGTTTTTGCGCTACTCACCAATGTCGCAGAGATCAATCTGAATAGCAACAACTTCAGTTTCTTGCCAGCGGGCTTGTTCCGGCACAACAAGCTCTTGGAAACGGTGAAATTTCAGAAGAATCATGCGCCCATGAAGACGTTGCCCTCGGGTCTATTTGCCAATCTTCCCAAGTTGCATACACTCTTCCTGCATTGTGAACTTCAGTCGATACCATCTGATCTCATTGCGAACTCAACTAACCTCACCAATATCTCGCTCAGGAATAATCAGCTAAGCGAACTGCCCGCCCATTTCTTTGATGATCAGCGGAAACTGCTCACGTTGGATCTACAGAAAAATCGTTTAACTTATTTACCCGAAAACATTTTCTATAATTTGGCCAATTTGGAGCATTTGTATCTGGCCTCAAATCAATTAACCGAACTGCCCAGGTAAGATGCGAACTACAGGCTAGAGCGGGGTACGATTTGATTTAAAATCGATTAAATGATCACTTCGAAAATAAATTAAATCGTTTCCAGCATTACTATTGAAACCTTCACTACACATATATTGATACTAACTAATCCATCCTCAATTTACCTTACTTCTTCTCCAGCACCATATTTAACAAACTGAAGAATCTGACGACGCTGACCTTGAACGATAATCGCATTGCCACCATCCATGATCAGACATTTCTGGGCAACTATAGGCTGAGGGAACTAAACATGGCCAACAATCAAATCAGCCTGGCCGAGTACATGGTTCACGGAATTGGTTTTGACCTCAACTCGCCATTTGCGCCGTTAAGGAACCTAACAAAACTCAACTTGCGCAACAATTCGCTGATGATCATGTTCAGCGACTGGAAGCTCACAATGCGTCAACTGCAGTACCTCGATCTGAGCTACAACAATCTAACCATTCTTGATTATACCGATTTGAACTTTGTGTCCACACAGGATATACAGCTGAATCTAACACACAATCAGATACGCAGCATACAACTCTTTAAGCAGGCCGAGGTCAGAGGAATTGAGGATGGCGAGCGGTTCGTTAATGGCGTCAAAACTGTCCATGTGGATCTCAATGATAATCCGCTGTTTTGTGACTGCTCGATAGTGCATTTTGTGCAGATGGTTAAAGGGAAAATGAGATTGGACTATGCCAAGACACTGAAAACCACAACAGATCGTCTACGTTGCGAGGGACCTGCCCCACTGGCGCAACGTGTAGTTGCTGAATTGGATCCACGTGATCTGCTCTGCAAATTTGATTATTCCCAGGATCCTAGTAAACAACGCTGTCCCGCTCCATGTGAATGCCATGTGCGAACCTTTGATTATACCCTCATTATAAACTGTGCGAATCGTCAGTTGAAGGCGCTACCCGAGTTGCCCGAACTGCCGCACGGCTTAAAGCAGGTGGAACTGAATGTGATGAATAACGAGCTACTCTTCCTGCCCGACAACTCTGCGCCTGGCTATGCGAATGTCACGGTTCTATATGGTGCAGGCAACAATCTGACTCAGCTGGATAATAGTCAATTGCCGAGGAAACTGAGATACATGGATCTTCGAGAGAATCAGCTGCAAAACCTCAACGAGAGTGTCATCAGTCGATTCAATTCCAGCCATAACCTCCAGATGAAACTCTCGAACAACTCTTGGGTCTGCGATTGTGCTATGAAACCGCTGCTGTTGTTTGTACTGAATAATCCCGAAATGGTGGAAGATCGTTCGGATATATATTGTACGGATTCCCAGCCGCAAACACGTCTTGTCGAACTGAGTGGACTTGATCTCTGTCCGCACGAGAAGAACTCATTGTTAATTGCACTCATTGTGGTTATCTCATTGACCGGCTTCCTGATTGGCATCACCTTTGCGCTCTACTACAAATTCGAGCCGGAGATTAAGATCTGGTGCTACGCACATGAGTGGTTCATGTGGTTTGTCACCGAGGAGGAACTTGACAAGGACAAAAAGTTCGATGCTTTCATTTCGTACTCGCACAAGGATAGCAGTTTCATTGAGAAGTATCTGCAACCACAGCTGGAGCTGGGATCCGATCAGTTTAAGTTGTGCCTGCACGAACGTGATTGGGAAGTGGGCTCTTATATAGCTGAGAATATTGCCAAATCTGTGGCAAATTCACGACGCACCATCATTGTACTTAGCCAGAATTTCATTGAGTCCGACTGGTCTCGCATGGAGTTCCGTGCGGCGCACAGATCTGCGCTGAAGGAGGGCGTAAACCGTGTCATTGTTATCATCTACTCGGATATCGGAGATCAAAGTAAACTGGACGAGGAGTTGCAAGCCTATTTGAACACAAACACATACATCAAATGGGGTGATCCATGGTTCTGGGAAAGATTGCGCTATGCCCTGCCGCATCGTGGACCACGCAATGGTGCACTAACCAAGACGCCGCTAAAGGGTTCGACAGATGACAAAATGGAGCTGACAAGATCCCCAGTTACGCCACCATTGACAACACCGCCAGGTGAGACAACAAAAAATCCGCTTGTGGCGCAGCTGAATGGCAAAACGCCGCACACGGCCATCATGATACCCAACGGCAAGAATGGACTGGCGAATGGACTCTTTGCGTCCAATGGAAAGGCTCATTATGGTGGCAATGGACACATTAATGAAGCCTATGTCATCAATACGAACGCAAAGCAGAGCGATGTATAGGACTGGCATAAAATGGATTCCGATGAGGAACCACTCTTTCGTTGAGGCATCTAACATACATTTAATGTTAACTCTAGCCCCAAGGATGTTACGACCAATTCCACAACCAGCTAAAAGCACTTGACGAAAGAATCACGTACTCCTAGCATATGGTATTTCCATGTGTGTGTGTGTGTGTGCGGCTGTAGTGTGTATATTTGTCTAGACAAATTCTATCGCATCGTTTTACCATGCACAACATTTGTGAAAATTTAAATTTTCAATATTTCATGTGGCCTTTGTTGACAAAAAAAAAGTAGAAAAACCGAAAACAACAACAACTATATAAATTAAAATATCTATTTGAAAATGCAAATTCAACACAAAAATCATAAGAAGAGGAGATCATATAGAAACCTAAGCTATTTAAGAGAGCTTATCATTCTGTTTAGTGTTATATACCATATGTGTAAGCTAAGATTAAGAAGCCTCGTAATTATTTGTACATTTATTTTTCCTTATTTTCTTATGATATTGTTAATTTTATATTTTTTTAGTTTAACGCACAGAAAACCCTAAAGAGAATGAGAAAGAGAGAGAGGGATAGAAAGAGCACAAGTTAAGGTATCCGTTTATTTGTACTTTTGCGCACGAATCTCAAGTTTTACTTAAATTTTGAACAAAACCCAACCGAGCTTTATTTTGTACAATCTCCATTATCATTGTAAGCTATTGAGTAACGCACACGCAATATACATACATATGACGTATCCAAATAGTAGCATATAAACTATGCCGTGTACTGAATGTAATTAATAATAGAGAAACGTAATACCGCATATATATATTATGTACTACGTACGTATATTTTTGAACTTTGGAACTAGCTTACTCGTAACACACTCACACTGAGAAATTCCATTGTACATAGTAGATCAAATGGAAACCTTGTATATTTCCAAAACCTCATGGCAACTACTAGTAGATTATCCTATATCGACAGCTATTAGTCCTATCAGAAGTTTGCACTTCATACACGGCATACTTACACCTAACTCTGATTACATCACGACATTTATCGGCATATTCACTTAGTTTATTTCACACTCCACTTCACTTCACTTCAATAAACATCATCAGATCACGTGAATATGTTCTTTATATACATACATATTAATGTAATTAGCATTTAAATATCCTAAGTATATGTAGCTATGTCATGTCTCTGAAATGTAATACCTAAGGTACCTACAAATTTATGCGTACACACTCATTTACTAATACCTACATGCATATGTGTACATCATTTATGGTAATTGTGTATGAGAAATATACAAATACAGTAAATAAAATATATATTTTAAAATTTAACCGTCATTGTTTTCGTCTTTCCTATTCAGGAATTTTGGGATTATACTTACAGCGTGGCAACAAGCAAACATACAAAGAAGGGAATCTTTATAATTTTGTATTTATTCTCAAGACTTTAATACAGATCATATACATATGATTTGGTTTACATACAGTTATAAGGTTATTTATACTGGTTTCGTTTTTACAGACGCCTTAATAAAATAAAGTCAAAAATATATATTTTCTTGATTAATATCAAGATTAAGTACAGATTTTTCAGTTTCATATCACACAAAATACAAGAAAAACAATAAACCAAAATATTTTGATCAAAATGCATACTAAAAATGGTTCCCAACTAAAAACAGAAACTGATTATAGTTCCTGAATATGGCTACTTCTTAAATTTCGTAAAATTGGTTACTTAAGTGAATACTGCAATTATCTGCAATTATTTCGTATATAATAAAATGAATAGACTATCAATTTTTCGGGGATCATTCTTGCCTTTACATCATTAGTGCAGGTATATAAAATATATATGTATAAATATATATATATAGAATTTTCATTAAGCACATACATTTATAAATCCTCAAACTGGGTATGTGTCTCCTCGTCGTTGTCATCTGACGTATTGTACATAAATAAGTATGTAAGCGTGTATGTCGGGTATATATATATATATTATTAATAGTTCTCATCGATTTCACTACTTGCCTACTATAAGTGTTAGCTCACAATCAGTTGCATTTTGTCTTTGGTGTTAAACATACAAAACTTTGGGTTCTCTCATGTTTTCTATATGTAGTCTATTTAACGTCTTCTCCTGGTTAACTTTGTAGTGTACGTAGTACCGCGGGAAGTATCATTCCCTTCACCTAAAGCAACATATCATCATCGCTCTCCGTAAACTCGCCATTCGGCTCAAGCAACAGGTTGGCCTCCTCGTTCGACTGCACCTGCAATGGGAGAGTTTGTAAAGAGAGAGAGAGAAAAGAGTTAGGATCCCTTATAGACAACACTGATTTGCATACAAAGCCTGCAAACCGTTAGAGGATTATATTATTTTCCAAGCTGGATGAGGCTGGTTAGTAAGATGGTTAGTTTCATAATACGATACATTTGATCAATTTACCAATTAGTCAAATTAAAAAAAAAAAAATTTAAATAATACAAAAATATATGAAAAATTCAGCGCTATACACAATTATAGACAATCTGTGTATCATTTATATATTCTATAGATTTCTATAAACTATATACAAAATTTTGGAATTTTAGCTTTAATAGTTGCTGAAATTAACGCGTTCATACGGACAGACTAGATTAATACACATCTGCCTAGTTGCATACATTTACAAGAGGTGAGTATACCCCTTCTTGATTATTTTCAAAAGTCATAGGGTATAATGGTTTAATTAGTTGGTTAGCTAGTGGAATCAAGAATGGGAATGGTTTGCAGGCTTGTTTTCTTCTTCTCAGTAGAGAGTTACCTACCACAGAGTAGCGCACGGCCGAGTTGTTGCGCCGGAAGAGACGTTGCACACGTTGCCTGCGGGCTGGCGAGAAGGCGAACATGCCCACGCATGCCACAAAGAATGTCACCGACAGGATAACTACCAGAATGGCTGCAAAACACAAACAACAAGAACAGAAAGAAACAATGTAATCAAATAATTATGGACACACTCGAGGCCAGGCTGCACTTACTGCCCACAGATCCCCTTGGGCTGGGCACATTGGCCAGATGAGCGGCTTCTCCTCCTGCTGCTGCTGCTCCTGCTGCTGGTCCCTCAGTTGTCACTGTTGCGCTGTTGTTGTTATTTCCAGCTGCTGCTGGAGTTGGCGTTGTGCTGGCTGTAGGTGTCTCTGGTCTGCTGATGCCAGAGTTGTTCAGCGGCGGCACACTCAGACCCAGAAACTGGCAGATGCTCGGCGTATGCTGCACGTACAGCAAGCTGCACTGCTGGTCCTGCAAACAGAGAGAGAGAGAGAGGGGAGAGGGGTAGCACTTGCAATTAGAAACTTTGTTCATTAAGTGCAAAAGAAAATAAACAAATGCATAAATAAATTGATACGAGCAAAAATACATAAATCGCAAAGGCAAAGGCGGAGGCAGAGGCGGGTCTGCTCCTGCTCCAACTACGCGGGGCAGCATCATTTACAGCAAGGGCGGCAAATTGTGGCACCACTGGCGTTTGCACAGCTTGTTTCCGCCACCGTGGCACACCCGTTCTGGCCATCCGGCTGGCAGCACGCTGCGTGTAACACTTTCGGCCAAAGACCATTTCCGACGCCATCGCCGGCAAGAGCAACAGCAGCAGCAGAAGCAACACCCAGAACGACAGCAACACAAGCAACACGAACATTGGCAACGAGGCGCTGCAAATGTGCGCATAATTTAAAAACTTTTGCGGCGGCTGCAACTGGCAACTGCAAGTGGCAAAAACTAACGCTGCACAACTTTGCCGACGCGTTCCGTGGCGCCGCCTCCTGCCCCCGTCCTGCCCTGCCCCAGACACAAAACTAAAACATGTCGGGGACACAGCAAGGACAGAGCAGCGTGAAGAGGAGGAGCGTGGAGAGGAGCCGGGAACGGGCGGCAGACGCATTAAAAAGTTTGCAGCCATTTAAAATCCCATTTCATTGAATCGCTAATTTTCCGACAGCGTCGCTGCCGGTTTCAGACAAAACCTTTTTGCTTGTGTTACCCCTTGTTAGGCCACCCCAACCATGCACTTCTTTGTGTGCGCCCCTGTCCCGAGAGCAGAAGAAGAACAACAACAAACGGAAATAACAAAACTGTCGCCGTGTGTGTGTCGCCTTGTGTGTGTGTGTGTTTGCCGCCAAATAGTTTAGGAGAGCGAGCGCGACCCTTGACACCGTCGCGCCTTCGCCTTCGCATGCGTTTGTTGTGGTTCCCTTTTTGGTGGCTGCTTTTGTATTCCATTTGTCTGCGGTGCATGGTGCATGCAACCTCTCCACAATTTGCACAACAATACCGGCAGGAAAGTTCAATATACTGCGGTCGCGCCAATCGAATTTTTGCGACAACTCTACATAAGAAAAGCACTCAAGGGTTCCTAAGAAATCTTCAGAAAAAACCTTAAACTGCAAAAGGATTATTTGAATTTCTTTAATAAGATTGGAATTATTAAATTATCATGAAATACGAGCAAGTTATCTTATGATTGACTCATAAGTTCTCGCGATTAAAAATTTAAAAAAAAAAAATTTGTGGAAAAAACATCACCTAAATTTTCAAAATATCGAAAAATTTTCAAGCTTTTATGCTATTATTTAAATGTAGAATCACTCAGGTTGTGAAAACATAAATAAAATGTCATTCCGCGTGAAAATCGATTGATAATTAAGAAAGTTACGATCAGTGTAAAATGAGGGTATCAGGCCTGTTGAGTGTGTTACATGTCTAATTTTTTGACCATTTCGACATGATTTTTGGGCTAAAATTAAGTATAGTCTAAAATCGATTTAAACACTTGTTTATTACTAATTTTGCCCTCCGCAATCGATTAAAATTAAAACCTCGCGATTTAAAATTTTGAAAAAAAAAATGTTTTCGAGATATTACAGGGGGGACCATTGTCTAAATTTCCAAAATATCAAAAAATTTCAAAATGTCTATTATGATTTATTTAAATGTAGAATCACTCAGATAATCAAAACATAAACAAAATGTCATTCCGCGTGAAAATTGTTTGATTTTTAAGAAAGTTACGATCGGCATAAAATGAGGGTACCAAGAATATACTATATACATATACTTTGTGGAACCTACCACGGCTCCTTATGCTACATACAAAGTTAGTATACCCATTTTTGACCATTTCCAATGGTCCGAAGGGTATAAAAACGGTGTTTATATAATTAAAGTTGTTTATAGAATTTCTTAGCTTACTAAACTGAATAATATACTGAAACTGGAATGAAAACTCGCCCATTAAATTGAATTAAGTACACGTTGCAGATAAGCTTGAATAACAAGGTTTTTCAAATACAATTTCTGAGTAATTCAAGTTTCATGCAACATGAAACACAAATTCTTGTATACAACATACCATATACCATATACCATTTATAGTATAATTTTTAATTGTTCCACTTAACACGCCTCAACGGCCCAACCTGTTGCAGGCAACTTAATTGAGCATGAAATGTAACGCAAATAGGAAGAGGGGGACAGAGGGAGAGGGAGAAAGAGGGGGAGAGAGACCTAGAGACATTCGCAAAGAAATGAAATTAATAACACCTAGAACGAGGATGGTATATAGTAGTAACATGGTATACGGAGGGTCTGGAGAGTGTGTGTGTGTGTGTGTGTAATGCAATTAACGACAATCGAACAAACACTCCGATAGCGAATGCCTCGTGGCACAGTCAGTCAGCCCATGCATGTGTGATGTCCACTTGGTGTGAGTTCTGGTGTCCATGATGGTGTGGTATTCCATACCCCCAAATCCAATTCCCCACACACACACACACTCACACACACGCACACTCTATGCGACACAGTGCGTTGCCAGTTGAAAGCAGCTTGCAGCTATTTGTGAACTGGTTTAAATTTGGGTCAATTGGTTTGTGCCACATGCGAGTACCGAGTACCCAGTACCGAGTACTGAGTACTGCAACAAGCTGCATTGCCTGGCCGGCTGACTGCCTGCCTTCCAGCCAGCCTGCCTGCCTGCCAGCAGCTCCTGGCAAATACGACTAAGCCGAGTGTAGAGCGTCGCTTGACTGTTTAACCAGTACAAACAGAGGGCAAACAACAATGTTGGCCAAGGCGTGTGCTCGACAGCAGAGATATCCTGCAGAGTAAAAATAAATCATGCCCTCTCTAGAGATCCGTGTCTCTAAAAATGTCTATAAAATAACTCTTCCAATAATTCTTTATCGAATTAAACAACAAAATCTATATAATATATATTTTTAGCAAAGTTTTCAGCTTTGCAATACTGAAAATCGCAGACCTATAGGCTAACTGAAGAATGTAAAAAATGGTATATGGAAACTTCTATCATAACCTCATTTGCATTACATATACAGGATATAGAACAACTGAGCGGGCGAACCTACTAACAAAATGGACAGGCAAATATTTTCAATTGCTGACGGTGCCTCCTTTTGGCTATTTGTGCGTAATGGAGTTCAACGTGTGTGTGTGTGTGTGGGCGTGTGTAGGGGGGGCGTGTCTCATCGAGGGGTGTGTTTTGTTAAACCTCAGGCACTAATTGCTGCATTTTTGGCCATGCTCCGAACGGGCTAATAAAGTTGCCTGGCTCGGTCAGACCACTAATTACAACGTGCTGCAAATTGACAATTTTGCTAGCTGCATGCGGTTTGTCTGTCATCTATGTATGTACACACACACACACACACACATACATATATAGAGACGATGCCATAATGAAAACAGAGCGCAAAATCAATTAAAGGATTGCGTGGCAAATAAAACAAAGCAACGCGCAACACACACACACACACGAGTTTCTAAATTCAATTAAATTTACTGACCACTTTGGGCTTAATTGCAGCAACCCCTACGAGATGAGATTAAAGACAGTTTTAAGAGGAACCAGGGTTACATAATTAGAAGGAAAGAAGGAAATGTAATTGCAAAAGGGGTCGCGCTGCTGATCCTGGCCAGACCAGGCTGACAATGACAATTATGCGATAAAAGAAAGCAGAGATGCCACTACAGAGAGAGAGAGAGAGAAAGAGAGAGGTCAGGCGACACGGCTCGAATGGAAGGTACAAACAAAGGCTTAGCCAGCGTATCTAAGAGATCTATGGCAAAGGTTCCGAGCAGCTCACAAAAAGAGAAGCTACAACAAAAACAACGAGGCAACAACAACAACAACAACAACATGTTTCAGTTGTAACAAGTCAGGCGCACGTGCATTTTTAGCTGCGATTGTTAAGACAACAAAGGCCTGGCCCAAAACAATGGCAAGCCTGGCGGCTAAAGGCGTGGAGAGAACAGAGAACAGAGAACGGAGCAAAACAGGCAGCTACAACTATGTAAAAGCAACAGACAGCTAGAAAGTATGCAACAAAAAAAGGAAAAAAGCGAGCAGGCACAAGCCAGGCCAACTCGCCAAAACGTTGCCCAGTTAGGTAGGCAACATTTTCTGCTTGCTGAAAGGCAACAACAACAACAGCAACAGAGCAGAACAAGTTGAAATGGCTGGCAAAGCGGATTTGCCAAGTGGTAAGCATAACAAAGGACACCTGCCACATTGTTTTGCGCCCAGTTGCCACGCAGCTGGCGGCCTTTTTCTGCATACATTTCTTATACATTTTTTACTTTGAAAATAGAGAGAGACGAAGGGGAAGAGAGAGAGGAAGGGGAAGAGAGAGGGGGAACTGCTGCAGTATGCAAACAAGTACAAACGTGTGTATGTTAAATCTACTTAGGACTTGTCACCCTGCCTTGTCTCGCACCCTCGCACATGTCTATTTAATGCGCTTTTTTCCCACTGCCCACAAAAGTATGCTACGTTTTTATTATCTATGGTATTTTATACCTGTAGCCCAAGCTGGTTATTCTACTTGATTTCTTTGATGTCTGTCATCGATTACAAATTTAATTTATACATTTTCAATGTTGCTAAGATGCACAGCAAACCTAGACGACAGTGGAATACTCTATAAACAAGTACAAGTACTGAAATAAACCCCATTTGCAATAAAAAAGATTTACACTATAGTATAAGTTATTAAAAATATAGTAACAGTAATCTCTAAATAAAATTAAAAATAAAATTCAACTCCTGCCAGAAAAAAATATTTGCAAACAGCTGCACAATAAAAAGAATTATAAAACTTTAGAAAAAACTGCTAACCCACGTATTATCACTTCTTTGAAAACATTATATCATATTTTAAAGAATTACAGATTTGATTTAAATCTAGAGTCAGTAAAAGGTAAAAGAGAAAGACGTTTGTCTGAAACTTAAGTCTCTATTGTAGTCAAGGTTCTTAAGCGAATTTCCCATTCTGTTTTCACTAAGTCAGAAAAGATTTGCTTGGATAAGGTACTCTCTCTCGTTCTCTCTCTCTCTCTTTCTGGAACTCGACTACTTACGTCATTGATGGTGCTAGAGTTGTAGGTGCTGCTGCTGCATATCACACGCATGTGTACATTCATCTTGCCTGCAACATAAAAGTAAATTTCATTAGATAAATGTAAGTCATATTATCATACAAAAAAAAGGGGTATCTAATTAGCCTAAAATGAAACCACATACAAAACTTGACCCCAATAAAATGTGATGAGAGTCTGTCTGTGCCCGAGTAAATCCCCGCCCAAAGTAACCCCAGAGTAAAGCGGCATTTTATTTTAATTGACCGAAAAACAAGAACACAACAGCAACAACAACAGCAACAACAACTTCAATGAATCCTTATCATATTTCGCATGTCTGGCCGAGAATCAGAGCTACGGGTAACTGTCTGGTATGGGCAATGGGCATGGGTAATGCGAATCTGAATCTGAATGAGAACAGAGCGCAGAAGGCAATGGCTCTGTGGATATGGGGGCTATGGGGTCGTTCTCTGCTGAAAAGTTATTACATAAAAGCCAAAAATAATTATCACTGGAGACGACAACAAAAGCCGCATGATATGGGGGACCCAGTGGGGGACTCGTGGGAGGCGCTCGGGCTGCTCGAGGGAGTAAAGGGTTCGTTGCTTTGTTGCTGAAATGCGCAGCATGACAACTGTGTCTGTGTGTGTATCTGTGTGTATGTCGAGGCTACTGAATGAGGTTCTGGGATTTGGTTTACCCTTCCCCCTCCTCTCTCTCTCCCTCACTTTCCCAATTCGCATGTCAGTGAGCACATTAGAATGCTCTGATCGCTTGCAGATTGTCAACCACAGAGCCGAGTTTTATAATGCTCGTTGTATTCATGGTTTACGGTCTGTCAGTCATGAAGAGTTTGTCATAATTAAATCGTCACTTTTATTGCCAGTTACCCCCCATATAAACAAAGAAACTTTTTCCCTCTTTAATGTGAAACTTTGTTTTATTTACTGTCACACGATGGTGCCAATAAAATTCATCGCCATCCCCACAAGGCGACCGTGTGTGGAGGTTACCCTATACCACGACTGTCCAACGTGTCTGTACGTGTGTGTGTGTGTGTGGGACCTTTAAATATTCATGGCTTGAATGCAGCAGGAACAGAGAGTGGAATAAAAACCATGGGCACAACGGAAATGCGGAAAAGAGCCTCCGAATTTGCAGCAAGATTATTTTACCGCATTATCTTGTCGGCAATTTTATTTATTTTTTTTCCCCCTCATGTTTTTTTTTGCACATTTTTTCCCCCTGTCTATTTTGATAATTTCAAGTACTTTGCGTTTTTTGTCGCCCAGCGGACACAAAAGGCTTTTAGATAAGAGAGCGAGAGAGAGAGAGAAAAAAATCAAGGCAGTGAGATTAACTACGGTATGGCGAATATATAATACACTTTCTTTATATTTTCCATTTGTATGGTAGTTCTATAGTTTATAGATAAAGTAATGAGTTGTCATCCAAGCAGGATCGAAGGAATTTGCTCAAATTCCCATCTTGCTTTTTTTGTTGCATACTTTCAGGCGCAGGCAAAAAAATCTCTTTGAGTTCGAAAATAATTTCCTTAAATTACTTCTATGTTTATTATTTGAGTCTTATTAAATTTTCAGAATTTATAAAAATGAGATTAATTGGTATACTGACCAAAAATAAAGATTATAGCCATAAAATCAAGCTGGTTATTCGATTAAATTCAATTGGACAGACAGACAGGCAGGATAGATAGATAGGCAAATAGACAGTATGAGAGACAGACAAAGAGACTACTCTAGTGACACCAATCCATTGCCTAAGTTAGTTAAACTCTCCCAAGCGCAGGGTATTTAAACGTGAAACGTGGAAAAACGTGAAAAAGCAGCAAAATGGCGACGAACGCAGCATGAAAACTGTCGCAACGTCGCCCTAGAGCAGATAGACGTAAAAAAAAAAAAACAGAAAATTGTCAAGAGGTTTCCGCGTGTGTGAAGCGAGTAAGAGCGCGAGAGAGAGCGAGAGGGAGGCAGGAAAAAAGAGGATAGCGGGATAACGGGACGGGGGCAAGCAGAGTGACAGATAAGCGAAAAGGAAGTGCATTGGGCTGTGCGCCAATTCTAATGCGATTTTGTCATTTTGAGAAAGCAGCTCAGAAGCCAAAGAAAAAAAAAAGAAAACAAAATGGTGGCCAGAGCAAAATGGCGACGAATGACGGAAATGCGCGCGTGTTGCGCCAACGGAAACGGAAAGGGATAGGGAAACGGAAACGGAAACGGAAACGACAAGCAGCAACTTGGAAATTTGCAAATCGAATTAAACTTGAAAATAGTTTGAACTCACCTTCCTTGCCACATCCGGGCAGATCATGGGCAAAGAACAAGTTAACCAGATCCTGAGAATAGTCAGTGACCGCCTTGCGATACACTCCACAAATATTCACCTCCACCTTGCGCTGCTTGTACTCGATCTGCGGGAGGAAGAAGAGATCAGGAAGATCAGATCAGAGAAACTCTATAGAGCAGTCTATAACAAACTCACCTCAATTTTGCCATTCTTGGTAAACGGCGCCTGTGAGAAATTGTAGTGCAAATTCAACTCATCCTGCACAATCTCACACGTGTCCTGGCCAAAGAGACACTCATGCGGCGGACAGATAACGCTCGTATCCCAGTGGAAACCATAGTGACAATCATCGATGGACTTGAGCACCGGATGACCCTGCATTTGGACAGATATTTGCATTATTATATATAGTCTTCTTCCTTCCCCTGCTTTACTTACCCGACCCGCACGCATGTTGCAGGTGAAGTGTATTTCAGTGGAGATCTCCGAGGACTTATCGCTGGGACAAGGATCACCGCGAAGGTAGAGCAGCAATGCGTCTGTCTGATTGATAACCCTCAGACTGGCAAGGGGAAAGCCCAAGCTCTGCAAAGGATAAAAGGAGGAGAAGGTTGGTTAAGCTGGCAAGGCATCTGGTCATGTCTGGTATGTCAGGCAGTCAGTCAGCTTGTGCCGTTGGTGACCAAACACATGTCGAATCTTATGACTGAGATTGCTGCAAATAACTGGAAGTCGTTTTCTCTTTCTCTCTCTCTCTCCTCTCCCTCCCTCTCTGTCCCTGTTAGCCTTGCTGGACATGCTTTCGAGTGGCCACAACTATTGATGGGTTGACGATGAAAGCGAGATAAGCGGCAACCGATTGGATGGACAGACTGACCCCAAACCCACTTGAAATTGCTCCACCCTTTCCCGCCCTGTTCCTACTGCTGCGCACTCCACGCTCAGCCGACAAAGATTGAGTGTAATTGATAAGGCGTTAATACGATCCAAGTCAAGGGGTAGAGGGAGTACGTGGAGTACGTGGAATACTCTATGCACTCCACACATATAATTGATTGTATTGTGCAGCTGAATATGTAAATCGAAGCGCGCAAACACTCGCTAAGGCTGCAAATCCCTTCAAGAGCCATAGATGGGCATTAGGTCAGCCAAATTGCTCAATAATCGACTTTTTTGTCGCCTGGCTAAATGGTGCTTCAATTGCTTCAACAGGCGCTGGCGCAACGCCCACAAAGCACGCGCCAAATGCTGCTGCTTGCTCCTTCCTGCTGCTTCTCCTACTGCTCCTCCTGCCTGCTGCAGCCCTTGGCAACCATGCAGACAACAGCAGAGGCAGAAGAAGTCGCAGCAACAGACCAGTCAGGGAGTGCAGGGCAGGGGAGACGCTTAATGTCCATTCGAGCAGCAGCAGCGGGTTGCCAGTCGCCATGGCGATTGCATTGGCGCTCGAGTGCCACAAGATTTATGCCCGGGTCAGGGCAGAACGTCGATGGCGTCGATGGCAAACGTTGCACATGTTGTCGTCTCATCTTAAACGTATTAGCCACTGTCGAGTGGGCGGAGGGCAGCAGTGGCAGCTGGAGTGGAGCAGCAGCAGCAACAAGGACTTTACCCGGCGCCATCTCATTTCGTATGCAGCTCAGGCTGGTTTAAGCAGTTGGCTCTATTATTTATTGCTAACCGTTTCGCTAGCACTGGCACTTTTCTCTATCTATTCTCCTGGTCCTCTCCTGCTCCTCGCCTGATGCTCGCCTGCTCCTCGCCTGCTCCTCGCCTGCTCCTCGCCTGCTCCTCGCCTGCTCCTCTCCTGCTCCTCGCCTGCTTTGTTGCCATCGGAAATCCATTGAAAACTCAAAATCTGAACTAATGCGGCGTCAGCAAACAAGCAGGAGCAGCACGGAATGTCCTTCAACGTTCCAATCCTCATTAGCATTGGCAAGTAGCTACATAGTTTGGAGTAGGTGGCAAGTGGAGACAGTTGGCGCCAGTTGCCTGGCCTGGCCAGGGCTGCCCTAGCCTGGACGGGCTTATCAGCTTAGCCAACAGTTTTGAGTAACTTGCTCTTTCGGAAAATTTATTGAAAAACTTTCTTATCGCAATGGTACAATACGAACAAACGAATGAGCGAACCCTACTCCCAAATTCTGTCGCTGTTTATATTTTTTTTTTCCAGCTTCCTTTTCTCTCCCACTGTGAACTTTGGGCGAGGTGAAAGCGTTGACTGGACAAAGGCTGGGAACAAGCGGGGCTGGAAGGGAGCGAAGAAGCGGGGGAGAGGCAACTTAATTGTTTGCAGACACAAATAAATAAGTTGTACAAGAAAAGCCAAGGGAAGATCCATTGAGAACCCCCTCCCTCCTCCCTCTCCCACTTCAAGAACACGAACAGGAACAAGAAATAAACTAAAAAAAATAAAAGAAGTAGAAAAAAAGGCAGAACAAGCTGCCAAGTTGGAAAAACCAAATGGAACTTTAAGCCATGTACCGTTAGTTTGCACTCTAATTGAAAATCCCGACCAGATGAAAACTTAAATACGTGAGAGAGAGAGAGAGCAGAAAGAGAGAGAGAGAGAGAAAGCAGCAGCATGTACTCGTCTTTAAGCTATGATTCTTCGACTAGTGCCCTGGGCAGGGGCAGCATAAGGGCTACCATGTGGCCAAACTGGGTATACCCCATTTGGAACTTCATTGAGACAACAAAACACAAAAAAAAGAGGAAAGAAACAGAAGCAAAAGAAGAAGCAGAAAGAAAGAAGAAAGCTTTCGCTTAAGTTGAAAAGCAATAAAGATTTGTGCAAGTTCAGCGTTTGGATTGAGACTTGAACTGACACGCACGCAGAGACAGAGACAGAAAGAGGGAAAGAGACAGCGACAGAGATAGTAAGAGTGACAGTGACAGTGTGACAGAGTCAGAGCAACAGAATGTGATGTGGCGACACTCGGACTCAGTCTCAGTCTCAGGCTAGCCACAGCGACGCCCCCAACAATGGGCAGTATAAACTGACCCACATGCTGGCAAATGATATAGTGTTATTTTAGGCACTATCTAATAAAAAAGAACGATACACAGTGTTGCATAATACCTAAGAACAATCGATAGTAATTGGATTTAATTGACATATTGTTATAATTGGATTTATAAGCAATAACTGTACTTTAATCTATTTTTCTTGCCTATCATCAGCGTTTTTGGGTGCAAACTGGCTTAAACAGTGTTGAAAAATCTTTGCAAAACACTCGATAGTAAAAGCAAACTATCGATATAACAGAAGAACGTATCAAGCTATCGATATTATCGATTGTGGTATTCTCTATTATTTTCTAACAGCGATAAGCCCCGAGTAACGCCCCCCGACTTCTCTTCCTCTTCCTTATCGTCTTGCACAAGTTTGATAAATTTTGACAAATGCTGGAGACGCCCATTAACAGGTTGGCGCCGCTTCGATATGCCAGGCACATGCGACACTGCGAATTTGCATTGCTCGAGCCGCGCCAGACACACTGCATGACAATGAGCTGACGAATCGCGAATCGCGTATCGAATGGAGCCAAGCCAGGGATCAAGCTGAGCGAGACAGAGAGAGGGAGAGTAAGAGTGAGAGAGAGAGAAAGGATATGCAACTGGCAGCACATTAAAATAAGTGCCAAAGGCTGCAAGCAAATCAGAAGGAGAAAAAGACGAAGACGAAGCCAAACGACATTCGACAAATGTCAATGAGAGAGCTTGCCGGGAAGGGGAGGGGAGGGAAGGGAAGGGTTGGAGGATTGTTTGGGGTGCGAAAAGGAGTTGCACGTTCAGAGCACCAGAGCCTGGCAGCACATTTCCGTTTCCGCACACGAAATGCGCTGAAAACGAAGCATTTTCAAAATGCAAAACGTGGCGCAAATGTCAACAGCAGCCGCCAAAGAGAAGGCAGCATCTTTCTCCCTCTCTCTCTCTCTCTCTCTCTCTCACTCTCTGTGCCAATCCCTCGCAGCTGTATCTGCTGTGTGCAAATAAAGCAATATAAATTTTAGAAAAAATATATATAACCATGGCTACGTTATTTCTAGGCCAGTGGCATGCAAACAAAGCCGACGGCACTTTGCCCCAGTCGTCGTTGTTGTTGACTGCCTCCATCTACAGCTCGCTCTGCCAGTGCGTCCGCTCCAGCTCTCGAGCTCTCCCTGCTCCAGCCTCCTCTTCCCCCTCTCCGCCGCTGTCACCCACCGCAAGCCGGAAATGTTGTGCACAGGGGGCACACAGCAAGCGAGATGGGATGGGCTGGTGGCAACTCTGCCCCATCCGCTAACGGCAGTTGGCCGCTAAAAGCTGTTTTTACAGTTATATATGCACACATCCACATGCATATATTTGCACACACACACACTCCAACCATATACCATATATATATTCATATATCTGTACGTTTTACACCATCGTCAACGCCGCCGCAGCCGCATTTTGCCATATCCTTCCGTCTGTCCCGTTGCGCCACGCTGCTTTATGTTACGTTACGTTTTTCGCTGGCCTTGCTACGTTACGTTCACAAATATTTCGCTCGCGTATCCGCCCTCCCCCCCTCTCTCCCCCTGCCCCCTACCATCAAGCATATGCCAGCTGCCCCGTCATTTTCAGCGCGTACGTGCTTATTTTTTTTTAACAACTTCAACAATCTTTCTACCCTCCCCACCCGCTGATAAAAGTTATGTTGCCCATGGTCACGAGGGTAAGGGAGGAGGGGAGATGCGCCTACGGCACACACACACACACCCATTTAATCCACGCTTATAGCGTATATATATATAGAATTATAATTCATATTATAATTGCACAAAAGCTGCTGCCGAATGACCTCGAAATCCGATCGAGCGACTAAGCCGCATCCAATCTGATTATACATAGATTGTTGTGGGCAGAATTTTTTATTGGGATCATTGCAAATTTCGGAATACTTCACGAAGCATGTACACACTTTTATTCGAAGATTTTATAATTAGCTGGCAGCATCGATAAATTCAAATCAAAAACAAGTCGGTAAGGCTACAGTCGATAAGATACCCTTCTCCCTATTTTCTAAATCTGTTACAAACACTCTCACAGCGACGCGCGTAAAGTAAAGCGACACGACGCAACGTCGACGTCGACGTCAACTGCTTAAAGCAGCGTGCCGGCTGCTGCTCGTACATTTGTACTGAGAACGTTCACTTGAATAACTTCTGTGTTATTGATCCCATCGGATTGTTATTTGGAGGATATGTTCATATGGCATTAAGCTTTATGTATACCAAAGCAGAACGTTATGACTTCAATACTTTGCTTAATAATCCCAAATTACCGATTTGCGGGGGCGGTGGGCGTGGCATCAAACATTTGAAATAAACTTTATCTGCCTATTATATATAGGAACCTCCACACCAAATTAGGTGTCTCTAGCTTTTTTAATAGCTGAGATCTGTTGTCTCATACAGACAGATAGACCGACAGACGGACATGGCTCAATCAACTCGGCTAATGATCCTGAGCAAGAATATATATACTTTATGGGGTCTGCCACGCCTCATTATGCCTGTTACATACATTTGCACAAAGTTAGTATACCCTTTTTTGACCATTTTCAATTTTCAATTGTTTTGAAATATTACAGGGGGGACCATTGTCTAAATTTCCAAAATATCGAAAAATTTCAAAAGGTCTATTATGATATTATTTAAATGTAGAATCACTCAGATAATCAAAACATAAACAAAATGTCACTCCGCGTGAAAATCGTTTGATTTTTAAGAAAGTTATGATCGGTGTAAATGAGGGTACTAGGCCTGTTGAGTGTGTTACATGTCTACTTTTTTGACCATTTTGACATGATTTTTGGGCCAAAATTAAGTATAGTCAAAAATCGATTTAAACACTTGTTTATTACTAATTTTGACCTCCGCAATCGATTAAAATTTAAACCTCGCGATTTAAAATTTTGAAAAAAAATGTTTTTGAAATATTACAGGGGGGACCATTGTCTAAATTTCCAAAATATCGAAAATTTTCAAAAGGTGTATTATGATATTATTTAAATGTAGAATCACTCAGATAATTAAAACATAAACAAAATGTCATTCCGCGTGAAAATCGTTTGATTTATAAGAAAGTTATGATCGGTGTAAATGAGGGTACTAGGCCTGTTGAGTGTGTTACATGTCTAATTTTTTGACCATTTTGACATGATTTTTGGGCCAAAATTAAGTATAATCTAAAATCGATTTAAACGCTTGTTTATTACTAATTTTGACCTCCGCAATCGATTAAAATTAAAACCTCGCGATTTACAATTTTGAAAAAAAAATTTTTTTGAAATATTACAGGGGGGACCATTGTCTAAATTTCCAAAATATCGAAAAATTTCAAAAAGTCTATTATGATATTATTTAAATGTAGAATCACTTAGATAATTAAAACATAAACAAAATGTCATTCCGCGTGAAAATCGTTTGATTTATAAGAAAGTTATGATCGGTGTAAAATGAGGGTACTAGGCCTGTTGAGTGTGTTACATGTCTAATTTTTTGACCATTTTGACATGATTTTTGGGCCAAAATTAAGTATAATCTAAAATCGATTTAAACGCTTGTTTATTACTAACTTTGACCTCCGCAATCGATTAAAATTTAAACCTCGCGATTTACAATTTTGAAAAAAAAATGTTTTTGAAATATTACAGGGGGGACCATTGTCTAAATTTCCAAAATATCGAAAAATTTCAAAAAGTCTATTATGATATTATTTAAATGTAGAATCACTTAGATAATTAAAACATAAACAAAATGTCATTCCGCGTGAAAATCGTTTGATTTATAAGAAAGTTATGATCGGTGTAAAATGAGGGTACTAGGCCTGTTGAGTGTGTTACATGTCTAATTTTTTGACCATTTTGACATGATTTTTGGGCAAAAATTAAGTATAGTCTAAAATCGATTTAAACACTTGTTTATTACTAATTTTGACCTCCGCAATCGATTAAAAATAAAACCTCGCGATTTGAAAATTTGCAAAAAAAAATGTTTTTGAAATATTACAGGGGGGACCATTGTCTAAATTTCCAAAATATCGAAAAATTTCAAAAAGTCTATTATGATATTATTTAAATGTAGAATCACTCAGATAATCAAAACATAAACAAAATGTCATTCCGCGTGAAAATCGTTTGATTTTTAAGAAAGTTACGATTGGTGTAAAATGTGGTATCAGTCCTGTTGAGTGTGTTACATGTCTAATTTTTTGACCATTTCGACATGATTTTTGGGCCAAAATTAAGTATAGTCTAAAATCGATTTAAACACTTGTTTATTACTAATTTTGACCTCCGCAATCGCTTAAAATGTAAACCTCGCGACTTAAAATTTTGAAAAAAAAATGTTTTTGAAATATTACAGGGGGGACCATTGTCTAAATTTCCAAAATATCGAAAATTTTCAAAAGGTGTGTTATGATATTATTTAAATGTAGAATCACTCAGATAATTAAAACATAAACAAAATGTCATTCCGCGTGAAAATCGTTTGATTTATAAGAAAGTTATGATCGGTGTAAAATGAGGGTACTAGGCCTGTTGAGTGTGTTATATGTCTAATTTTTTGACCATTTCGACATGATTTTTGGGCCAAAATTAAGTATAATCTAAAATCGATTTAAACGCTTGTTTATTACTAACTTTGACCTCCGCAATCGATTAAAATTAAAACCTCGCGATTTACAATTTTGAAAAAAAAATGTTTTTGAAATATTACAGGGGGGACCATTGTCTAAATTTCCAAAATATCGAAAAATTTCAAAAGGTCTATTATGATATTATTTAAATGTAGAATCACTCAGATACAAAAATGAGGTATCTCTTTGCGCAATTATCGCAATTTTGTGAGCATTTTCCACAGACATGACGAGGGAAATCTCATTTCAGCGAGCTTAAGTAGTTAAGCACAAGCCAACAGTTTGGACAGCCCGGGAATAGAGGGAGCTGGAGGCGTGGCAAATAGGACATTTTCACAATTTGTGGCATTAGGCAACTGTGAACTGGACACTGAACTCCGACTCGACGGACCGTCGGCTCGTTGTCTCTTCAATGCTGTCAACGACAGACGACGGGTTACATCGGGGGAGGATGTAGGGGGGCGGGGTACCCAGCAGGGAGGCAACCTTCTGGTCGCTTAATGAAGTAACAAAATCCACTCGCTGGTCACTCGCTGAGCCGGAGCTAGAGCTTGGAGCTGGAGCTGGAGCACTCTCTGAGTGGTAAGCTTAGCAATTCAGGATTTGCTGCATATTTAATGCAGGGAGGGAGGGAGGTAGGGGGTGGAGGAGCCGCCACAATTTTTTGGGCATACGGCCAAATGGCTTAACGACCAAATTGAAGCATTTAGCATGAACTTATGTATGACTTCAAATGGGATGAGGGAGGGGATATGGAGAGGAAGAGATAGAGACAGAGCCGGGAAACTGATGCCAATTACCAACAAGAGCACACACACACATACACAGATAGGGAGACAGATAGACACACACAGAGAGAGCGTGTGTGCACACAATCGCCGGCTTAAGCACATAAGCTGCTTTCGACCCACATACGTCTCTCCGCCCGGCCCCCATGCCCAACCAATGCTACTTACTTGCTCCTCTTCGGGCGCTCCGGCTGCCGACATTTTGGCCATGCAGGCACCTGAACCGCCAGCGCAGCCTAATTGGTATTTGGGCACTAATGGTCGGCACACATTCAGAAAGAACTGCAAAAGACAAAGGCGGTCAAATTAAGGCAGCACAGAGAAGGGGAGAGGGAGAGTGGAAGAGTGCACCCTGTACTTGTCACTCACCTTTGTGTTTTTGGGCAACTTCTCGGCCTGCTTCGCTGGCAGATCGATGCTTGCCTCATAGTTCTCATTGGCATTGATCAGTGGCGTCAAGTCGATAGTGAAATCGCCCGAGAGCTCCGCATAACCCTTGTCCGTGCATTTAATCTGCTCCTGGCAGGCATAGGGTGTCTGATATTGAATTAACAATTGACAATTGGAGTCCTCGATTATTTTCACAGCATTTGTCGCAGTTGTGCTGCCACTGCTTCCGCTGGTATTCCCATTGTCCTTCGTCGCATTGTTCGCACAAACAAATTCGATTTTCGTCGACCAACGACGCTCGCCGGTTCCACAGTGTCCGCCATCCTCGTAGAGCAAATACGGTGAGCCGCTCTGATTGAAACGCAAATGTGAATTCAGCTTGCCCAGGCTGTTCGTCTGTCCGTTCTGCTTGTAACAGGCGCCTGTGAAGTGCACAACCAGATCGGGAGGGGAAAACGGGTGTATGTTAGTGTGTGTGTGTTAGTAGTGTTTTAGGAATATGCACTCGCGAAAAACCTCCCCCCCCTCGCTTTTCCTCTTCCACAGCTGCCAAATAAAGCGCTAGTCGTGGCATAGAAGCATCTATCAACTGATGGAAGAGCGAAATTAATTGTTGCTCTTGTTCCTCACTATCTTTCATACGGTTTCCATCTTTCCCATTCTCCATTTTCCTATTTTTAGCTGCTCTTGAAGTCGTGCAATGGACATGAATGAATCCTCGCGTGAGGGACTAATCCATGCAACCCAAAAAACTAGAGAATTTTCCATACGCAAGTTGTTAAAGCACTTTAAAGTTGTGCCATCTATTTATACTCTGCCCTTGCGATCTTAAAACGAATACTACTAATATTCTACTGCTCTGCCTATCATATCTACATTTTTAGCTTTTATTTGACTACATTCATACGATTATTACTACAAACTTTGCTCCAGCTCTTGCTTTTATAGTCTCAGAGAATACGATCTAGATCTGCTCTCTCTCTCTCTGTATGAATTATATCGATTCTGATCAAGAATATATACACTTCTTACAGCTATATTGCCTAAAAGTAACTGCTATTCGAATTTAAATTCTTTAGCCAAAGATTTCTGTCCTCAAGCACCTCAGCTAGCTATAAAAGTATCTTCAGTAAAAAATACGCTCGTTGAGATTGACTGATTTTGATTGAAGAGCGTCTGGTGGACAGAATTGTGATTGTGATTTGACTAGAATATGGTAATTCCACTCCCCCCCCCCTCACACTCACTCCCTTTCAATTTTTTCCATCTCTATCTTTGTTTCTCTGTTTCCCCTGCTGCTGCTGCCGCTGCCGCTGCCTCT